>CM046378.1:7515642-7618642 GCA_025413485.1 Ficus microcarpa
AAATTTTTTTTAAGGAATTTGTAGGGCACAATTTAGGAATTTTGATGCAATCTCCTTATTTTTGGCTGAGGAATTTGGAATGAAAAGTTATGGTCAAATTCAACTAAGAGGGCAATTTTGATTCTGTGTAATTTTCTGAAACACTTTGATTTTCTGTCATTTGTGGAAGTTACAAGGTGAAAGTTGGTAGAGAACTTTAAAAATGGCCCAATGAGAAATCTTATTTGTAGAATGCCTTTTAATAAATTTTATTTTGCAAAATGACTTCGGCGCCTTGAATATATATTGCGCCCTTGCTAAGTGCTGAGTACAAAAATTTAAAGAGGTCATTCTGCTAATTTCACTCTCAAATGTTGTCATTCTAGCAAATTCCTCAAGTTGTTACCCTTCACAGAATTGAGCCTTTTAAAAGATGCTACAGTTTTGGTGTTTCATGTTCGGACATGAAGCAGCTCCCCTTCGGATTCTTTAATTCACAGAAGTATATGTCTCATTATGACTCTTAACTCCAACTATTGCTGAAATTGTTTCCACATGGCATTTTGGACCTTTTCATGTGATTTTTCCTTGTAAGTTGAGACTGAAGTCATGGTTGTCCTCCATATTTCCATGGTGAAGGAAATGTTGAACTCCAAACAGCTTCGGAAGTGTTAATTAGGAACAAACTGCAAATATCTATTTGGTGATTGCAGTATAGAATATTTTGACCTTTTGAATTTATCTTTCAAAGCTGAAAAACTGGGTTTTATTCTTGATCTAAATAATGTGCTTCTTGTTCTTCAATGGATTTCATGAGTTCATAGTTCTCTTCTGTTTATGTTCGTCTTTCCTGGTCCTTTGCTGCAGATTCTAAGACGTTAAAGGAAGAGAAGAGAGAGGAATTATTTGAGAACTTAAAAGCTGATGAATCGATTGGATGGGATGTTGACGTCATTGATCCAAGAGAGCTTTCAGCTAAAATGCTAAAAAAGTTCGTTTAGAAGATTATTATTTCTGGTCATCGATTGTTTTGCCCTCTGTGCGTAACTTCTTCTGTTTTCTTGTCAACAGAAATAAGATAAACCTAAATGAGATATCACACGAATCTGCAATTGGCCTTGTCAAAAAAGTACTAAACACGGGAGTCCTTCTAACTGAGGTAAAAGTCTTTCCTACTTGCATAGGTTGAGCGGTCACTTAACCGCACATCTGTTGTCTAGTGTAATTTTTAAAGTAATTTGCACACACATATGCAAGACATTCTTAATTTTAAGTGGAAAAAAAAAGGAAACCATGGATGGTGGATATTTGTTTTCATATTTCTCCTGGGTTATTGAGCTAATGTCATGTTATTGGCTCTGATCTAAAGGAGAAACTATGTAAATTTATGTTGAGAGATTATACTGAATTTCAAAAAATTCAATTAACTTGGGAAAAAAAAAAAAACAAAAGCCATTCAAAGCATTGGTAGAAAGTCATGATGCTTTCTCGGTAAAGAAAATGAAAAAGACTATATTTGGATATATTTCTATGGAACATTGTAATTTAGGAACTTTGTGATGTTAGCATCCATTCATAAGATTGAAGTATCTGCATTTCTTGCTGCCTTTTTGTTTCCCTTTTTTTATTCCAATTGTGGTTGATAGTTTGACTTTTTGAATAGTGTGGTTTATATCGTAATTGTTTACAGAACTCAGTAAATGCATCTCAAATAACAGATACAAGGAATTAAAAGAGAGGTTTTATGTGTAAGAACTAAGAAGCGGGAAACAGAAATATTACCTAGGGAATGTAAATAAGTTTCCTGTTCTGGTTGATATATATATGTTTTTTCTTTTCTTCCCCCTAGGGAAGATTCTGATTCTTGTAACTTTCAACCTTTTCACTTGACTATCCTTGTAACCTTATGAATGTTGTTTATTTTGCATGAAATAAATTCTTGTTATAAAATAGTTTGGGCAGCTGGTACTTCTTCTGAAAACTGATACGGAAGTTATTTGTTATTTGACTTCCTTATCTCCTTCATCTATACTTTTTCGCTCCAATGTGAGAATTCACAAGGACATCTAGCAAGTTTTCTAAAAGATTTTGACATAAAAGCTCATAGCAGACTTGGTCACTTTTGCAAGATCACTCATGATGCACAGCCGGGTTAGACTCTGTTGGTAACGACGTGAAGGATGGTAAATCTTTAACAGATGCATATGATTCCCCCTCAGGTTTATCTGGATACAGTTGGGGATGCTGAAAAGTACAGAATCAAACTGTCTGAAAGATTCCCAGCTGTCAAATTTGTAGTCTCGAAGAAGGCCGACAGTCTTTATCCAGTTGTTAGTGGAGCAAGCATAGTAGCAAAAGTGATGAGCTGTCCCTTCTTTTGGTACTTAATTTAAGTCTTTAAAGATCCAAGCTAGTTTGATCTCATATTCACTTGTCCAGGTTACAAGAGATCAAGCCTTGCGAGAATGGGTGCTTGATGAAACAGCTGAAAACATGCATAGAAACTTTGGTTCTGGATACCCTGGCGGTAAAGGGCTCCTGTCTTTGATTTTTAGGTGTGGCAAAGTGAAAGCTTCAAATTCTAATTTAGTATAGGTTCTTGTTAATGCTTTCATTTTTACAGATCCGGAAACCAAGGCGTGGTTGCAACATCACAAGCATGCAGTATTTGGATTACCAACATTGGTTCGCTTCAGTTGGGGTACATGCACTCCCTATATCAAAGAACTTGTTGAAGTCTTGTGGTTAGTCTTCCTACATTCTCTTGTCAATCCCTATTGGAATGCAGTATCAAGGAGGGGACTGGGATTACAAATTTAGTCCAGCGTTTGGTGCATTCATTTTAAAGGATGGGCCATCAAGAGTCCAAAAGTTTGGTTGCTTCTATATATGCATTACGTTTAGGGATGGAAATTTTACCCGCAAAGCCATTTACCTGTGTGGACCTGCCTAAGGTCTAATCCTTATATGGAAGGAAAATTTTGGCAAGATGGGTTTTGGACCCATTTACCGGGGTTAAACAAGAACCTGTATTGAAGGGTTGTGCCCCTGTCCAATTTATTAATAAAAGTGGTCCGGTTTTTTTCTAATCAGTTTTGTTACATACAAACTTTTTTTGTGCACATAAGGCGGTTCACTTAAGCTTTATGCTCTGGACTTGTCAACAAATTTACTTCCCCTGGAAACCTTTTTTGTTTTTTTTGGTGCATAGATAGTCCAAATTTACACTTTTGTGCATGCTAACTTTATTGAAATCTCTTTAAATGAAGTTAGCATGTACAAAAGTATTTGCCAATATTGAATTTGTTTCCAATGTTGTGTTTGCTCTCATAGGGAATCGGACATAGATGAAGATAGCCGTTGTGGGAAACAGCAATTAAAGTTAAGCAACTTTGGTGTCACAACATCAAAGAGAGAGTGAAGAAATTGAGTCAACTGGTAAACGACGCTGCAAATTTTTCCAGGCTCGTAAGCTGGAACAACTCACTCATTTCTAACAAGGCTTGAATTCTTGTATCTTGACTTTTTAATCTGATCTGTTTTAACTTTTGTCCCTATACTTTGTTTACTTGATCGTCTTCATTAACCTTGATGGTAATATAGGAAGGATTTAGGACTACTTTAGAGACTCATTGATTGTTTTTAAACTGCATGATTTGGGAGTCTCGCACATTTTCCACACTCGCCACAAATCACATTTATAGGTGTTTTACTTTATAGTTTATATGCATCTTGATATGCAAACTTTCTAATGCTTCGAACTGTCCGGAAGTACCTGAATTGATTGATTGGTCCTGGTTAAAATGTAACTACGAAAATGAGATGCATGCCTCTTCCCTCCCATCCATACATTATTCTGTTATGGCTCTGTAGACTTGTGTAACAATTCACACCCGCGCAATAATATTAAGAATGCAAAGAAAAACATTACTGCATGCATCGGTAATTACACAAGTACAACGCATGTTCGAGATTCATCAAGCACAGGATGTACAAGTCACTAATACAGGTTGCTTCGGATGAAACAAAACACAAGACAGGTTTTGGGGACATTCAGAGGAAGCCTTTAGTACAACAAGAAAGCTAACTATGAAACACAAGAATAATTGTCTCGTCTACTGAAGCGTGAGATTGTCATGTTCATGGACATGTTTTCTTCTATCCCCAATTGAACACCGCATTCAAATGTAGGAGTGAGGCCATTGTGGCGGCAATTACAGTGGAAACTCCTATCCGATTGCAGTTGGCAGCTCCACGGTGTTTCTGGTGGCGGTTGCTTGCAGCTCCAGCTGCATATACCGGGATTAAAGCTGTTCCTCCCTGTGTAGAAGGTGTATTGGGGCTGCCATTACTTCCACCCTCACCTGGGTTAGGTCTGGCGCCTGCATTGGTTGCTCCACGCCCAATCCTATGTTCGAGCTTGCTGCCATGCTTTATAGCAAGTTTGCTATTACCGCTGCCATGAACACCATAGTTGCTTTTTTCCTGTGTTTTTTCACCTCCGGAAATCTTATCATGCACAAAATCTTTGGGAATATGGTTATTATGAGTTAGAGCAAGGAAATGAGATCGAAGATCATGAGCAAGCATCTTGTGCCATCAAATTGTACAAACTATGCAAAACTAGGACATAAATGCAATGGAAAATTAACCCCAATAAAATAAACTCTTGATGGTCGTTGCAAAGTCATGTCGCACTTGAATGAGTCATGTACTACTTTTGTTTGCATAGGGCATTAAAATAGATGATCTGCTTATTAAGCCTTCATTTACTTCCCAATGGTATTGGCTACAACACGGTTAATTATATCAAAAGCAAAATTTCAGTGTAGTATAATTTCGGTTTTTTCGTACGTTTGCTCTATGAGTTTTGACTAAATTGGCAAGTTGCCCCTTGAGCTTTAGATTGTGACATGTTATCCCCTAAATTTGATAAAATGTTGCAGAATATCACAAAATCAATGAATGGTGCTAAAACTTGAAAGGAAACACCTTCATGCATGAGACATGGTATGCTCTGCCCTATTTGAGGGCGTTTCCATCCAAATGATAGTTGTAGTCATCACCGATTGGATCCACTCTACAACACTGTTAAATTTGAGGAGTAATTTGTCAAAAGTAAAAAATTTAAGAGACACTTGCCAATTGTGAAAAGCTTAGGAGGCAAATGTGCCAATTACACTATAACTTGTTAAACTGGATAACTCAAATATTGCTTTTAATAGTAAAAAAATACTAAGGTCAATTTCATTTTTAGTCCTGAAATTATCGACTAAATCTCGATTTGATCCCTGATTTGTAAAACATCCGAAAAGGTGTTTCTAATCTATCAATATGTCTCAAGTTAATTTTCTATCCTCCAACCAAATAAATTCTCAATGGCGAGCCACACATTCATTCTTAACTATCATTCTCTAACATGTAAAATCACAAAAATTAACTCCTACATTATACATGATCCTCATGGACCTTTATTTTTATCGAGACTATAATAATCAGATGGTTGAAGGATAAATTTGATACAACTTAATAGAATTAAGTACTTAATGAGTAAAACAAGTAGGTGTTTTTGTGCGCGTATAATTCTTAATTAAGATAGACTACAATTTTTCTACGTTTGTTGTTGAACTAAATTCTCAGCAAATTGAACATAGTTCTTATTTTCTCCTTATTGATCTTAAGTTCTCAAGTTAGAAGTCCCAAGATTGTTCCCTTAATTAAAGCTAGGACTTAAGTTGATAAGTTTCGGTTGGCATTGCTTGAGTTGGTCTTGTGATTTGAAACTTACTAAGAAAGGAAACTATGTTACAAGCTTTGTTTCTCTTGATAACTTAAATATATTCCAAGTTTCTTGCAATAACAATTCCTTTAGTGAAAAGCAATTACTGCATGCGAAAGAATACGTAGGGAAACTTTCAATGTGAGAGACAAAATTTTGGTGAAATGCAAACATTTTCACATGGGAAGCTAGCTACAGTTTGATTCCACGAATAAGAGATTCAAAGTTTAAAGTTGATACCCTAATAATGTAAGTTTTTGCAGTAAGCTATCCTAGAAAGCGGCAGACCAAAATCTTTATCTACAACTTTATTCTCAACTTTCTTTTCTTCATTTGCCTTTTTAATCTTTGACATAGTTTCTTTTATCTTGTATAATTAAACAAGAGCTTGGTAATATTCCATGACAATCAACGTATTAAAAAAATTATCAGCAAAAGATAGTAAAATAAAGGTCTTTTTATGAAAAAACTTCATACTATTTGAACCGGTCAAAATCACTTTAACATAAAAAAGTATATAGAAAAAAAAGGTTACGATACAAATCTAACTATTGAAAAGTAAAATTCTACTAATAGTGCATTTTTTCAGGTCCTACCAATTCTCTTCATACTGTAACCATATATGTCTTCAGAAAAGATTTGTACACCATAAATGCATTGTTTATTACCTAGGTGCTCAATGAATTTGCATTCAGGACTTAAAAAGAAATTTAAAAAAATTATAAAAGTTGTTGCAAATAAGAGCAGATCCAAGATGCATTTTCAGGAGTAGAAAATAGGGTGAGATCTTACAATACTCATGCAACATCACTTCAGGAAAAAGCAAAATATGGTACTCTAACTAGAGTTTTTCTTAAATTGTAAAAAAGTTCAAATTAATTTATTTCTACTTTACCCCATGGAATCCTTGAAAGTCATATTTTCCTTTTACTTAATAGTCTGCACATAATTAAATGCAACTGCACTACAAAATTTTCAAGTAACCCTTCACTAATTCCATCCCAGAGAAAAAACTACTATTATAATTTTTTTTGCCCTTTATCTTATAGATGTAGCTAGAAGTTAAACTTATATGGTATACTTGTTCCTTTTTTTTTTTTTTTAATTACTTCTAATTATCGACAATATCTTTCGTTTTGTCTAAGTTGTATCCGAAGTATCGACCATCAGTACCGAAATGAGTAATTAACAAGAAAGAGTTTATGATGTTCATTCAATTATAACACAGTACGTGATTTTTATCTATGAATAAGAGGAAACTTAGGAATTTCTGCAGGTCGTATATCCTAGTGAAAATTTTTTTCTCAGAAAAGAATGAGATTAAAACACAGCAAAAGAAGTACCTGAAGGCAAGTTGGTCTCTTGATGATGAAGAGGTGAAGAGGATAACGCAAGTACACAAAGGTGGAAGAAAACCAAGAAAACCATTAGTATTTCTTTTCTTTCCATTGCCTTCCCTCTCATTTTTTTCATACAAAAGTTCTTATCCTATCCTTCTTCTGAAGCTTCAATAATCCTTTGCTTCACCCTAACTCTGTACCTCTCTCTCTCTCTCTCTCATACAAAATATGTCAACAAATTTGTATAAAAAGTAAGCAGAGAATGAAACGTGAAAGAAAAAAATGAAAAATCTTGTCCTTATCTTGAACATAAAAAATGGCCTTATCGTATAGCAAAAGTTGTTCAAGGTTTCGAGGCTGAATTATTCTCGACGGGAATCTTTTAAACAATGCTTTGCCTTTACATCGTGGTTGTGGAAGGTAAAACCAACCACAGCATCCAAAACAACGAGAATATTTTAATAGGTTACGGAAAAAAGTGGAATTTTTACCTGAACCCTTATTTGTCACCATCAGTAGACACTGTTATTTTAGCCGTCAAATTAATTTTTCAATGGTTTTTCTATGATTGGAGTAGTTTTGCATTGCATTCTGTCATTTTTTAACGGGCATGCTCATAATCATACTGAGTCCAAATGACATTTTTTTATTGATAGTAAAAATGATAGTTCCTATCATAAAAATTATCAATAAATGATTTATTAGGACCCTATTTTAAACTAAGATTGCATCTTTTTCCTTGCAAAGGAAAAAAGAGCTTATACCATATTATTTATTTAACAATCTGATATATAAATATCTATATTATAAATTTACATTACTTGACATAGAACTACTCAATCATAAATCAAAACAGTTAAAACAGTAGTTCTTGATGGTACAAAATAGAAGTTATTTCCGTATAAATTCGGTATAAATTCCGGAGAAAATACCATGTACTTGTTGTTACCTTTATCTTTGCATTGATTCTAAATCCGCCGGCTGATTTTCTAATACTCTGAGGAAGCTCGTGGATCAAAGAATTTACTAAAAAAGCCAATTATCGAAACTGGGTTACTGGCATTGGCACTCAGAACCGCGTTACACGCTTCTACGATGATTCTTTATGAAAAGTTAAAGTTGTGGCTGCTTTTCTCAGTGCTGTAGTATTCCCTTTTTCTTTCCTTCTTCAATTTGGATTACTTTAGTTTTTTGCTGTCAAGTTTTGATGATGTTTTTGTTCGATTTGAGTTGAAAGATGTCTTGAAAAAGAATATATTATGTTGGATGGTTACGTGTATCGCATGATTATGACTACATGTGTTGATTCTTTTCCCATCCACTCAGTGTCGTGTACACACCTTATTCCAGAAAAGCATTCCTAATCTATTTAGAGCCCGTTTAATAGAAGTAAACCCAAAAAAAAAAAAAAAATCTGGTAGTTTTCAAGAATCTTATTTTAAAAATAATTAAAATGGTCAAACTAATTTTAAAATTTTTTAATAAATAATAAAAATATTAAAAATGTAGTTTGTAATATCTAATTTAAATTCTTATATAAATTTTAAAGTGTATTCAAAGAACTTATTAGGAAGTTATGTTTTCAAATTTTGACATAAACTCTTTTAGAGATTGAAAGTTATTCTGATTATTTTCTAAACGCTTTCATAAATAGGTTTTGGACTCATAAAGTCAAAAACATTTTAGAAAAACTATGCCAAACAAGCCTTCAATTAAAAAGAAAGAACTTTACAAAAGAGACCTATCCTATTTGTCTCATTGTGGATTGGCACTAAATTTATTTTTGTCACAGACCAATTGTAGTATTTGTAGGCAATAGCAATTACTCCTATAAGAATATTTGATAGGATCCAGTTATCAACGATTGTGCCATTTATTTATGAAAATTTTTATGATCGATCTATTTATAGATTCTTATATGTTCATTGTGAATATATAGATATATATGTATATATATATTTTTTAAACTTGAATGAGTGTCCTTACCAATAAAAGAAAAGGTGAAATTTTAGAATTTGACCCTTTGAAGGACAATTAATCCAGCCGAAGAGGTCAAAGTGGAAGGAATATCATTACTTGAGGTGCTACTTCTTAGTAGAAGTAGAACAGTACTTGCCCATTACGTTGTAACCTAAGTCAAGTCCATTAAGTTGTGCAATACTTCATAAAGGTTGGGTTTTTTTTTCCCCCTAATTTTCTAATAGTTGTGTTTTTGATGAATATCTACTTTCCCTGTTAGTGAAAGTTTGCGTATTTTCTTTCCTGTGAAAGAGCCCATATAAGTTTTGTATGTCAGTTCAAATTCCTATATGTGTGTGTGTATAAATTATATGGATATAATCTGATATGATAGTGGCAATAAAAGGCAATATCTGTAGTGCGTGTGATAAGTTATGATTATGTGATCAATCTGTTCAAACGAATTAACTAATATAATAATATTTGATGTGCAATATGCTGATAATTATATTTCAAACCAATAAAATACAAATACTAATATTTTAAATGACATCATAATACAAGAAAACTTAATCTCAATTACAAATTGATTCCACCAATAAATTTTAATACAACGCATAAAGAGGTAAAACATGTACCGAAATCTAATAATAGGAGATCGAAAAGGTACATCAATCATCAAGCACATAAATAGCTCTTTCAACAACATCGTTACAATCAATGGAAAACTCCGATCGATCAGGAATAAGAGACCTGTAGCAAAAAGGTTATCCCCAGCACCACATTGAATTAATTCTAGCGGATTAGACACCCAAATAATATGAGAGCACGGGGAGACTATCTTCATTATTATAAAATAAGTACAAAAACATACCAACAAAACACAAGACGGAAATACCATCGCCGTTATTTTGAACAAATAACTATAACAAAAATGAGAAAAACCCCAGATACAATGGATAATACCTCTGGTGACAAGCCAACAAACACGACCAAAGAGACCAAAACACATCTCATCCGACCATGAAGCCATCCCTCCTATCAAACCATCATCATGGAGTCCAAAGCATCATCTCTAGGGTGGGCAGTCCAGTGACTAACTAAGAGGCGACACCAGACTCTGGCCTCAAGAAAGAAATAAGAAAGGAGATAGAGAAAAAAAAAAAAAAATATATATATATATATATATATATAGTGATGACCTTTTGCTATACCTTTCTTTCTGAGGAGTCAACATTAGAAAAAAAAAAAAAAAAATTCTGGTTTCGTATCACGAAGAATAATTAGAATCAGGTCTATATTATAGCAGATATATTAGCTGGCTGTCCCATATTAACAAGTATGAATGTTTCTTAGTCATATCATTATCATAATTTAATTATCTTTCAGTTAGTGAACAAAAAAACAGCATCACACATATATTCCGAAATCAATCATAACCAAATATTTGTGACAATATTAAGGATGAATTTTGAATGAATATTATTAAATCACATGCGCAGATTCTGTATTATTCGAAAACATGGGAAATTTTCTTAAAATTTCTCCAAACACATCACGTATTGTTGCATTTCAAATTAATTAAACACGTACGTGAATTTTTACATTTTTGTCTGTTTTCCTTAAACGATTGCTAACCTACAATTACTTCGTGTCTAGTACTACAAGCTCAAGCTTAATTATGAAACAATTAAGCTTAAAAAAATGGAAATTTGACTAGCAATTTTTTTTGGGAGCATTTTATGAAAGGATATCCTTAAGGATAATGTACATTTTTTAACAATTAGATTTAACGAGATTCAAATGGGGAAAAAAAAAAAGTATGAAAAACTAGGATAGTCCGGTAGTTCAGGCCACAAATACAAACTAGTATAGTCTGGTATATATCAAATGATTCGAAAGAGCCTTAATTAATATTGAAGTATATTCTTTCCATAGTAGGTCAGGCCACAAATACAACTAGTAAAAGGACAGTAACAATTAGTCCCACGTCGAGAATATATTGAACCAAAGTAAGCATTTAAATAGTAGCAAGTTGTATAGAATCAGTACCGAGTCAAGTCGCGAGGGCACTATGATCCGCATTAATCCAGTCAATTGGGCACTTCGCTCCACTTACGACAGTGGACGTTCACACCACTGACCCCCCAACTTCTGGGGCCTACAGATTTCCTCTGAGCCTCGGATCACCACACCTGATCGCACCCCGTCAGAGGCGCCCACGCGACTGAGCCCGGCAAACGGACAGTTAAATTGAAAATCTTATAAACAGTAAAACTTATTCCTCATTTTCTCCGATGTGGGACACATGATTTCCTAATTATATTAGATATGAAAGCAACACGACAAAATACTTGCGACAGCCACAACGAACGGCGTGGAAAGGAATCTCTCCGAACTCATGCATACAAGACTTTCCTTATTGCTATAATAATTTTTCACAAATTAAGTAAGTCTACGAGCAATTACTTGCACATCCAAACTACAATCCAAGAAGGTTAGTAAGTGATCATGTATTTGCAGGCAACAACAATAAGAGATAAAGACCAAAATAGCATATTCATCAAAAAAAAAAAAAAAAAAAGACCAGAATAAAATAATTGGTAGGTGCAATTAAAAATTTAAAGCTTTGATGAAACTTTATTAAAGATTTTAATCTGAATAAATTTATATTAAAATAAATAAAAAGGATCATCCATATTATTAATTAGTTCCTAGTCTGCGGACATTAGCACATCTATTTTAAAAATCTCTGTGATCTTCTTCTCCCCTTTTTACTTTATTTTTTCTTTATTTAATTTCTATAGGTTATCAGAGCTTAAAATACTAGACTTGAATACCTAAAAGGACATCTGAAAATAAGTATATGATCGTTGATTATATAAGTGTATGATCGATATCTTACAATGGCTGCCATTTTGCATAACTGAACGAGATCTTATGGTGTTTCTATTTATGAACTAACCTTTTATGGCTCTAGTTATAACAAGAAAGTAAAAGAGAGGGACATGGAGAATCAAAATACAAGAGAAGATAAAAAGTTACGGGTGTATCATGGACGTCGTTTGTCAAGTTTTGATGTCGTTTGACAACGAAGATGTCATAAGCACTCTCTCAACCTCTGCCTTCTGAGCCAATGGTCTCATGGAAAATGGAGTCATAGTAGCATCACCAAACCAATTTATTGATATTGAAAAATGACATATCCACATTTAAAGGAGAGAGTTTCAAAGTTCTACACAAAAATTCTGCCCAATGTATTTAATGATTTTTGCCTTGTAATGGCTTGTTGGCACAATTGTTGAATTTGGAGTTCTATAGGTTGGAATTAAAATTTGGGTTTGGATAAAGTGTGAATTGAAAATGAACTATGATGTAAGGAATAGTGTTAAAATTTAAATTATGGTCGTAAAAAATATATAATATGGATTTTATTTTATTTCTCTTGTCGTTGTGAGCATTTAGATACAAAAATCAACTTATTTTGACTTGAACTAGTATACTTATTTGAAGTTTTTAGATTTTATGAAATTTTAAGATTAGAGCGAAAGTAAGATATAGATTTCGGAAATTTACCAAAAAATATATATATATTTCAGAAATTTAAAGTTTAATAGACAAAATTCTTATTGGAATTAGTGTTTGGTGTTCCGAATGGGTTATCCATTTTTTTGAATAATTATAATTAGTTTATATTTTTTTTAAGAAAAAATTATGATATTATTATTTGATTGTTATCTGGTAACTTGTATTGAGTGTACTTTTGTTTTTTGTTTTTTTGTTTTTGTTTTTTTTTTAAGCTCAAGAATATATACATTGCTAAATTACATAATCACTTTGCGATGGGCACAATGTTTGTCACCTGATAAGCGATTTCAGCTAAAACGAGATAGAAAGACATCTTTGAACTCTTACCTATAAAATTACACTTTAGCTCTCTAGAATAATTCCTTTTCTCGTAGGAAAGCTTTGACGAGAGTAAGTACACCTGCAACTCTAAATACATACACATTTAAAATAAAATAAAATAAAATAAAAAAGGGGAGGTACTCCGAGTAGTATCACAATTAAATATGTTTACGGTCAATAGTTATATTTTCTATTTCCAATTTTCCCTTGTCCATTAAACTAATCTCTACTATTGAGAGAACTATGATTATATGTACGCATATGTTATGACCTAATTAAGATCCAAAAAAAGATGGTGGTGTATGAAAATCGATGTTATCTTGCACATGCGGGTCGTTAGTTAAGAGTATAAAAGGTGACTTTTCTTTCTTTTTTTTTTTTTTTTTTTGGGATCAATTTGAACCTAAATTTATGTTTAAAATAAAATTAATTCAAAAATTGTTTGTTTTGATAAAACTTTAACAAAGGTCTTAATGTCAATAATTTTAGATTAAAATAAATAAAAAGGAGAGTTCACAGCACGCACGTACAAATCACGTTTCAATTTCTTTAAAAAAAAATTAATATTGTTAAAAATTAATATTGTTGTTAATAGGAGTTAATTGTTACAGTACAAGTTTAGTGTATAAATTGTTAAAATTAAAAAATTCGGTATGTAGATTATAATGTGATTTATAGCTAAATAGTCTTTTTTTAAGAAGTTTTTTAATAAATGGCCGAAAGTTTTTAAAAATTAGTTAAAAGACTTTTTTTTTTTCTAATTTCTAAATGGCTAATAGATTTTCTTAAATAATTAATTAGTGATTAACCACATAATAGTTAATCAGTGATTGACTTACGATGTAAGTCAATCACTGATTCACCATGACGTAAATCACCAAATTTCATAGTCAATCATTGACTAACCATTAGTAAGTGACAAACGGATATTTTCCTAAATAAGAAAAAATTAGGCTACCTATTAGATTATATGATTAAAAAAATTCACTCAATCTAATTTTCCAATTATAATCGTTCTTAAGTTTAAGATACACCGGTGTGAAAACACCAATGTTTACACACTTATGTTTTGACCTAATTTAGATCTTCATTAAAGAGTTAAAAAAAAAAAACAAAAAAGTGGTGGTGTGACGGATATTTTCCTAAATAAGAAAAAATTGAGCCATCTATTAGATTAGATGATTAAAAAAGTTCACACAGCCTAATTTTTCAATTATAATTGTTCTTAAGTTTAAGATACATCAGTGTGAAAACAACTATGTATACACACATATGTTTTGACCTAATTAAGATCTCCATTAAAGAGGGGAAAAAAAACTGGTGGTGTGAGAAGAATGAGGTTTGCTCATGTAGGTCGAAATCTTAATCGGTCTGAAGATCTGGAACCTCGACGCCAACTAGAGGGGTGCTCAAAAGTAACCCAATAGACTGCATCACGCGGATCCCCCTTAGGCATGCTTGAAGGCATCGGCTACTAACATGTGCAAGCCTCACCCTCAAAGGTAGCGGCTTTACCGACATATATTTTGACCTAATTAAGATCTCCATTATAGAGAGAAGGGGGAAAAAAAGTGGTGGTATAAGAAGAATGAGGTTTGCTCATGTAGGTCGGAATCTTAATCGGTCTAAGATCTGACACCCCGTTGCCAACCGAATGGGCACTCGAAGGTAACCCAACGGACCGCAACACACAGATCCCCCTTAGGCACTCAAAGGTAAGCTGCCAACCGAATGGGCACTCAAAGGTAACCCAATGGACCGCATCACACAGATCCCCCTTAGGCATGCTCGAAGGCATTGGCTACCGACATATGCAAGCCTCAACCTCGCAAGCAGCGGCTCCACCGACATAGCAAGCCTCAGCCGCTCATTCTGCCACTTTATTGCCCCACATGGTTACAAGCCCTTGTTACTTGGCTCGGCAATCCATTCTTTCGATTTGCTGCTATTTCAACTTTTATATTTAATATTGCACTTTCGATGTGGGACTATTATCTGACTTATTGACAAAAAAACATGTGCAATTTATTGGATATCGAAAGCTTATGACTGCACCTTTGAATTTTCTTTTTGATTTAAGGGATTGACTAATGTCGTTGAAGAATCTCACGAGTTTTTTTCTTTTTTCTTTTTTCTTTTTGAATTTTTTGTTTTTACCGAATTTTAATTTTCAAAAGAAAAGTAATTCTATTTTTATGGAGTAGTTGGTGTTTTATTTTTCCTTTTTTTTTTTTTTTTGTGTTTTCAAATTATTTTTTATGTTCAACTTCTCTTAAAAGGAAAATAATCCTAATTTTACCAGATTTTTGTTTTCAGAGGTAGTCATTGGCGAAACCACATTGGGCTCGAGAGGCAGCTGTCCCCGGTCCAATGGGCTTCTTTAGTTTACTACTCTTATTCCATTAATTTTTTTCAATTAGGTCCCTAATTTGTCTTCCTGAAAATTTGAAGTTATAAAATTTATAACCATTTTTTCTAAAAAATTTCACTTATATCCCAACATTTAATTTATAAATACACATTATTTCACACTTAAAATCTGAAATAAACAAAAAGTCAATTACACTATATTAAAATTAAAATTTTAGATTTTTTAAAGTGGGTTATTTTATACTATAAAGTTTACATAAGAAGAAAAGAAGAACATAAAATCAAACAATTTTTTAGTTTAAAATTTAGTGTAACTCACATCCCTCCTGAAAAAAATTTCTGACTTTGCAATTGGAGGTAGTAAGTTTTTTCATTTAAGATAATGACATATTTGAGAAAAATTTTACAAAAAATATTTTAGCAAATAGTGTTCAAAAATATTTAAGTGAGGTCATATTTAAAAAATATAAAATGTTAAGGAATAAAAATAATTTAATGGGAAGTAAATATATATATATATATGATGTTAAGAAAAAAGATTAATTTCATAAATAGAATCTGTGGAAAAAATATTATTAAAACTAATACCACTTTTATTTCCTTTCAATATTAGTACTACCAAGTCATCTCAAGCAACTGGGGTGGCTTTAAAATGTCGAAAATGCTCTCACATATTTAGTCAAGCCTAAACCCTAAAATTTCCCCACTTTCCCGCCCACACCCAGGAAGCCCACCCATCCCCACTCCCCCCCCCCCCTTCATTCCCACTATATATAATTCTCTCTCTCTATCTCTTTCATTTTTTTTTTTCTCATTTTCTTTCACCCACACCTCGCACACTCTCTCTTTGCAACATTGGGGTGTTGAAGATCTACAACTCAACTCTCTCACCTTCACTCTTTCTCCCCATCCTTGGTCTCTCTATTCACCTCACGCTCTCTCTCTTCACCATATTTGAAGAAGGTTGCAGCTTATCTCCTGGTCCATTTGCAACTCTTCTTACTCTGCATCAGCTTCGTTCTAGCTTAGCTTAGGTCCAAATCTGAGGTAATGATACTTGTTCTTTTATTTTATTTGTTTTTATATGCTTTAAATGGGTTTATATGTTGAATTATTATCTTAAAAATGACTAAGTTAAACTTTAGAGTGTAAATTCCTGCAACATCTGCTGTTTCTTGTAGCTTTTGTGATAATAAGATAGATTTCTTGTGTTTTTTGATACCTTATTTTAAGATTTCCCACTCTGGAAAATTTTTGACAGTAGCAATGGTAAATAATATAATAACCTTTTCATCATTATTATAATGACCTAATTAGTCAATAATTTTTTGACCAAACAGTAATTATTACATTGACTAATATCTTGCTGTTTCATTTAGGAATGGTTACAGTTTGTGTTTTCATCAAGTATAAGGGTCAATGGGACAGTTCATCGAGATATGTTAATGGTAAAATGAAAGGAATAATGGTGCCCCTTACTGCAACTTATGTTGGTCTTTTTGACTTAGTAATAAGTGTTATTGAAGCACCATTATGTGATGGTTGTTATGTACATTAGTACTATTTTGTATCCATTGACAGTTTGACTCTAATGTCTTATTTCTCATGTTTTCATTTTTCTCTAACTTTATGTTAGTACTTTCAAGTACTACGTTTGTAAGTTTGTTATTTAGGTGTTATGACTATTTGTGTTTGGTTATCTGCATTTGTATGCTGACTATCTTAAATTGTTGTTATCGGATTTGAATTTAGCATATGTGTTATTAATTATTACAATGACCAATGAGCCAGATTTATTATGACCTATGTTATTTATTTCATGTGTAGTTATAATCAAAGGAGTTTTCAAACGCCCAAATTGGAGTGTCTTACTTAATGTTTAACGTCAAAATTAAGTTTGCATAACATTTGACACTTTAAGGTCAATTTTAAATTAAATGGTCATTTTTTTACTGACGAATAAGTCAATTACATTTTGACATTCTTGGTAATTCTTTTTTATTTAATGGTATTAACAACAGTTTTCAAACATATAATAGCGAAACACAATGAAACATTTGTAATGTCAATATAATTGTCAAAAAAAAATGTTTGACATTCGACCGAAATATAGTGTCAGGTTTAATAGTGATCATATGTAATTATTATATTGACCATTGGGTCATTCCATAATGACCTTTATAATTTGTTCCATGTATTGCTATAAAAAATGGAGATTTAAAAAAGCACAAATTGGAACTATCATATATTACTGATAACTTCAAAATTAGTATTTCAGAATAGTTGACATGTAGAAATAATTTTTAACTCAAAATGTCCGTTTCATAATGACCAATTGGTCAATTACATTATAACCTTCTCATTACTAATGGTTTGACAACCACTTTTTCAAGTTTTTTATAATGTCCCCAATGTTGAAATAATTTATCTTCATGTAGATAATTTCAGTATCTAGGATGAATTACATAAACTGAACCTGCGGTATAGTATTACAAGAGACTAATTATATTTATGAACAAGAAGTCATGATAAAAATGACTAAAACGTAATATTAGAACTCTGAGTAATCAAATTGATGACCAGGAAGTCATCACAAAAATGAACTATGGATAAAATTACAACATGCTGTCAGAGAAATAACCACACAACTGCATTTTCAATATTGACAAAAATTAATCAAACATCAATATAAACCCAAACACCTTCAACAACCAAAAAAATATTTAACCAATACACTTAATTTTCCTAGTGTTTTCTCAAACTCAATATCCAAACACCAAACCAACAATTTTCCTAACGTATTTAGTAGCTCTAATAAGAATTAAGTAATGCTATTTTAATCTTTATATATATATATATATATATATATATATATAACAATTGTAATCTACACAACTCGAAACGCGGTATTATAATAGATTCAATCACTCGAAGAAAACATATGCACATTTAATGAAATTTGATTAAGATATGACAATTCAATGAGTCAATAAATAAGTAACAGTAAAATATTTTTAAATCCTCTATGACCAAACTAATCTAATCAATATTCTTAGTTAAGGAGTGAAAAATTCTCTAGTAGTGATCCGTTGGTAATTCTTATCATAACCATTAGATGTAAAGCACACGACTTTAGCCGTACGTACATTCAACAAATATAGCCATGACAGGGTGATAATTCAGCATATTTACACAATTAGGTCAAACAAGGGTCATTCAATCTATTTATATATACTGAGTCAATATAAAAAGTGAACAATGCATTGTAGAAATTACTAAATACCAAACAGGGTAACTCAACACAGTCGTACATTAAAATCAATATTGCCATGATCATTGGTCATTACATAAATTACTAATAGCCAAACAGGTGTGCGTAAACAAAAACATGTCCATTGAGTTCGATTTTCACAAGTACAAACGATATGACCACTCATTTCCACGAGTTCAGTCAATAATTCAGAAAACCTTATTGTTGGTCGGTAAACTCAAACAAGGTAAGAAAAGTAGACCAAAAAATAAAAAGGAACAACACAGGCTAAGGAGAATCACTGTCTGAGCTCATATAATGTACATATGCACTCATTTGAACGAGTTGCAAGTTTACTTCCCCTATTCTCCTAACAAAAAACAAGCTTCTTAAAAAAAAAAATATATATATATATATATATATATATAACTCAAACTTGCCTGTTCGGAAAGAAAGCTCTTCAAATGATCAGACCTCCACTATCTAGGAAGATGAACCAAGCACTTGCTGAGACTAGGATCCGACACGCCACCGTCGGCATCCTCATCGTCCTCGTCGGCGACCACATCTTCCGTCATCATCACCTCATCATTGGGCGTACATTTATCTCCGTCTTCGGACTGCTTGGCGAGCTTCTTCAATAGCTCCGAGGTGGGGTCCCAGGAGTTGTCGGGGTGGGGGCGGTGGCGGAGCTCGTCCTCACCCTGGGCTTAGCGGCAGGCGGGGCCGTGGCTGCAGGACCCGGAGTGCCGCATGAAGAAGGAGCAGAGGCTCGTCTTCCAAAGAGGGTGCGACGAACGGTCCTGGCTCTGGTCAGCCGCCTCCTCCTCCCTCGTGCGCTTCTCCCCTTGGGTGACGCCGAATGTGGCATCGGACGGCTGGCCGACCAGGTGGCCATCGGTGTGGTGGTGGGTTGTGAGATGCGGTCGGAGGGGTTACCGGAGGTTATAGATGTTTTCCTGGTGGTTTTCCTTCCCCTCTATCGCACGATCACTCTCTTTCCCTCTCCTCTCTTGATCGCTCTCCTTTCTCTCTCTGAAGTCACTTTTTGAATATGGAATAGGGCTTGGCTGAAGGATTTGGGTATGTAGAGAAGAAGGGGCAATTTCGACCTTTTAACCAACTAAGCAATTCGCGGGACCCATTTTTTAGGGAATCTTCTGACATGGCGTTGTTATACGTGAAAGTCTGAAAAATGGAGCTAAAATTGAAATTAAAAACAAAAAGGTTCAAATAAAAAGATCAAATCACACGCTGAAGTTAGATCACGAAGCAAATAGATGCTTTTGTCGGTTTTTTATTTTTTTAATTGAAGTACAGTGAGACAGGTAGGTGTACAATACAACAATAAATGATTTTTTTTTTCTCGATATTTGGTTGAATGGTTCAAATCATTCAACTCAAATTTTTTTTGTCTTTTTTTTTTAAATTTTTTTCTTTTTTTCAAAAATTTTTTGTCTTTTCTGAAAATTCAAAAAAATTTATTATTTAAACTTAAAAATCTCAACTCAAACTACTTCCGGGCATTTTTAGTAATTAAGCAAGTAATTAGTTACAAATAAAAAATAGAGATTAAACATATGAAAATGTGTGAAGTCAACAAAAGCAACGAGGCTTGTTGGACTAAAACAAACCCAAAAAAATAAATTAAAAAAGTTAAGCTGGATGATCTAATGAGTCTGATGATAAGATTTGGATAGAATAATTTAAATTTGAATTGACTGTATTTTTATCAAAGCATATGAATTGTTGAAATTAAAAACATAAAAAATTAAAATATAATAAAAAAAATAATATATAATTTGTTTTATTTATCTCGGAATTTTATATAATTTAAAAAAATATATTTCATTTGAATTTGTTTATGCAAAATTATTGACTTTTAAAGTTTTAGTTACAAAACTACATAAATAGTGAAACTAAAGGAAAAAGATAAAAATTAAATTGTAATTTTAATGATTATGCATCCAAACACATGTTAATCTAATAGATAGTTCAACGTTCTTTTTTTCAGTTAAATAACTTAACGTATATGTTTTAATCAATCAATTTAAAAAATAATATTTCATTTGAACTTGTTTGTGAAAAGTTATTGATTTTTAAAATTTGAGTTATAAAACTACGTGAATAATTAAATTGAGCAAGTGTTTGACAAACCAGTCTAAGCTGGGTTTTTTCAGTTCGGAATGAACTGACTGCGTTTGGTGCGTTCGTCCCTCTTCAACTGATATTTGGACCGTTGCACAGTAAACCCAAATGGGTTTACTGTGCAACCTCTGTTCTCTGCAAGGTGGGATCTTCACGCCTTCATCTGCTCCTCTGAGTGCCTGAACAAGTTCCTCCCCCCAGGCGCCCATTACCTTGTAGCTTCAGAAGAAGAAAGGCCAAAGGAGAGGACTTTTACCTTGTAGCTTCAGAAGAAGATGGCAAAGCAGCTCCATTACCATTAGAGGAGTGTTTATATTCCTCCCTCGAAGATTGCAACCTTTCTTGTCCCCCAAACAACTGCCTCCTCACCACATCATGCAAACGCCCAAAGAGCAGCTTCTTCAAGGCCTCACGGCGCCGAGGACTACCCACGTGGCCCTCTGCCCTGGGTTGCAACGTAGGTGGCCTCCCAGGTCCTCCGCCGTGGGTCGCGATGGATTCGAATGCTGTGGCGGGGGAGGCGAAGGAGAACGGAGACGGGGATGAGGCCGACGACCACGAGGATCCGAATGAGGCCGCCCCGAAAGTTTTCTCTCTCTCTCTCTCTCTCTCTCTCCTCTGTTTCTTTGTTTCTCTTTCTAAAAGTCGCCCTCTCTCTCCTCTATTTCTTCGTTTGTTTCTCGCTAAAAATCCCACTCTCTCTCACCATTATTTGCTTTCTCTCTCTCCTTTCTCGCTCACCACACTCTCTTTCTCTCTCTCTCTCTCTCTACGTTTTTTTCCTCCGTTTTTTGTGTATGTGATTGTGGTAAATTAAGAAATTGTTTACATAGGATTCTAAACCATAATTTCTGAAAGTTTTATTAAACCTCCGTTTAGTGACACGATTTATTTGGTGGAGTAGTTTGAGTTGGGATCTTTAAGTTTCAATAGTAAAATTTTTTGAATTTTCAGAAAAGACAAAAAACTTTTTGGAAAAAAGACAAAAATTTTTTGGGAAAAAGACAAAAAAAATTTTGAGATGAGTGGTTTAAAATGGGGAGCCAAACACCAAGATTTTTAAGTTGAAGATAAGTTAAGTTAAGAATTAGAGTTAAGCATTTGGTAAAAAATTTGAATCAGAAAAGAGAAGTTTTCGCCGATGAAATGTGAGAAAGATATCAATCATCTCCATGATATCAATCCACGTGATCACAAGCTCATTTATATCTAGTTGCGCAAAATATGGTCATTTAACTATGAATGTTTTTTTATCAACCTTTACTGAATAACTATGGACTTTATGTTGTTCTCATTTATGACTATGTAATAAAATGTACAAGATGATGTAATTTTTATTTTTAAGTTGATTGATGTTATTAATTAAGCGTATTAACATTATTCAATTTTCCTAGTTAAAAACTACAGTAGAATGTTAAATAAATTAATGAGTTTGTTCAGTTCAGATTTTTAACATCCAAACAGGACCCTTTTTTTTTTTTTTTAATTTCACCTCAAACTATTTTACCAAACACTCAACTCAACTTAAACTTTTCAACTCAAACTTTTTTACCAAACACTCAACTCAACTTAAACTTTTCAACTTAAACTTTTTACCAAACACTCAACTTTTAAACTAAACTAAACTTAACTCAATTTAAACTTCAAAATATCATCTTAAACTATTTCACCAAACACCCCCTGAAGGAAAAATATAAAAATTGGATTGTAATTTTAAGGATTATGCATCCAAACACATGCTAATCTAATAGATAATTCAACATTATTTTATCTAATTAAATGACTTAACGTATATGTTTTAGTCAATCAATTTTCATTTCCCCTAAACACTTCCTCTCTCTCCGCTTTCTCTCTCCTTATGAATCCTAGATTTGCAAATTGCTAATGCCGGAGAAGACAAACCAATCGTTAAAACTCAAGACAATCATTGATAGAACCGTCGATCTGCAAGTCGATGGCATCGGAATGGGAGGTGGTATTTGTCTTCAGTGGCATCGGATCAAGCTCAATCTGCTTGGCGGTCTTCGACAGCCTCATGAAGCTTCTTGCGCCGGAGGAGGAATACGGCGGCTCAGTGGAGATCGTCGAGATGCTGGCGATGATGAACAGATTGTTCGCCGGGAAGAAGAATCGTGGCCAGGACGGATTCTTCGAGGTCATCAAGGATCGTCTAGGTGCTAGCGAAGATGATGAACAGATTGTTCGCCAGCAAGAAGAATCGTGGCTAGGACGAATTTTCTTCAAGGTCTGTCGTGGATGGGGGAGGGGCAAAGTTGGCATGTTCTGGTTCTTTTAATTTTTTAATGGTAAAATTGGTGATTGTGGTAATGGTCAATCAACGAGCGTTCATTTAGAAAATTGATTGATTATTTTAAGAGGAAAAAACCTTTTAATTAATGTTTAAAAACTTAGATTATCTAATAAAAAACTTATTTAAAAAAAGACTATTTAATTATAAATCCCTATAAATTAAGTTAAAATAGATTCATTTTGAACCATTGGATTTGGTTCAAGTTTTGGTTCAGCACAAAATTATACTCACCTCTATGTTTACTAGTTTGTGGTACGTGCCTTAGGCACGCTCTTTAGTTCGTGCTAAAAAATTTATTTTCATTTTATATATCTTGCTTGACAAAAATTTTGTTTATTAGATGTTTAATAATGTTTCCATAGAAAAAAAAAAATCAATTTTTTCTAATTGTTTTTCATTAGGAAAATATATAAATAAATGCATTAATTTAGTTTAAATTTACGTTGGATTTGAACATGTGTAGTATTGTATCTGTATCTCCAAGTAAAGAGATAGTTGGGTAAAGATGAAATAAAAATAAATAAAATAGAGGTTGTACATAAAATTAAAAAAACAATGCTAATGATGGTTGAAAAAAAAAAACCAAAAAACAAAAAAACAAAACAAAACAAAACCAAAACAAAACCAAAAAAAAACAAAAAAAACAAAAAAAACAAAAACAAAAACAAAGACAAATTCATCTTTCTTCTATATATAACGCATATATATAATTAGTTTATTGATTGCCAACCGTTTATATATATATACATATATTTATATTATAGAAAATATATTATCTTATCTTATCTTATATATATATACACACATATATACCTATATAAAATAGTGAATAGATATTTTAGTTTTGCCTTCAATGTTTATCATGTGACAGCAATGTAAGCGCCACGTAGATGCTTATGTGGTGGCATAGTCAACGTCATGTGACTTGTTTTTTTTTTTTTTTTTTTCTATTGTTATTGCTTTATTTGTCTCTTCTGCACGTGCAAAGCGTATGTAATAAAACTAGTATAAAAATAAATGAATGATGGAGAAAACATATGTAGTAGTGTTGGAACGGTTGCCCTAACACCAATTCATACCCGTCGCCTCCACTGTTGTTCTCTGTCTTTTCCCTTGTCATATGTCGGATTCTCGATTGTTGGTGTTGTGATTAGTTGGAAAGTGATTGAATGTTGCAATGGAGTGTATTGTGCTTATGATCATGGGCCTCGATCTCGACACCTTGGGGGGGGGGGGGCGCTCAACCTTGAGCCCCCGCAAGGGGCCTTGAGGTCCCTTGATGGGGTCTCTTCTGCAAGTCCCCTTAGCAGGTCTATTGCCACAAGTCCCTCTTGCGGGGCCACGGCCTCAATGCCTCGTGGACACCCCACATAGGGCCGCGGACCCGAGACCACCCCATGGGGGACCTAGACATTGAACCAAAATGGGTATGGGTATTTTTTGCAAATTATCTACAACTCTAGAATAATCATTCTCTAAGGAAAATTATCAAACACCTAGAGAACAAAACACCTACTAGACATATGACTTTGCAAATTCTCTTTAAAACATTCTATTGAACAAGTGGCGTGCGTTGTTGCAAAAATGCAAAGCAAACCACAAACTACAACCTAGATGTGACACAAATTAAAAATCCAATCATCTAACACGGAAATCGAGATATAAACAAACTTTTTAATCAAAACACACATATAAACAGATTGAACCATTCGTAAAACAAAGAAATCAACTTTGAGTTTTGAAGAACAAACGAAGAACATTCAAAGAATAATTAACATTTAATTGAAAATTAAAAGTTTTTTTTACTATTTATGGAAATTAACCTTGAAGGGTTGTGAGCTTTGTTTAAAGATCGAAGGTATTGTTCAGTAAATCCAAGGTTGGAAGAAAAAGTTAGAAAGAATTTGAAGGAAGCAAAGACTTATTAAACTTTGAAAAGTGTTTGTTGGGGTTTAGTGGTTTGGATGGAGGCCTCTATGTATAGAATTGAAAAAAAAAAAAAAAAAAAAAAAAAAAAAAAAAAAAAAAAAAAACCGCAATCACGAGAATGCCAAGGTAGCTTGGCCTTGAGGCCGTCACATGAGCTCCACCACAAAGTCCCTATCTCGAGTCCTTGCTGTGTCTCGACATTTAAGCTGCCCGCTAGCCTTAAATCTCATGAATCCTAATTGGATTACCTAACAAAGATAAGTTGTCACGATTTCCCATGACAATGTTCGAAGCATCTCAAAATTGTCATGGGAAAAGGGACAGATGTTTAGCCATTTTCCTTCAATTGATAATAGGACGCCACGTGTCCATTACTCTTTAACATTGACTACAAACGTCAATAAACTGCTAAGGCAGTGCAACATCGCCAACGACGCATTATGATCCCATACTCAAGTTCGGAGCCCCCAAGGCTCGAGTCTAGCATACTTTCGTTCTCTATTAAGGAAACAACTTACTAAAACAAGTCAACAATGTTTCTTCTCTATGCTTGAGATAGACACCTCCATGACTCATCACATGGGTTCCAACATTTGCATGCTCACCACATGTACCTTGAGATTGAGGTATGGGCATGTATAATAGCAAGGACATTGCTACTGTCCCATGCGCATGGTCGATCCTAGGCACAACCCCAACAACCTATTGCATCGATGTACGAGACGTAGAATGTTGGAGGATGACTAGTTGGTGCCAAAAGGTTGAATTGACACGTTTGAGGTATGAACCCTAATGAGTCCCCATGGCGAGTCTAGGGTTTCGGGTCAAGCATCCAGTATAATAAGGGGAGAAATCATGATTATATGCACATTGCAATCTACTATAGTACTTGACCACTTTGCAACTAATCATGATACCGTCGATCGAGAATCCATTGTACGACAAGACGGAAGATGGAGACCAATAGTGGAGACGATGGGATATAGATTGGTGTTAGGATAACTGCTCCAACAAGTATTTAACTCCAAGGGACAATTGAGGTAAAGATGAAATTCAACATAAATAAAAAAGAAAAAGGTTGAACATAAAATCAACAAATTTATGCTAATAATTGGTTGAACGAGGGGGGGGGGGGGGTTAAAAAAAAATTGGATATCTCTTCTACATATAACGTGTTTATATATAAAATCATACACTATTGAGAATTGACAACGGGATATATATTTTATGAAGGGGGAGTTTGGGAGATATCTCATTTCCAACTCATTTCAAACTTTTTTTTTGTCTTTTTCCCAAAAAGTTTTTTGTCTTTTCTGAAAATTCAAAAAAATTTACTATTACAACTAAAATATTTCAACTCAAACTAACACACCAAACACCCCCGAAATAATTACGACCTATTAAGAAACTAGAGTAGCAGTGGTCCAGTGGTCAAAAATCAAGAAAAAAAGAACTATTAAAAGAAAAATTTGAAAGCAATCAAGTTAGCACAAATTGGTGTGTGAGGTGTAAGAGAACATAGAAGTCACATGGATTAAAGCTAAAACATTAGATTCAAACTATGTGAAAAAGTGGAAAATTTAAATCATTAAGATTGCATGATAAAATTTCAAAAAAAAAAAAAGCTACGATAAATATACATATATTATTCACCAAGAACGTGACCTTTGAGAAATTGAACTTCTGAACCATGTCGGGAATAAAGTACAAGCTTTTAAATTATTCAGTGCAAACACCCTTGGAAAGTGACATACCATAGGCATATCAGCTCAAAGCCTACTGATTTCCAACATCAAATTACATTTACTTAGTAAAGCTCGGATTCTTTGTGAGTATGGATCACGCAGTCTGAAGTCGGGTACGAGACGCAAGTCAGCAAGTAGCCCTGTTCCATCTGCTTTTCGTCAAGGAAAGAGCCATCGGACTGATCAACAGTGCCCGATTCCAACTTCCCGGCACAGGTAGAGCAAGCTCCAGCCCTGCAAGAGTAAGGCAGCTCGACTCCGGCACTCTCTGCAGAATCTAAGATGTAACAATCATCTGGAGCCTCGAACTCGTGCTCCGACCCGTCTTCACAAATCAGCTTGACTTTGTACACAGCCATGGATGCTTTAAAAGATGAGGTTGCTTTTAGGCCAAAAGACTTGGTGATGTTCCTAACGGATCCGAGAGCAGACGGGCATTTGACAATGGCACTGGCGAATTGTTTCTGCGGTGCGGATTGGAACACAGAACGAGAGGGAACTCTTGTACTTGACATGGTTGACATGGTTGACATATTTGCACCTGAATCCATACAACACATCTCTAAATGAATTTCCCCTTTTCTCTTTGCTGCTAGTTAAGACTTCTAAAACTAGAACATATTTCCAATCTAATCTCGAACAGATTTAACACCAGTAAGACAGAAAGAAAATATATAAATTTAAAAAAAAATGACTATGGGAAGAAGCAATACAATGTTTGCCTCCAGAAAATTAACAGAAATGGAAACAAAATATCCATTCAAGTAACAAGAAGGCCATTGATATCTGGAGCACTATGAGAAGAAGCAAGCTCATGGCTCTCTGCTCTTCACTCGAGGCCCCATGCCAAAAAACCATTTTTATGAATTTTTCTTTCTTAATTATTGCCGGATTATAACTAGTATTTTCAAGATTCCCAATAGTCTAGATGGAAAACCCCAATAGATTCATATTCTCAACAAACTCCGATTTAAAACAAAAATTAAAAATTAAGCTCAATTTCAGATTTACGGAACCAAAATTTACAACATTAAAAAAAAAAAAAAAAAAAAAACACCAAATCAGTTTCAGATTTAGATTCGTACAAAACTCCCATTCCCCACATTCTATTACAACCAAAACAGTTTGTGATGGAAACTTACGCTTTGAACATTAAATAAATAAATAAATAAAAACCCCTCAGTTTAACAACAAACGCAGAAACTTAGTCTTGGATTAAGGGGTGGAAAAAAAGCTGATCTTACCAAGTACCAACTCAAATCTTCAAAAAAACAAGTCCAAACTGTGAAGAAGCTCGTTGGGATGGAAGCAGAACGGATTGAAATGAAAGTCAGCCGTTAGCTGTGGAGGTTTGGAGTTGCCAGCTGCCTTGGGAAAGGACTCAGAGAGAGAAAGAGAGCGAGAGAGAGTTGGTGAGTAAGGAGGACTTTGGGGCTTTAAGAGTCTGAGATTAGGGTTTCTGGATTGAGAAATGGAGGTGGGTTGAGAAGGGTTGGGTTGGGTTCTCAGGTTTGACTGGGTTATGTACAGGCCTGGCCTTTGATAAAAGATGGGCTCTTCATCAGAATGCCATATTTTATGGTTCATGCGTTGGATACTGGTGGGTTACACACCTCCGGCAGAATACCGGCTGTTTACCACTTGGTATACTGATTGGTTACCAATCGTCGGATTTTTCAGATTTTATCGTCGGTTTACTGAAAAGGTATAAAATATAGTCATTAGAAATCACAAAAATTCAGCGAGGTGGTTGGAGATCGCGACAATCGCGATGCCGGAGTCGCACGAAGGAGAATCATCTCCACACAAACACGTAATAAGACCATTGGTTAGGATAGTAGAGGTTAAGAGACTGTTCGTAAAAGGAGATAAAAATACATCTTTAAACTCTCACCTATGAAATTACACCCCCTGGAATAATTAAGTTCCTATTTTTATGAGAGTATGCACGCCTGCAGCTCTATAATCTGTGTACGTATATGTAAAATGTGTACTCCAAGAATAAAAAAAAGTCAGTTTCAACGAGATGCTTGTGGTTAGATTTTCTATTTCGTACTTTTTCATTCTCCATTAAACTAATCTCTAGTATTGAGAGGACTAAATACGTATACATATTTAGACACATGCACGCACATATGTTTTGAGCTAACAAGGATGAAAATATTAGTATCGATATGGAAATATATGTATATTAAAAATTTTGATATCAAAAGGATGTTCCTATGAAGTTTGTTGGGACCTTTTATCCTAAATTATATTGGCATTTAATAGCAAAAATAATTAACCAAAATACTTAATTGATCTACAAATTATATTTGAATTAATCTAATTAAATTCGAATTTGGTTTTGAAGATATCTGTTGAAAAGGTTTGAATTTCAAGATGTTTAAATTTTAGTTTGTTTTTTCCACATCTTGAACGTTTATTTCGTTTGATATTTTATCCAAGATTTGAATTGTTGAGTTGATCTTGTAGTCAATTCTTCGTAGCTTTATTTATGATTAATTCTTATTTGAATTTGAATGATGGTGAACTTTGATTAATCATTTGTGAATTCTTATTTCCAGCTACGTTTGTTTTTGAAGCATAAATTTTTATTTTTATTTTTTTGTTAAAAAAAGATTTGGTGGTAGCCCCATCATTTTCCGTTTTCTTTTAGTTAATGTAAGCACGGATACTCCCCCTGAGTTAGCTGGGTATTCGAACTTTCGACTTTCTTGTTGGTGAGATCCGAAGATTGCATCCTTTGTTAACTCATCCACTCCTACGTGTTCACTTAAATTTTGATCGTAATAGGTCACTGAACACGTGCACTGTTTAGACAGTGGACTATAGGAGCTTTGGGAAGTTTTTATTTTCAAATAATTCAAGATCCGAAAAATAGTTTTTAATTGAGATCCTACCCTAGATTTAGTGGAATGAAGTTAGACACGTTCTCATATCTGAGCTTTTCTTTTTGTAAGTGTTCTCAAAAGAGAATCACGCTTTCAAGGGCTTTATACGGGAGACAAAATTCCGAGTGTTCTGGGCTCAAGTTTTAGCCCTCAAATCATTGTTTTCAATAATTCATCTGATCTTGAGTAGGCTGAGGTGGACAGGCGGATCAGAGTTCGGAGTATGTCATAGACCAAATGCAAGCATTTGACTTGGAGTACGACTAAAGGTTTAAAGGTGAGGGTGCACCGTCGGAGGAGACAACGTGGATTCTACGTTGGTGGAGTTTCGAAATAAACTTATAATTCCAAGTAACTGTAATTCGTTATTTAATAAAACCCTTCTATTTGTGGTGGTGTAATCAGCACCCAGCACCCAGCACCCAATTTTTTTTTTTTTTAAGGGAGATCATGTTAAATAAAAATATCATTGTATTGATTATTTACGCTATGATTTTTTATTTTCTGCAGTTTAGTTTTTGCTTACCAAATGGTGGAATCGATTTGGTTTGTCCAGATGGTGCATTAGTTAATCCATTTCTTAGGTCCTAAGAAGGTTCAAATGGTTGGTATGCCATTTGATTCAAGTAATATAGTCTCGTGACATATTATTTGAATCATAGTGAATATCATGAAATTTGAATTATAGTGAATATAGTCTTGAAGAATAAGATCTACTGTCCCGAATTTCTCTGTCTGATAGTATTATGACATATCATTTGAATTTAAAATTTTAGCCACATAAAAAAAACTAAAGACTAGAATTCTTCGAACAAATTGATAAGCACAACCGTTGAAACAAGAAAAAAGAACAACGGATGTAGACTCAATTTCAAATCTCTTCCCACATAGTTTTAGGTGTAGAAAACTGCAAGTTCCACCAATTGTTTTGCTCGAGATGGTGGTGGTGGTATGCTCATATGTGGATAATTGAAAATTCTGATTACAAGGCTAACAAACACGAGAAGTATCATTTGAAAAGATCTCGAATTCATAGATTGTAAACTTATGAAAAGATTCTCTTTACAAACGTTACCTTTTTTTTTTTTTTTTTTTTAACCTTGAACTTGTTTCTTTCATTTTTCTTTTTTCTTTTTGCTTTTTAAAGAAAATCTAGATTTTCGTGAAAAGCTAACAAAAATTAAATTTTATTTAACAAAATGATGATAGAATAAAAAAAATAATAAGATTACTTTCATGACATAAATTTTCCAAAATTTCTACCATTCCCGATATTTCTTCTAAAATATCCTAAAATTTCCCAAAATATTATGAAAATTACACTACATATTTAAATAAATCGGAATATAAAATTGACTGATAATTACCAATTTTACCAATTTCTGAAATAGCAAAGATCTTTTCATGTGAGATAATCAAGTTTTAAGAATTGGCAGCATGAGACAATTCAGGTTAGTGCATGCAAGTAGGTTATCTTCATCAAGAGAAATTATTCAGTGGACTGGATGTACCACGTAACCAGGTGTACTACGAAGCACCATGCTTATGTGGGACACCCGTTCAATTAAAAGTTCACATTTGGAGTATCTTTTCTTCATCATGTTTACGTAATTATGTTTCTCTTTCCTAATGAGCATTACATTAATTATTTAGTCAAAATTACCGTAAAATACTCTACCTAAATAGTAAATCCTTTGATTTTTTTTTAAATAGTAAATCCCTTGTATTAACTAACTAATTTTCATCCATACTTTTCCTAAAAAATAAAAATAAGAATAAGAATAAAACTAATTTGAAAATATCATATTTACTTTTTAATTAAAAAATATAATTTAATCTGAGAATGAGAGACAACCCTTGTGAGGTGTGTTTTTATAATCTTTATTATATTCTTTAAAGAACTATTAAGTCTACAAGTCTTTAATAATGAGGAGAAAAAAATTGATAAATGAAAATTTTTGTTCATTTCGATAATACTATCTTATCATTCAAAATGGTATATAATTATGTTTATATTTTTATAATGATTAATTTCATTGTTCAAACTATATTTGAGGTAAATATATAATATGAATTCAAATTGCCATATTTCATTCTTATTTGAACTGGTTCTCGAGAACGTGCCCATTTATAATTTGCTGGATTTCGGACACAACTGCATCCCCCACCACGACATGAACAGTGCATATTGTTCATCATTTCATTTAGCGGAAAGGGAAAAATATATAAGATTTCCCAACTTAAATGTTTAGAATAACGTTATTTCCGTTAAAAAATAATCTTATTTGTAGCTAATTAATTAGTATAGATAATTTAGGTAGAGAATTTGTGAGAAATTCAATGAAATAATTAATGTGTTTCATAATAGGAAATAGAAATATAAATATATAAAAAGATGATGTAGATAAACTATTTCAAATGTCAATTTTTTAATGGACAAGTGTACTACATAAATATGATGACGTGGTACATCTGATCTATTGAATAATTTTTTCTCAAGAGAAATCAGTATAAGCGTCCAAAATTTCCTGAAGTATAATTACACTACATATTTAAAGAAATCGAAATTAAAAATTGATTGATATTAACCAACTTCAGATAAATCATTTTTAAAAAATGGTGGCACATATGATCTATTGCATAATTTTTTCTTTAAGAGCAATCAGTTTAAAGGTCCAAAATTTCCCGATGTGAGATAATCAAGATAAATCATTTTTAAAAAATGATAGTACATCTGATCTATTGAATAATATATTTTTAAAGAGAAATCAGTTTAAAGGTCCAAAATTTCCCGATGTGAGATAATCAAGTTTAAATTTTAAAAAAATGGCGGTGTGAAAAGATTGAGGTTTAGCTCACGCAGGTAGCTTATCTTAATCAGTCTAAGACCAGAAACGTCACTAAAGGGCGCACCAGAATTTGAATAATTTTTTCTTTAAGAGAAATCAGTTTAAAGGTCCAAAATTTCCCCATGTGAGACAATCAAGTTTAAATTTTAAAAAAATGGCGGTGTAAGAAGATCGAGGTTTAGCTCACACGGGTAGGTTATCTTAATCAGTCTAAGACCGGAAACGTCACTAAAAGGCGCACCATAAGTCATAGTAGACTGCATGATACACAGATTCCCCTTGGCATGCCCCAAGGCATGGGCTACCCCCGCAAATTGCAAACCTAACGAGTCACAGCTCATCCTGCCACTTTAATGCCCCACATGGTTACAAGCCCTCGTTACTTGGCTCGGCAATTAAAACACTCAATTTGCTGGTATTTAAATGCTTATATATATTAGTGCACTTTCGATGTGGGACTAATGTATTATTATGTTATGGGTGAGCAAAATCTTAAATAATTGCCAGTAACAATACAAGACTCATATTAAAAAAAAAAAAAAAAAAAAAAAAAAAAAAACTAGAATAAGGCACGTGCCTATTTTCCCCCAATAGTTATTATAAATTTTGAATATATATATACACATATAATTTGGAGTTTGTCTTTCATGAGGAATAATATTTTTAATGTTATTGGGTAATTATATTTGTTGACCATGACAATTCCTTTAGATTACATTAAATATCAATATTTTTTCTACAACTTTTCTAAAAAAAAAAAAAGAAATCAAAATTGAACAAACGACAAAAAGAGAATGTATGATACGTAGGTCTTTTTCAGTCCGTGCGACTTCTCATACCCTATCCTGGATTAAGCCCTCCCGAGCGCTTTGACTTGATTCTTTGGGCAATTGGGCAAGAAAGGAGAACAACTGACTCCAACCATAGCAGAGAAAGACTCGTACGAAGCTCCTCGCCATCTGATCATTACGCTCAGGAAGTTGCATCCAAACCACTTTAATACCCCCACCTGGTCACAGGCCCACGCATCAAGACCCGGCTATTTGCCGTTTTAATTCAAAGTAATTTAAACAGAAAAGCTCACAAATCATTTTCCGATGTGGGACATATACGTAATAAGGAGAAATAGCATAATCGTGAGATAATTGAAACAAAGCAAATAATATGTCGAATTGCTTGCCACCAGCACCAATCAACCAAGACCACTATAGAAAGATCTCTTTCTCATTCATGTATTGAAAACCTTTAATTCAGTAATTTCCTCAAACTGTGTCCACGTGTGATTATTTTGTATCTATATATATATATATATATATATATATATATATATATGCGTAAAAATATGCAAAAGATGGTAAACTAATAGGAAAAAAGAAAAAACCAAACGCACTCGTATAATATTTGGGTAGACGATTATGTACATTACTAATTAGCATATTGGCAAGAAAACATTTACATCCATGTATTTAAAAAAAAAAAAATCAACAAACTCAATATGCCTGTGCACACAGTTAAATAAAAATGGTTAGAACTCATACTCAAAAGTAAGCTTAAGAGAAGATGGAGTCCATTTTGTATTTAAACACCATAACAGTCTCGTAACTTGATGATATACTTTGTCTCACGGTTAGCGTGAATCATGATTAATTCAAATCCATCATCATCTATAAAATATGGCTCTGATACCATATTGAATGAGCTTGGATAGAATTTATCTACAAAAACTAACTCAAAAAGAGAATGAGCACATTCCACATTTAAACTCCATAACAATCCTACTATAACTTAATGATTTGAGACAAATATACACAATCTAACACATAGATCAATTAGTACAAAAAACACATCATATGGGTTTTTATTATTTGAAGTAAAATATTTTTTATCAATAACATGCTAAAACTAGTATTAATAGCATGCTCATCAAAGTAATTTGAAACTTTTGAGTGGATAAAGTTGTGGTTGGTAAAAATTTTGTTCCGGAATATCATGATATACTTCAAAAAGAAAATCACTTCCGGATATCACTTTTACGATATCTATATTAATTAGTAATGCTAGGAATATTAATTCATATCTTAATTTTTTGAGTATTAACTCATTTGTCATCTTTTTATTGATAAAAGTAATCAATTAATGTGATAATATTTTAACTATTTATCAATAAATATAATTATAACTTATATGCTATATATATATTGGTACTCAAAAGTTGGGATTAAAATTGATGTTCTTAACATTTTTTCAATATTTATAATATATATATATATATATATAGAAAGGAGAATGAGGAAGGAAGAGACAAAAAGTTTTGTTTCAACTTACATGCTTGCTTTTCTTTTTATCCATGGACTCAAATTCATTCTTCCTTGTTTAGTTTAGATCAAATGGTTTAATTCTTCTACACTTGTCTTTTTAGTTCTCCAACACCTCACACATGACATATCAATACATGTTGAGGAGGCTATTTTGTACTTACACTTTGCTTTGTCTTTAATTGGTGCTAAAATGGTCATACTTCAACGTTTTTTATTCACCAAAAAAACATTTTTTTTTTCTTTTACCAAATTATTAACCGAAAAAAATCATGCTTCAACCTTTTTTCAAAGTACTTTTTAATCAGTCGCATTGCTTTGGAACGAAGTTTTTTTTTTTATTTTTTTTTTCAATATTAACTCATTTTAAGGTCTTTTTTTTATTTTTTGTCAGTTCATTTAAAATGTTTCTTAGTAAATTATTGTTCCTAATTTACTTTTCAATGCGTATTTCTCAAATTATAGCACTATTTAATAGTTTTCCAGACAATCTTTTGAGAATTAGTATACATTTTTTGAAATATGATCCTAAGAAATATTTTTGTGATTGATTACCTTAGAGATAATTTTCTTTCTTGCTTCTTTTTTGTTTTTCCGTAAATCTTCTATTCTTGGGTATGGTAAATCTTCTTACTCATAACGAAGAGTAAATCTTCTACTCTTTATGTCTTTTGTTAACAACTTTTTCCCTTAGTCTTTCAAAGACATACATATATATATATATATATATATATATATATATTTTTTTTTTTTTCAAATATGAATAAATGCTTCTTTAGGCAACTATCCGTTGAGATTATTTTTCTGTTTAGAGTTTTTTTCTTAGAAAATAAGGAAACATGAAAAAGAAATGTACAATATACATTGAAAATTAACAATAACTTACAATTTAAAATAACTAAAACGACTGTGTTAAAACCAAAAAAAAAAAAAATGTGAGAGGGAGTCAATCACCTTCTTACTTCTGTTTTCTTTACTTCAACATTTATTGTTTTTTTTTTTTTAAGGTTTTCGCAAGAGATTTACTGTAGCTATTAATGTTGTTCAACGTTTAATTTATATATGTTAAATTTTATATTTTTTTACACTATTACTTTAAAAATAATATAATTTAATGTTTTAATTTGAAAAACAACAATATGATGATTAAGTTTACTCATGTTTACATATATTTTTATAATAAGAAACAACTAGAAATATAAGTGATAAATTAAAAAATAATAGAAAAAACTTATATTACTGAGGCAGGTCCCCATACTAGTTAATATATAAAAAGGAGAATTAAGTTGAACATTTTTGTTCTTCAACAAAAAATTCAAGGACTAATTTCTATTTTTTCATTTAGTTGAATTCAATAGTTTATAAAAATCAACATGTCATACTCTTTTTTTGACTGCTTAGACTTCGTCTTTTTCATTTTGTTTTTTCTTAAAATGAAAAACCATATACTTCAACTATTTTTTTTAACCCTAAATCTTTTTTTTTTTTTTTTTTTGTGTGGCTATTTTGTTAACATTGTCTATATGTTACGTTGTTCGTTCGTTTGTTATTATTTTATGGAAACTTTGTATTTTGAATTGTCTCTCTAAAGAAATGCATGTGTTCTCCTGCTTATACTTTTAAATAATTTTTCTTAAATACACCACTTTAAACATTTTTTGCATACATTACTAGAAAATGTGGATTCCACGACCGTTTTTAAAAAACCGTCGTGAAAAATGCGGCAAAAACACGAAGCGAAACAGAGTTTCTGAAAACCGTCGTGAAAACCGAAGCTTCCACGACGGTTAAAAAAACCGTCGTGGAAGAGCATGCTTCCACGACGGTTTTTTATAACTGTCATGGAAGCTTGCAAAATACCAAAAAAAAAAAAAAAAAAAAAAAAAAAGCTTCCACTACGGTTAATCCACGACGGTTTTTTAACCGTCGTGGAAGCTTTTTTTTTTTTTTTGCAAGCTTTCACTACGGTTATTAAAAACCGTCGTGAAAGCATGCTCTTCCACGACGGTTTTTGGAAACTCTAGCTTCCAGGACGGTTTTCGGAAACTCTGTTCCGCTCCGTGTTTTTATCGCATTTTTCACGACGGTTTTTTAAAAACGGTCGTGGAATGGTCTTTTTTCACAAATTTTTTTTGTTTTTTTTTTTATTTTTGGACTCTACCACGACGGTTTTTGGGAAAACCGTCGTGGTATGTACCACGACGGTTTCCCCAAAAACCGTCGTGGTAGGTACTAAGGCGGGAATTTTGAAAATTTTTGAATTAAATTTAATTTTTTGGAGCGTGTATTAAAACCCAAAAAAGTATCATCTTTCTCACCCCATTACATTCCGAGCCTTTTTCACTTTTTCACTCTCTAATACACACTCTAACTCCATACCCAAAATTACCCAATTTCCTCCCTCTATTTCTCTCTCTCCGCTCTCTCCCTACTTAAAATCTCCAAAAACTCGCTCTATCTCACCGTGCCTCCTCTCTCTATTTTACCTCAAATTTTTCTCTTGGCTCCATTCTCCGATGGCCTCCTCCACCACTCACACGGCCTCCACCATTCTCCGACGAGTCTACCAAGGAACTCACGCGGCTTTCCCTCTCTCTCTCGCCACACTCCGCCCGTACCCACGCTCGACAAGCTGGTAAGTTGTAATGTATATTGCTTGGGTAATACACGGATTTGGAAATTTTTTGTCCAAAATGTTGATTTTGTTGATTGTGGTTGTTGATAAAATGTTCCGTCTAAAATGTTGATTTTGTAGATTGTTGAGTTGGGAATATTTCATCCGAAATGGCCAAAATCCGTCCCCTACATTTTCGGTGATTGTTCATTGTGGCAGTGTTTTAGATTTAAATTAAATTGGTTGGATAAAGCACAGATTTGGGAATTTCCTGGAAAAAAGTATTGATTTTGTGATTTAAATATTTTTAGGGAAATGAAACGAATTCGTAAATTTTTTTTTTTTCATTATTACCTACCACGACAGTCAGAAAACCGTCGTGGTAGGGGCTCCTACCACGACGGTTTCTCAAGGAAACCGTCGTGAAAGATTTCCTTACCACGACGGTTTTTTACGTACAACCGTCGTAGTATGTTCTTAAATGTCCATATTTAAGCCCTATTTTTGTCCATTCCACGACGGTTTTTTAACCGTCGTAGAATCTGAAAAGATTCCACGACTCTGGATTACACGACGATTAGAAAACCGTCGTGGAAATGTTATCACGACGGTTTTTAACCGTCGTGGTATCCACATCTGTAGTAGTGATATTGCTTTAAAATATGGATAGATTTCATTTTTGCTTCCTAAACTTTGGTGCTTTTGTAATTTTGTTCCTTGATATTTAAAAACGGGTAAAAATGCTCCTTGAACAATGAAATAGTTTCATCTTTACTCATTTAAACAGTTAAATGAATGGAATTACTGATATGACAACAACTAAAATATAATTTAATAAGGACGAACTTTGCTTTTGCCTCCAAAACTTTAATATTCTTGTGACTTTGCTCCTAAACTTTGAAAACTAATGTTTGTACCCCTCAAACTTTAAATAGTTAGCAAGAATACTTCTCGAACCAAAAATGTCTATTGTTTCATATTTTGGCCATATAAATTCAAATTGGGAATCTAAATTGAGTTCATCTTTAATCTATTTTACATTTTTGAAATCTAAATCAAAATCGAAGCTCTTTGTAAAAAATCAATAATTGGACACGTATTACAAAAAATAGTAAAAAATTCAACTCGAACTTCATTTCAATTATAATTTTTAAATCCAAACTTTAATTCCAAACAGATGCGAAAAAACCCATGATTCACAACTCAAACGCATAATGAAAGAAAAAAAGAAAAGAAAAAAAAAAAACATAAGAAGTAGCAGGTTATACGTAGTGAGAAATTAAGAAAAAACAAAGGAAATTAAAGTTACCTTTGAAACGTCTCGGTAATGAGAGAGTTCCCAAGAAATCCTTTTAGCGGAGTCGGACAAGAAACTTAACAGTGAATCGAATGAGTTTTGTTTATTTTTTCAAAAATCGTATCACGTTTATTTTTTTCCCCAAAAACTCATTCATTTTGGATTCTCATTTCAAAATGAAAATTTTAATTTTAAGGCGACATGTTAGATGAGGGCTGAGACCAAAAAAAAAAACAAAAAACAAAAAATCGAATCCAAATCAAGTAACAAAACCCACAATTTGAAATCGCTGAAATGTAATGAGAAAGTAAGAAATTATGCCAATGAAACTCCTATTTCGAGCGTGGTTCCAAATTGGAAAAATCCGATTCAAATTGGCAAATCTAAATTGCATTCAAATTTAATCGTTTTGCTTTTTTCAAATCTGAATCGTGATCAAGGTTCTTGGTAAGAAATCAATATGGATACATCTACAAGTAAAAAATTCAATTCGAATTCAATTTCAATTGGAATTTGTCAATCCAAACTTTCATTCCAACCAGTGCAAAAAAATCCACCATTTACAATCCAAAGTCATAATGAATGAACAAAACCGAAGAAGTACATAGTGAGAAAATCAAGGAAAAAACAAAGGAAAGGAAAGATACCTAAGAAAAGTCTTGGTAATGAGAGAGTTCAGAAGAAATTCTTTTAGCGGAGTCAGAAAAGAAGCTGAATAATAGAGAAAAGAATGGACTTTATTTAGTTTTATTTTTTTCGAAAATTGTATCATGCTTGTCTTTTCCGCAAATAAAACTTCATTTTTTCCCCAAATATCTCATTTTGGATTCTCATCTCAAATTGAAAATTTTCATTTCAAGACAGCGTGTCATATGAGAGTTAACAAAAAGAAAAAAAAAAATCGAAATCCACATAAAAAAACAAAACCCACAATTCGAAATCTCTGAAATCTAATGAGAAAGTTAAAAATTATGCTAAATTAATCTACCAAGCGTGGATGCAAACTAAAAAAATACAATTCAAAGTGCATCAACTACCTCCCAAAAAAAAAAAATGCCCAAACACATTAACGAAATGTGATCAATAAATTAACAAAAATCTAACCATAGAGATATGACAGGGAACAAGAAAGGGTGGAACTCCATAAAGGGCAGAACTTCGACTAGAACAAAGGGTGAACTTCGGCAACAGTTTAGGGATTGATGCTTTTAATCGTAGTATAATGAATACCTTTTTGGTGGGATTAGCAGGATTACCCCAAACTCCAAAAACATGAAACTCATGGACTTCACTTTCCCGGGTTTAAAAAAGAGACAATTGGCATGCATGGTGCAATATTTTCACCTCTATTCCTTACCATGAAAATTGTAGCCAATAGAATTTTTACAAAATTAAATTACTAAAATGGATAATTTACCTTCTAAATTTGTTATTAACTGCTATTTTTTTCAAATATTTAAAAGGAAAAATTAGGTCAATAGATAAATTTTAAACACTTATTTAAATTAATGGCTGAATTTTCTTTTTTTAAGAATATGACTATGAATAAATACATATAAATATTAATTAATCACTAATTAATTATGATCAATCAGTGATTAATTATAATTAATCAATAATTATCTGATTACAAAACTTCGACAATTTACTAAAGACCTTCTCTAAATTTGTTATTAACTGCTATTTACTTCAAATATTAAAAGGAAAAATCAGGTCAATAGATAATTTTTAAACACTTAATTAAATTAATGGCTGAATTTTCTTTTTTTAAGAATATGAATGTGAATCAGAGATTGACCATATATATAAATATTAATTAATTACTAATTAATTATGATTAATTATGATTAATCAATAATTGTCTGATTACAAAACTTTGACAATTTACTAAAGACCTTCTCAAAATACTCACAAATCCCTATTTTAAAATCATAATGCTATTTATTTTATCATTCTCCATTTTTTTACTATTTTTTTCTCTGTACTATCAACTAATGCAATATTACCCCCTTAAAAAAAAAAAAAAAACTAATGCAATATTCATGTCCACTCATTAATCATGATTAACTGTTTTTTTTATTAAAAGGACCATTTTCTTAATTTTTAGAAGCATGGACAATTTTATAAAAACTTTCTTAAAAAAAGCCATTTACTCACCCCCCAAAATCTTGAATGCTATTCACTATTTTGTTCTCATAATTCATTATTTCATTCTCTGTACTATGAACTAACGCAGTACTCATATCAGGAGTGTATTAAAAAATTTATAAAAAAAAAAAAAAGAAAAAAGAAGTCAGGAGTGTATTTAAAAATTTAAAACAAATTTATAAAAAAAGAAAAAAGAAAAAAGAAATGATAAAAAGTGATTGTTTGCAACGAAGGCCCGTCTAGGCGGAAAGGCTTTCTCACCCATACTAATTAATTATGATTAATTATGATTAATCAATAATTGTCTGATTACAAAACTTTGACAATTTACTAAAGACCTTCTCAAAATACTCACAAATCCCTATTTTAAAATCATAATGCTATTTATTTTATCATTCTCCATTTTTTTACTATTTTTTTCTCTGTACTATCAACTAATGCAATATTACCCCCTTAAAAAAAAAAAAAAAACTAATGCAATATTCATGTCCACTCATTAATCATGATTAACTGTTTTTTTTATTAAAAGGACCATTTTCTTAATTTTTAGAAGCATGGACAATTTTATAAAAACTTTCTTAAAAAAAGCCATTTACTCACCCCCCAAAATCTTGAATGCTATTCACTATTTTGTTCTCATAATTCATTATTTCATTCTCTGTACTATGAACTAACGCAGTACTCATATCAGGAGTGTATTAAAAAATTTATAAAAAAAAAAAAAAGAAAAAAGAAGTCAGGAGTGTATTTAAAAATTTAAAACAAATTTATAAAAAAAGAAAAAAGAAAAAAGAAATGATAAAAAGTGATTGTTTGCAACGAAGGCCCGTCTAGGCGGAAAGGCTTTCTCACCCATACTAGTCTTTTTCAGTCCATCCGCTCTGGGTTGTAGCCCTCAGCGGCTTTTTACCCAATGGGAGCAGGAAAACTGACTCCTAACTGTTAGGGACACAGACTCGTACTAGACTCCTCATCACACCTGATCGTACACACCAGCCGTTACATCCGAACCACTTTAATGCCCCGCTTGGTCACAGGCCCACGCCACTTGACCCGGCGATATGCTGGTTAAGTGGAAACTCATATAAACGGCAAAACTTATTCATCTTTTTTCCGATGTGGGACAACTGTATGATTTACTTGAAGGCAAGCAAAATATGAAAAAAATACTCACCACCACTCCTCAACTAGAACGACCTAGAACTTCTCTTTGAACTCATGCATACATAACTATACTTTATTCCATCATTCATACACATATACATACAGTGACGGAATCGGAATTTGAATTCCATAGTGACATAAATAAAGATAATTTTAAAATTAAAATTATTAAGAATTTGATTAAATCTTTCAAATATTTCTTTGTAAAAAAAACTTTAGTTTAACCCCAAAAAAAAAAAAAAAAAAAAAAACTCTAGTAAGTATATGCAACATGTTAAAATAATTATATGCCTGATGGTTTAGTGACTTTCATACATCTCTATTATATTTTATCAATAACATAAATTTAGATATTTTGATATCTTACTTACTGAGCATTGAGGCAAATGAATCTTGGGTAGCATTATTGTGGTACAGGACTAGAAGGAGAAGCAATACGAGATAGGAGGAAAAAATAATAATGGTGGTGGATACCAGAAATGATTAAAAAGAGACAGAAAAAAAAAATACCCAGAGAATAAAAGGAAATGTATTAAAAGATTATATAAACAAAAATAATAGTAAAATTAAAAGAGGAAATTGAAAACAAAAATTAAAAAAATACTAAAAACTAAAAAAGAAAAATCCTAAAAGTTGAAATTTGAAAGCAAAATAGAAGAAAGAAGCTCTTAACACTTGTACAAAGAGTTCAGTTCGAGCCCAAAAGCACAAGAGGCCAAGACAAGATAGTATGCAAATTATAGGGATAAGGAGGGAAATAAAATAATTTATGGTAGGTATGGTAAATAATAGTATAAATTTTAGGGACTAGTAAATAATTGCATATTTTTAAAATAAAAAACAAAAAACCCGAAAATACCCATATGCTATTCCGCTAACCAAAAACCAGCAACAGTTGTCGCTGTTGCAATCGTTGTCATGCTTACCATCCACGCCTCCGTCGCCGTCTGCCGCAGGAACCTGTGATTGCGAGCAAACCGAGGCCCATCGTTGTCATTGGGGTGGTGCTTCGTGGCAACGGGAATCATGAAGCACCTCAGCCTTGTGACGGTGGAAATCTTGAGGTATAATTGTCTCACAAGATTGTCTGTTTTACATCATCTTTTAATTTTTTTGAGACATAATAATTTCACTCATAAATAAATTATTCGAAGACAGTTCGCAACGTTGGAAATCTTGAGGTATGTTTAATAATTAAGCCTAAAAAGTTTGTCTTTTTTTCATCTTTTTTTAATATTTTTGGAAAAAAAAATATCTTTCCTCATAAATAATTTTTTGAAGCATTGATTCCTACTTTAATTGCTCTTCCTTTTAAACACTTTCAAGACTAGTCCGTTACCATTTTCAGTGCCTTTCTTCTTTACTAAAAAATTGTTTAAAAAATTTTAATTCTTTTAAAATTTTTTTGCTTTTGATTTTGTTTTGCTTTGCTTGTTTTTTTTGTTGGCGTTAGTATGTAAAATTTTTTTACTTCAATCAAAATTTGAACCAAATCTAATGGTTTAAAATGAATTTCTGTTAACTTGAACAAAATTTTTTTATATTTATTGGGTATGTTTTAGTCCACATGCCTCGTAGCTTTTCTTGACCTCACACCTTTTCATATGTTTAATATCTTCTGTTTGTTTCTAACTAATTACTTGCTTAATTACTGACAAAATTGTCTCATTTATTGTTTTAGCATACGCCTGCATGCCTTACTTTACTTCAATAACAAAAATGACCAAAGCTTCTATATGCTTGATGATTTAACCTGAGCTTGTTATTTTGTTGTTTTTTTCAATCTTTTTTTTTTTTTTTTTTGCATTTTTCTCAACGTCGTATATATTTTTTTTATTTCCCATTAAAATATTTTAATTCATTTACGTTTTATAAAATATTTTTTTAAAATATGACCTCACTACAATATTTTTTTCACACTATTTGCTAAAATGTTATTCCTATTGTTAAAATTTTCTCAAGTCGTTATTAGATTAAATTTAAAAACCTTACTATGTTTCAATCAAAATACATTACCTCTACGATCAAAAATAAAAAAAAAATAAAAAAATACAAAATGCATTACCTCTCAAAAGCAAACATCTCATGAAATTAGGATTATTTTGCTTTTAAAAAAAGTAGAACATAATGAATAATTCGAAATAAAAGAAAATAAAAATAAAAACATCAGCTAACCCATAAAAATAGGATTACTTTCTTTTGAAATTCTAAATCTGAGAAAAAAAATTCAAAATAAATTTAAAAAAAAAAAAAAAAAACTCATGAGATTGTTTAAATGACATAAGTCGATTCCATGGATCAAAAAAGAAAATTAAAAGGTGAAGTACAATAAATTGTGCAATTCGTCTATAAGCTTTCAATATTTTTATGATTTGTTATGATGATGCAGCCCCTGTTTTTCTCAATGAGGAATCTCGTTTTATTGAGGTTAATTAGTAGCATTAGTGACAATCATCATATATATTGCCTTTGAAAAAAACGTAGAACACAATAGTCCCACATCGAAACTGCACTAATAAATATAAAAGTTTAAACTAGCAGCAAATTGATTGGGCTGACTGCCGAGCTAAGTAACGAGGGCTTGTAACCATGTGGGGCATTAAAGTGGCAGAATGAGTGGGTGAGGCTTGCCCGTGTCGGTAGCCGCTGCCTTCGAGCATGCATAAGGGGATCTGTGTGATGCGGTCTATTGGGTTATTTTTGAGCGCCCTTTCGCTTGGCATTGGTGCCGGATCTTTGGACCGATTAAGATACCAACCTACATGAGCTGACCTCGTTCTTCTCACACCACCACTTTTTGTTGTTATTATTTTTATTGGGGTACATTGCTAGGTTAGTCCCTGTATTTTTAATTTTGTGTAACTTTAATCCCATAACTTTTTTTTCATAGTTAGAATCCCCTAAACTTTTTTCATAAATGACTATTATAATAACATTTTAATAATTTAGGACATTTCATGTTCTTTTTTCCGTAGTTAGAATGATCACAAACTATTAAAAAACATTGTTACAATGGTTATTTTTGTTAATTTTTTGATCAAATTTGTAATTAACACCGTTCTTTGACCAAATTACTTATAGATAGCATCCAAAAATAGATGGAAACGACTATTGTAGTAAAAGTTTAGGAGTATTTCAGTTATAAAAAAAAGTTCAGTGATCAAAGTTATACAAGGTTAAAAGTTTAGGGATTAAATGAGTAATTTATCATTTTATTAATATTATTATATTATTATTATTAGCTAACAAGATCACTTACCAACAGTACATAGGAACAAGGGAACTAAAGTACAGTTATGTCTGCATAAGTTCAGTGAGATCCCTTTATACGTCGTTCGTAGTTATGGCTGTGGCAAGTATTTTGTCGTAAATTGCTTACTTTCATGTCTAGGATTGTAAATCATGTGCGCGATTGTCCCACGTCGAAAAAGAGGAATGAGTTTTACTGTTCATAAGATTTTCAATGCAACCGACAAATTGCCGGGCCTAGTTGCGTGGGCCTGTGTTCAAGGGGTCGTTGAAGTGGTTTGGATGCCGAAGAACTGGGTCCGATCACAGGTGTGGTGAGAGGCTCAGTCGAAATCTGTTTCGTAAAGAAAGCCCCAACAAAACGAAATTGAGAGATGGACTGGACTGATCAAAGGACAGGTAAGCAAGTCCCTCCCCTGAGCATGCCATCTGGGAGGCCCACGTCACCATTTGGTGAACATTTGTTAATTTGTCAACTCCAAATTGTCATTTCTTGACGCTTGAATTTCACTATAACCTTTAATTATAGACTTCCTTTGGATTAGTAATTTAAATTCAGAGAATAATTCGTGGTTTATTGAATTTGAATTTCAAATATTGGTTAATTTGTCAACTCCAAATTGTCCTTTTTTGATACTTGAGTTTCATTATAACCTTTATTATAGACTGCTTTTAAATAAGTACAATAAATTGAAATGAATAAACAAAATTTAGTGAATATCCCTAGCTTGTAATCTAAATTACCTCCAAGATCTCCGAGGAGAATAATTCGCGGTTTATGGAATTTGAATTTTAAATATTGTAGATTATCATAACTGAATCTCATGATTTTTGAGAGTGTGTTAAGCTATCGCCTTGATTCATTCATGATTTCTTCGGCATAAAGCGTTAAAAAGATTGTGTTTTGAGTGGAAACTTAGGAGGAGTTATCAAAATTATCTCTCCTGTGAGATATGATCCACTCCTCTCCCACTTTGCTAAACTCAATCTCTCCCTTGACGAATAACCTCTCCTGCTAGGTGTTAGAGCAAAGCTTACTTCATAATTTATCCCTCTCCCGCGAGCAATTAGGAATAGGATCTTGTCGAACATCATTATATATTCTTCTCATGCAAACAATGAGGAATATTGTCTTCTTACAAATGAGGAGTGAGTCTTGAAATATGACATAACAGTATATGTTTTGGATTTTCGTCCCATTTAAAACTGATTTAGACGCTGTGGGAGGGTTGAACATGGCTGTGTTTGTGGCAAATAGTTTTTAAGGCACATGTTTTGGACTTTTATTCCATTTAAAACTGATTTAGACGCCGTGGGAGGATGACGGCCGTGTTTATGCGGAATGGTTCTTTTAAGGCACATATTTTGGATTTTAATCCTATTTTAAACTGATTTAGACGTCGTGGAGTGCGGCAGTTGTGTTTGTGGCATTGATTATTGTATGTTTTTGTTTTTTTGGTTTATGTTTTTTTTTTTTTTTTTTTTTGTATTTTTATGATGTTTTATTTTTATTTTTTAATTTTTTTGTAGCTTTAGTGACGTAATGTTTTTAGTATTTTAATTATTCTAATTGTTGTGTTAATTTTTTCTTAGAAGAATCTTAGATTATTTGTTCATAAAGTGGAAAAATAAAATGATACATGATAATATATTTGAAATAATTATTTTTTTTTAAAGGAAACAATCGAAGATAAAAAATATTAATAATCTCGTAGAATACCGAACGGTATTGCAGTAGAATACCAAAATTCATTTTTAGTTGGTCGAGAGTATTTTTGAAAACATATTAGGTTGATCTTTGATTTGTATTGAAGCCATTATAGGTGGTGCAATGTTTAGAGATGTGCACTTTTCAGGCATTTCATAAAATTCCCTTGTATTTTTTTCGAACATCACACCTTTTTATGAAGTTAAATGTTTAACAACAAAAATAAAATAGTATTTTTATTATATAAGTAAATAGCTGAAGTAAATAAAAAGTTTTAAAAATATTTTTTTTACCTGAAGTTTTAATAATATTTTGGATAAGTAACAATACACAACAAATTTATTAGATAAATTATTTATTTATTTATTATAAATATGTCATTTATCTAATGAATTTATTTATTATCTAGTAGATTTCCATTTATCTAATAAATTTATTATTTACTTAAAAATTTTTAAAATCTTGTTTTTTCAATATTTTATTTTATCTTTTTTTTTTTAAAATTATTAGTTCAAAAAAGTATATTATTTACAACAATCATCTAGAGAGAGAGAGACAAAATCTCTGCCCAAAAATTCATGGGCTAAAAAACCCAATCTGATCCATGTGGATTGGCGGGCTGGTTTTCCGGGTTACCCGATTCGTTTCTTAAACAACACTTGAATTCAATAAAAACCCTAGTGTTCTCAGAGCCTCTCTCTCTCTCTCTCTCTCTCTCTCTCTCTCTCTATATATATATATATATATAGACACACACACACACGAAGAAGCTTTTCCCAACTCTTCTTCTCTAGGAGCTGTTGAACTCGACCAATTTCCAAATGGTAAGTTCCCGTTACATGTCGCACTGTTTCCCTGTTCTCCTGTTTGGTTGTCGAGAAATTCCGAGAAATCTTCGCTCGTACTCTCTCCACATTCGAAAACTCCGATTTTTATTTATTTATTTATTTTGGCAATTGTAGGCGCCGAAGAAGGACAAGGCTCCTCCACCGTCGTCGAAGCCCGCAAAGTCCGGCGGAGGCAAGCAGAAGAAGAAGGTAATGCCACGGTTAGGGTTTCGAGCTGTGTTTTAGATTAAGCTTTGTTAACTCTTCGGAAACTTCAAGATCTTTTTTTCTTTTTTTTTTTTTTTTTCTACTTATTATAATTCAATTTCAATGCGGTTTTTAAAATTTTTGTTAGTGGTTCTAAAATCGACTGCCTAGGGTTTAACTGGAATAGATTTATCTGATTGAAGTGTTTGTGCAATTATTCTCCTTAAGATTTTGATTTTTATCGCACATTTATTTATTAATTTTTCTAGATTTTATATCTAATATTATAATTTAGATGGTTAATATCCTATTATATAATGTACTCACAAAATCTGTTAAAACTCTGGTTTTGATTTTACCTATGTGTGTGTGTGTGTGTGTGTACGAGATATATATCGATATAATAACTTCGTTCTTGATTCTACGAGAATTTTAATGAAATTCTCTTCGATTGAAGTTTTATTTTCTTAGAGTGTATCCCAATTTTTGGCCTAATTCTTCCTCTGATGATCGATACAACCTCTGATCAAAAAGATATACTTTCGTTGTTTTTCATCTCTTCAACAAGTTTAGTTATGAGCATAACGGCCCTCTTGTTCTTATGGAGAGAAGAACCTATGATTAGCATTTTGGGAAATTTCCGAACGAACAATTTCAACGAAATCTTTCAATTTCTTATTGGGTTTTTGTTGAATATTGTTTTCACAAGGACACTGGACATTGAAATTGGATGGGTTATTGTGGTTCCTTCATTTTCTTTACAAAATGTTTATATGTTTCTAAAAGTGTTTATGTTTTGGTATGCAGAAATGGAGCAAGGGAAAGCAAAAGGAGAAAGTTAACAACATGGTTCTTTTCGATCAGGCGACATATGACAAGCTTCTGAGTGAGGTTCCCAAATACAAGCTTGTGACTCCTTCAATCTTGTCTGATAGGTTGAGGGTAAGTTCTCATAAATTATCTATCTTGTGTTTTTAGCTAATGTTGGTTCTGTATTGTAATTTTTTAAATTTATTTTTCTATGTTGGCATGCTTCGAGAATTTAATTATCTAGCATCACTTTAGTTGTGTAAAATGTAGCTCCATCTTAATTCAAAAATCGTTTTGGACATAGTAACTCATTAGTGAGAGGATTTGCAATGCACAGAGAGATAGAGATGTTCTGTGACCGTTCGGTATCTAGCACTTTAGCATGTTAATGGTTCGCGAACAAGTTATTTGTGGGAAAACATGTGGGCTTTCGGTTACTAGCTCTTTTCAGTATGTAGAATGATAAAGTTGGGCTAATTTTTCCTTAAGTTTAAAGTTGTATGACTTTGATTTCAGATTAATGGGTCGCTAGCACGCAGAGCTATTAAGGATTTGATGGCGAGGGGTTCGATTAGGATGATCTCAGCACACGCCAGTCAACAGATCTATACCAGGGCCACCAACACTTAAAATTAGGGGAATGTCTCCTCTACAAAGATGGGATGAGAAGCTAATTCTTTCGAAGACTTGCTTTACTTCTGTTTTTATTCTAGAGGAAATATTTCAGATTTTGTTAACAAATACTCGGTTTCTTTTTGTTTTACTTTGATCGTTAGTTTATTCAATACTTCCAATTTTTGTTGAGATGGTGTTATTCTAGTTGTTTCCTGATCAGTAGATCGTTTCAAGTGTTTGGTTTGATATACAAGCTTGGAGCAACAAATATTTATATTTTTATATGCTGTCAGTGTACCTATCTATAGATTACACGCATTTAGTTAATGGAAATTCCACAAGTTGACCTTTACTTACCAATAATCAAAGCCTTCACTATGATTGAAAAGTTGAAAACATTGGTAACTAGAGAGATACTATTTCTATTGGGAAGAGGAGGGGGGGGGGGGGGGGGTGGGGGGGTTGGTGTGGGAACTAGAAAAACCCCGTACACTTTTTGGGGCAATTTCAGAATTATGAATATGAACGACTCTTGAATTTTTAATTTTGGTAAATTCGTCTCTAAATTTTTATTTTTTTGACAGTTTTGGTCTGAAACATTAAAATTAATAGATGATTTTTGAAATTTAACATAAATGGTCATATATCTATTCTATAATTTTCAGCGTCAACATTTCTATTGGTATATATTTGTAAATCAGAATCTAAACAACTCCATTAACATTGATATTTTTCATTTGATAATAAGTTCGCTAGTAACTTGTTTTCTGGTCATCACGTCATCATTGTCACGTGGATTTTATTTTATTTAATTAATTTTTTGCTTTGTTTTGCTATTCTGTACACACGAAGAGTGGGTTATACAACTAGTAGTTAAAAAAAAAAAAAACGTAATCTTACTCTATAATTTTAGTTTTTGTAAATAATAATTTGCACCAAATAGTAATAATTATATTTATATATAAGTATCATACTTAAAAATAAAAGTATCTATGGATATTTTCATCTTTAATAGTAACTCACTAATAACTAGTATCATCAATAATCTCCATACAAAAACAAGATCATAATATAAAAATGTTATCTTTCTCTATAATTTTAGTTTAGTGCAAACAGTAGTTTACACCGAGTACAGATTTATATATTCATTCACTTCTAAAAATTGAAATAACTCCTCTCACTTCTGAAAATATGATCTGTCACAAGATACTCAAAAGTAAAAGTACCCGTGCCTAATAACAATTTTGTTCTTTATTCCATCTATCATAAGGTGTATAGAGGTTCAATACTCCCTTATCCTAATTCCTCTTTTCTTTTATTTTCTCTTTTTTCAAAAGCAAACTATCCCACATCGAGAACAGATCAACCAATTCAAGTGTTTACATAACCTTCCCTTGAGGCTAATATACGCCGAGCCCAGTACCGTGGGCTTGTAACCGAGAGGGGCATTAAACTGGTTGGATGTGATGATCACGGTGGTGGACAGACCAAGGCTTAACCAAGAGAGCCCTTTGTGTGTCCTCCTCTGTCCGAGAGGCAGGGAGTTGTCTGTGGGAATGCGGCTACAGCGGGATCGTCAATTGTTGACGACACCACCACAGCCGATAAAGACACTCTTCTTGTCTCTGCACACACGACCACTTTTTTCATATTTTGCTGCTACTAAATTGTTTTTGAGAAGTATCTTTTGAAGAAACTAAAACCTTCACTCAAATTTATTTAAGTTGAAACTTCTTTGTTTTTGTAGTTTTATGTACTATAATGCAAGAGAAACTAAATAAATTATTTTTGATAAGTACCTTTTTGGAAGAACTAAAGCCTCCACTCAAATTTATTTAAGTAGAAGCTTTTTTGGCTTTTGTAGCTTTATATACTATAATGCGAGAGAAACTAAAACCTCTACAATTCCACTCAAATTTATTAAAAGAGAAAATAAGAAAAATGAAAACAAAAGCATAGAAAATTCGATCCAACCTTAACCGCAAATCACACGAAAATAAAATTAAAAAAACCCAGTAAATCATGTTAATTTATCTAGGCTCTGATGTTAGTTTAATTCATACCTATAATTGTGGTTGATATCACATCGTTGAATGTTTCCTCAGTGAATCATGTCCAGTGTCGAGGCTTGATATACAAACTTTAAGTAGAAAATATTGATTGACAAACCGTCAAACTAACAGGTGGATTGGTTAGGCTGTAGACTTCTGATCATAAAGACAAGGGTTCAAGTCTCCAATCAATTGTAGTCAAATATCTTGACATACAGGGTCCCACACAAAAGAACGGGGTTAAATTGATACATCATTCTCTAACTACTGAACCTTTTAATTTCAACAAAAGAAAAAAGTTCATTTACGATTGTGCTGTCTATATTAAATTGTTTTTGGATGTACTTTTTGGAGAAACTAAAGCCCCTACTCAAATTTATTTAAGTCGACACTTCTTTGTTTTTGTAGTTTTATATATTATAATGCGAGAGAAACTAAATAAATTGTTTTTGATAAGTACCTTTTTGGAAGAACTAAAGCCTCCATTCAAATTTATTTAAGTCGAAGGTTTTTTTAGCTTTATATACTATAATGTGAGAGAAATTAGAACCTCTACAATTCCACTCAAATTTATTAAAAGAGAAAATAAGAAAAATGAAAACAAAAGCATAGAAAATTCAATCTAACCTTAACTGCAAACCACACGAAAATAAAATAAAAAAAAAACCCAGCAAATCATGTTAGTTTATCTAGGTCCTGATGTTAGTTTAATTCAAACCTATAATTGTGGTTGATATCACATCCTTGAATGTTTCCTCAGTAAATCATGTCCAGTGTTTGGGCTTGATATACAAACTTTAAGTAGAAAATATTGATTGATAAACCACCAAACTAACGGGTGGATTGGTTAGGCTCTAGACTTCTGATCATAAAGACAAGGGTTCAAATCTCCAACCAATTGTAGTCAAATATGATGACATACAAGATCCCACACAAAAGAACCTGGGGTTAAATTGATACATCATTCTCTAACTACTGAACCTTTTAATTTCAGCAAAAGAAAAAAATTCATTTTCGATTGTGCGGTCTATATTAGTGAAATTCATTTGAGGGTAAATAAATGTTCACAAAGTGATAATACCTATGAGCCACAATCTGGAAATTTGGTGTCTGACATAAACATCCACATTAGAAACTGGGATGGTACGTATTACTTGTTTAATGTTTTTCTCATGTAAATAATTTTTTTAAAAATATGAATGTTTGTGACAATAAACTGGAAAACTGAGCAAAATAAGAAACTACACATTTTTTTGATGTAGTCCTCTTGTAGTGTTTCTCAGATACAACCCTAATAAGTACTTTTATCCCTAATTATCACGTTAAAATAGTTTTTCTCAAATTTATTGAAAGAATTTTTTGAAAGCTTATAAGAGTATTAAAGTATATCCTCCAAAATTTACATTCTGCTTTTTGTGAGTTTTAGATTATTTAAATCTTGATAAATGGTTCGACTGAATCGCTTTTTTTCAGATTTGAAGTTTAGAGTGGTGATTAAATCAGGATTCACATTTTTTTTTAATTGTTTTAAATATTTCAACTTATGAATTTTATGCTGCATATTGCTATATATCCCTATCTATAATATATTAATAAGAAAATATGTATTTGTTTCTGTAATTTTTTTTTTTGTTTGTGTTTAACATCATTAGTTATGTGTACTTGTTGGTTTTTGTTTTATACTTGAATTTAATTTTTAATTTCACAACTTTCAGATAAATTTATATGTTTATTTTAAAATTTTAAAATATTGCTTTTAATATGGAAAAAATAATAATACTTTGTGTTTACGTCTTTATATATGTATACATACGTACACATATATATATATATTAAGGAAAAGTACATCTTTACATTTGTACATATAAATATTGCTAAATTACTTTAAATGGTATTTAATAAAATAAAATACTAACAGGTAAGGTGCCTTTGGCACGTTTCCCACATACTAGTATAAATAATAATTTGCACCAAATAGTTGTAGTTATATTACTCCCGATCCTAATTCTTTTTCTTCTTTTTTTTTTTTTTTTTTTTCCGAGCAAACTATCCCACGTCGAGAAAAGTGTTTATAGAATTTTCACTTGAGCCTTTTGGGTGCCGGGCCTTGTACCGTGGGCTTTTAGCCGAGAGGGGCATTAAATTAGTTGGATGTGGTGAGAGGTGTCGGAGGCACGTAGGGGTTGTGTCGAGGTCAGGCGTAACAGTGCGGTCAACACTGATCATAATCAATTTTTTCGTCAATAGTAAAAGACGATGAATAGTTATGAGAGCTTAGTTGGTCATTTTTAACCGCTATATCACTACTATTGATAGTCATTTTGAGTGATCAGTGGTGTCGGACACATGAAGAGTTTAGTTAAAATTAAGGTTAAACCATTCATTTGTCTCCCAGAAGCAGAGATTTATCTGTGGGGATATGACTGCGGTGGTGAGGTCGGCATGACAGTGTGGTCAACACTGATCACAATCAATTTTTTCATGAATAGTAAAAGAGAGTGAATAATGGTTTGTTTGGTATGTTAGTTTGAGTTGAGATTTTTTAGTTGTAATAGTAATTTTTGTTGATTTTTTAGATGAGACAAAAAATTTTTTGTAACTTTTTCAGAAAAGACAAAAATTTTTTTGAGAAAAGGACAAAAAAATCAGTTCAAACTAATAATTTGAACTAACGTACCAAACATGCACTAAGAGAGGGAGAAATGGTGAGGTCAAAGTCACATCCATCAAGACCGGTTTTCGTTAGGCCAATGAGAGGTACAATTTCGGCCTCATTGCAGGCAACGGGATTCGATCAATGAATGCTAGTTATGAGAGCCTTAGTTGGTCATCCTTAACCGCTACACTACTACCATTGATAGTCATTTTGGGTTTGTGCTTAGCATGCATGTATCACACATGTATTCACATGAATAAGTTTTTTGTGTGAAATAATATCCACTTTTGAATGACTAGTTTTTTACTTTGTATATTAAGTAATTCAGCTCATTCTGAATTTCACCTTACCTTTGAAATCATATGACTTTGCTTTCATATTAAAATATGATGGCCTGGGGCACTATTAGGATAATCTAAGCTCACACCAATTAACAGATTTATAGCAAGATAGACGAAATGGGAAGTTAGTTCTTTGTAAGTTTTACTGCACTTCTGTTTTCTTCTGGAGTACAGATTTTGTCATATTCAAGCATTCGCTTGGTTTCTCCATGTTCTAAATTGTTAATTTATTTCAATACCTATAATTTTGGGTGATATCATGTTGTTGAGTACTTCCTCATCAATAAATCATTTCAAGTGTCCGGGTAGATATACAATCCTTGAGCACAAAATATTCATTGATGAACCACTGAACTAACAGGTAGACTGGTTAGATTCCGGATTTCTGACCATCAAGGCAGGAGTTCAAATCTCCACCCAATAGTAGGCAGCTATGCTGGCACACAGGATCGCATAGAAATGACCCAAGGTTAAATTGATGCATCATTCTCTAATCATTTAACCTTTTAGTTTCAGTGAAAAAAGAAAAAAGAAAAAGTTCATTGATGATAGTGTTTTCTGTATTTGTTAGATTCATCTGCGCCTGAATAAATATTGACAAAATGATAATACGTGTGAAGCACAATATGAAAATTTGAACTTTGTGACATAAACATGTACATCAGAAACTAAGATGGTACTAATTACTGATTTAATGTTTTTCTCTCGCCCAGTTTTTAAACTGAATCTGAACTATGATGAGAAAAATACAAATGAACATGGACAAAGTAGCCAACACAAATCAGACTTAAATAGCCAAGAGAGCAGTACTCATGTTTATAATAACAATTCTTACTCTCCGTTTGAATCATAGATTCGAAAAATAAATTCAAGTTTCCATAAGAGAAAACACTACAATATGTTTTTGAATAGTACTCAAAAACAATTCTAGGCGGAATGCCAAACAAGCTCTTAGTGGAGATCGCATTCCTTGTGGGTGTAAATTACACAATCCGACTTTGGATAGGATACACAAGTCAAAACATAACCTTTCTCTATTTGGTCCTCATCTAGGAATGATCCCTCAGATTGGTCCACTACTCCCGACACCATTAGCCCTGCACAAGTCGAGCAGGAACCGGCCCTGCACGAGTATGGCAGCTCCAACCCGGCACCTTCAGCTGACTCGAGGATGTAGACGTCGTCTGGGGCATCAAACTCATTCTCTTCTCCGTTTGGCCCGATCAATTTCACTTTGTGAACCGCCATTGCTGATACTTTGAAGGAAGGAGAAGACTTCAATCCAAATTCTTTGGAAGTTCTCCTTGCGGAACTCAGACGGCGCCTATTTTGAGGCAAGGCGAGTCTGCTTGATGTGTGGAATGAACAAACTGTTGGAGGCTTCATTGTTGACGTATTGATTATGCTCATGTTTGTAACCGCTGCAACAAAAAAAAAAAAAAAAAAGGAATTTCTCTTTTGAATAGATAGATGGACAAATTCTAGAGTGTAGCAATTCTCTCACAATGATTATTAAACAACATAAAATTACCAAGTCGAAGTTTAGTTATTCATCAATATCACTACGACAAGAAAACTAGGCTTAAATTTTTTAGAAAGTGATGCACTTAAAATTATGTCTCTAATAGTGGTATGTCTTTAACTTCGAAACAAGTCCCAAGAAAGTCATACACACCTACAAGGTAGAGTCAAATATATATTTCAGTGGGTCATACACTAACTAAAAAAAAGAACTAAATAGCATCAAAGTATAAAAACTAGAGGGTAAAATTTTAGTGGTTTATTTTTATTATTATTTTTTTTAAGAGTAAATTTTAGTGGTGTAATGTGAGAATGTTTAATTTTTAGTTGAGGTAAACTAGAAAACCATATATATATATATTTTTGATAGAATTAGTTTTAATAGAGCCTGTGTGGTAATTCCTTGTTTTTAGTTGAAAAAAAAAAAAGAGTGTAAAATTTTTAGGATAGAATTAAAAAAAATAATTTTTGGTACTACTTATTATGAAAAAAAAAAAAAAAAAAGTGTTCCTAGTAGTTTATTCATGTCACAATTAGCAGGAGTACATAAATTCCACAGCATTAAACTCCATAGTACTCAAAATAATTATGGAAAAGAAAAGGAAAGGAAAAGTAAATTACCAAGATGCTAACAAAGCAGAGCAGATTATTACCAGGGACAAAAAGAAGCTAGCAAAAACCAGTTCCTTGTTGAATCAGATGCAGTTCAAGACCCAACAGAAGAAATACAGAAGTAAAGAGAGGAGCAACAAAAAGGAGATTACAAAGAGATCTTAAACGGTGACAATGATATATATAGTGCGTGATTGAAGTGGGATGTACCAGTTTCTGGAATGCCCCGGAGCTTCCCCAAATAGCCAAGTGAATTTACGTCATAAATACATCTATATATATATGTATAATAAATTTCTTTTCAATTATCTTCAAATTTGAGTTTTAATTGTGTTGTGAAAGTTAAATAATAACGACGAACAATGTTCTCTTCGGCCTATCAAACCGCCTAAATTTCAATAGGTGTTATCAAAAATTATTTAATCCAAAAAATTCAGTGATGTTTGTTTAAAAAAAAAAAAAAAAAAAGAGACATAAGTGATGTTGGAAAAGAAATAAATTTTAAGGGAAGCAAAAAGTTAAAACAAATATGACATTATGGAATATAAATAGTCAAAAAATTTGTAATATTTATTTACTCTGAACATTGTAACCACATATTTTTAATTTTTGTTAATTATTTAGAATCTAGATATTTATGCTAGTTAATTAGAGTTTTTTTTTTTCTTGTGCATCCAAACTTTCGTTCTTATTTTATATTCTTTTGTTATAAATTTAGAGGTAATTTTATATCTACTTTTGTCAAAAAGTACGAAGTAAAAAATATATATATTTGTTTTGTCAAAACCAGTAATATGTTAATAGGTATTCGGACCCATTTGGTGAATGAGTTTGAGTTTGAAATTTTAAGTTTTAATAGTAATTTTTGTTGACTTTTTAAAAAAGGCAAAAATTTTTTTCAAAAAAGATAAAAAACTTATAAAAAAAGACAAAAATTAAAATGAAAATTTTAATTTGAAATGGTTTTTCAAACATCCCTCAATTCTTCAAAAATTTCTGGAATTTTTCTCATGATTCATGATTTAATTTTTTCCTAAAATTGTACTTTGTCCCCGAAGTTTTTGAAATTACGTTTTGGTCCCAAAAATATCCAAACTTTTGACATTTCTTTCCTTCTCCTGTCTTGTTTCTCTGGCCAAACACACGCACACACACACTCTCTCTCTCCTCTGCATCTCTTCAAGGAAAGCACAACCGAAGCTTTCGTTCCTTGAGCTTCACCACGGAGCTTTCCACTGAGGAAAAAGGTCAATTTCTGCAGCCAAACTCTTTGGGGCGAGCTCAAATTTTGAGGTATGGTTTTCTCTCTTTGTATGAACTTTATACGAAATTTCCTGTTCATTTGATGAACGCTCTTTTGTCATTCTGTTTTCACCCCCCAAAAATTAAAAAAAAAAAAAGAAAAAAAGAAAGAAGCTAAAATCCCCAATTCCCTTGATAACTGAGAAATTGGGTTTGCTGAGAAATGAGACGTTGGAGTTAACTTTGTGGCATAAATTGGGTCTCGATTCTTGAATCAGTAAGATGTTCGTCTTCGTAAGCATGTTTTTCTGATTTTTGTTTTTCTGTTTTTGCAGATTCATTAGAATATAGACCCTTATAAGTATGAAGATAGGATATAATGCTATTACAAAACCCAGCATTTTACTTGTATATCCAGAGCTACCTGCAATTATATCTTGTAAACCTCTTAAAATTTGTAACCCAATTCTTGGAATCCCTCGTAGCCATGAAAAGTTTATTGGGTTGGTCACAAAGTCTCAGTACTCCACTGCTGAGAGAGCTTCAAAGCCAGACGCCCTTCGCCTGGGTAGAAAACGAGGAGGTTCGTCGTCGTCCCTCTACAGCCGTCCTAGTTTGTTGGAGATGAAAAATGAGAGGATCGAAAACCGGGCCCGGGTTTACGAGTTCCTGCGAGGGCTAGGCATTGTCCCTGATGAGCTTGATGGTTTAGAACTTCCTGTGACTGTCGAAGTTATGAGGGAACGTGTGGATTTTCTCCACAATTTGGGGCTCACGATCGAGGACATTAACAACTATCCCCTTGTTCTAGGCTGCAGTGTCAAGAAGAACATGATTCCTGTGCTCGATTATCTCGGTAAATTGGGCGTGAGGAAGTCCACTTTCACGGATTTCTTGAGAAGATACCCGCAAGTGCTTCATGCTAGTGTTGTTGTTGACCTCGCTCCAGTGGTTAAGTATCTTCAAGGGATGGACATTAAGCCCGATGACATTCCCCGGGTTCTCGAAAGATATCCAGAAGTTTTGGGGTTCAAGCTTGAGGGGACCATGAGTACTTCAGTGGCGTATTTGGTTGGAATTGGGGTGGCAAGAAGGGAGATTGGAGGGGTTTTAACTAGGTACCCTGAGATTTTGGGGATGCGAGTGGGACGTGTGATCAAGCCCTTTGTCGAGTACCTTGAAACCTTGGGTATTCCTAGGTTAGCTGTGGCTAGATTGATAGAGAGACGGCCTCAAATACTCGGGTTTGAGTTGAAGGAGAGGGTGAAGCCAAATGTTGAGTTGCTTTTGGAGTTTCATGTTAGGGAAGCATCACTTGCTTCGGTAGTTGCACAATATCCTCAGATTTTAGGGCTTGACCTCAGGGCTAAGCTTCATAGTCAACAAAGTTTGCTTAAGTCCATAATTGATTTGGACCTGGAGGAATTTGGTGGAGTTGTTGAGAAGATGCCACAGGTTGTTAGCCTCAGTAAGACACCATTGATAAAGCATGTGGATTTCCTGAAGAATTGTGGATTCTCTTCGCAGCAGTTACGGAAAATGATCGTGGGGTGTCCTCAGTTGCTTGCCTTGAATCTTGACATCATGAAACTTGGTTTCAATTTCTTTCAGATGGAGATGGGAAGGCCTTTGGATGACTTGGTTGATTTCCCAGCATTCTTTACTTACGGCCTGGAATCTACAATAAAACCAAGGCATAAGAGGGTTAAGAAGAGAGGGTTGAAATGCTCTCTTGCGTGGATGCTTAATTGCTCTGATGAAAAGTTCAAGCAACGGATGGATTATGACACGATTGAACTGGAGGAGATGGATCCTGAGCCGTCATTCGATATGAACACGCTGATGGAACCAAGGAGCGATGATTCAGGTTCTGACTATGAGGATAGCGATGACGATTATGCATAGAATTGATGAGGAGTAGGCTCCAGGCAATTTTCTTTACTGTGTGTAAATCAATGTTGTAGAAGTAGGCATGTTTACTCTTGAAGTCCTTTCAGTGATATTCTTTTCTTACATAGAATTCCTTTCGTTTTCGCCCTTAGAAGCTTTGCCTAAACAGGATTAGAAGGACAACTTTTTTGTTGCGTATGGTGTTCATATGAATTATAAGGAGAAGATGAAGTTTCAAATGTGATCAAAATTTAAGCACTACTATATTAATATGCCGAGTTATAATCTGTAATGGGATTATCACGAACTTAGTCTGTTGCGATTTTGGCATCCGTTTTTGTTCTTGGTGGGTCTGTTAATACAGAGTTCCAATCTCCTTAGACCCTTCTACTCTTTAGTATCATTAGATGTGGATGATACAAGAAGAAGCTCCGTTTTTGCGAATTACTTACTGCTAACATGGATCTTAATCTGCATATCTCATTTCAAAGTGAAAATGTTGAGAACCGGTGAATCTATGGACTAATTGGTACTCGTTTCTTCTCTCTCTAACTATAATTCTAACCTCACGGTCATCACATTCCCTCAGACTTCATAATAAATTTCCAAAGATGACTGCTGGCACAAACTAAATATGGTTAAACTTTTTAGCTTAGTTCATATGGTTGAACTTTGTTACTGCGATTACAACTCTTGTCAACTTTATACTTTGTTTTTATAGCTTTTTTTTTTTTTTTAATTGTTAGGTTGGTCCGTAGATTTTTAATTTTGTATAATTTTGGTTCATGTTCTTTTATTTTAGTAGTTGGAATGACCAAAATAATTAAAAACGTTGTTATAATAGTCGTTTTTGTTAATTTTTGGACGGAATTCGTTAGTTAGCATCATTTTTGACTAAATTATTAATGAAATCTGTCGAAAAAGCAAAGAAAAGGACTATTATAAGTAATATTGTAATAGTTTAGGGACATTCTAGCTATGAGAAAAAGATCAGCGGATCAAAGTTGTACAATCTAAAAAGTTTAGGGACTAAATGAGAAATTTATCTTTTCTTTTAAAGAAAAAATAAGCAATCAATTTTCTTTTCTTTCATTTTTTTTTTAAAGAAATTAAAGCAGTGTTTTTTTAGTCACTTTTCTATTTTTCCCCCCTTCTTGTTGTAGAATGTGGAGTACAAAAGGAGACAAATTTGTGATAATAAGTATAATTTAATAGTAATTTCAAAAGTGACTGGTTATAGTTTGAATCTCTTACTCTTATATTATAAAAGGGACAAATTTTATGTTCTCCTCTCGCATTTTAAGCTTTGTCATGAATTTCAGTCCCAAATTCATTCCTCTAAAACTTCAAATCTCATGCGAATATTCCTTTTTGTTTACACAAGGCTTTATTTGACATTTTAGTTTAACTCCAATTAAACTGTATTTTTTTTTTTTTCAGTTTTTGTCTTTTTCTGAAAAATATACAAAATTTATAACTAATTTTTAAAAAATTAATCAATTTTAACTTAAAAATTTCATTTTCAATTGATGAACCAAATGCTTGGTTTTTGCAAGTGTTACTAAAGCTTACTCAAATCTTTAGCAAAGGTTAACGAACTGGTCATAGAGTATAATTTGAGAGAAAAAGTTAAATATAATATTTATGAAAACTACAAATATTAAGATATATAAAATTAGGTACATGAATAATTTAACAGTTAAATTGTTATGTTGGTCCGGAACTTCTAATTTTATATAAATTTGGTCATTGAACTTTTTTTCATAGTTGAAATGTCCCAAAAATGTTAAAATATTGCTATAATAGTCATTTATATTTATTTTTGTACGGAATTTGTTAGTTAACAATACTTTTTGATTCAATTACTAACAGATTCCGTTTAAAAATTAATAAAAATGATTATTGTAGCAATATTTTAATAGTTTAAGGGCCTTCCCTTTCGTAACTGAAATGATCATAAACTATTAAAAACGTTGCTATAGTAGTCTTTTTCATTAATTTTTTGACAGCATTCGAAGTTAGTGTCACTTTTTTACTAAATTACTAACAGATTTTGTTCAAAAATTAACGGAAATGACTATTGTAGTAACATTTTAAAAGTTTAAAGGTATTTCAGCTACCAAAAAAAAAAAAGTTTAGATATTAAACTTACACAATATTAAGAGTTTAAGGACTAAATGAGTGATTTACTCATAATTTAATAATAATTTTTCATTTCACTTTAATACAAGATCTAGATTTTAGAGTTCTCCCACCACAAATTCAATACATATATATATTTATGTATATATTAGACATTGAAAATAAATAATGATTTTTTTTGAGGAATTAAGTTATTATTTTTTAAAAATGTAATTAAGTTATTTATTTAATGAAAAAGGCATTAACTTTCACTTTTTTCTTTTTGGTAAATAGGCTATCCATTGATATATAATGGGAAATTGGAACAAATTATACATTTATGAAAATAATTGAAATAAATAATAAGATTTTAAAATATTTGAAATAAATAATATATTTATTAGGTAAATGATAAATTTAATAGGTAAATGATTTTACTAGATCAAAAACTTATGACTAACGTTCCGTATACGTGGCACTATCCACTGTCTAAGAAATTTCAGTGCACACTCGAATGCAGTAGAACTTGTTTCCATTCTTATCCTTCAATTGACTTGGGAATTGGGATAACCAATTATTCTTAGATTTCCTTTAAGTGGAGTCCTGCGGAATTATAATTTTAAGGAGCTGAATAACATTGATAGTATTCAGAAGACATAAATAAATTATTTATTTTTTTAAGAGAATAAATTTAATATTTATTATTATTTATTCTAAATTATTTTAAGAATATATTCCAAATATTTTTATATTATATTATTAACTTTAATTATTTTCTGAAAATTATCATTTACTTATTTCTTCCCCTATATAAAATCAAGTATAATTTTACTTCAGGAAAAAAAAAAATTCAATATACTTTCTCCGATTTTTAAGGCTTGGGCCGATAGACTTGGAGGTCGTTCGAAGTCGGGCCCATAAGAATACACTAAAACATAGCAATCGGAGAGAGCGAGAGAGAGAGAGAGAACGGAAATGGCAGCTGCTTCGTCGTCTTCGGTGTTGTCGAAGGCGGGACCCACTATACGACGGCAAGTCCTGAGTTTGACGGACGTCGCCGCAGACAGAATACGTCGCCTTCTCCAGCAGCGCCAACGCCCTTTCCTCCGCCTCGGCGTCAAGGCTCGCGGCTGCAACGGCCTATCCTACACCCTCAATTACGCCGGTTTGATTTTCTATCCCCTCTTCTTTCATTCCCCTTTATTTAATTTTATTTGGTTTTAATAGGTTGTTTGTAATTTCTTTTTTTCTCCTCTTTTAGATTTGGTGTTGAATGGTGATTATTTTTGTTTTAATCGAGAAATGAAAGGTGGAAGTGAAAATTTTGAATCTTTTGTGATTTTTTTTTTCTTCTTTTCTTTTTAAAGCATTTTACTGATCTAGGGTTCGAGTTATTCGGAATTATGGTAATTGTGTATTTGGTGTTATTTGTTGGTTTCAGAAACCGACTTTTAAAAATTTTCTGGAAGCTTGATATGGATCAAATCACATATATAAAAAATTCTCAAAAATTTATCCGACAATCAATACTTATATTAATTTAATGAATAATACAAGAAGTTGATTTAGAAATTTAGCATTGTACGATTAGGATGATAATCGTGAACTCCACCCAAATCACCTTAATAACTCCAAATCTTCTAGAAAACACATATTTTTCTCAATGTTCTCCGAATTACGATGGACACAAATGAACACAACTTAATTTTGGATCATTTTGTATTCTCAATACATGAGACAAAGTGAAAGAGGGAGAAGAAAACTCTTGGAGAATTTTTCTCTGTCAAATAAGTTGTGTGTTCCCCTTTTTAATACTGTAGAGAAAATAATTGACACTTTTAATTAATGAATTAATTAATTAAATCCACTCCCTCATAATGTGGAAAAAAATTACGCTCACTATTCTGTCTAGTAGATGTTTTTTGGCAGATAGGGGAGAGAGAAAATCTCTTCTATTATCCCACTAATTAGTTTAAATTTTAGCCAAAACATATATTTTATTTGAATTGGTCAAATAAAATGAACTGATTTTTTCTTTTTCCACATGTGCCAAAATTAAAATTCCACAAGGACTCTCTTTGTGGAAAAATCATGCAGCCATAGGGATGCCTCCTTGTGGCAAACATGTACATTGTGGTCCTTACCTCACCATATAGTTTTTAGTTTATTGTGTGAAATAAATTTAGAATTCTTAATTCCAAATTAATGAATTTAACCCAACATAAAATATTGTTAACATAATATCATAGAGCCGTTGAGAGGAACTATGGACGTTTTAATTTTAAGCTCTAATAATTTTGACAATTAATCGGCCAGGTTACACATGGGTAGTGCCCAGAGACAAAAAAAAGTTTAAGTTTAAGTTTTTTAGTTTTTTTTTTTTTTTTTAGTTTTTTTATCTTTTATTTTTTCTAGAGTTTGGAAATCTTTTTTTTTTTAATTGAAAATTAAACAGTGTGGTAAGGTTACCACACTGGACATGTGTGTCATAAGGAGGCATCCATGTGGCTATACGTTTTTTCCACAAGGAGAGCCCTTGTGGAATTCCAATTTTGGTACATGTGGAAAAGGAAATATCAGTTTATTTCATTTTGTCCTATTCAAAATAAAATATCTATTTTTGGATAAAATTTAAACTGATTAGTGGGATAATGAGAGAGATTTTCTCCCCTATCTGCAAAAAAAGTCTACTTTACTGAATAGTGGACGTAATTTTTTCCACATGATGAGGTAATAAATTTAATTACTTAATTTAATTAATTAAAACTGTCAGTTATTTTCTCTGCACTATTAAAAAGAGGAACATACAATGTATTTGACACAGAGAAAAAGAACGTAATTTCCTAGTGTTTTATTCTCCCTTCTTCACTTTGTCTCATGTGTTGAGAATACAAAGTGATCTAAAATTAAGTTGTGTGACTTCTTCACTTTGTCTCATGTGTTGAGAATACAAAATGATCTAAAATTAAGTTGTGTGATCAAAACACAAATAAAAAACGCCCACTTGTTCGTGTCCATCATAATTTGGAGAATGTTGAGAAAGATTTGTGATGTTATAGAGAATTTGGAGTTTCCAAGGTGGTTTTGGTGGAGTTTAAGATTATCGTTCTAATTGAACGACGGTAAATTTCTAAATCACCTTCTTGAGTTATTCATGAAATTAATATTGGTATTGATCGCCGGATAAATTTTGGAGAAAAAATCTTTTACATATTTGATTTGGTCCATACTATGCTTCCGCAAAATTTTTATAAATCAGTTTTGAAATCAACATTATTAACCGGAAAATTTTTATAGTAGTATAAAACTTTTTTCCTGATCTAATCATGTGCATTTGTGGAGAATATAGATCGGCTCAAAAGAACGGGCATACGGTTCAGAGCTTCATAAGAGCTAGAAAGAAATCATCTTAATGAATGTATTTGTTGATTTGAAGATACAACATGTACTAGAATGACAAACTTGTGGATTCGAGGGATTGCAAACTTGCCCCACGTATTTCCTCAACTCTGAAAAAATCTCAACATCATACTAATTAGCTGCTAACCCTCTTATATATACTACTAATTGATCCTAACAAACTTCTAACCAACTGTTGATAAACTACTGACCGATCGCCTAACTAAAAACCCCAACCCCCCACCAAAAAAAAAAAAAAAAATTCAACTTGCCATCGGTGATATTGTAAACAAAAACAGTTTATAGTATGTAGTAGTTTACGGTGATTAGATTTTCTATCAGCTAGGTTTGATATCAGTTAGTTGTTCTAATATGTTCCATTAAGAATGTGCAAATTCAGTCAATTGTTTTTGTTTAATTAGGAAATGGAGGACGAAAGTGAAATACATAATTATTTTTGTGATCTTCTTTGGAATTTAAAAGATCTAGGAGTCGATTGTTCAGGAATTATGGTAATTGAGTATGTGATGTTCTTTCTTCATGGGTTATACTCGGAAAATTTTTGTTTAAAGTAGAAAACAATTTTCTAACCCAATTATGTGCATTTACGAAGAACATAGATCAGTTCAAGGGGCAACTTTATCCCGAAATGGGAGACGATAAAACAAAAAACGGGGTAAAAAATCTTAAATAACAAAGCAACAATATAGTCTTTCATAATTCGGTTATGTTCTCGGTAGTTTGAAATTGCATCCCCCTTCATCCCCTTTGCACGGGAGATTTTCTGTTCTTCGTCTAACTGAAAGGGCTTGTTGGTATTTTGTGATTCAATTGGGTTCTTGGTAGTTTATGTTAAAATTGCACCAAAATCCTTACCGCCAGTTCTTCCTCTAGTCTTTACTTTTTTCTTCTGTTTCATGGAAGTTCACCCCAGAAAGCTAGAATGATATCTCTTCGTATAAATTTTCTGTTGTTGGAATTCTTTTCCAATAGTATGTATTTATAACATCGAACGAAAATGATTTATAGAAACATTGAAGGAGAGTAAACTTCTCGTGCTTAAACTACATTTCTGATGTGCTCTTCATTTTAATATGTTACAGATGAAAAAGGGAAATTCGATGAGTTGGTCGAAGACAAGGGTGTGAAAATATTAGTTGAACCCAAGGCCCTGATGCATGTCATTGGAACAAAGATGGACTTTGTTGACGATAAACTGAGGTACTATCGTACAACCATACATCTATTAATGTATCGTGTTTCCAGTAATGTATTTTATCTGCGTGCATATGCAGACTTTGATGTGCATGGTTGTCAATACATATGTAGATTATCACCTGATTACGTGGTTATTGTTTCGCTGATTCTCGATTGTTTGGTCAATCCGCTTACTTGAGAATGTTGTGTAGAATAATTGATAATTTCCAGTACTTTGTTGTTTGGATTATGGATGATGATTTGTGAAACACAACTGGCATTCCTGTATTGTTTCTCGGCGACATTTATATATACACATATATTGTTTATTTGTTCAGATTTTTTTTTTTTCCATTGCCTGTTATGACTCATATAGTTTTTGCAGATCTGAGTTCATCTTTGTCAATCCAAATTCTAAAGGCCAATGTGGTTGTGGAGAATCCTTTATGACAACTAGCAGTGCAGAGGCTGCTAAGCAAGGTAGCAGTTAAGAAATACAACGAAGTTGACGATTGCGAATTCAATTTCCTCAGAATGAAGAAATTCTTGCAAACCAAACGATACTGCAACTAGTGGAAAGTTTTCTTACATAGTTACGTTGATGACATCCCGAGTAATGTATCGTCATGTACCGTCATTCCTGCAGTTGATGATCTGATTGAATATGTATTGTTTGATATAGAAATTTTTTTCTTTTTCTTTTTCTTGATGATTCTTGAGAGTGTAAATTCTTGCTAAATTGTTGTTCCTGTAACATCTCAAGTAATTATCTGATGTAAATGAAAAAAATAAAACACATACTTTAGATCTGCTGAATTGAGGATTGCAACGGTTCAAATTTACATGTGATCGTTGTTCTTAGCTCGTAATTGTATTTTTAGTAGCTTTAGCCATCAAATGGAAAATCATATAGTCCAAAATGCTCATTGGCTTCATTTGATATGGTATTCTTGTGTCCGAGGAATGTCGATTTGTCCTGGAGTCGCGCCTTAAGGCATTTGAGGCTTTTTTTTTTTTAACAAAAATCCTTCCACTAATCCTTTCCCTCTTCGTTTTCCTCCTAACAAACAATCTCTTAGGCGGAGAAAACAAGTACACCCGACTGCATCTACGAGCTTATTGTATGTTTTCAATCATTTTTGTTTTAGTTCGTTCATCCTTCGAGATTCATGTTGCCTGAAGTGCTTCGTCCTTCATGAGATAGACCAACAAGAAGGTACAGAGTAATAGACCAAAATCTGAATTACCAAAAACGTAGTCTGCAAAGGCGAGATATTTCATATTTCATGTAGAAGGATACAGAGTGAAGTACATGGTAAGCTTACATATTTCATATTTCATGTTGAAGGATATAGAGTGAAGTACATGGTAAGTTTATATAGTGGCTTAGATGCTTTTACATTTTATATAAAAATATGAGTTTGAAAAACATAAACCAAGTAGCACCGGCTAGAAAATGCGGAAAAGTATTTCCATCGACGATTATAGGTGCGGAGAACAAGAATCCATTTTAAAATCATCCATCCAAGAATGTTGCTTTCAATTAAATTCCCATAAAGATTGGCCTCTGCTTGCTCATTCGATCTTCTTAGGAGGAGACAATCGGTCTTTCGACCATTCTTCAAGAGCCTTGCGTTGGAGAGCGTTCATGTGAATACAAGATCGTTTTTCTTTGATTAATTTCTCAGCATCTTTCCAATCCTCCACCACTCCAAGTGCCACAAGCAGGGCACACATAACAGTAACACTTCTTCCCCGTCCTAAAAAGGATTGTGTGAGGAAAAGTTCGATTAGAATCTCTAATAGATTGGAGAGAATTTGCCACTCAATCACATCGTGCAAAAACAAGTAGACTAAATGCGATCAAGAATACAGGGGATTTAAAACAATGAAGAAGAAAAATACTCTAGTAGTCGGACATTCTTTGCTTGACTCGAGCGAGATACTCATTGACTCAAAAATCATAACCCTTAAATGCAACATGGAAGATAAAACAGCCCCTTCCATTATGACTTTTCCATGTAAACTTCCCGCTCTCAAGGTAATGCATTGGCCAAAAAATATTGAAACAAAGAGATTGACTCGCTTCAAAAATTTTCAAGCATTGAAATCTTTCTTTACTCTAGTAACCTCAGGGTTTTGCTGTATAGAATCTGTAATTGTTTAACACTTTACTATTCTGTGACTTTAATAAGAAGGCAACAATTCCTCAGAAGAGAAGCAAATAGAATAGTCAATAATTTTAATATAAAGGCACAAGACTTTTATACTTGCGTAACATCTACAAATATGCAACAACAAGCAGAAGCATTTCATTACCAACATAAATAAAACTGACAGCAGAGGCTTTGGCAATAGAGGACATACCATATGCGCAATGGACAAACACCGGCCTTTGCTGTTCCCTATTCTGATAAGCCCACTTCACGGCCAATTCAATATCCGCTGGCCGAGGAGACCTTGTATCCCATGTCGGAACACACAAATAAGCATTCCTCATGAACTCCGACCTCCTTGGCAATTCACAAGTGCAGTCAATAATGGCAGGGTTACCGGGCGGCAACTTATCAGGCGAAGAAGGCCACCCACCAACATACAAGCCGTCACAAATCTCAGAGTAAGGAGCTTCCCTGGTGAACAATCTCTGCAATGCCGAAAATTTCTGCACGAAATACCAATAGGGACTAAAGATAAGTTTTGACCAAATGGGAAAAGTCCCATCTGTGTTCTTGGCTGAAAGGATTGGCAGATTGTCTGAAGGACGAGATGCAATTGAGACCAAGAGAAATGGCATTGACAACAATCTGAAAACAAAGCTTCTAAGGTACACAAAAGAAGAGAACGAAACGGCAGCCATCAAACCAATTAAAGATTATATTCTCAATCCTATTTTTCTCTCTGCTCCAAACTACATTTTTGGGAATGAAACGAGCTAGAAATCATCAAATCAAAAGGGTTTTCTAAGATGAAAATTATCAGTTACTTTACGTGAAAGTTACCAAAAATTGTCAACTACATTAGATTGTACGACTAAGACATAAAGTCGATCATTGTATGGTAATAGATGAATGAAGAAAATAATTATTATAATTATTACAGAAGCATGAAGAAATTATTGAAACAAGGGAGGGAACTTTTTTAATCATTGGATTAATTTTTTAACTGCCTAATTTATCAGTGTTCACAACAAAAATTTACAGTGGGTGACACGGAACTGTTTTAGTCATAGATTAACCCTTTTAAAAATTCAAATCAAGGTTAAAACAACAACTCTTATAAATTGTGCAAAATAAGAAATCCAACCACAAAATTTTCTTTATATATGCAAGGAACTATCTTTTTATGCTAAATAATCATTATTTAAATTTAATTTGAAGAAGAAGTAATGCATGGTGGGACCAGGCGGTTTGAGGCAAGCAGGGTGAGGCGGTTCGCTTTTGCAAAACGATTTGGCAGGCTGATAACATGTAAGCAAAATACAGTCCGGATTGGGTTGTTTGCTGGTTCTTTTTCATCTCTAGATACACCCACTCGACGAAAAACTTTAATATTTTGGTAGTTAAATTATGTTAACTTTTTGTAATTATATTTCTTTTTTAAGTGTGTTTTACATTAATTGTTAAGTCAAAATAACCATTATACTCTTCCTAAATCTCATGTTTAATTAATTAACTTGAATTAACATTATTGTTTAAACCAACTAACGACAAAACATATTTACACTAGTTCACACTAGAACCTTTACCAAATTCCTCAAAATTTTAGAAAAGAAATATGAAGCTGATAAATAGCTAATCAAGGTTCAAAACCTTCTGTTTAAAAGACCAAAAAAAAAAAAAAAAAAAAAAAAAAAAAAGAAGAAGGAACCTTCACCATATCTTACAAATATAAAATATCATCTTCAACTTCCATGTTGATAAATGTGGAGGGTAAAATCTACAATTAGTTTGTATTGAGGGCCAATAACCATTTTGGTGCTGATAGTTAAGTCGTCTAGAGTTGATCTAGCGTGTTTGAGCAGAACAAGAAGATAAGTACAAATACTAAATAAGAGACGCATATTTAACAAGGATTCAATCTCAATATGACGACTAATTTTCTGTGGTGGCTTTGGGGGATTTTATTAGAGTTAATAAACTGTTACAATTGATGATGTCAAAGCATGAAAGGGAAGAGAGAAGATGCGAAATTTGGAAATAGGGATAGAATGCAGTAAAGAGAGAAGAACTACTCAAGATGGTAGTGAATACGGATCCCTTAGGCATGATGCCACTTATTTATAAAAATTCATTGCTTACTTTCGTTACTTGATTTCATGTGGATTAGGCCTTGAATGTTGATGATAAGTATCTTTTCTTATCGTGGTAGATTTTTCTTGCTCGAAAAGCTTCTTTGAAATATGTAAGTGATCGTTTTAGCTGATTATTAACTTGATTACATGAAATCATTACATGATTTTCGTGTAGGGCTGAATTTGAAATTTTTATTGATTTGAATATGTTTCATTCTTGGAATTGTGTTCCCTCGATTCTTTTGAGTTGATTTGACTAGCGGAAAATCTAGATTATCTTCCAACAAGTTCATAGCCTCTTGTTGTGTTAGAAATGATGTCGAGTGACTGGAATTCTATTCGTTTACTCGAGAGTTGAGCTTTCTTATTAGTTGATGATGCTGTAAAATATTTTTCTGAACTGATATTCGATCTTTGAACAATCTGAATTGATACATAAATTGTGAGAAGTGCTTTATTGAAATCTGATCTCAAGTATATATAGGTGTTGAAAAATCAACCCCTTTGTTGTCATCCACTTCAAATTTTTAGTGGTTGAATGCTTATGAGCACAACACGCACCGTGCTGGAAATCTATAGCTCAGTAATGGATGGAAATTAGGTGTGTTTATTGTGATTTTTATTCAACAATTACTGCAATATATGTTATAAAAGAGAAACAAGACAACAAAGAACTGAAATTTGGACGTCCCACGTAATAATAATAATGTAATTTACCTGGTCCATTGATTAAAAAAGAAAAAGGTCTCCTTTAGCCCCAAAAAAAAAAAAAAAAGGCCAACAATTATTTGAATAGACAAGTCAAATCAAGGACAAAAAAAATAATTTTTAAAAAAGTAAAGCCCAAAAAATATATAGAAAAATGCTCTCTCACTGATTGAGTGGGGAAATAATTATGAGATCAGTAGGTACACATCATAAAAATGATATTCATTTTTCAACCCCCCGTACTCGTCCTTGTGTGCCTCCTTTACCCGTTACTCTTTGTCAAATCTCCATTTGACCCACTATAAAAGAAAGGCTTCAAATTATAGGTATTATAAAATTATATTTAGAAACGTGAAAATATAGTATTTTAAGAGAGAATAATAAAAGTTACTAATTGTGCGACATATGATAAATAGTGTATAGGATCAAATTCTGTTATTTCAATTACATTTTATCGAATAAGTAGGTGTACTTGATTCTTTAGTATTTTGCCAAGACATTATATATTATATACTATATACTAAAAGAGAAGGTAAATTTACTGTTCTTTGAACAGTAATCTACAGTTTTTTTCCCTTCTTTTCCTTTCATTTCGCAGGCGTTTGAACAGTAATGCACAGTCTTGAACAGTGTAATTACCGTTTCGCCCTTAAGATTTTGCCTGCTGATGAAGACGCCACAGTAAATGGGCGGTTTTGCCCCCAAAATACCGTGTGGACCGAATAGCCCTTGCTTTATACACTGCCAGTCACTGTTTCTACAGTGAACGGACGAAAATGCCCCCGAAACCCTATTTCCCTCTCTTCTTCTTCCTTCAGCCGCCCCTTCAATTTTTTACTTTCTCTCTCTATTTTTTTCCTCTGCTTTTGTGTTTCTCAGCCGTTCTCTCTCTCTCTCCGTCTCCTTCTTCGAAGTTTCAAATCCCTCTTTTCTTCTTTTTCTTCTACCTTTCACCGTCGATTATAATGCTCCATTTTCTCTCTAAATGTTTCGCCTCTCTCTCTCTCTCTCTCTACTCTTCTGGCTTTCTCTCTCTTATGTTTTGGCGATGAAATTCTGGATTTTTGAGGTGTGGTGCGGTCTCGGCGGGTTCTTCTCTTTTTGTTGGGTTTGGTTTGCATTCATGATGGTTATTTTCGGTTGGTTGTATTTTTTTTTTTCTAGAGTTGGAAGTTTACTTTTATCTCATTGTTGTTGGTTTTTTTTTTTCGTCGAAATTTTTTTGGCTTGGGAAAGTTTCGGATGATTTTGTCTACTGGGTTTTTTTTTTACTTCATTTTTCGGAATGGTAAGTTCCCCTCTTCCCTTTTTCTTCTATATCTGAACGCTCATTTCTGAGGAAAAAATTTTTTTTCGGAGGGCAAAAGGGTATACTTTTGAATGATTTTTTCTGTGGGTTTTTTTGGTTTCATTTTTTCCGAATGCTTGGTTTTGATTTTTGATTTTTTCCCCCTATTTCCGAGCTCTACTTTTTGAATAATGGTCTTCTCTTCTGTCTTTTTTTTTTTTTTTTTTTTTTGTGGTGAAAATGTTCTGCATGTTGAATATTGTCAAAACATCTGCTTTTTGAATGATGGTCTTCTGTTCTGTCTTTTTTTTTTTTTTTTTTTTTTGTGGACGAAATGTTCTGCATGTTGAATCTGTACATTGTAGTATATTGTTGAAACGTTTTTGGCTTTTTTTATTAGAAGCAATTTTGGATATATTTTTGTGATTATTGGATGCAAAGGCAGAGTAAAAAACGTTAACAAAATATTGGGTATGTTGATTTTTTGTTTTTTCGGTTTGTTTCATTTGGGTATTGATTGGCATTTTTTCTTTTTGTTCATTTTGTTTTTTGAATGGTTTTTGCAGATTCGGATGATAATGGTGAGAAAATGGACAAATGGATATTTGCAGAGGAACATTGAGGATTTTTTGTCTCCTGATTTGTGAATCTGTAGTTTTTAGCTTTTTTTCCTCCCCGGGTAATATATTGTTGATTTTCTTCGCTTTCCTGATTTTGTTTGCAATTTGGTATGATCTGTTTAGTGTTTTTGATGTCTTATTATGATGAATTTTTTGTTTGTTTTAACTGTTTGCTGAATAGTTTACTGATTGTGGTTTCTGATGATATAGTTAGATTTCAACGATTTCTTAAAATTTTTGTATTGTTTAGTTATATGCTACTGATTACAGTTTTTACGTGCTGTCTTTTGTATTTAATGCTTTTATATTATCTTTTTTTTTTCATTGTAATTATGTGATTTGCTAGGGGTCTGTAGATTACTGTTCATTATTAATCTGATTGAACTTTTTTTCCGGCTGTCTTTCTATCATTAATGCCATTAATTAATGTGAAATTTTTTCCTTTTTATGTGTTATTTCCAAACGAATTCTCACTCTGTTCCACCGACTCTTTTTACTTGCATTGCCTTCTTTTGTAAACAAAATCTATTCATTTACTGCTTCACCCATTTCCTCCACCATTAATGCATTTCTGATATTCTCTCCTCTCAAGTGTTCTCTTTTGAACCTTAATTAGCTTCTATCCAAAGTTCCTCCATTTCCTCCACCATTAATACATCTCTGATATTCTCTCCTCTGAAGTGTTCTGTTTTGAGCGTTAACTAACTTCTGTCCAAAGCTGCTTGCTATTGTTATCCAGGTACTATTATGTTTATTTAAGGCTTTTAATCAGTCTTCATTGCTGTTTTTATTTTATATATTGTTAGTAGTTTTTTCTGCTTTCCATTGATTTCTTTCTTCTGTGAATATATTTCTTATTATGGTGATAATATTGTGAATAGATTAAAGTTTTTTCCCTCTGCCGTTTTTATGCCCTTCTGTTTTCTTTTTTTTTTTTTTGCCTTTTTTTTTTTGGTTTCCCGTTTTATACAGTGAGTTGATTGTCTTCTGTAGTGTTCTTTTCCTCATTTTTTCCCCTTCCGTTTCTCCTATTCTGGTTTCTGAAATTTCTTGGTGTAAATATTTTTAACAAAAACTTTTAGATTACAATTTTTATATGCTATGATGATCTTTATTTAACCATACAATAACACATATACCAGATTTTTCCTTTGATTTGGTATATGTTGCTGAATGCTATATTATTGATTATATATACTGTTTGACTATCTTCATGGTTGCCGTTGGTGTTTGGAAGGCTGTGTTCAGTTTGTTTTTGTTATCCAACAATGGTATTCACTATATAATGCTTCTTTTATATTATTGTAATATTTTAGAACTTTTTTATCTTTTTAATCTATAAAAATTATTTTCCCTATACTATTTATGTTCTCTGTTTGATAAAAACGTTTCTAACATTTGGCCCCTTTTTTTATCCTTTTTTTTTTTTTTGGGGACACATTCCAAGCATCATACTTGGTAGCTGTGATAGATAATGTTGAATTGTATAATAACTATCATTTAGAAAATGAGATCTGAGCACATTTTAAATTATTTAAAAAAATTTTGATACTGTTTTTTTGTAGTGAATATGTTTATGTATATTTATATATTGGTTGTCTTTAGATTAGTATATATAGATCTGAGCACATTTTAATATATTGGTTTTTTTGTAGTGAATATGTTTATGTATATTTAAAAACGTTTCTAACATTTGGCCCCTTTTTTTATCCTTTTTTTTTTTGGGACACATTCCAAGCATCATACTTGGTAGCTGTGATAGATAATGTTGAATTGTATAATAGCTATCATTTAGAAAATGAGATCTGAGCACATTTTAAATTATTTAAAAAAATTTTGATGCTGTTTTTTTGTAGTGAATATGTTTATGTATATTTATATATTGGTTATGTCTTTAGATTAGTATATATAGAACAAAATGTACTGCAGATATTTTTTTTTGATATATTTTTTTTGTGATTATTATTTCTATTTAATTTGTTGTTACATACTTTAATTCATTTTCCTTTAGTTTTTCTTTTATGTTTTTTTTTTCTGTCTATTACCCGGGGACCCTTTCTATTTTCTTTTTTTTTTTCTGGTTATATTGTTGTAATATTTGAATTTGTTACAGAGATTTATGTATTTAAATAGTTTTATGATTACAAACTATTGTAATTTCATTGTATGATTCAAGTTTTTTATTATGTAATTTGATAATTTTTATTTGTATGAATAAATTTGTTTCCCTTATAGAATTTTTACTGGTTAATTAGTATAATTTAATTTATTTATGATTTAATTCAGTTAATCCAAATTATTATCAAATATACTAAACCTATAAAAAAAAATGGTTGTTTTCTAAAAATAAAAAATAAAAGTACTGTTAGTTAACAATTTGGTAAATTAGATTTTTCATTAGTCAAGTTTTAATTTTTTTTTTTTGATAAATTCGTATGTCATAATTAAGCATAATTTATTCATAATTTAATCAAATAAATATAGGTTTTCATAAAAAAAAAAAAAAAGTTTACAGAATAAAATAAAAAATAAAAGTGCCGTTAGTTAACAATTTGGTAAATTAGATTTTTTCATTAGTCAACTTTGAATTTTTTTTTTTTTGATAAATTCGTATGCCATAATTAAGCATAATTTATTCATAATTTAATCAAATAGATATAGGTTTTCATAAAAATAAAAAAAAAGTTTACAGAATAATATTTTCATAACTTATTATATATGAGCAATAAGTAAATTCTGAAGCCAAAATTTTCTACTCATCCGTACGGAAGTGTACGGAATTCAATAGTTTTGTATAGATTATAAAAAATTAACATTACATAAATATAACAATAAATAGAAATTAAAAAATATTGAATTGAGAAAATTTTAAAGACAAAATAAAATTAAACATGTAAAAATTATAAAATATACAATCGGGAAAAATTTTATGGGTCAAAAATTAAATAAGAGTTAAAAAATTTAATTTAACAGGTAAGGAAAATTTTTTTATAAAATAATATCATACATACCAAAAAAAAAAAATAATAATAAATTACATTCAAAAAAATAATATTTTATTCATTTAATTTTAAATAAAATAAAATTTTACATAGCATAAAATTGTAAAAATGAACTAATATTTAAAAATTATAAAATGTTAAATTTAAAAAAAATTTACGTGAAACAAGAAAAAGAATTAAATTAACTTATTTAAAAATTAAACTAATATAATTAAATTATAATATCAAAGAATCAAATATTAATCAATTAGCTCCGGAAAAAACTAAATAAATTAAATAATAAACTAGAAAGTAATATTTTATACATTTAATTTTATAGAAAATAAAATTATAAAAATAAAATAATATTTCAAAATCATAAAATTTTAAATCTTAAAAAATTTATATGAAAAAAAAAGTTGGGACTCAATTAAGTTATTTAAAAATTAAATTAACATAGTTAATTATAATTTTAAAAAATCATATAGTAATGGAAAATTGAAACGAAAAAATATTTAATAAAAATTTGTTAATATAAATTTAGAATAAGGTAGCTAAATATAAATATTTTTGCATCTGTTTTTTTTGTCCTCCCTGTAATAAACTTTTAGTATTAAAAAAAAATATTGTTATAATAATTGTATGCAAATTATTATACATGTTGTATATAAATGTTTTTTCTAAATTAAATTTATTGAATATGTAATATATTTTTACATTTATTCATTAACTATATTATTATAAATGCTGTACATCCATATTGCATTCTAAAATTAAATTTATTAAATATATTTATAAATTTAATTGGTTTCTTCCATTTTTTTTAACTATGTTTATTTAAGTTATTAAATTTTTTTCCTTATTAAATTTTCAAATTTTTTAGTTAATTTATTATCTATACTTTTTTTTTATAATGTGTTAATACATTTTATTACAATAAAGAAAAATTTCTTATACTTCATTTTTTTAAAAAATATTTAATATCATTACTATATCACTATTTGTTTTCTTATTGACTCTAAATAAGTTGTGCATTTCTTTTTTTTTTTTAACTGTCTTTTTATAATTTATATTAAAAAAATGAAATTAAGTAGAATGAAAAGAAAAACAAATAGCAAGAATAATTATTCAAAGCGTTCAAAACGTTACAAAAAACAAAATTGTGCAAATGATGATGAGGCATCTACATCAACATATATACATTTTGCAATAAATGAATTTGAAGGATTAAATACAGAAATTATTATTGGTGTTAGAAATAGATTTATTCAATTATCTTCAAGCCATAACATTGACGAAGAAATACCAATTCCATCTCTAGAAGATCGTAACTTACCACCAATTGAAGAACGTAATTTTTTTATCTTAAAATCCTTTTCTTTTTTTTTTCCCCCATTTATAAAATATAAGAAAATTTTTTTACTAACTTTTTCTTTTTTCCTCTTTTTTTTTTTTTTTGAGCACAAAAATTTTATATAGATTTAAATGATGAATGTATTGATATTGGAGATTGCAATTGTATATGTCAATATTGTGGAGCATTATTTTGGAAAATGGAACAAACACAAAATACATATCCACCAAAATTTTCCTTCTGTTGTCAAAATGGAAAAATCGCAATACCTTTAAGAAAAAAAACACCAACAATTTTAGATGAACTTTTAAATTATAATGGAGGACCTTTAAGTGCAAATTTTAGAAAAAAATATTAGAATTTATAATTCTATGTTTGCTTTTACTTCATTCGGAGTAAATATTCAATCAGATATTAATAAATCATCTGGACCATATATTTTTAAGATTAGTGGACAAATTCATCATTTAATAGGATCTTTACTACCAATTAATAATAATCCTCCAAAATTCGCTCAATTATATATTTATGATACAGATAATGAAATTCAAAACAGAATAGCAACTTTCTCAAATAATAATAATGAAAATAATTTAAATGAGATTATTATTAAAAAATTGATTTTAATGTTAGATGAAACAAATAAGTTAGTCCAACTTTTTAGAAGTGTTAGAAATGTTTATAAAAATAATGAAATACCATCAATGAAATTAAGATTGATTGGAAGAAGACAAGGAGATAGTAGACAATATGATCTACCAAGTTCAACAGACATAGGTGGTTTAATTGTTGGAGACTTTGGTTTATATGAAAATGGTAGAGATATTATTATTCATAGTCAAACTGGAGAATTACAAAGAATTAATAAACTTCACCCATCTTATATGTCATTACAATATCCTTTGTTATTTCCTTATGGAGAAGATGGATATAGAGCAGATATAGAATGGAATCCAAACTTTACTGGTAAAAAACCACGTAGAAATCGAATATCAATGAGATCTTTTTATGCTTTTCAATTTCAACAACGATTACACGAAAGAAATACATTACTTAGAGCCGGACGACTTTTTCAACAATATATTGTAGATAGTTATGCTTCTATTGAAGAAGATCGTTTAGATTACGTTAGACAAAATCAAAACAATTTAAGGTCTGAAATTTACAAAGGTATTCAAGATGCTATAACAAGAGGTGATACAAACGCAGAAGTAATAGGAAAAAGAATTATTTTACCATCATCTTATACTGGAAGTCCAAGATATATGATTCAAAATTATCAAGACGCAATGGCGATTTGTAGACATTATGGAAATCCTGATATATTTCTAACATTTACATGTAATCCCAATTGGCCAGAAATCAAAAGAAGTTTAAATATAATTCCAGGGCAAAAATCTGAAGACAGACCAGATATTATAAGTAGAATATTCAAAATAAAATTAAATCATCTATTAATGACAATAAAATCAGGTCAGATTTTCGGAATTATAATAGCAGGTAAGTTAATTTATTTTAAATTAAAAAAAATAAATTACTATTATTATTTTTTATTATAATAAATTTAAAAAACTAACAATTTTTTCCTTTCATTTTTTATCTTTCTCTAGATCTATATGTGGTGGAGTTTCAAAAACGTGATTTGCCTCATTGTCACATGTTATTTTGGTTACATCCTGAACATAAATATCATAATGCTACAGAAATAGACAAATTTATTTCAGCTGAAATACCAGATCCAATAAAAGATCCTTTACGTTATAAAATTATAACAGAATATATGATACATGGACCATGTGGATATGCAAAAACAAATGCACCATGTATGAAAAACTCGAAATGTTCAAAAAAATTCCCAAAACAAATAAAAAATGAAACAACTATAGAAGAAAATGGTTTAATTATTTATCGTCGTAGAGATACAGAATTTAATGTTATAAAAGAAGGTATCAAACTTGATAATAGATATGTTGTTCCATATAATCGAACATTATGCTTAAAATATAAAGCTCACATCAATGTTGAAATCTGTTCTCAATCAATGTTAATTAAATATTTATTTAAATATCTAACAAAAGGTCCAGATAGAATACGAGCTGTAATTGAAGATAATGTTATTACTAAAGATAATGAAACACCAATTTATAAAGAAGTCGATGAAATAAAAACTTATCTTAATTGTCGATATATCACACCTTATGAAGCAATTTGGAGAATATTTGAATATTCAATCCATTGTAGAAATCCAGCTGTTCAACGACTTTCTATTCATTTACCAAATATGCAAAATATCACATTTAATAAAAATCGACGACTTGAAAATATAATACGTCAACCACAAATTCAAAAAACAACATTAACAGAATGGATGGAAATTAATAAAATTAATAAAGATGTTCAAGAACTTACTTATATAGAATTTCCGACAAAATGGGTATGGAATAATAAAAATAAAGTTTGGACTTATCGTCAAAATGGTCATACTATAGGAAGAACATACTATATTCATCCAAGTTCAGGCGAATTATGTTACTTAAAATTATTATTGAATCATCAAAAAGGAGCAACAAGTTTTGAATAACTTAGACCAGTGAACAATACAATTTACCCTACAAATCAAATGGCTTGCTATGCATTGGGTTTATTAGGAGATGATAAAGAATGAGATGAATCAATAAAAGAAGCATCATTTTGGTCAACATCTATTCAACTTCGACAATTATTTATTATTATATTATTATTTTGTAACATTTCTGATCCAATAAAATTTCTTGAAAAACATTGGAAATTAATGTGTGAAGATATTTTATACAAAATAAGACAATTATTTAATAATCCAAATTTCGAAATCCCAGAAAATGAATTATATAATTATGTATTATATGAATTAGAAAAATTATTAAATTTAAATTCAAGTTCTTTATCACATTATAATCTTCCACTTCCAACTGGATCGTTAGTTGATGATTTAAACAATAATCTTTTAAGAGAAGAACTGAATTATGATATATATAAATTAAAAGAAGAAAACATCAATTTAGTACAAATTTAAATGGGGAACAATATCTTATTTATAATGAAATTTTAAAAGCAATTAAAGATAAACATAATAATCTATTTTTTATATATGGTTATGGAGGTACAGGAAAAACATATTTATGGAATACTATTATTAGTAAAATTAGATCAAATTGTGAAATTGTATTAGCTGTAGCATCATCTGGAATAGCATCATTATTGTTACCAAAAGGTCGAACTGCACATTCAAGATTTCGTATACCTCTTTCAATTGATGAATTTTCAACTTGCCAAATAAAAAAATCTACTCAATTAGCAAAATTAATAGAAAAAACTACATTAATTTTATGGGACGAAGCACCTATGACTAACAAATATTGTTTTGAAGCTTTAGATAAAACCATGCAAGATTTAAAAAATAATTTTAATCGTCCTTTTGGGGGAATGACAGTTATTTTAGGCGGTGATTTCAGACAAATATTACCTGTTGTCCCAAATGACACAAAAGAAAATATTATTGATGTAACTATAAATAATTCATATCTTTGGCCATACTTTCGTATTCTTACTTTAACAGAAAATATGCGATTAAAAAAAAATAATTACTCTATTGAAGAACAAATGGAAGTTACAAATTTTTCAGAATGGATTTTAAATGTTGGAGATGGAACAGTAGGTGGAATAAAAGATCCAGAAAATGAAGATGCTACCTGGATTAAGATACCTGAAAAATATTTAATACAGTATACTACAAATTCTATTCAACAAATCTCTTCAATAATATATGATAATTTCCATAATAATTTTCAAGATATTAATTATTTAAAACAACACGCAATTGTTACACCTAAAAATAAAACAGCTGATGAAATAAATAAATATATGTTATCATTAGTACCTACAGAAACAAAAATTTATTATAGTTGTGACACAATTCTTTCATCATCTGGAAATATCGAAGAATTAAATCTTTTATATCCTACAGAATTTTTACATACTCTTAATTTTAATGGTTTACCTCCACATGAATTAAAACTTAAAATTGGAATTCCTGTTATGTTAATGCGAAATCTTAATCAATCAATGGGTTAATGTAACGGTACAAGAATGATTATTACATAATTAACAAATAGAATTATTGAAGGACGTATAATAAACTCTAATAATATAAACGAAAAAGTATATGTACCAAGAATAGAAATGACAGTTCATGAATCAAAATGGCCAATTACTTTAAAAAGACGACAATTTCCTTTAAAAATTTGTTATGCAATGACAATAAATAAAAGTCAAGGCCAATCTCTAAATAAAGTCGGATTATATTTAGAAGACGAAATTTTTACTCATGGACAATTATATGTTGCTTTATCTAGAGTAACTTCACTAAAAGGATTACACATTTTAATACATGATTCAATTAATAAATATCCAAATTATGTTAAAAATATTGTTTATAAAGAAATATTACACAATATTCATCAAAAATTATAAATATCTATTAAAAAAATAAAATAATATTGATTTCATTTTATTAAATTCTGTAACATAATAAAATTTGTAGTCTTCAAAGTTTAAAACAAATATTTATATATATATTGTTTCTATTTATAGAAATGTTCAGCCCAATACGAATATTAAAACCAGGAGAGACACATCAAGCAATATGCGCTCGAGTATGTCGACTATGGAGGAACACAGACTACAAAACTGGAAAACTAATAAGCCTTGACGGCTTATTAGTTGACAAACAGGTAATCCATTTTACTTCTTATTAATATTACTATTATTACAAAAAATATCATTATTTATTATTAAACATATAACTAATATATATTTTTTTAATACAGGATGAAGCAATACATGGTTTTATTCGTGCAAAAGATGCTGATTTCATAGCAAGCAAAATACAAATAGACAACATATATGAAATCAGCAACTTCTTCATCACGAATAACAAGCCAAAGTACAAGATTGTTCCACATGTTGCAATGTTGCAATTTGCAAGATCTACTATTTTCAAGAATGTTGAAAATGATATACCAGAAATACCTCAACTCAAGTTCAATTTTGTGGAATTTGATCAACTCACACAAAAGATCGACATCAATGATCTTTTATCAGGTAAATGATATTTAATATTCATATTTGTTAATCTATAATTAATAACTACTAAATTATTTTTATACAAAATAATAACTAATGACTTCTTAATTATTATATCGTGTTAGATGTAATTGGTCGCCTTATCTCCATCAAAAGTATAGAAGAATCTATTATAAATGATAGATCAGTGAAAAGACGGACTGTCACTATTCAAAATATCAGGTACTTACAAATAATATATCATTAAAATTAAAAATATATTTCTCAAAATTTCATAATTTATTATTAACATATTATTTATTTGTATTCATTTTGTTCAACAGGGAGGAAACACTTAGTGTAGCTCTTTGGGGAGAACTTGGAGAAAATTTTAATGAAAGTGAAGTCCAAACAATGTCTGAACCAGTTGTCGCAGCATTTTCAGCAATGGCGGCAAAACAATATATGGGTAAATATATATACAACAATTAAAAAAAAAAACCTTTTTGTTTTAACTTAAAAAAATTTAAAAATTTATATCACTAATCACCAATTATTGTAATTACACATATACAGGTGGACTTTATGTCGCAAGCACCACTGGTTCATTATATTATCTTGATCTAGATATTGCTGAAACCAAAAAAATTAAAAAAAGGTACCATTAATTTTTATTCATAAATCATTACATTTATTTGTATTTACTAATTTAAAAAAAAAAAAAAAAGGAACTAACTTTGTTTAACATATTGATTTCCCACAGATTTAGTCATTCTATCCAAGGAATCGACTTTGTTGCTGGATCAACAAAACAAACATTATCACTGGAGGAACAAAAGATTGCCAACCGAACAACAATCGCACAACTTCAAGCTTTAAACCCATATCAAAATTAGGTAAATATCAAATTATTATATACAAGATAACATAAATAATTTAATGAATACTATTAACATAATTTCATCAAACAGGAAACAAAATTCACTGTTAAAGCAACCATTACCGAACTTGATATTCGCCAAGGTTGGTTCTACAATGCATGTCCAAGATGTTACAGACAACTAAAACAATCAGGAACATCATGGTGGTGCGACAGTCATGGTCATTTGACAACAATGCCAATCACTTGGTAATACATTTCATTTCTATTAAAAAAATCATTTCTGTATTTTTTTACATATATATTAATATCAAATTAATTAAAAATTAAATAAATGTTAAAATTTTCGAACAGGTACAAAATTAATGCACGAATTGAAGACAACACTGGAGGAATGAACGCCATCATGTTTGGAAAAACTGTCCAATCATTAATAAATAAACCTTGCTCCATCCTGACGATACAAGAAGGATATACTGATCCAACTATTATTCCTCCTATCCTACACCAACTGAAAGGCATGTCAAAAATATTTGTCATCCAATTTCGCCTACGAGGTGCCTTCATCGATGCAGTCATTATAAAAACATTTGATGATGATATCCAACCAATGCTATTACCTGCACCAACAACAACATCACTTGAAGAAATTCAACCATCATCAACATCTATTGATCCAGAGACACCTCAATTAGGAAGCAAAAAAAGTGCAAAAAAACAACTAGCATTTACCGAAGCTATCATCGAAGAAGCAAAATCAAGGTATGTTATTATTTATATTTTAATTTAATTTTTCAATTATTTAATTTAACATCTACACTTATATATTATTAATAATTATATAATTTTATCTATTATTATTTTAGTCCTGAACATCAGCCTCCTTCATCGCATCATCAAATTGAATCTCCAAGTGATCCCACAAAAAAACGAAAAGAAATCAGGTAATATTACTCTTTTTTTATATATTTACACAATAAAGTAATAAATTTATTTCAATTTATATTTTAAATATAAATATCATCTTACTAACATATAAAAATATTTTTATCATAACAGATCAGAAGAGAAGATGAAGAAGGTTAAGCACAAGTGACTCTTGATCATTTTCCAAAAAAAAAATTCCCTACTTCAAGACTTTTTGTGTGTATAAATATAAATATATATCTATACTGATGTATATAGTAGAGACATCTTAATGTAAATATAAATATGTAAAAAAAACAAACTTAAATCCCAAAATTATTGTAAATATATTATGTTTGTTTTTTATTTTCATGTTTTGTTTATTTTATTTTATTTTTTAAACACTCTTTTTTTTTATCATTTTGTGCACATTTTTCCCTCTGTTTTTTTTTCTATATTAGAAATTCTTCTTTTTTTGTTCTTACATATATATAACCTAACAAAAATTTAATTTTTCCTTTTTTTGATATTCTTTTTTTAAACAAAGAAGACTTTTTTGGAAAAAAACAATAAAGCAGAAAACCCAAAATCTAAAAAGGTAAAACACAATTACCCACAACTTGCATACATATTGTATTAATATCATATCCAACACTCTTAATAACACCTGTAAATTCTTAGATTCTTGATCTCACAGAGCATTTACAATCACTTACATAGAAATTTTTGTAAAAAAGCTAATTTCCATTTTAAAAGTTTTTGACTGATACTATCAACACATTTTCTTCTACCAATTTTCAGGTAGACTACCATCACCATCAATGTTACAATTTCCATTCAAACTATATCAAAACAAAGGCATCTTATTTTTTTAAACAAAGAATACTTTCTTGAAAAAACAAAACAAAACAAAACAAAACAAAACAAAACAAAAGCAACAACGAAATGAAAAACCCAAAATCCAAAAAAGTAAAACACGATCACCCACAACCTATAAACATATTGTCTTAATATGATATCCAATACTCTTAATAACACCTAAAAATTGTCAAATTCTTGACCTCACAAATCATTTACAATCACTTACATGGAAATTTTTGCAGCAAAGCTAATTTCCACTTTAAAAAGTTTTTACTGATACTATCAACACATTTTCTTTCAGTATTTCTCAGATAGACTACCATAATCATCAATGTTACAATTTCTATTCATACTATATCAAAACAAAATCATCTTAATATAAATATAAATATACAAAAAAAAAACCTAAATCCCAAAATTATTATAAATATATTATCTTTGTTTTTTTTATTTTCATACTTTATTTATTTTATTCTATTTTTTAAACACTCTTTTTTTTAATCATTTCGTACACATTTTTTCCTCTATTTTTTTCCAATAATAAAAATTCCTTTTTTTTGTTCTTGCATATATACAATCTAATAAAAATTTATTTTTTCCTTTTTTTGATACTCTTTTTTTAAACAAAGAAGACTTTTTTAAAAAACAACAAAAGGAAAAAAAACCAATGAAACAAAAAACTCAAAATCCAAAAACGTAAAACACAATCATCCACAATCTGCATACATATTTTGTTAATATGATATCCAACACCCTCAATAACTTCTGAAAATTCCCACATTCTTGATCTCATAGAGCATTTACAATCATTTACATAAAAATTTTTGCAGCAAAGCTAATTTCCACTTTAAAATTTTTAACTAATACTAACAATATATTTTCTTTCGACAATTCTCAGATAGACTACCATCACTATCAATACTACAATTTCTATTCTTACTATATCAAAACAAAGACATTTTGTAAATATAAATATACAAAAAAAAAAAAAACTTAAATCCCAAAATTATTATAAATATATTATCTTTCTTTTTTATTTTCATGCTTTGTTTATTTTATTTTATTTTTTAAACACTCTTTTTTTTAATCATTTTATACACATTTTTTTCTCTGTCTTTTTCCGATACTAAAAATTCCTTTCTTACATATACATAACCTAAGAAAAATTTATTTTTTCATTTTTTTAATATTCTTTTTTTAAACAAAAAAAAAAAAAAAAAAAAATAAAACCAACAACAAAATCAAAAACCCAAAATCCAAAAAGATAAAACACAATTACCCACAACCTGTATACATGTTGTCTTAATATGATATCTAATACTCTTAATAATACCTAAGAAAATTTATACAAATTATAATTTTAATATTTAACTCAATAAATAATACTCAATTTTTTAAATTTATTTTTTCTTTCCCGTGCATCGCACGGGTATTAAACTCGTATATACTATTTCTAATCAAAATAAGGCCCTCCTTGAAAAAGATGTGTGTCACCAAATTACTTGTAGTCTCCCTACAATGTTAATGCAATAAAGTTGTACTCCACTGTTGTAATTCAACTTATCACACAATTGCAATGTGACGCCTCATATTTATAATTTTACACTTTGAATTTTAAAATATCTAGCAAACTACACTTACTTGATAATGGCAATACCCTTTTTTTTTTTTTTTAAACAGAAATTGAAATACTACTTGGAAATTATGTTTTTATCATAATAAAATTTTGAAGTTGACTTTGTTTTAAGCATAAGTTTGGGTTAACCTTGATCAAATAAAAAATTTTTTATGCTCGTAAGTTATTCATGTGCAAGTTACACGTGTTAATTTTCATACAAAAGAAAAATCAACTCTGGTAATTGGAAATTGGTTTGCTACAAATATTTACATAATTAAAATGCATGATTAATTAGAGATTAATTAATCATTAATAAGTAACATAATTACTAATTATTAATTAATAAATGAGAAAGAATATTTAAAGAACATATACTTAATTGTTGAGGATATAATTACTAATTAGTCAATATAAATTGTGTAATTGATTTATCATTTTCCAATCAAGTACTAATTAAGGATTACCTAATTAATTAATTGATTTAATTGATTAATTAATTGATTAATTGATTAATTAATTAGTTATTTAATTAATCAATTAAATTAAATTAAATTAATGATAATTAGTAGAATTTTCTTTTACACTTAATAGTTAGTATGAATTAATTATTAAGGTTAGTTATGATGCAAGTAAATTAAATTCACCTTAATTTATAATATATATATATAACCATGATTCATTCTAATGATGAAGTATTATTAAATCAAGACAATTTTCTGAACTTACGTAGTAGGAGTTACAATTCACAAAGTTTAAGCACATAAAATAAGTAAGTACAAATCCACTTATAACATAGAATTAAAATTTTTTTCTTTGTTGATGTCCATGTTTTACCATGACTTGCCTTGATGATATAATGAGTATATGAGTAATATGTATTACTTTGATTAAGCACTTGACATACATAATTTCTTTTGCATTAACACTATTAATATGTGTAACGACCCGACTTTTTCGGACTGTTATCTAGCTTATTTATCCTTATTTAATTTAGTCTTAACACTCATTTATATTTGGTTCCAAAAATATAGAATTAAAAAAAAAAAAAAATCATATTCGTACTATAAAAGTTAGAATTACTAAAGTTTTTAACTGAGGAAATTAAAACCTCTAGCAACTAATTATCCTATTCAAATTCGTATTTAGATAATATTTAAAAAGTTATAACTTCATGTTAGTTAAAAAGAAAGAGTCTAAATCTTTTTCTCGTAGAGTACTTATACTAATTTAGTATTACCAAAACATTTAAACATAATTATAAATATAGTTGATACAAAATAATTTAAGAAGTCTAAACATGGAAATTAAATTCGTGGTGGTATCACTCTCTTTTCTTTTATCGCCTCCGCACAGTTTCGTCAGTCCATGAAATATTTAAGTAGCGGGCTGCTTACTTGCGTTACCTACAGCACAAACACACAGGTATTAGCTTTTGCTCAGCAAGTACAAACAATATCTCACAAAACATTTTTATAAAATCATATCATCACACATAACATCAATAATGTTCAAAAGTGCATGTGATCATGTGTTCATTTACACTCTATTATATACATGTCTTGTCTACTTAAATGCCCCTATGTCGTACCCATATGCGCGCAACCAATGGGGAGTTAGGGGAGCGACCCTCTAACAAACTCCAAGATCATAACTTATAACTTCTATTCTTATTATATCCTCTCACTAATTGTAGGTTGGTACGACACTTAATCTTATCTTATGTTAGCCTCATTGTTATTATTTGTGACAACATATAAGTTTACATGTCACTATGCATACATCATTACGATATATATATATATCTGTGAGGCATGTCGATCATATTAGTGCAAGAAAAATTACGTACGTTAAATATTTAATCAACGCAATACCTATGACTCATATACTCATCACTTCATCAGGGCAAATCATAGGAAAACATAGAATATCAACAACGAAAAACATTTTGTTTTATGCTATAGATGAGGTTTGTACTTGCCTGTCTTATGTGCTTAAGCTTCTGACATGTCAATCATATTAGTGCAAGAAAAATTATGTACGTTAAATATTTAATCAATGCAATACATATGACTTATCTACTCATCACTTCATCAAGGCAAATCATAGAAAAACATAGAATATCAATAACGAAAAACATTTTGTTTCATGTTGTTGATAAGGTTTGTACTTACCTTTCTTATGTGCTCAAGCTTCCGGAGTTGTATCTCCTACTATGCAGATTTGAGAAGTTGTATTGATTTAACAATATCGCATTATTAGATAGGATTATAGTTATATTACTTTATTTATTTATTTATTTTATAAACTATACTGAACTTAATTACTTATATCGTAATTAACCTTAATAATTAATTCATATTAATTATTAATTGTTAAAATAAATTTCTACTAATTATTATTTAATTAATTTAATTTAATTAATTTTTTATTAAAATTTAATTGATTAATTAATTAATTAATTATGTAATAGTTAATTATTACTTTATTTAATTGAGTAATTATAATTAAATTATATAATTTTAATATAAATAATTATATTATTAATAATTTAATTATTTTACTTAAATATTCTTTCTCATATAATAATTAATAATTATTAATTTTAATAGTAATAATTAATAATTTGATTAACCTAATAATTAATGTTTGATTAATCTCTAGTTAATCACCCCTAAATATTTTGATGATTATATCAATAATTAATAATTAATGATTAATGAATCTCCAATTAATCATGTATTATAATTATGTAGTTATTTAACATAATAATCTTGATTATCATTTACTAACTCTTATAATTAATTAATTAATTATTAATCAATTAATTACTTTATTAATTACATTTGGTTATGTATCTATTATTTAATTAATTACTTAAGTAATTAATTAATTAATCAATGAAGGTGACAAGAAGTCACCTAAGTGTTTACTTTTTTTTTTTTTTTTAATTATTAGGCTAGTCTAATCCCTTAGTTATGTTCATTTAGTTGGGCTAAGATGATCTTTTGGTATATGCCCAGTAATCCTCTAGTGTACTTTATCTTAGCCCATTAAAACTTGTGATTCAACTTTACAAGATTAGGGGTTTCACATTATTGATCATACACTTAAAATCAACTCATTTCATAACTAAATATGTTCATATGTTATGGCTTACCCTTATGTTACATTTTAATGTTCAATCATTTTATCGATGTAGGATTTTAACTTGTAAGATTTATTTATGTTTAAGTATAATTCCGTTTTGGACACTTGATGACTTGTTAGAAAGCTTGAAACATCTAGTTTCTGTCTTTATAATTTGTTTTCCAAGATTTTAAGCATTTCAAACATTAATGTGGACGTTTTCATAAGTGTCTTATGGTAAAATCTCAGTTTACCAGATTACAATACAATATTATGTGATTTATTAAAATTTATGTAAATATCCGTTTTAAACGTATGATATCTCATTTTGAAGCTGGAGATGTCTACTCTAGAGTGGTAAAGTTATTTCTTTTATTGCTTGAGTGTTTCATACCATTAACTTAGCTTTTGTTACTGTTGGTTCCATATTTGAACCATCAGTCTAGATTCATGGGTAAGCTTAGAAAAATCATAATAATTTACTTACAAGTCCAAATAAGACAAAAGATATGTCATTGGAAAGCTTATAATGTCTATTTCATGTGATAAGAATAGTTTTATAAAAAGTTAAGGTTTACTAACTCAAAAAATACAAAACCCGTAGTTAGTATAGGGTTCTAGTAAGGATTTTCAATTCGTAGTTTAAACTTGTAAAATTCACAAAAAATTGCACATTTATCCATTCAAGGCATAAAATATTTTTTAGATCTATAATTTATGATCCAAAATTTTGAGTCTAAAGGGTTCGGAGTACAGAAAACACGTGGCTAGGCTATGTCCTAGAGGTTCATTTTTTTTCTAGTTTTGTGTCACAACTTCAAATGCATATAACTTTAGACATATAAAAGCAAATCAAGTGATTCCAAATCCTAAAATGAAGCTTATCCTATGTAGAATATTAATATATAATTTATTTTTCATACTAAAGTTTCTAATACATGCTATATTACCACAACAACTGCAAACTTTAACAAAGTTCATAAATCTTACCGAAATGCTCCGAAGATCCTTTAAGATCTTAAACCTCCTAAGTTCTTCTCAAAAGTTTTTCCTAGGTAAGAAGAAGTCTAAAATTAAGATCATAACTAAACATCATGCTTTAGTTCTCCAAAAATGACTAAAACATGAAGAATACAACTGGGTTACCTCTAGTAAAACGTTCTCTAACTCAATTTCTCACTTCCATGATCTTGGTGACGGGGTTTCTTAGAGCTTGAAAATGGAGAGAGGAGGGTGTTTGAGGGGTGTTGGAGATGGAGAATAGTGTTGGTGGTTCTTCTTTTTATTCTGAGCTTGGTGGTGGCTAGAGAAGCTAGGGTTTTTGAGCTTAACTTGTGTGAGAATCAAATAAGTTGTTGAGGGCTTATTCTCAGCCAACTTTTCCCTTAAGAGAGCTGTAATTTGAGGGGTAAAATTAGAAAATTTTTGGCTGATTTACTCCTTCATTGCCGCCACTTCAAGGGAGGGTTTTTGAGGTGAAAATTTGGTTCAACAAAGTAGAGACAAATGGTCACTTTCACTTGTCTCTTCCTTAGGTCAACTTATCAAAATAAACCATGCCATCTCTTATATGAAATTGCATGCATGCACCACTTTCCCTTTCACTCATTGGTTCAAATTTCCTCTTGTTTGTTTGACCCAAAATCCAGATTCCCCTCCTAGGCTTTCTCATTTTTATTTTGTTTTTGTTTATTCCAATTTCCACCCTTGATCCAAGGTTGTTATCCTTATTCTCATCCATTGGATCTTCCATCACACCAATCCTTACCTTAAGCTCTCATTGATCATTTATCATCTAAAGTTTGGTCATTGAATTGCCTAGGATTCTTTAACGTAAAATCTACATTATTGATTTCAAATTTAAGCACAATTCTTAATTAATCTTTCACCTCTAGATTTTCTATGAGTAAATACTAATCACTCATCTTCTATTTATGTGACACATTAATTTTCCAATCATACTCCCAAAGCTTAGCTATTAGTATGATAAAAAATAAATATTAAGAAAATTAAATTAACCTACTAATAAAAATCGGGGTTCTTCCCAGAAATTAACATTATCCTTCTAATACGACATAATACATTTTTCGTATAAATTTATATGTCGTTCAACTCATTTTTTTTTATGTATTTAAAGTTTCTCATTTAAATAGAGAAATTCAACATTATTAAATCATCGACATCATCACACCGATGATACATATACTATCACTCATGATCTTGAAATTTGATATTCATCAAAATAATTTATTAGAAGTATATTAATGAATGAAATCCATAATAATAATTCATGAATCAACCTTATGAATTTCGAGGGCATCACAATATGCCTCACAAATATTTATGCCATAATGATAGATGCATAATAACGTATAAATCTAAACATTATCACAATTACTAAGAATAAGGCTAAAAAAAAGATTTAATTAAGTGTCATACCTACCTCTAATTAGTGAGATGATATAATAAGAACAAAAATTATAAGTCATGACCTTAGAGGTCGTTGGAGGATCGCTCCCCAACTCCCCATTAATTGTGCGTATATGGGTACGACATATGGACCCTTAAGTAGACAAGACATGTATATAATGAAACATAGTTAAACACACATAGATCACATATATTTTTGAACATCCATGTTGTGACAGGTAATGATATGATTTTATGAAAATCTTTGATTAAAATACAAAACTTTTCATGCCGTAAGTAATAGTTCATATGCAAGTTACACATGTTAATTTTCATTAAAAAAAGAAAAATCAACTTTGTCAACTGGAAATTGGTTTGCTAAAAATATTTAAATTCAAATTCAAGAACTATTAAAATTAAAAGTTCATTGGGCAAATTGCAATTGTTTAACAAATCCATGAGGTAGTGTAGCAAAACTAAATAAATAAATAGAACCTAAAGGTGATGGTAATTACAAAGACTCGAACTCCAATATATCCAACGAATTTAGGCCATTGTTTATCAAGTTCAGAAATAAAGAAAATGGAAAAACTAAAAACAAATATGTCCAATGTCATGACATTAACTTGGCAACATATGTCTTTCTCCACCATTTTCCTCATCTTCAATCCTATTCAAATGTCCTTTGCAAACTAGCTAGTTATCAGTTGATTTAGTTCATCCAAACATATTTCATTGTCTACATGGTAAAATCACAGAAGCTAGTAATCTTCACCTACCAACACAAATAGTACATCTCAATCATCAAATCCCTTCCTCCTTCCCATCATGCTCCCAAGATACACCTATGATAAAGTTGTTAATGGCTTCGTTACAAGCCTCACCAATTCTCTAGCCGCAAAGCTTAAAGACATTCCTAACATTTAGACTTGTCGGCCGACGAATACCAATTTTAGGACTTTTCCCCTAACGTTGCACTTTGGCCTTGACATAATCATTGGAGTTCCTGACACCGGAATTTGGCTAGAACATCAAAGTTTCTCAGATGTAGGATTGTCGCCAACTCCAAGAACTTGGAAGGGCACATGTGAGATGTGGGATGACTTTTTAGCTTGATCTTGTAATTGAAAAATTGTAGGTGCAATAGCATTCGCAGGGGATATTTTATGACAAATTTATGAAGATCTTCACTGAATCTATTTGCAGAAACAAAGTCCCCAAGAGACACAAATGGTGACAGGACATTTATAGCCTCAATAGCTGCAGGAGCTACGGTCTCAAATGCAAAATTGTTCAAGTATGCTAAAGGGGTAGCTGCAGGAGTTGTTACTAAAGCTCACATTGCCATGTACAGTCCGTTCATCTCTTACATGTAAAGAATATTACATGTTGGCTGTCATGGACCGAGCAGCCTTTAACGAGTATGTCCATATATGACAGAATTAAGCTGTACCATCAAGATGACTTTGCTCTTGCAACCTTAATTTGGAGCTATACAACACGGTGTTCTTGTCAATGTGTGTGAAGGAAATGAAGGACTTACACTGTCCCATCAATTATCTCCCTCCTTGGGTACTAACTGTAGGTGCTTCCACATCGATAGAGAATTTCAATCTTTTCAGCGATGGTAGAACTTTCCTTGGTGTCTCCCTCTTTCTTGGAACTCCTTTTCCCTTTCTTGATCCATATAAATTGGTGTACGCCTGGCATTTTGGGAACAACTCAGGGTTGGTGTAATAGATGAAAATGAAATACTGCTAGTTATCATCAGGTACTGGATTTAATACCATTCCTAAAAGCATATACCCAAATCACACTACAAATATTTTCTTTCATGGAACAATGATTGGGACTTCACCACTTGCTTTGAAAGTTGCTTCTTGAGCTGAGGTCCAAAGCTCTTAACACTATAGATTTTGAAACTAGGCATTTTAGCTCCAGGCCTCAGCATCTTAGCTACTTGGACTCAACTGTTGGTCCATGAGGCACTGTTGATCCTAGACATAATCTTAAACTCTTCAGTGGCCTGTACACATGTTAGTAGGATCGTTGCTTTGCTCATAAAGGCATACCCTAATTGGTCACCTGCTACTATAAAATCTGTCTGTGACACCTTAGAAATTTATAAACTTGATTTCATGAATTATTATTATGGAGTTCCTTCATTAATATACTTCTAGTGAATTATTTTAATGAATATCAAATTTCAAGATCATGAATGATTTTATATTTATTATCAGTATGATGACATTGATGATCTAACAATGTTAAGTTTCTTTATTTAAACAAGAATTTAAAAATACATAAAAAAATAAGTCAAATGACATATAAATTTATATGAAACATTTATTTAGTCATATTAAAGGGATAAATATAAACTTTTGGAAAGTAAACCCAACTATTATAAGTAAGAGTATTGAGAGTATGATTAGGAAAATTAATGTGTCACATAAATAGGAAATGAATGGTTAGGATATATTAGGAGTAAATCCAAAGGTGGATGATTGATCAAGAATTGGGAATAGATTAGAAATCAATGGTGAAGATTTCATGTGAAACGATATGCAAATCAATGGCCAAGTTTTGGATACTACGTGACCAATGAGAGGTTAGGTTAAGGATTGGTGTGGTGGATGATCAAATGGGTGAGATCAAAGATGATAATCCTTGATCAACGGATGGAAAATTGGAAGAAAGAAAAACAAAATTAAAAATGTGAGAGTCAGAGGAAAATCCGGATTTCTAGTCAAACAAGCAAGACTGGAAAATTGGAAGAAAGAAAAACAAAATTAAAAATGTGAGAGTCAGAGGAAAATCCGGATTTCTAGTCAAACAAGCAAGACGAGGTTTAAATTAAGGCAAAAGTGGTGTGATGTGCATGCATGCATACACAAGCAAGAATTGGTATGGTTAATGTAGGCAAAAATGACAAGAAACAAGTGTTTGTATATGACATGGTCGTACAAGATGAAAGGGACCATTTGTCTTCTGTTTTGCAGAGCAAAATTTTCACACCAACCCTCCCCTCAAAATGACGACAATCCAAAGAGGAAATCAGCCATCATTTTTTGCTTTTACCCTTCGGTTGATGCCGTGATGTGTTCTGGCATGAAGTCGGTCTACCCGTCGTAACCCGACCACTCGGGGTTGAAGTCTAGCCACTCAGCGTCCACCACCCGAGGTGTGTTGCCGACCAGAATGTGCTCGAGTCAGCCAACTACATTGTCAGGTCTCATCATCTTGCCAGGGTGCACATGGTGCCTGAGTAACTATATACCCGGGGTAAGTCCATGATCCCCGAGCCACCTTACCACGGGGCTTGTTCCGGTCAACATTTTACCTGACACCCAGTGCCTGACCCGAGTCTTGTCGCCGCACCTACCTATGGTTGACCTCACCCTCCCTACCTCTGCGCTATGTCACATCGCCGCCCGTCTGCCGACTGTCCTGACAGAGGCTAAACCTGACAACGCTGGCGGGCGGTCCCCCTGATGCCCTTCTCGTAGGGCCAGGGACACGCGGCGGCCGCCCATTGGGCCAAAGCCCCGGCAAGCCTACGGCCTACCTACTGGTCGGGCACATTAGGCGACCGACCTGAGTGGGTCATCCAGGCGACCCAAACCGGCGAAAAGGACCTATAAATAAGAGGGGAAACCCCCAAATTCAGGTATGGTCATTTTTGCCTTGTCAAAGCTCTGCCTCTCCTCTTGCTCTTCAGTTCCCTTGCTGACTTAGGCATCGGAGTGCCCGCGACAGACACCACACCGGTGTCCCCTTCACTCCCGAAGTGTTTTGCCTGTGCAGGGGATCCACAGTGGAGTTGACGGGTGGAGCTGACTAGGTCGATCGGACTCATTGGGTGTTGCCGTCGGAAGAATTTTCGGTATCAACATTTTGGCGCTAGAAGGAGGGCCTCCACCTCTCCAGCAACCATCTCCACGCACTCGCTTCCCGAGCGCCCTCATTTCGAAGAATGGACGATCAGACAAATCAGGACGTCCAAAACGACAACCCAGCCCATCGGCGGGGTGCCCGCCGACCCACATTGACAGAAATCCTCTCAGGGAATGTCTAGGCCTTAACCGCAACAGTGCGAGGGCTTTTGGAGGCTTTCAGGGAATCACAGAATATCCGGCTCCCCCAGGCAAAAGACGAAGCTGCCGAGTCCACGTCGACCAGGCCACCTAGGTCGGTTAGCCGAGACTCATCACCAGCGGCTGATCTGTACGACCGATCCAATCGGGAAAAATTCGAACAACGCCGGGGTGGGGAAAAGCCCGAGAGAGTACGCTCGAGGAGTCGTCGAACCCGGGCTACTCATTCCTAGGCGGCCGAGCCGCAGATAATGATAAGAGACCAGATGGGTGACTACCCGAGGAACACCGTGAATGCACGCAGAACAACTTCCGTCTTTGATTGCCTGGGAAGACCCGAGATCTATTGACGCCTCGGCCATGAGCCCTCTGTGGACAAGTCGGCGAGATAGGAGAACCCCGACTGGGACAGGCTGGACCACCTTCAACGGCAACTCGACCAGCTTGTGGGCCAGCAGTACGGACTGTAGCAAATCGGGGAGAGCGAATCGCCCTTCACCCCAACTATCTTGGTAGCTCCCTACCCAGCCAGGTTCAAGATGCCAACCGTGGCGTCGTACGATGGCTCCACCGATGCGGGCGAGCATCTCGAGAACTATCAGGCACACATGCTGATCCAGAATGCTAACGAGGCCGGCCTGTGCAAGTCCTTCTGCCTCACGCTGACCGGCGCTGCTCAGCAATGGTATTGGAGACTATCCCCCGGATCAATTAGCTGCTTCAGACAACTCACGGATTCCTTTGCGGCCGCCTTCCTGGGTTCAAAAACCAGGAAGTTGAAGGCGTCCCATCTGGATAAAGCAAGGCGAAACCGAGACGTTCAAGAAGTATCTCGAGCGCTTTGATAAGGCTGTGGTGCAAGTTGAAAGCTGCTCGGATGACACCCTGATGCAAGCATTCCGGGAAGGCGTCAAGAGCAATTGGCTTGTGTGGACACTCACCTACGACAGGCACCCTACTTTCGCGCACCTGAGGGGGATCGCCTAGAGACACGCTGAAGCGGATGAGTGTGTCAGAGGACGGGGACTCGGGCCCCGAGAACAACCTAGGCTTCTTGGAAGGAAGTCGTATAAAAACCAACCAGAACATAGCCGACAAGACAGAGGAAAGGCAGTGGTTGTGGACGCCAGGGCTGAGGTCCCCGTCGGCCCGAGAACGCCAGGAGGAAGGTTCCGCCAGTACATTCCGCTGGTGACGACCGTCGAGCACGTCCTGACCCAAGTTTTCGGGCGGGGACTACTCCGAGACCTACCACCGATACGGATTGACCGTGTTCGAAGGAACCATAACAAATATTGCCACTTCCACAAGGACGTCGGGCACGACACTAAAGACTGTATACAGCTTCAGGAATAGATCGAGTAACTAGTCAGGGACGGCCACTTGAGAGAATTTGTAGAGAGGGTGATCACACCGACCGGACCGTCGAACTGGGCTCCGCCGACCGACAGATGGAATCCAGGGCCGAGTAGCCAATCGGAGGAACACGGACAAGAGCACATAGTCCATACCATTTTTGGCGGTCCGGCCATAGGCGACACCGCTAGTAGCCGGATAAGCTACGCCTGTGAGGCCAGACGCTACTTGCGCGGGGAATTCATTAACATGACGGAGCACGTCGCCAAAATATGCCGCCAACACACCACCCAATTACCTTCACTGATGAGGAGGCGGACCGACTGTTGCACCCTCATAACGACTCGCTGATCGGAGAGATCCGGGTAGTTGACAACGTCATCCGACGCGTCCTGATCGACAATGGCAGCTCGGTAGACATAATGTTCATGGATGCGTTCTCAAGGTTGAGGATAAAAGGGGCTGTTTTGACGCCTGCCCAAACACCCCTATACAGATTCGTCGGGGAATGCGTCAGAGAGGCCGGCATTGTACGCCTCCCGATTACGATCGGAGACGGTTCTGAAAGGACAACCCGGATGGTCGAGTTCATTGTGGTTGACCGACCATTCGACTACAATGTCATCCTGGGAAGACCTACCCTTAACGCGTTGAAGGCGGTGGTTTCTACCTACCACCTCGCCATGAAGTTCCCAACGGCCAATGGGGTCGCGGTATTCCGGGGAAACCAGAAGGGTGCTCGAAAATGCTATATAGAAGCAGTGAACGGGGTACGTCGGAGGGCTGCTGCCCCAGCAACCGTGGCAACAATCCGCCTGGTCGACGAGATCGGAACCCCAGATGGAGAGATTCGGCATCTTAGTGACCTGGACCCTTGGATGCCTGAGGAAGAAGTCCGAGCGCAGCCAGTGGAAGACCTCGTGCCCTACTGGCTGGATGACGAGCACCCTGAAAGGACAGTAATACTCGGGTCAAGACTCAGCCCGGGCATTCGGGAGGAGCTCAGGACATTCCTCAGAGAACATAAAGACGTCTTCGCCTGGTCTCACGAGGACATGCCCGGGATCGACCTGGCAGTAATGTCACCAACTGAGTGTCGACCCAAGGCATAAACTGGTAATCCAGAAGAAGAGAGCATTCAACCCTGAGAGGTACGAGGCCATCAACGCAGAAGTCGAGAATTTGCTCAAGGCTGGATTTATCCAGGAAGTAACCTACCCGGAGTGGTTGGCCAACGTGGTCTTGGTGAAGAAATCCACTGGGAAATGACGAGTCTGCATAGACTATATCGACCTGAACAAGGCATATCCGAAGGATTGCTTCCCGCTTCCTTAGATAGACCAGCTGGTAGATGCGACTGCTAGGCATGAGCTGCTCAGTTTCATGGACGTTTTTGGTCCGACCAGGCCAAAACGGCGTTCACAACAGACTGAGGGCTGTACTGTTACCAGGTAATGTCGTTTGGCCTTAAGAACGCCAGGGCAACCTACCAGCGACTAATGAACAAGATGTTTCGCCAGTTCATCGGGAAGTCCATGGAAGTCTAGGTGAACGACATGCTGGTGAAGAGCCGTCACGTTAAAGACCACATCGGAGACCTTCGAGACTACTTCAACACTTTGTGGCAGTACAGGATGGAGCTCAATCCTGTCAAATGCATCTTCGGAGTTGAATCTGGGAAGTTCCTCGGGTTCATGGTAAACCATCAAGAGATCAAGATCAACCCCGTCAAAGCCCAAGCCGTGGTCGACATGCAAACCCTGCGGACGTTGAAGAAGATTTAGCGACTGATCGGGATGATTGTTGCCCTCTCTCGATTCGTGTCCAAGTCTACGGACAAATGCTTCCCATTCTTCTAAGCCCTTAAAGGCAAAGGAAAAATCAGTTGGGACGACGGGTGCGAAGAGGCCTTCCGCAGCCTGACAGAGTACGTCGCTAGCCCGCCGCTGCTGTCAAAACCATTGCCCGGAGAAGTTTTGTATGTTTACCTCGCGGTCTCAGAAAGAGCCGTCAGCTCTATTCTAAACCGGGAAGATGAGAAGTTACAGCATCCCGTGTACTACAGTAGCAAGGCGTTTGAAGGAGCGGAGGAGAGGTATACTCCCTAGAAAAGTTGGCCCTGGCATTGGTATCATCAGCCCGCAAGCTGAGGCCCTACTTCTAAGGGCACCCGATTCGTATTCTGACCAGCTATTCACTTCGCCAGGTCCTCCAGAACCCGGAGCTGTCGGGGCAAATCGCGAAATGGGCGATAGAGCTCAGAGAATTCGACATCGGGTATATCCCGCACACCGCTATAAAAGGTCAGGCTCTCGCGGATTTCGTGGCCGAATTCACAGTTGCTCCAGAGTTCTCGGAGAAGGCGGTGAGCGCTCCAGCCGAGGACAGCCCCACGCCTATTGACACGAGCAGCTCGAGGTGGAAGTTGTTCGTCGACGGGTCTTCCAACTCGGGGGGCTCCGAGGCTGGTCTACTCCTGGTGAGCCCGGACCAGTATAAGACCAGCCAAGCGCTCTGCTTTAACTTCAAAGCATCTAACAACGAGGCGGAGTACGAAGCTCTACTAGTCGGGCTTGGCTTAGCCCGGGAACTTGGAGTCCAGGACATCGAGATTTTTAGTGACTTGATGCTTATCGTCAACTAAGTAACCAGAGAGTTCCAGGCGAAAGAGGAGCAGATGCAAAGTACCTGGCGAAGGTGAAGATTCTGCTCAACCAATTTAGGCAGCCGATTGTAACCCGGATACCACGTTCCGAGAACATCGAGGCTGATGCCCTCGCTCGACTTGCCTCGGGAATTGACATGGAGGGTCTAGTCTCGTTTCTTATCGAGCGGCTCGGCCAGCCGAGCATTGAACGAGAAGAGCAAGTCCTCTATTCGCAAAGCTTAGGAACATGGATGGACCCCATTATTCATTACCTCACCGAGTCTCGGCTACCCAAGGACAGCGAGGAAGCCCGACGAGTCAGGAACACCTTGGCTAGGTACACCATCATTAACGGAAAGTTATACCGTCGAGGGCATTCCGCCCCATATTAACGGTGCGTCGGCCTGGCCGAGGCCAAGTACCTGATGAAGGAGATACACAATGGGGTATGTGGGAACCATTCAAGTGGGAGAGCCCTATCCTTCAAGTGTCTACGCCGGGGTTACTTCTGGCCCACCTTGGGCAGAGACACAGTGGAGTTCGTGAAAAAGTGTCTGAAGTGCCAGCAGTTCGCAAAGGCTATCACCACCCACCCCGAGAAGCATACATCAGTGGCTCGGTCGTAAGTCCATGATCCCCGGGCTACCCTACCATGGGGGTCGTTCCGGTCAACATTTTACCCGACGCCCAGTGCCTGACGTGAGTCTTGTCGTCGCACCTACCTATGGTTGACCTCGCCCTCCCTACCACTATGCTACGTCACATCACTGCCCGCCTGCCGACTGTCCTGACAGGGGGCTAAACCTGACAACGCCGGCGGGCGGTCCCCCTGATGCCCTCCTTGCAGGGCTAGGGACACGTGACGGCCGCCCATTGGGCCAAAGCCCCGGCAAGCCTACGGCCTGCCTACTGGTCGGGCACCTTAGGCGACCGACCCGAGCGGGTCATCCAAGCACCCCGAACCTGTGAAAGCCACCTATAAATAAGAGGGGAAACCCCCAAATTCAGGTATGGTCATTTTTGCCTTACCAAAGCTCTGCCTCTCCTCTTGCTCTTCAGTACTCTTGCTGACTTAGGCATCGGAGTGCCCACGACAGACACCACATCGGTGTCCCCTTCACTTCCGAAGTGTTTTTCCTGTGCAGGGGATCCACGGCGGAGTTGACGGACGGAGCTGACTAGGTCGATTGGACTTATTGGGTGTTGCTGTCGGAAGAATTTTCGGCATCAACACCCTCAAAAGACAGTCCCATTTAAGACAAATATTGGCTGAAAATAAATCCTAACACCTCATTTCATTTTCACACAAGTTAAGCTAAAAAACCTAGTTTATCTAGCCACTACCAAGCTCAAAAACCACCAACACTATTCTCCATCTCCAACTCCCCTTCGCACCCTCCTCCCTCCATTTTCAAGCTCTAAGCAACCCTATTACTATGTTTGAAGAAGTGTGAAGTGGAGTTAGAGAATGTGTTACTAGAGGTAATCTAGTGGTTCTCTTCGTGTTTTGGTCATTTTTAGAGAATTAAAGCACGTTATGTAGTTATAATCTTAATGTTAGACTCCTTCTTACCTAGAAAAAGGTTTCAAGAAGAACTTTGGAGGTCTGAGGTCTTAGAGGATCTATAGAGCATTTTGGTAAGATTTACGAACTTTATTAGAGCTTGCTGTGATTGTGATGAGATGGCAAAACTTAGAAACTTTGACATGAAAAATAAAGTATATGATAAGATTCTACAAAGAATAAGCTATATTTTAGGCTTTGGAATCACTTAGTTTACTTTTGTATGTCTAAAGTTATGTGCATTTAAAGTTGTGTAACAACCCGACTTTTGGGACCGTTAACTAACTTACTTATTCTTATTTAATTTAATCTTAACACTTATTTATATTCAGTTCTAAAAAGTACATAAATTTTTAAAAAAAATTATATTCGTACTACAAAAGTTAGAATTATTAAAAATTTTTAACTTAGGAAATTAAAAACCTCTAGCAAATAATTATCCTATTTAAATTCGTATTTAGATAATAATTAAAAAGTTATAACTTCATGTTGATTAAAACGAAAGAGTCTAAAGGTTTTTTTTCTCGTAAATTACTCATACTAATTTAGTAGTACCAAAACATTAGAACATAACTATAAATATAGTCGTTACAAAATAATTTAGGAAGTCTAAATGCGGAAATTAAATTCGTGGTGGTATTCCATTCCCTTCCTTCACCGTCTCGCACAGCTTCGTCTGTCCCTAAGAACATCTAAGTAATGGGCTACTTACCCGCGTTACCTACAGCACGAACACATGTACGTATGAGCT
>CM046378.1:7618742-7693742 GCA_025413485.1 Ficus microcarpa
TTCGCTCAGCAAGTACAAACAATATCTTACAAAATATTTTATAAAGTCATATCATCACACGTAACATTAAGAATGTTCGAAAGTGCATGTGATCATGTGTGTTCATTTATACTTTATTATATACATGTCTTGTCTACTTAAGGACCCGTATGTTATACCCATATGCACGCAACCAATGGAGAGTTAGGGGAGCAACCCTCCAACAGCCTCCAAGGTCATATCTTATAACTTTTGTTCTTATCATATCCTCTAACTAATTGGAGGTTGGTATGACACTTAATCTTATATTTTATTTATCTTATTCTCATTAATTGTGATAATGTGTAGATTTACATGTCACTATACATCTATCAGAATGGCATAATTATTTGTGAGGCATGCCGATCATGTCAATGTAAGAGAAATTATGCACATCAAATACTTAATCAAAACAATATGTATAACTCATATACTCGTCACATCATCAAGTTAAGTCAAAGCAAACATAGAATATTAACAAAGAAAAACATTTTATTCCATTATGTAGGTGAGATTTGTACTTACTTGTCTTATGTACTTAAACTTCCGGAGTTGTATCTCCTACTATGCAAATTTGAGAAATTGTCCTGATTTAACAATATCTCATTATTTGTAATGACCCACCTTACGTAGGCCGCTACATCTTACATAACATACATAACGTACATAAATACTTAACTTACTTAATTAGCGGAAATTCGAACTAGAAATATGTAGCATATATTTTTTTTTTTCAACTTGATTTATATACTTACATACAAACATACTTATATACATATGGATAAGTACTGAAATAAGTTTTTGAGTATAAAACTTGTTATAAAACAAACTGTACACATATAATATAACAAAACGCGTAGTGTTCCCAGCCCGCAATCTCATAGATAGTCCTGCCCCGCTCCACGCCTTATCAAGCATTGTCAGTAGGGAGCTTACCTACAGTATAGACGTAAGTTGTGAGCTTTCGTTCAGCAAGTACAACTTTTTGTCCGCAAAACATTACATAATAAATGCATGAACCAATTATGCTTCATTATATTTTCTTCTTTTTATTTTCATACCTTAACATACTATGGGCCCCTTAACATAAGTGTTCGTACCGGGCACACAGCTATGGAGTGGTTGGGGCGGCCAGCCCTGTCTAACTCAAACCATAGACCTAACCCGACCTAACGCGGGTCGATACGACACAGGCAATGTTACTTGTCATCATACTTAGATCTTATTCTTATCAATTCGTGAACATACTCCAGGATGTCACACATAAATAAATCTTAATTGATATCATGATATTTCGTAAATCTTAAACAAATCATGCATCATTTCATCTCACAACTTTAAAACATATCATATATAAAATCATACAATTGCATATATCGTATCAAGCAAGTAACACAACAAATGGCCTATGCTGTAGGCGGAGTTCTACGTACTTGTTTTACCAGATCTGGGTTATAGGCTTCAATAGATCGCAACCCAGTTTAAATACCTGTTTCCAAAAATACGTAAAATAAGAATCACCTTATCTTATCATAACTTATTATATTTAATGTTGGTATCCCAACCAACATTTATCCATACTCCTAACTATATGTCCCACCACATACTAAAAATTGACATTTAATTTGGTTACAGTAAGCATCCTTTACTTACACGACCTAATTAACATATAATTTTGTCACCGATCCTTGTCATTTTATTTCAAAAATAGCAAAACTGTAAAATTCTGAAAACCTTTTCTGAAAGCATATCCAGAAACTTAGTTAACAAGGTATGTGCAGAAACTGTCTAATCCTGCACCGTTTTGAAAATTCTGCGCAGGAATTTCTAATTTCACTGTCCAGTTTTTAAAATTCAGTTTTACTTTGAAATCGGTTTTGAATTTGTTAAAGTTCTCTTTATGAGTGTTGTAGATCTCAAAATTTCCTAAAACTTTCGTGTTTAACACAAAACCCAGTTTTGCCCTTAGCTCACCCATTTTCCCTGTTGAAGTTGCCTGGCCGAGAGCACTTACTTGATCAGGCCAGGCTCGGGTTTTGCTAAAAACTGAGGCCGTTGGAGCCTTATTTTTGAAAATGGTCCACTGTATCCCCTAGGATTCTCCTTTTTCTACAACTTTCATGTTTTAACTTTTTTCAAATTCGGCCTCTAAGGGCCTCAAAATTCTGATTCCAGTTGGCTGCCCTGTTTTGGTCCGAACTGGCAGCTTCCTTTTCGGTTGGTTCTTACGCCAAATTACGTGCACCCTACCTCAAATGGTTAAAACCGTGAGCCTATTATCCAGCATGTAGTGTGTTTTCTATCGTTTCCTAACCTTTACACCTCCTACTTCACAAAAATTATTTCCATACATTCCATAACCCATCTTAGGCATGTGGGGGCATTTAATCAAACATATGGTGAGCATACACCCTTAGTACAAAATTTCTAGAGTATGTAATCATAAACATAACCAACCATAAAATTAAACCTACAAAACTCTAATCAAGCTCACACAAAGCTTAATTAAACCATTACATGAGAAAAAGAAATAAGATGAGCTTATGCTCTTACATCAAACACTTGGTATACATCACAAGATTTTGCCCAAAAGCTTAGTAGAGAGCTTAAGAGGTTAAGAGGGTTTACCTTAAAACTTGAAAAGAACTTCAAAAGCTTGGATCCACAAATTTTTTTCTTGATTTCTTCTCCAAAAATCTAACCAACCCTTGCTCTCTCTCTCCTTCTTGATGTTCGGCCTTGGGGGAGAATTTTGGGTGACTAAAATGTGAACTTGACTTTGAATGGAACTAAATGGTCAAAATTTCCTTACACCAACTATTTATAGGTGACTTAAACTTCTTCATGAATTGCACAATAATCCCCCAAAAAGAAATTGTTTGCTCAATTGCCCAAGAGGTGGCCGGCCAAGGGAGCTTGTTTAATGGCTAAGCAAATTTTGAATTGGTCAACTCTGTAATATTTTCCAATGTTTCCAAAAATTCAAAAATTCACTTAATTATCCTTTTGTGTGAGGTGTCTCTTATTTAGGCTCCATTTGGCTTGTCTCCCAAAGCACAGTCCAATTTCATACTGATATAAATATTATCTGTACCATTTCAGCCAAAAATAGTACTGTTATGTTAAACTGCAGTCCAAAATTCATCTGTGTTAAACTGGACTGCGTAAAATTTTTTTCTTTGGAATTGAAGACTTTTGACCTTATTACTTAAAATAATGAGCTTGATTTTTCTATAGTGGTCCCGTACCTTATTCTTACTTCCGTATTCGTAATGACAGTTTTTCACTGTATAATTTCATACTGTTCACTATACTGCAGTATCGCCTCAAACATATCTTAGCTTTTTCCTGGTCAAACGTTGACTGGAATAAAGTCATACATAAATTCTAATTTTGATAAAATCAGATTAAGCATTTCATATAAACATACACAACACAAACTTTGATTTCAAAAGGCAGAAATGGTAATTTGTACAAAAATGAGTTATTACATTATTAGATAGAATCACAGTTATATTACTTTATTCGTTTATTCATTTATTTTATAACTATAGTAAACTTAATTTACTTATATCATAATTAAGTTTAACAATTACTTCTTATTAATTATTAAGTGTTAAAATAAATTTCTACTAATTATTATTTAATTAATTTAATTTAATTAATTATTTTGATCAATTAATTAATCAATCGATTAATTAATTGATTAACTAATTAATTAAGTAATAGTTAATTATTACTTTAATTAGTTAAGTAATTATAATTAAATTATATAATTTTAATTGACTTATTAATAATAATCTTGTTAATAATTTAATTATGTTATTTAAATATTCTTTCTCATATAATAATTAATAATTATTAATTCTAATAGTAATAATTAATAATTTGATTAACATAATAATTAATGTTTGATTAATCTCTAGTTAATCATCCCTAATTATTTTGATGATTATATCAATGATTAATAATTAATTAATCTCTAATTAATCATGTATTATAATTATGTAGTTATTTAACATAATAATCTTGATTATTATATATTAGCTCTTATAATTAATTAATTAATTATTGATCAATTAATTAATTAATTACTTTATTAATTACATTTGGTTATGTATTTATTAATTAAGTAATTAATTAATAAATCAATCAAGGTAACAATGAATCACCTAAGGGTATACTTCTCCTTTATTATTGGGCTAGTCCAATCCCCTCAGTTATGTTCATTTAGTTGGGCTAACGCAATCTCTAGGTATACGCCCAATAACCCTCTAGTATACTTTATCTTCGCCCATTAAAACTTGTGATTTAATTTTAATTTTATGAAATTAGGGTTTTTTACATTATTTTGTCATATACTTAAAATCAACTCATTTTATAACTAGGTATATTCATATGTTATGACTTATTCTTATGTCACATTTTAATGTTTAATCATTTTATCAGTATAGGATTTTAAATTGTAAGATTTATTTAAATTTGACTACAATTCCGTTTTGGACACTTGATAACTTGTTGGAAAGCTTGAAACATCTAGTTTCTGTCATTAAAATTTTTTTTTCTAATATTTGAAGCATTTCAAATATTAATGTGGACGTTTTCCTAAGTGTCTTATGGTAAAATCTCGGATTACCATATTACAATACAATCTTAAGAGATTTATTAAAATTTATATACATATCCGCTTTAAATGTATGATATCTCATTTTGAAGCTTAAGATGTCTGCTTTATAGTGGTTAAGTTATTTCCTTTAGAACTTGAGCATTTCACACCATAAACTTAGGTTTTGTCACTGTTGATTCCACATTTGTACCACAAGTCCAGATTCATGGGTAAGATTAGAAAAATTATAACAATTTACTTACATGTCCAAATAAGACAAAAGATATGTCATTGGAAAGCTTATAATGTCTATTTTGGATGATAAAAATTTTTTATAAAAAGTTATCGTTTACTGATTCAAAATCTACAAAAACCGTGGCTAGTACAGGGTTCTAGCAAGGATTTTCGGTTCGTAGCCCAAACTTGAAAATTTCACCAAAAATTGTACATTTATCCGTTCAAGGCATATGATACCGTGTTGGAAAGCTCAAAGAATCTACTTTTTTAGTTCTCAAACTTATAATCCAAAATTTTGAGTCTAAAAGGTATGGAGTACAATAAACCCGTGGCTGGTCTGTGCCCCAGAGATCCATTTTCTCCCTAGTTTTGTGTCACAACTTCAAATGCACATAACTTTAGACATATAAAAGCAAATCAAGTGATTTCAAAGTCTAAAATGAATTTTATCTTCTGTAGGATCTTAAAATATAATTTATTTTTCATACCAAAGTTTCTAATGCATGCTATATTACCACAACAACCACAAACTCTAACAAAGTTCTTAGATCTTGCCGAAATGCTCTGTGGATCCTTTAAGATCTCGGATCTCCAAAGTTCTTCTCAAACTTTTTTCCAGGTAAGAAGAAGTCTAACATTAAGATCATAACAAAATATCGTGATTTAGTTCTCCAAAAAAATGACTAAAACACAAAGAATACCACTAGGTTACCTCTAGTAAAACGTCCTTTAACTCCGTTCTACACTCTTCGAACTTGATAATGGAGTTGCTTAGAGCTTGAAAATGGAGAAATGGGGGGTGCTTGAGGGGTGTTGGAGATGGAGAATAGAGTTGGTGATTCTTCTTTTTGTTTTGAGCTTGGTGGTGGATAGAGAGTTAGGGTTTTTGAGCTTAACTTGTGTGAGAGCAAAATGAAATATTAGGGGCTTATTTTTAGCCAACTTTTACCTTAAGGGGAGCTGTCTTTTAAGGGGTAAAATTGGAAATTTTTGGCTGAATCAACCCTTACATTGCTGCCACTTTTGGGAGGGGTTTGGAGTGAAAATTTGGTTCAACAAGGTGGAGACAAGAAGTCACTTTCACTTGTCTCTTTCTTGGGTCAACTTGCCAAAATAAACCATGCCATCTCTTACATGTGGTTGCATGCATGCACCACTTTCTTCTTTTCTCATTTGTTCAATTTTCTTCTTGTTTCTTGAACCAAAAATCCGGATCCCCCCCTAGGCTTTCTCATTTTTATTTTGTTTTTCTTTCTTCCAATTTCCACCCTTGATCCAAGGTTATCATCCTTATTCTCATCCATTGGATCTTCCATCACATCAATCCTTACTCTAAGCTCTCATTGGTCACTTATCATCCAAGGTTTGACCATTGATTTGCCTAGGATCCCTTAACATAAAATCTACACTATTGATTTCAAATCAAGTATAATTCTTGATCAATCTTCCACCTTTGGATTTCCTAAGGGTAAATACTAATAATTCATCTTCTATCTATGTGACACATTAAATTTCCAATCATGCTCTCAAAGTTTAACTATTGGTATTATCAAAATAAATACTAAGATTATTAAATTGACCTATTAAGAAAAATCGGGGTCCTTCTCAAAAATTAACATTATCCCTCTAATACGACATAATTAATTTTTCGTATAAATTTATATGTCGTTCATCTCATCTTTTATGTATTTAAAATTTCTCATTTAAATAGAGAAACTCAAAATTGTTATATCATCGACATCATCACACCGATGATACATATGCAGTCATTCATGATCTTGAAATTTAATATTCATTAAAATAATTCATTAGAAGTATATTAATGAAGAAAATCCATAATAATAATTCATGAAACAAGCTTATGAATTTATAAGGCATCACATGACACAAAACTAGAGAGAATTGGAACTTCCAGGGTAAAGTCTAGCCATGGGTTTTATGAAATCCAAACCCCTTAATATCAAAATTTTGGATTTTAAGTTGTAGATCTAAATACTAAATTCAATAAGCTTTCCAACAAGTATCTTACACCTCAAATGGATAAATTTTCAATTTTTGGTGAATTTTACAAATTAAGACTATGAAATCAAGAGGTTTTGCTAGAACCCTATACCAACCATGGGTTTCGTATGTTTTGGGTAAGTAAACCATAACATTTTGTAAAATTGTTATTAATGCTTAGACTAGACATTATAAGCTTTCTAATGACATATTTTTGCCTTATTTGGACTTGTAAGTGAATTGTTATGATCTTTCTAAATTTAACCACAAATCTGGGCATATGGTATATATGTGAGACCAATAGTAACAAAACCTCATTACATGCATACAAAACTCCAAAACTTAAGAAAAATAACTATATGGTTGTAAAATAGACATCTTGAGCTTTGAAATAAGCTATCATATGTTTACAATAAATAAGTACATAATTTTTAATAAATCATAAAACGTTATAGTGAAATATGGTAAACTGAGATTTTACTATGAGATACTAAGGAATACATCCATACTAAGATTTAGAACCCCGAAGATTTTGGAAAATAAATTATAAGGATAGAAACTAGATAATTCAAGCATTCTAACGAGTAATCAAGTGTCAAAAACAAAATTATACACAAATTTCAATAAAACTTACAAGTTAAAATCTCACACTGATAAAACGATTAAATATTAAAAATATAACATAAGAGTAAGTTACAACTTATGGACATAAATATTGATGAAATGAGTTGGTATTAAGTGTTTGATCAAATAATGTAAAAAATCCTAACTTTATAAAGTTGAATCACTAATTTTTAAATAGAACCAGACAAAGTAAATTAGAGGATTACTAAATATATACCAATAAACTACCGTAGCCTAACTAAATGATCATAATTAATGAGATTGAGCCTTATAAGCCCAATACTAGATTGAGGGTAACCGACTTAAAGGTATACACTTAGGTGGCTCTTTATCACTAAGATGATATAGATTGATTAATAAATAAATAAACTAATAAATATATAACAAAATGTAATTATGGTAAGAAAGTTAATTAGTAATTAATAAAGTAATTAATTAATTAATTATAAGAGCTAATAAGTGATTATTAATTGTGTAAGCAAGATTATTATGTTGAGTAATTACATAATTAAAATGCATGATTAATTAGATATTAATTAATCTTTAATAAGTAACATAATTTCTAATTATTAATTAATAAATGAGAAAGAATATTTAAAGAACATATAATTAATTGTTAAGGATATAATTACTAATTAGTCAATATAAATTGTGTAATTGATTTATCATTTTCCAATCAAGTACTAATTAAGAATTACCTAATTGATTGATTAATTAATCAATTAATCAATTAAATTAAATTAAATTAATAATAATTAGTATAATTTTCTTTTACACTTAACAGTTAGTACGAATTAATTATTAAGGTTAATTATGATGCTAGTAAATTAAGTTCACCTTAATTTATAATATATATAACCATGATTCACTCTAATGATGAAGTATTGTTAAATCATGACAATTTTCCGAACTTACGTAGTAGAAGTTACAATTCCCGAAGTTTAAGCACATAAAACAAGTAAGTACAAAGCTCACCTACAACATGGAATTAAATTTTTTTCTTTGTTGATGTTCCATGTTTGCTATGATTTGCCTTGATAATGTAATGAGTATATGAGTAATATGTATTTTTTTAATTAAGTATTTGATGTGCATAATTTCTTTTGCACTAACACGATTGACATGCCTAACAAATATTTATGTCATAATGATAGATATATAGTGATGTGTAAGTCTACACATTATCACAATTACTAAGAATAAGGCTAAAAAAAGATTTAATTAAGTGTTTACCAACCTCTAATTAGTAAGATGATATGATAAAAAGAAAGTTATAAATTATGACCTTGGAGGTTATTGGAAGATCGCTCCCCCAACTCTCCATTGATTGTGCGTATATGGGTACGGCATATGGGTCTTTAAGTAGACATGACATGTATATAATAAAACATAATTAAACACACATAGATCATATATATTTTTGAACATTCATGTTGTGACATGTAATGATATGATTTTATTAAAATATTTTGTGAGATATAGTTTGTACTTGCTGAGCAAAAGCTCATATATGTGATATTTGTTTTTTAGAAATTTCAATTTCCTCAGTTTAAATTTTAGTTTATTAAACTCTTCAAGTACAAGTATAATTTCTTTTTAAAAAGAAAAAACAAATTCTGCATTTTTGAAATCAAACATAAACGAGTGTTAAGACTACATTAACTAAGAATAAGTAAGTTAGTTAACGGTCTGAAAAGTCAGGTCGTTATACTGCCATCACGAAACAAATTACAATTTGGATAATTCTAGACAAAGGATCAAAGATCATGCGATGAAGCCAACGCCTTTTTTCATGGACTTGGTCATGTGGAACCCAACAGAGCTCTCCATCCAGGATGGGTAAATGACAAGAGTGTCACTGACTACGTCGGGTTCCTTTGCTATGTAGGGTACAATCACCAGCTTATAGAATTATTTTTCAGGCAACAAGTTAGTCCACTGATATGCAAACAAGCATACGCCACGCTTGGGGCTAGAGTTACACCAAGAAGTCTGCAGCTTCCATCATTTTCTATGGTTTTCAATAAGTCGAGACTGAAATATAGCAGATCTATGACGAAAGTGGGCCGCAATGTCATGCCCTTTGGTAGATCTACTGAGTTTTGTTTGGAAGAATTGATCTAATATATGACAAGCATGGTTACAAAAGAGGGACCGGGAAGTTTTATAAGGTACAGGTAGAATGGAAAGGAACCTGACGCTTGCTTTCTTTACCTAACATCCAAATTCGATCCCTAGGTGCTAGGCACGAGATCTCTACTAGACAAAGAACTGAATTTAGGGGTACTAAAAAAGTTGGAAAATAGGATATTGTGTATCTCATGTAGCATGATATGGAGTAAAGTACATCATGATAAGTATACAATGAAGCTTAGGTGCTATTACATTATCAAAATACACAAATACTAATCCAAAATCTTCCGAGTCCAAATATTCCAAGTATGCAACAGAAAATCTAGATGGCACTAGCTAGAAAATGCTGAAAAGTATTTCATTCAATTAATGTATGTGCAGGAAGAAGAAAACAATTTAAAAAATATCGCTCTTGTGAGAATGTCTTTCCCAATTATATTCCCAGGAACACAACCAAGGAATTAGGCAACTAAAGAAATTCATTTGCATAGTTATCCAATCTTTTTAGGAGGAGACAACCGGTCTTTCGACCATTCTTCCAGGGCCTTGCGATGGAGAGCATTCATACGAATGTAAGGTCGCTTTTCTTTGATTAATCTCTCAGCATCTTTCCAATCTTCCACCACTCCAAGGGCCACGAGTAGGGCACACATGACGGCAACACTTCTTCCATGTCCTAAAAAGGATTGTGTAAGGAAAAGTTCAATTAGAATCTCTTAGAGATAAGAAAGAATTTGCCACTCAATAACAGCATGTGAAAACGAGTAGACAAAATATGATCAAGAATACAGGGGATTTAAAACAATTAAAAGGAAAAATAGTCCGGTAGTCAGACATTCTTCTCTAGGCTCAAGCGAGATACTCATCGAATCAAAACTCACTAAGTTCCTTATTTATTTTCGTATTTTTTACCACAAACTTCCTGTTGTATATGCAACATATTAGCATAGCAAAATTCTCAGTAGTTTTTCATACTGTAGTTCCAACTCTTCACAGTCAATTTTAGAGCCCAACAATTGACATAGGGATTCCAGTGTAAGTGCAATGGAAGAAATCAAAAATGAAAAACAGATAGCATGTGTCGAAATTCCAACAGAAGGCTACATTGAAAGATTGTTACTTATTTAGCTCATCTTTAAACTCCAGTACTAACTGCTTCCTCGTTTGTTTTATGATTAATCTCCTTCCACACACATACTGCCGATGAGATGAAGAGTTATATGCTTATACTTATATGTATATAGTAAGGTCCAAACCAGATTCCAAATTCTAGGCATTGATGGATAGGATAAGAGTCCAGAATTTTACACTTCATACACTTTGTTACCTGAGTTTTCTTCTTATTCAAACCTTTAATAGAACCAAGTTGATGAAATAAACTTTTCCAAACTAACTTCAAACCTAGCTGTTGGATCTCATCCATAGAATAATCAAATCCTAATTACATAGGAATATAATCATATTTATGTAGTTGAACCTATCTGTTGATGGATCTGCTAAAGTTGCTCTTTCCTAGCATTGACAGCATAATATTTATCATATACCTTACCGTTAAAGACTTGTTACTTGAGACAAATATTCCTCTTATAACCTTAGTCCTACAATAATTTAATTCCCACCTGGTTAAATCTTCAAAGATTGGTTCGTCCTAGTCACAGAACTGATTTCTGAGAACATATACATAGGATTGAGGCAAAATAAGCACTACAGAAAGGAAGAACACATGTATAAAAACGAACACATCCCACTATAGAGTGCTCATAACCATTTATCTAACTACTGAGCCTCTGTTTCCGACTTTTTCCCTCCATCTAACCACAGTAAATTAACTTGGGTACAAACTCATTGAATAATAAAGACATATTAATAAGAGAATCTATCACCCTTAGAAGAATTCATCATGTGAAAAGTCTAATCCCATTTTAAAATTATAGAATGACAGCAAATTCAAATCTCTTAATCGCAAAATGAAAAATTACACATCCCTTTCCCTAAAAACTTTTCCATGTGAACATTTAGCTTTCAAGAAAACACATTGCATTGACAAGAAAGATAGAAACAAAGAGCTTGATTCCGTTCAAATATTTCAAGCCATTCAAATGTTTCTAACTGAAATTCAATTATAGTCTCCATCAGTTCATGCAAAAGTAAATGTTAAAAACTAGAATAAAACCCCACATAGCACATACCAGCGGGCCCCTAGAGGGTTATCTAAGTACAAAAGCCATCAAAGGAGGAGGCGAGGAAGACAAGCCAGATACTTGCGCGACAACAATGTTGCCTACAATTGAACAAGAATATCTAATCCTACCAGGGCAAGATGAAGGAAATTCACTGTTTCAAACATGAGCTACACAGAGTAGTACTGGTCAAAGCACAACTTCTAATATTTGAGTAATATCTACAAAACACTCAATCAGAATATGACGATGAAAGAATTTCATGAGACAAAGTTTGGAACATTGACGGTACCAAATACGCAACAAAAAGCAGAAACATTTTGATACCAACATAAATGAAACTAACAGCAGAGGCTTTGGCAATGGAGGACATACCATATGCGCAGTGGACAAACACCGGCCTTTGCTGTTCCCTCTTCCAACAAGCCCACTTCACGGCTAATTCAATGTCTGCTGGCTGAGGAGACCTTGTATCCCATGTCGGAACACACAAATAAGCATTCCTCAAGAACTCTGACCTCCTTGGCAATTCACAAGTGCAGTCAATAATTGCAGGGTTACCTGGCGGCAGCTTATCAGGGGAAGAAGGCCACCCACCAACATACAAGCCATCAGAAATCTGAGAGTAAGGAGCTTCCCCACTAAACAATCTTCGCAATGCTGAAAAGCCCCGGACGAAATACAAATATGGACTAAAGATAAGTTTAGACCAAATGGGAAAAGTCCCATCTGTGTTCTTGGCCAAAAGGATCGGAAGATTGACCAAAGGAAGAGATGCAATTGAGACTAACGCAGATACCAAAGAGGCATAGAGAAATGGTATTGACAATAATCTGAAACCAAAGCTTCTAAGGTACACAAAAAAAGAGAAAAAAACAGCAGCTTTCAACCCAATTAAAGATGAAATTCCCAAACCCATTTTTCTCTCAACTCTAAACTACAAATTTGGGACTCAAACAATTGCTAGAACTCGCCAAATCAAAAGGGTTTTCTAAGATGAAAATGATCCGTTACTTGGCGTGAAAGTTACGAACAAATTCTTAACTATGTAGAATCTATCCAAATGGGAATCAAAAGAAAGCGTGAAAAAGAAAGAAGTTCAAGGATTTTCTGTTCCTGTTTCTAAAGCGAGGATCCCATTATCACTTCGGATTTGAACATGGAAACTTTGTGCAAAAACCGTCATAAGCAATTTTCTTTTTTTCTTGTTCTCGGTAAAACCTACATTAGAACCCAAAAAAAAAATATAAATAAAAATAAAATAAATAAAAAGTGGAGAACAGTGTTATTTTTTCCTCCAAAAATGAATTTAAAAAATCGTTAAAAATTGTGGACATACTTTGTGAGGAACAGTGACCAAGATCTACTATTTTTCTTCTTCTTCTTCAATATTCAACGTACTTTTTTTCTGCGCGTGGAGGAAGTTTCGCTTGTCGTGAGGAAGTATTTTGTTTACTCTGTTTTTGGCTCGGGAGTCGGTCATGGCGAGAAGATGTCGTTCTAACTTGTAAACGACATGCTCTTTATAAAACGACATTAAAATTCGATGGACGACCGTAAACGACATGGGGTGTTAAGTGTCCTGAAATTTGAGCATTGGTGGTTATGCAGCCCAGAGATAACCACTTAAAAAATTCAATGGAGATAATCACGTATTTATCGTATAATAAGTACAATTACGTAACAGTAATTACATTAAAAGCTTAAAATATTTTTTTGGGATAATTTTGTAAATAGTCTCTGAATTATATATCATGTTTTGATTTCATATCCCACATTCTAAATTTTTCTACTGTTACACTAACAGTATCTCTATAAATATTCTATAAAAACTTGTATGGAAATTGAACACGGATCATAAATATAAAATCAAAATCAAATAAAATGACATAAAAAGACAAGAATAATATACTTAATTCTATCATCAAAAAGGAAACTCATCATATACTTTTTTTTTTTTTTTCCTTTTCACACACACCTATATATAAAATTCCTAAATAAGTAACTTATATATATTACTACTTTGAAACCTTTAGTGAAAAGAAATTTGAAGTCACGGAGTAATTTTTATTTTAAAATAATTAAGGATCATTAGGTGAATTTAATCATTTTGAATTTAAGATTGGGGTGAGTTTAGATGGGGAATATGGAGAGTGAAGAGGCATGTGTCAATAGAACCACCTTTTTAGAAATCTTTGTTAATTTTAATTTTTAATGTTAGAGCAAATTATCAATAAAAATAAATAACTGAAAACAAAATTTACCAAGTAATATAGCCAAAAAAAAAAATCGTAGATCAACATGATACACCGTGATCCAGCTTTTAAGAGACTCCAATGGAAAACTAGATTTGAAGACTCTTCATATCCGGTTTTAATACCAAATATGACGAACCTGAAACTAATGAAAATAAAAAGTAATTGGCCTGCATGGTTCCTAAATTATTAAAGACATGATGATTTGTTCCATGTTTTTATAATTTCGGCCGAAATAATCCAAAACTTTCTAAATGATGACAATTTAGTCATTTATGTCAAATTCCATTAAGTTTGTAATGGAAAAGATCACGTGACCCATCACATAAGTAAGATTAACTATTAAAAGACAAAAATACCTAGGACCCCCAACCCCCCCGCCTTGGCCGCCAGCTTTCACCGACGAGCTCAAACGCCTGCCCCGCGCCCAAAACCCAAATCTGAGTGACACCACCCCCCCCCCCCCAAAACACACACCACATATCTGGGCTTGCAACCCCCCCACCGTTCTCATTGAGTCCATGCCCCCCTCTACTCGCTTGATCTCTTTCTCTCTCTACTGTGATGCAAAATCGAAGATGGCTAGGAAGAGGAGAGCATGAGAGGGATGATTCTAGGAGATAGCTTCTCGGAGTCAAGGATGGGGGAAGGGGGAGTGACGACGGAGGAGTCGGAGGAGGTGGCAGCGAGGCAGCGACTATGCAGATCTGCTCATCAACAGCAGGCTAGAAGATGAGGCTGAAGATGGCGTGGCCGTACTTGGGGCCAATGGAGGCGTCGAAGAGGAGGACTATGAATTTCCTTTCCTTATATCCATGCCCTTTCTCTCTCTTACTCCTTCAACTCAAAGTCCTTATTGGTTGTATGTTTTCTGATCATCCTTGAAGCTGTCAAATTTGATTTTTTGCATATATAAGCCCAAAATGAACCACCATTGCAAATTTAACCTCCATTCTAATCACCTTTTTATAATGATTTTTTTAAATTCAATTTATAAACAAAAAGACCAAAAAATCCTTCAACTATCTTCAATTTAAAAAAAAAAAAAAAAAACCCCAATAGATCTGGCGCCAAAGAAAGTCAGAAGGCAGTCAAACCCAACAAACTAACCGAGCCCTCCCCTCTCTTGTCGCCCAAGCTCCCCGAAACCCTCTCTCTCTCTCTATTCTCCCTCTCTCTCTCTAATATTCTCTCGCTCCCTCGCTCTCTCTGCTCTGCGAAAAGAAAGAAACCCTCTCCTCTCCTCCCCTCTGTCTCTCGCTCTTCGCCGATCCCTCTTTGCCTGGGCTCTCCTCTTCTCCCCCCTGCACTCTCGCTCTCGCTCTCGCTTTCTCTCTCTCGCCTCTCTGTCTCTCCTCTCTCTCTGCTCTTTGCAGAAACCCTCTGGCCACTCTGTTCCTCTCTCCCCTCCGTCTCTTGCTCTCGCCTCTCTGTCTCTCGATCTCGCTCTCTGTCCCTCGCTCTCGCCCGTTCTTCTTCTCTGTCTCTCGCTCTCTTCTCTATCCTTCACTGAAGCGAGAAGCTCGTCGCCGCTCCTCGCCGAAAAGAAGCCACCACTAAAGCCCCCACTGCTCCCTCGCCAAAACACAAAGCCCCCCCCCCCACTGGCCCCCGCCGAAAAACCCAGCCCCTCCCACTGCTCCCTCACCGAAAAAGAAACCCCCCCCCCCACTGAAGCTCCCTCGCCAAAAAAAGAAGCCCCTCCCACACCTCCTTCGCCAAACCTCGGTAAACTCACTCTCTATCTCTCATGTATGTGGTTTTTATTTTCACTCTTGATTAATGAGCATAAAGTGATATATATTTTTGTAATCTACATTCCAAAAGTCAAATAGACAATGACTTTGTAGAGGGCCCCTTTGTAGACCTTGTTAGACATGTGGATTGTGGATTTATGTCTCATTTAATCGTGTTTTGTGGTTCGTTGATTGTTGATGATTGATTTAAGGTTTTTTTTTGGCCAAATTGGAAATAGTAATTTGAACCAAATAGAACTTTGCTCGAATCATTTTTGGAACTATAATTTGCAACAGGAATTGCGCAGCCAACACTGCAAGAGCTCTTGGGGCGGTGAAAGCTTCTAACCACAACTTCACAAAGTTACTTCTTCCTCTTCAACCACGCAGGTTCTTTTTTTTTCTTTTTTTGTGGGAAAAATCGATGCTCTGGTGGTCACCAAAGTCTGCTTGACCCAAATTTATTGTTAATATCATGGAATTAGATACACTTCGTGAACTTGGGTTTGTGTTCTTTTGATTCGGAGATGTAGATTTAGGTAGCAAAAAATCATGATTTAGTTTGAATTAGGACTAATGTTTAGTTAAAAAAAAATTGTGTTGAGAATTTCATGCAGTTGTCTTGTTACTGATCAGAAATGTAGCAAAGGTTTTGTTTGTTAGATAAAAATTGACATCAAAGCATATTTGAAGCATATTTATTTATGATGTTTGCTAACTAGTTTCCCGGGTCTAGTGGTCAACTGTAGTTTGTTATTCCATGTAGTTTAGAGTTGGCAGCATAAAACTATGAGTTGTCTTAACAAATTTTTCTAGTCTGCTGCTAAAAATAAAGATTATCCAAAACAAAAATTGCACCTTTTAATCTACAAACTAAATGATGAAGAGGATAATCTGCATAATATGCCATTCCTGTGTGACATGGTGACCTTCGAATGCCAGCCCGTTGCTGTGATATTCATGCTTCATGTAATAGAGACAATATGTCATGATTTTGGACCCAACTGATTTAGTGAAAGTTACTTTATCATGATCGCTTTTTTTGTTGTAATTTTCTGCTTTCTTAGAAAATTTACCGATGTGTTTGATCATGAAAATTGTGCCCTTGAACAAATATTGCCTCTACATTAACTAGTTATTGTCAAATTCTTGAGATAAGCGGGAAATTTTCAGTTTTAGAACTACTCTAATTCCCATCTGTGGACAAAAATATTTTTTGTTTCTGTTTGTGATATTACAAGTGAATCATTTGAGAAACGATGGAAGGACATCTTGTAAAGTGAAACGGCGGGCAACATTAAAACTCCGCAAATGAAGACAATTTTTTAAAAGAAATTCGTTTATATACGAATATGTATACTTAAATTTGTTTTATCATTTTCGTTTCTAGCTATGGCACGGAGCCGGACATCATCGGCAAACTCTCCTCGTCCTACCCAACGGTGGCGATATTTAGAACCATCGGAGATGGACTCCGAAAATGACTCTGAAGGAGTCAGTAGGACCATCTCCCAACCGGATGGCAACACGTCATCGCAATCGACGTCAGTCCCAATACCAAGAGTAAGTTATCATTGGAAGATAAAGAAGTCAAAGTTTTTTTTTTTAATTTTTTTTTGCACGTTCAAAACAATTACATTAGTTAACAAGATAAAGCAATCACAACCATGCACTTTTGCTTTAGGTTAACAAGAAAGGTACTTTTTCGAAATAAAGAAAGTTTTGAATTTGGATGTCAATAAAAGTAAGTTGTTATGCTGCCGAATTTTTGGATAAATATTTAATTATTTATCATTTATGAAAGTGTATATTTTGTTTATGTTATTAGGTTTTGTTATAAAATATATTTTGTTTATATGTGATTTTATGTAAATGTAGGTTTTGGATCTCCCATCACCCATTTTGAAATTGAATGTGGATGAAGTAAATTTCAAATGCAAAATCACAATCAAGCACTTGTTGAAGGATGCTGTGGATACTGTGACCACAGCTTTATAGGACCACTCTAATGGTATGGAGTGGTTTAGGAACTCTCAATTTGGCCACCTATTTAATATTACGGACCACATCAAAATAACTTAAACCCCGTTATGGATGTTACTGTCCCGAGCGGTGGTCACACAAAAGAAGTATGAGATGTGGTTCGTTTTGAACGGCATCCCCATTAGGTACTCGCTGATGGAGCATGCGCTTATAAGTGGACTTAATTGTTCTGCCTACCCCGAAGATCCTTGTCATACAGGAGACGGATTTAGAGAAAGGGTCTTTCGCGAAATGAAAAAGATATCGCAGAATGATGTTAATAATCACTTGGAACGTATGGTCATTCCCCCTGAGGAGAATGAGATCAATAGAAGGAGGCGCACTAATGAAGTCAGAGCAACAGAAAAAGAGAGATCGATCCTTATAAATGATAAGTTGAAGTTGACGGTCCTCTACTTTTTGTGTGCGGTCCTCCGTGGTCCAGAAAAAGCCCATTAACGAGTTGATGACAACCTCTTTAAGATGGTTGAAGACCTGGATTGGTGCCCCAATTACCCATGGGGGAGAAAGACATACCAATATTTGATGACTAAGGTCCAGAGGTTGGACATATGTGTAAAAATATAAAGACGCTCGTGAGAAGTTGTCAAGATGGAATTGTCATGCGTTCATACTCCCATTGATGGTATGTAAATTTCGTTTTATTATTGATTTTCACACTTAATTTGTTTTAAAATGTTTGCAATCTAATATTTGTTATTGCTCATTGTTATAGCTTCTACCATTTGAGTGTATTCCTGCCCTGACCCCAACGTATGCTGAGATTAGAAAAGATGTGCAAGGACTAGTGCCAAGAATTTGTCGATGGAAAACAAAGTTTGATCGACAACAAGAACCATCTTTGGAGCAAATTCTTCATGCAGTTGGGAATAGCACGGTTGATCTTCTGTTTTGTTTTATTTTATATTATGTAAATACGTCTTTATTTCTAAGTTACTAATTTGAAGTTTCTAAATTTCAGAACATACATAGCATACTTGTCCCAACCTTGGAGGAGCGGAAAGCCTAACCACATGATTGGGTTTGTTCCTTATCATGAGGATTCCGACGCTATTGTGGACAATTGGGCAGGCATCCTAGAGTCCGAAAGAAGTATATTTTGGGAAGACTTATTAGACGCTGATCTAGAAGGCCGATGCAACTTCCTTAAAGGTGGAATCGAGAGAGTTCAAGGAAGAGATAGAGAGAGTTCTGAAGATATTACACCTGAGCAGCGTAAAGTCAAGAGGGCGCCACTGCAGCAGAGTAAACCATGTATCTGCCGTCTATCCCTACTGTCAACGAGTTTACACTTCCACAAGCTAGCTCTCATGCTGACAATTCAATGGTGCTACGTGAGCTTCAAGCTCTAAAGCAAACAATAGAGAAGATGTCCACCGACCATGACCGGTAGTTTTTACAATTTGAGAGACCGATAGAGAAGATGTCCACCGACCATGAATCTCGGTTTTTACAATTGGAGACATTGGTAAATAACTGCTTTGATATGATGGCAAACATCGTGTCAAGATTTGTTCAGCAACAATGAGAAGCTTGGAAAGGTGGATATCGAGCTGAGAGCAGTGGAGGTGGAGGTGAGAACAGTAGAGGTGTTGATGTCAGGATCAATGCCGGTGGTGATATTGATGCTCGGGATGAAATGTTTGCACCGACGGATGTTGGTTCCGGAACTGAAGGGGGTGTAGAAAGAAACATGGAAGATTCTCCCCTCACTGAAATCTTTTATCAGACTCCGACTTGTTCGAATGATAAAGATTGTGAAGAAGATATTTTAGATGTTGGGCAACAAAAGGGACAACCTCAACGACATCTAAAGAAGTCAAATATTGGAGAACTCCATACATCGACCCCGCTCTAAAGAAGATGATGTTTCGTAAAGGGTCGATAAAAGAGTTCGATCCACTGCGCCTACCAAACAGCATGCGAAACTCATTTGAGGACTACAAGAATTCAGTTCGGAAACCACCATTTACTTCAGGTCTCGGGACAACGCGAGCATGGGACTTCTTCGATCAGAACTTAACTGAGCACTTTTAGCTTTTAAGCGTTGTAAGTGATTCTCTACTAAATAACGCTATATCTAAGCTTTTTTTTTTTTAATATGGATTTCTTTTTATATCTAACATTTTTGACTCATACTACAACCCCTTTTTTTTGTAACACATCGAAAAGGCGATGTACAGAATAAGGAAAAAACAGTCCAAGTATCCAGATGTCATCAATCAAGACGTCGTCATTTTGGATGATATCTTTAGCCAATTATTAGTGATGAATGCCAACGAAGATAAAATCATATACGACGCTTTGATGATGTACATGAAAGGAGACAACCCCAAGATGGGAAAATCTTGGAATGGTGCGAAGGCACTCTACTTCCCGTATAATTTACTTGATATGTTGGACACCGACGTCCTCGAAAAAGAAAGAGGAAAACATTTAGTTTCGGTGAAGGTTGATCTGATAAATGCAGAGCTGGTGGTTTTTGACTGTAATTGGGAATTCACCGAGAAAGCCAAGCTCGATAGATTTATGGAGTCAGTGCAGAAGATGATTCCGTTATTGCTTCAAAAATATGGATATTTCGGCCACCTGGACCCTTCACCATGGCCCTATCGGCGTCCAATCAACCATCCGCAGGATGAAATATCATAAGTGTACTTCAAATTTTTTTATTTTTATTTTTTCATTTATAACTACAAACACTAACAAACATTTTGTTTAACACAGGGGAGATTGTGCTGTATACGCCATCAAATATATCGAGTTCGATATGCAAGAGTTGAATTTTGAGTCAATAAATAATGCGACGATTAAATTTTATAGAGAGAAGATGGCAATAAATATTTATCATAACGATTGGGTTCCTTAAACAGTGAGCCAATGTATTTGCTTAAACACTTTATATATGTATTTGTTTTCATTCAATAAATGTATTTGCTTAAAATTATTGAACTTTCTAAAATGGTACGAAACCTAAACTTCCAATTTCGTTAGTCATTAATGATTTCATTCATACGCCATATGAAAATTGATAAATACCAAACAAAACAAACAAACAACAAAAAAATTTTGAAAAAAAAACAAACATAGAAAACCAGACAGCAAGTTTTGAAAAAAAATTTTGAAAAAAGGCACCCTACGGACCTGGTTTTTCGAATCGCCGGACCAGGGCCTGGTCCGACCGGTCCAGAAAACCATCCGTAACCGGGTTTTCCGAACCGGCCGGACCAGGGCCTGGTCCGACTGGTCCGGAAAACCAGCGAGCATTGCTCGCTGACAAGGGCCTGGTCCGGTCGGACCAGGGACTATTCCGGCCGAACTAGGTCGCCGGACAAGGGCCTTGTCCGGCCAGACCAGGCCCTTGTCCGAACCAGGGCTTGGTCCGGCCGGACCAGGCCCTTGTCCGACGACCTGGTCCGGCCTGACCAGGCCTTTGTCCGGCTCCGGCCGGACTAGGGCTTGTTCCGGCCGGACAAGGGCCTGGTCCCGGTCAGGCCTGTCTAGAAAACCAGCAAGAACAAGTGCTAACTTTCAAAAAAATTAAAAAAAAATTGATATACTTGTGTTCAATTTGGATAGAACTCTTAAACACATAGCAATTGTATGCTAGGTAGAACGGTGAAATCATATAAAATCATGATATTTTGAGAAAATTGGACAGAAATTATTATTCACAAAACCTTCCGGGTTCCCCGGAGCGGCATGCCCGCCTAATTGGACATGCCGGTCCGGAATTGAATTTCACCGGATCAGGGTGTTATCCTTTTTTTTTTTTTTTTTTTTCACAAAACCTTCCGGGTTCTCCGGAGCGGCATGCCGGCCTAATCGGACATGCCGGTTAGGAATTGAATTTCTCCGGACCGGGGTGTTATCCTTTGTTTTTTTTTTTTTCACAAAACCTTCCGGGTTCTCCAGAACGGTATACTGGCCTAACCGGACATACCGGTCCGGAATTGAATTTCTTCGAACCGGGGTGTTATCCTTTGTTTGTTTGTTTTTTTTTTTTTTTTTTTTCACAAAACCTTCTTTTTTCCGATCACTACATTGAATAAATAGAAAAGAAATTACCAGATCTATCATATTCACATAGGTGAATGATCCAACAACCACCCTTTCTTTTGAAATAGTTAAAAATATACTATGATGGTCGTTGAATATATATATTAATTTCGTATGTTATTTAGCAATACCAAAGTTTCTTTTTTTTTTTAGCTAAATTTTTTTATATTTGAAAAAAAAAAAAAAAGAGCGAAAAAGCTAAAGCACAATTGCTCGCTGTTTTTCCATACCGGCCTGACCAGGACCGGGTCAGGCCGGTCCAGAAAAACAGTTAGCTAGTTTTGCACACTGTTTTTCTGAACCAGCCTGACCGGCCCTGGTCAGGCCAGTCCGGTCAGGCCTGACCACTCCGGGTCAGGCCTGACCGGTGCGGGTCAGGCCTAACCGGTGCCGGTCAAGTTGGACCAGGGGCCGGTCAGGCTGGTCTCGAAAAACAGCGGGCAAGTCCGTTCTTGTTGTTTTTCGGGACCGGCCTGACCGGCCCGGCCAGGCCTGATTTGGACTGGTCAGGCCTGAGTTTTGCTCATTGTTTTTCCAGACCGGCCCCAGCCAGGCCGGTCTGGTCATGCCTGACCAGTACCAGTTTGGCCTGACTTAGACTGGTCAGGCCTGAGTTTTGCTCACTGTTTTTCCAGACCGGCCTGACCGGGTCCGGTCAGGCCGGTCTGAAAAAACAGCAAGCAAATTATGCTTGGTGTTTTTTGGTCTTTTTTTTTTTTCCAAATATAAAAAAATTTAAGTAACAAAAAAAAAAAAAAAGAAATTTTGGTATTGCTAAAAAAATTTTTGACTCCAAAGTAATATTTTTAATTTATATTACGTCATATTAGGTAAGCAAGAAGTTTGGTCTGTTCTTACGCTAAATACATGAGTTATGAACATACAACCGATATTTTACTTGTGATAACTTTCATTAATAGACCATATAATTAAAATGATTTCAGCCACTATAATATCCAAAATACAGTTCATCACTACAAACATAATTCAACTACTAATATAAGAGATGTAGTTCAAAATCTTTAGGACAAGTTAAAAATAAAACCACAACCATACAACATGAAAATCTGCCTCGATCAAATATATTCAAAGGGGAGTTGTAAATTATGAGTTCTCATGAGAAGTTGCTTGAGATGATCGCTTGTTTTTGCCTTTCCGATGTTCTCCAATAGAAAGAAATCTGGTTTGTTGAAGCCTCCCACATTTTTTTGTGAAATCAGGAGGTAATACCTTCTCACTCCTTATGTCATCTGGGATATCCCACTTGATGAGCTCGGGACGGGATAAATGGTTTGGACATAAGCCAATGCCCATACCTCCTTTAGATAGTATTTTGAGCATAAATCATACATTTTATCCTTACCCCCCGGGAATGCTGCAAGGGCATGGACACAAGGAATTTTTTCGATATCAAATATTTTACATGTGCAGGTTCCCCTTCCAAGATCAACCAAGAAACTGCCATTCGATCCTGTGACATAATACTCCAGTGTAGTACTGTTTAGTTCTTTCACAGCCAGGATTGTGGACTCTTTGTATCTTGTATGTAATATTTTCTCCACCATTGGAGTTAAGTATTGTGAGGAAGATCGAAGACTCGACTCCTTACAGTGATTGTTGAACCATTCAAAGATTTTCTCTACAATTGAATCAATCAAGGGCAACAAAGGATATGTTCTTGCCTTTTTTAACACACTGTTAATACTCTCGGCACCGTTGGTAGTCAGGATATTGTAACGTGATTCTGTGAAGTGGCACCTAGCCCATTTTCTAACATCTACATGATCATCAAGATATTCTACGGCGGTGGGATATCTATTCTTTAGGTCATCGTAGAGTCGGTTGAACTCTATTCAGAGTATGCCGCAGCGACTTTCATGAAAATACTTGCGACGGTATCTTTAATATTAACCTTACTGTACCTTTTCCGGTTCTAACATGAGATCCTCGGTGAACACATGATTTGATATTCTGAGAGAGGTGCCATGTACAAAATTCGTAGTGCGACTTTTTATATACCTTTTCAACTGCATTGCGGATGCTTTAGTGCCTATCAGAAATTATGACCAGCTCTTCGTCGTCGAGTATGAGCTCCTCGAGTTTCGTCATAAACCATGTCCATGAGTTGTCATTCTCCGAGTCAACCATTCCCCAAGCAAGAGGATATTGATGGTAGTTACCATCTTGGGCGGTGGCGATGATCATTGTTCCCTTGTATTTCATCTTCAAAAACATTCCATCAACTGCAATTACCTTTCTCATTGCTTTAAATCCCTCGATGCACGCGCCCAATGCAATGAAAAGGTACTTGAACCTTTGATCTTTGTCTACTTCCAAGTGCGTGACCGTACTGGGGTTCATTAACTTTATCATATGCAAATAGCTAGGAAGAATCTCGAAACTGACCTCTGGTGCACCCCTAACATCACTTGCTGCTTTTCGTTTGGCCCTCCAAGCTTTGAAGTAGGATATTGACACGTCACTTTTTTTTCATCATGTCTATCACTCCCTTCGGGGTAGGTGTCTCGAGCTGACCTGGAAACTCCTTTTTTAACATATTTGAAACAAAATCTGCAGTTGCTTGTCTGTTTCTTTTATCCACCGAACTAGCAGAACAGGTATGAGTGTTGTAATATGTTCGGACAAAGAAACGATCTGAGTTCGTGATCCTCACAGCTCGTAATGCCACTTGCAATCTTGGACTGTACATTTCACCACAAACAACTTTGTGGTTGACTTGACTATTTTATAATCAAAACAAGCTTTTTTTGGCCCTCCAAGCTTGCTGCTTGTCGTTTTTCGTTTGGCCCTCCAAGCTTTGAAGTAGGATATTGACACGTCACTTTTTTTCATCGTGTCTATCACTCCCTTCGGGGTAAGTGTCTCGAGCTGGCCTGGAAACTCCTTTTTTAACATATCTGAAACAAAATCTGCAGTTGCTTGTCTGTTTCTTTTATCCACCGAACTAGCAGAGTAGGTATGGGTGTTGTAATATGTTCGGACAAAGAAACAATCTAAGTTCATGATCCTCACAGCTCGTAATGCCCACTTGCAATCTCGGACTGTACATTTCACCATAAACAACTTTGTGGTTGACTTGACTATTTTATAATCAAAACAAGCTTTCAACGAAGCATCGATAATCAAATTCTTCACCTTGTTCTTGCTTTCAAATTCCTGACCAACTGCAATATCCATACCATCATCAAAACTAAAAGACACAGAATTGTCATATATTGCTAATGGTTCACAATGATCCATGATCGGGTCTATTTCTACGCATGAATGTTGTTGTTTCGGAGTTGGAGCAGATGTTGTTGTCTTCTGATTAGGGCGTTCCTCCAACGTTGGCACGTCTAAAACATCACCTTCGTTGCCTGGTGCAAAAGCAACATCATAAATCCTTAGTGGCTCCATGTTAACGTTGAAGTACTCATCTCGAATATTTTCATCATTTTCCATATTGCATCCTCCATCTCCTTCAACTTTAAGACCATCGTTATCATTATCGTCACTATTTTCAACTTTTTTCATGAGCTCAACATACAACATACTTATACGTTGTGTCGTTTTACAAAAGTTTAAAAGATAACACTTAACATCAAAATCATCCAAAATGCTTTTAGGACATGACGATATTGTACACAGAGGAATGTAACTTATTTTTAATTCCGTACTTTTTTGGTCCACATGAAGCCTTTTAAATATGCAATCAATAACTTCAGAATATTTCACCTTATCCGGATCGTCGAGTAGTATTATGCTCTTGATTTCCTTATTCCTTCTGCACCATTCATATGACCCGTCATCTTTCTCCTTCCATTCTCCATCATATTGAAAATATATGACAAGCTCACTCATTTTCCTTTAAGATAAAAATAAGAAAACAATAAAGATTGTTATGAAAGAATTAAAAAAAAATTAATGAAAAATTGAAGACTAGTTCAAAACTACAGGACCGTCCCCAAAACCATGACCGGTCAAGAAAACCAGCAATGTGAATTTTTTTTTGGCTGGTTTTCCTACTGGTCTGACCTGCTTGCTGGTTTTCCTGACCGGCATGGCCGCTCAGGCCAGACAGGCCGGTCCGGCTGGTCAGGTCACTGTACTGATTTAGGACGGGATTTACGAATTTACAGATTTTACAAGCCAAAAATTATTGCAAAATAGGTTGAATCATTTTGTTTTTCTATACTAAGCTCCCAAACCATGAATGCCCAATGCTTAAATGACCTTGAAAACGATTTCAATAAAAAAAATTTGAGGGTTTGAGATGAACTTACTAAAATTTTACAGTACTTCCTCTCTTTTCCTTGTGGCTGGAAATCGATGATGTTAACCGGAATATAAGGATGGTCGTTTTGAGGGGATGATGGAGATGAAAAATAATGATAGTTTTGAGGTGGTGAAGGAGACAAAACCAATGAAAGAACAAAGTGGGTTTCGGATTTCTTCAGTTTTTTTTTTTTTTTTTTTTTGTAAGAGAAGATGGACCTCTTTCCTGCCCCTTCAGATCCCCTTTTATCTCATATATCTTTTTTTTTTTTTTTACTTGTAAAGGGTATTTTGGAGAAAACAAAAGATTGATTAATGAAGGAGGTTAGTCTTGCAATGTTTTCTCTCTTGGGGTTAGTCTTGCAACAGGACCTCCATTTTAATCCCTTATCTGCAAAGAGCGTCAAATTTGTTGGTCCATTGAATTTCAAACAATCCAATATTTGGTTTCTGGAAGTTGCAGAAAAAAAAAACCCTAATTTCTCACAAATTGGGGAAAAACCCTTTCATTTTAGCTACAAATTTTCGTAAAATATAATTTGGATACAAAATTACTTATTTGACCTTCAAAAAGCATAAAGTATGCTTCTCACATGACCATTCTCTGAGCTTTTTGACGGAATCAAACGACAACAACTAAGATTGCCAATATTTAGAGAATTTAAGGTCATCTTGGCCAAAATTAAAAAAAAAAAAAAACAGGGACCAAATCATCACTTTTTTAATAGTTTGGGGACCATTTTTAAGTTAATTACTTAAAAATAAAAGATAGATGTATACAGGCTCATTTGAGAGAATCTTGACCTCTATTAACAAGTATGTTTGAGTGAACCTACACCTCCCAATAGCACTAATATGTCAAAATAATTCGTCCATGCTTTTTTTTTATTTTAAATGGGCTGATTTTTGTTACGAAGCTACTAAGTCAGCGTTAATGACCAAACTTAGGTATTACATTAGTCCAAGCATAAATCAAATCTGACATAAAATCTATTGGCAAGATAGTGGACCACTCTACTCCTCTCGCGAGAGGGGAGTGACAAACACTGTCACTATGAGCCTGACGAATCAAAGAGTTGACATCATTGACAATATTAGCTTAGGGGGACCCTCAAAATGATATTAGAACTGAACATACAACATTAATCGCACCAGTTTCAACAATCCAGTCCAAAAAACCATAACTCAAACCGAGCTGAATTCCTTCTCGAGTGGCCATGCATTCTGCTATCTCAAGAAAGTGACTCCCTCTAATCTTCTTACTCTTAGAACAAGCTGCTAAGACGTGTTCAAGATCATCACACATCACAATGGCTGAAATAAAAAGGATACGACCTAAAAATAAGGGAAGCATAACAAATTTAATTCACTAAAATTAATGTTTAAAAACTAAAGATAAATATCCCACATGACTCCTACAACTAAATATTAACTATTTTAAACAAATTAAATCTAAAATTAAATACGTAGTATATTTAAAAGAAGATATCGAATCTTAACAATCCTTAAATTAGTGATGATAAATTATAAAAGGTGGGAAGAGTAAGAAAGAGAAAATAAAGTAAAAAAGAAAGAAAGGAAAGAAAGAAAAGGAAAAAGAAGAAGAAGAAGAAGAAAGCAAGGGCTTCAGTGCGAAAAAAAAAAATTATAATAATCTCTTCTACATCTTTTCTTATGTATGATTTTTGAAACGGTAATAACTCCTACAGTTTTCATTCTAAAAGAGCAATATTGTAGAGACATATATATACAATAAAAATATGCACTTTGATTAGCACTGACTTACCAAATTTATCATAAAATTTGTATAGAAAGGAAAATTGAATAGATTGACGGAGTTGATCATGAAGTAGAATAAAGGTTAAAAAAAACATATATAAATTTGACCAGCAAAATAAAAAGAAAAAAAATAAAGCCGTAAAAAGAATCCAAAGGGTAGATAAAATAGAGAAGGGATATTCACATATATTAACAAAAAATAAAATAACAAAAAGCCATCTATAGAATTTATCATACAAGATTACAACATGTGTCAAACTTCATTATTCACCAATACTAACATATATTGAGCTTTCAGAGAAAGGTCATTTTCTTGCTTCAACATCTAAAGCCAAAGGCAATTGTGGTTTTGATACTTGTGCTTGTTGCATTGCCTAGCTAGAAGCACCTTCTCCATGGTTTCTAGGAGTAGTTGTGTCTTCCTTGGTGTCTCATGTGCTTTATCTTCTTTCCCATCACCCCAGTGCTTGGTCTCCGCCGAGACGGGCCCTTTTCCGTGCTCGTTCTCTGTCAGCCAACACGGGTCATCTTGCCCGAGCTTGCACTTATGAAGCTTCACATACTTGTTTGTGAATTTCTTCAACATTTTATTTCTTTTTTCTCGCTCCTCCAATATTAGAGTGAGGAAATAGTTGCTTATTTATAAGGGAATTAGGTGTTCTGATGTGCTAGAGAGATTAAATATTAAAATTGGTTAGCACAACAAATCCCCTAAAACAGTATATTATTGTTTCTTTTAATATTTTTAAAACTTGCCCCCTTGCGTTGTGCTTACGTTGATTGTTGTACCAATCTTTATCTGTAATTTCTTGTTTTACTTTCTTGAAGTTTTGTCTTGAGTTTTGTTTGATATGTTGGTTTTATTTTTTATTTTTTTGGAAATCAAGTATTCAATTGGTTTTTCTATTTGGTGAAGTTAGCTCGTTCCCATTGCTGCCATGTCTTCAATTTGGCCACCTAATTATTAAGCTATTATTCAGGAATTGCATTTTTATCAAGTTAAAGGATCTGGACAAAATATATCAGAGTTATTTTCATAAATGATCCCCGAACTAACACATAATCACATGATGCCCCTTTAGATGATGTTTGGGGAGACATTTCATTTTGAACTAAACTGTACTTTTTCATCATTGTTTTTGTTTTTTTCTGAAAAAATTTTTTGTCTTTTCTGAAAAAAATTTTTGTCTTTTCTGAAAAGTCAACAAAAATTACTATTAAAACTTAAAAATCTTAAACTAAACTCATTCACCAAACACCCTTGGTTTTACACATTATACTACTATACCCTTCTCTACCGTTCGACAAATAGCCCCTCCATCAATAATCTACCAAAAATTGGATGGAAATATATATCATGTTCTAGTCATGTAGGATTACAACTTTCAAATGATTATTTTTATTTGTCTTTTTTGTGGTAAGATTGCTGTGAGGGTTGGAATCGAGGTGGAGCCCTTCAAAGTTCTATAATATTGAGAGTCATTTTATTAAGGGTAGTTTAGGGATTTTAAGTTTATAATTTCATTTGCCCTTATTTATTTATTTATTTATTTATATTTTTGTAAATCCTTCGAAACAAATATTTTTTTTGGTAAATAAGGGATCATTGTTATTAAAGTTTATTTTGAGAGAGGTTAGAAACATAAACATTAAGAGAGTGTTTGGTGAATGAGTTTGAGTTAAGATTTTTAAGTTGCGTTAAAGATAAGTTAAGTTGAGAGTTAGAGTTGAGTGTTTGGTAAAAAATTTGAGTTAAAAAGTTTAACTTGAGTTGAGTGTTTTGATGTAAAAAAGTTTGAGATAAAAAGTTTAACTTGAGTTAGGACCCTGTTTGGATGTAAAAAATTTGAGTTAAAAAATTCCCATTTGGTAATCATGTTTCACTCAAACTAAACTGTACTTTTTCATCTCAATTTTTATCATTTTCTGAAAAGTCAACAAAAATTAAAACTAGTTTTAAAAAGTCAATCAACTCAAACTTAAAAATTTCAACTCAAACCGTTTCACCAAACGGAGCAAGTCAAAGTTAACATTCCAATGCAAGTTATGAATGGAAAAATTGAAAAAATAAAATAAACTAAAATAAAAACACACATCAACAACATACATGAATACCTTTTACAATATTTCTTACATAACCATAAAATATAACAACAAAATTATATAGTTGCTAACTAAAAGTTAATAAAAAAAACATAATAATTACAATCCTAATCTGGTTTAAATAGATAAAACTGGGTTTGATTTCAAGTGTATTTATACCATGGATTTCGTTGATATCTATCCTACATATCATCGACAAGCATATGTCTCATCTGATTCATTGCACCCCTCATCGATGCATGTTGCTGCATTCCTGTACTTGGGCCTGTACCATCTACCCCGTCGGTTAACACGTAATCCGCATTAACATCGACATGTTCAGTTACAGGAACACAATCTACCTCATACTTTTCATGAAAAGGATCCCCAATCTGCACCATCCTTATGAAATTGTGCAGAATCGCACACGCCGCTGTGATCATTACTTGTTTGTCCATTGGATAACTGTTGATGCCTTTAAGTATTTTAAATTTGGCCTCCCAGACACCAAAAGTTCGCTCAATACAATTCCGCAGCGATGAGTGCGTGTAGTTAAAAACTTCCTGCGGTTGCCTAGTTCAACACGACGTCTTCGATATTCGGGTAAATGATACGTCTCTCATCAAAAGGGACTCAGGAAACAATCCTTATCAGCATAACCCGAATCGGCTATGTAAAATTTTCCTACAAAATAAATATCGCATTATTAATACATATCCAATATTTTTTAACTAATTTATTATTTAAAAATACTATTATAATGTGACAAATCAGCTTATCTGGTGGAGGTATTGGAAAACCATGGAATGCTATTGATTCTTCTAACATTCTGGCATCATGACAAGATCCCTCGTAGCTGGCCAACATATATGTGAATTTCATATCAAAAGAACACGCCGCTAATACATTTTGCAAGTATGCCCTTTTCAATTAATCCAAGCTTCAGCATTTTCCCGCCTTGGCACACATAGGACATGTGTGTCATCTATATGCTAATACAACCCTGTATGAAAAATTACAGTGTTTAATATGGCTACCGCCATTAATAATTCCCATTTTTTAATGATTCTTTCATATGATCATATGATGCCATTACATCAATAATTTACATCAAACCATAGCCAATAGTTGTAGGAATGCTCCAAAATCAAATGTTGAACCTCTGTATAGTCGGGCGGTCTGATGAATTCGTCTTTAGCGCACAAATAGCCTTCAACACTTTAAAAAACCAACGTGAAGTTGTCTCTCTAGAATGTTGGAACAAATATGAAATGTGTCAATTTGTAGTGCATTGTGCACAAATGGATAGAAAAATGAACAACTGCTCGTTCACATTCATGTTATAAGTTGGCTTTAATAATTCCCAACTTCCTAATAGGTTACTTAGTGATCTGAATGTTTCAGATTTCATACTGATCAATCATTGAATTATTTCTTCATGGCCATTCAATATTTCTTTTACAGGCATGCTGTCAGTTAGTCTCGAATTATGCATTGGTTGTGGATCTCTTCGTCCGTTACGCCTACTGGCAGCCACGGCTATAACTGCCTTCGCAAGATAATTGTCATCGTCGCTCTTCTCGTTTTCTGAGTATACGTCATCTTCTTCCTATTCGGACGCGGAACTATATTTGTTCATTTTGAGAATAGATTAATAGTTGGTCTAAATTTTGATGTTTACCTGGTATAGATCAATTGTTAAGGAAATAGAAAAATTAATTCCCAATACCATCATACACCGATCAACTATTCATTTCAACATATGCGAATATTAACTAAACATGGTTAATGTAATTTAAAATATCAGATAATAAAAAACATGAAATATCGTAACCAACATGCTCGACGTAATTTACTTTAAAAACATGAATGAAATAAAAAAAATAACATAATCCAATAAGAAGAATAATGTCAAATCTATCCCTAAAAATGGAAATACATATAAAAGGAGTCGAATCATAAAATCAATTGGCTAGGGGCGGCTGGGACTGAACAATGGATGCAATAATGCCTCGCCTATCATCATCAGGCAGTTTATAGAAGGTGCGTTGTAGCCCTGGATGAGCATCGAAATAGTGCCACATTATCGTCCGTTGATCTTGTGGAATACCCATCTTGGGCATAATAGTCATGCACATCAGCATGTGATCCGAGCGACTTGATTGGTCATTACTTATGCCCGATTGTGCTCGGCCCCGAAAATGACTGACTATTTCCTACATTGCCATGTATATCATCTCATCCGTTTCCTCTCTTAGCTTCCTCTTACCAGAACTACCCCTAGATCGCGACGGACCTGCATCATCGCCTGATCTTCTGTTGTTGCAATGGGCCGCATTAGTGTACGGTGTTAGATCCTCTTCGAAAATCGGCCGTTTCCAGAGTTGTCCATTAAACCTTCATGCTCGACATTTGCAGTACTATATCTCGCATCATGACTGAACCAAAGCCTGAGGCACCTGCAGCATGATTTTTCTCGAAAATATTATAATAAAGCTCCTTGTTGCGTAGCGCTCGTGGAGGAGATGGTTGCACTCCTTATAAACCTGCAAATGAAATTTTATCAATATACAAGTCTAATCGTCGCGTGAACAAACAATATAACATCCACAGCAAATTCAGACAATGCAATTACTTGAATAAAGTTCTGCATGCATCGTCTGAGCATATGACTCGATTCGTCAACAGATCGTATCCTAGGTCGGTCTGACATTGCAACACCTTCTAGGCCCTATAAATTTTCTTCATCCTCTCCTTCTTTTGATATAATGTTATTCCGTAGGCAGGAACTCCTCCATACTCAGCATTAAACTGGGCAGCCCATTGATCGAGGATTGTAAGGGGGGATGTTTACCGCCACTGTAGGCCAAGTAGTCATCAATTTCTTCAAGGAAATTTTTTTCCTTCGCGGGATCCCAAACGTACATCTCCCCCGATGCTTTGCGCGGCATTTCTTAAGAAAGCGATAACCAAAAAGAAAAACAACATAAAAAAAAAAAAAAAAAGCACAAGACGAGGAGTTGGCTCAGTATAAATTGATTGACATATTTCATCTGAGGCATGTCAATGACCCGATATATATATATATATATATATATACAGCTACCAGGGCATAGCAATCATGGGTTCAGGGTTAACCAAGTTGATGACAAGCATAACCTACAATTAAGCCCCTTAACAACAAACATGTGCTTATATACCGGTATCTGACAATATATATCGGGTAACTGACTCACTAGTCAGATTATAACATAAGATATGTTAATTGTTGTATACATCATGCCAACCAGGGATGAAAGTTGAACGTAAACTGGGATATAAACTTGTAAAAACATTTCGAAACCTGAAAAACATCCCCTAAAGTATAAATTCCCAAGACAGAAAACTTAAAGAAAAATGAACACAAAATTATTCTGTAAGATAGCACATAACTGGAATCTGGGTTAGGATTGCAAAACATGGAACAAATGAACCCAAAACGTCCTTTAGACAGCAAATTCACTAAGTAGTGACAAAATTTTGGTTTAGGAGTGCAAAATATGGTACAAGTTATCCCAAAACATGTGTAAGGCAGCAAATGAACTGTTTGGTGAGCCTAAACCGGTTTAAGAGTGAAAAACATGGAACAAGTGAACCCAAAACATCCTTAAGACAGCAAATTCACTAAGTAGTGACAAAAATCTGGTTTAGGATTGCAAAACATGGTACAAGTTACCCCAAAACATGTGTAAGGTAGCAAATGAACTGTTTGGTGAACTAAAACCGGTTTAAGAGTGAAAATCAAGGAACAACCCAAAACTTCATCAATATAGCAAATTCACTAAGTAATGCCAAAAATCTGGTTTAGGAGTGCGAAACATGGTACAAGTTATCCCAAAACATGTGTAAGGCAGCAAATGAACTGTTTGTTGAGCCAAAATCGGTTTAAGAGTAAAAAACATGGAACAAGTGAAAACAAAACGTCCTCAAGACAGCAAATTCACTAACTAGTGAAAAAAATCTAGTTTAGGAGTGCAAAACATGATACAATTAACCAAAAACCTATTCAAGACAACAATTTAACAAATCCATGGCCCAAAATATGGTTTGGGATTGCAAATTCACTAACTAGCGACAAAATTTGGTTTAGGAGTGCAAAACATGGTACAATTTAACCCAAAACCTACTCAAGACAGCAATTTAACAAATCCATGGCCCAAAATATGGTTTGGGATTGCAAATTCACTAACTAGTGACAAAAATCTGGTTTAGAAGTACAAAACATGATACAAGTTAACCCAAAACCTCCTCAAGACAGCAATGTAGTTAATAACTGACCAAAATATGATTTGGGATTGCAAACCATACAACAAGTCAACCCGAAACATGATTAAAGCAACAAATGTACTGTTTGGTGAGCCAAAACAGGTTTAAAAGTGAAAACAAGAACAAGTGAACTAAAATGTAACACAAATCTAGTTTAAGAGTGCACAACATGGTAGAAGTGCACCCAAAACATGTGTAAGGAAGCAAATGAACTAACAATTAGCATAATCTGGTTTAAGACAGAAAAACCAACTATGAGCATGTAAATAAGACATGATGATGAATAAACCCCACAGGTTCAACAACCAAGTTCAACATAAAACCCCACATAAGCCCGGTTTGGACATAGATACTTAACATAAACACTATGTCAAATCGGTTTCATCATCCAAAGACCCAAAAAATTTTCAACATAAATCCGGTTTCAAGAAGGAACCCCAATAACAAAAATACCTGTGGATTACATCGGTAGGAAATAAAATCAACACATATGAGAATGAAACTAGTTTGTTTGAGAATTAGGGCAGAAATTATATTTGGGTTACCCAGTTCGAGCTGAGGATGAGTATACGAGGGAAGACGTTAGATTAGGACAGGAATTAACGGGTCAGCGAGATGATTTCCGAACTCGAAATAATGGGTAATCAGTCCAAGGGTTTGCCTTTGGTTCACAGTGTACAACTGGAGCCGCATCTGCTTCACGGGGATAGGCGAAGCCAAAAGCTCAACGATATAAGCAACTGGGAGAGAGGAAGGACGGAGCTCCTGCTAAGCAGCAGATGGTCGAGGGGTTGGGGGGCACAGGCAACAGCGCCATTGATAGCAGCACGTGGGCATCGGTGGCATTGGAACACGAGATTGGTGAACAGGAGCCCAGGCACGGGTGAAACAGAATAGCAGGGAATACTGGGTGCACGGTAAACCAAACTTGGTTTACCATGTAATGGTTCAAAGTGAGGTTGTGGTTGGACTTGCATCCCAAACGTGTTCAGTCCCAACTAAACTAAAAAAAATCAGTCCTAACTTGGATGCCAAACTCCCCCTAAGTTTTAGAATGTTTGAGTTTCTCTAATAAACTTTTTGATTATTAGAGTGAATTATGACACTTTCACATTAAGACGAATCAGTATAAATTTTTCATTTTCTTAATTTTTATTTTATTTTATGATTGTTTATAGAATTAGAGCTATTAATTATTAACAACGTTTATATTTTTTTAATACAAAATATCTGTTTGGTGAAACGATTTGAGTTAAAATTTTTAAGGGTGTTGACTTTTTAAATTTTTTTTTTTTTTTTTTTTTTTTTTTTTTTTTTTTGATTCTTTTTTAAAATTAATTATAATTTTTATTGACTTTTCATGAAAAATAAAAATTGAATATAAAAAATTTAGATAAAACTCATTTATCAAACTAGACATAAATTAGCATTAACACTTGTACGGGATACTTGGACGTTAAAAATTATATTTGCGGGTCGCCTGCATTTGGTTCGACTTCTTTTCTATTATTTCTATTGCTTTCCGTATCCGTTAAAATATATTGAATTGAATTGGTGCCGTCGATGAAGAATACAAACAAAAGCAACAGACCCTGGAAGTTAGTTTGAAGTTTTCGACTGATAGAAATTAAATTTAAAAAATTAAAAAAAAAAAAAAAAGTTTCAACTGAAAGAGGTCAAAACCTTTAATTAACCATCTCTCATTTAAAAAAAAAAAAAGAAGAAGAAGACACGCACGCACGCACACACAGGTGGCACCATGACCCAGTTGTGTTTTGGTAGTTGTTAGCAATGGAGGAGGAGTTCAGAGATGGGCAGTTGATATATCGAAGTGGGACCCAACTCCCCAAGACTTCTCCTTTGCCCTCTCTCTTCTTCCTTTGCACGACCATAATTCCGTCATCAGGTTTCTCCTCCTCCCTCTTCTTTGATTTCTTCTTCCGTTACCCTTTTGTTTGGATTCCATGAAAACCCAGAAAGGAAATCTAAAATAAATAATGAAAGACACAACATTTAAATTTCTATGAATTTTTTGGTTCATTTATTTTAAATTTCTATGAGTTATATTTTCTTCTGTTTCTTTCCTTTGTTTTATGTTATAAAGATTCATAGCTTGTTAAAGATTTAGCTGAAGTAGACTTGCACTTCCATTTTGAAGTTGTGAAATGTGTTAGCAGAAGTTTATAGTTTGTTCATTCTTCTTTTTTTTTTTTTTTTTTTTTTTTTTACCTCTCGCATTTCATTTGGCAAACTAAAGTACAAGGTTGTTTTATTCCTTGTACAAGAAAACAATTGTCATGGTAGCAGTTTATTCTACTCAAGTAGTACCATTGTCACTTGGTCCATACACTTCCCCAATTTCCCTTAAAACAACAATAGCATCCAACTCGAGTACCTAGGAATGAGACCGTTTGGCACCCATTGTTACCTTTTTTTTTTTTTTTTTTTTTTAGTAGGAATTCGAATTTGTGACCTAAGACCCTGCCCACTTTCCCACCCGCTGAGCTTTTTCTTTTCTTTAATCTTCAAATTGGAGCAACATATCCATTCCAAGTATCTGCCTTACTGAGTTCGTGCATTAGCTAAATTTGTATGCTCAGTATCCTGCACAATGTTAATTAATTATGTATAATGTTCAAAGTTAGACCTAGGAACTTCCGTATTTCAGATACTCAATACAGAGCAAAGAAAATTGTTAATGAGGTTTTCCAAAACTTTATTGATTGGTCAATAAGAGATTTATATAGGTTTTTTGTTTCCCTTTCAGTTTGATGCCCATTGAACTGTCTCAAATAAAATTGTTTGATTCATATGGTGTCTGAAGAACCTATGACCTTTCAATGTATCTTTTGTTCTCATAGATTTGTACGGTCGGAAGATAGAAAGAGGGCACTTGTGAGCCGATTGCTTCAGTATGCTCTCGTACACGAAGTGTTGGGAATCTCCATTGATGAAATTGTCATCAAGCGCACATTGGAAGGCAAACCTTATCTAGTAAGCCATACAGCCAACTATTCTTTTTCCGTAAATTTGTTGCAGGTTTATGAATTTGTGGTCTTTTGCATTTTTATTTACATTATAAGTGAAATAAATAAACAGTCACAGGAGTTGAAACTTCAACTTGTAGGTGAGTCTCCCCGAAAATTCGCAGAGAAAAGGCAATTCTTTTGGCTGACATGAATGTTTAGAAACTTAAATGACAGTAAAAAGTGGTTATAGTTTCTTTAACTTGAAAATGAGTATTCTAGCGGACATTAACTCATGCTTTTGAGATATACATCTTACACCCTTTTAATTTTAGGAACATGGTGAGATTGTCACAGAATTCCCCAACTTCAACTTCAACACATCGCATCATGGTGACTACGTGGCCATAGCTTCTGATCCATTGTGCCTTGTGGGGTTGGACATTGTCTCTCCTGTCATTCCCTGGAAAGAGACAGTTATTGATTTCATTTACAACTTCTCCGCATATTTTTCAAGTTTGGAATGGGATAATATAGTTGCTGCTGGCACTTGTGATGATATTTTGGTTGAATTTTACAGGTATGATCTTACTTCATCTATCACACAAATCATTCTATCACCAAGAAGGTTGCATGTCAACTGAGAATCTTAAACTGGTTAATCTAACCATTTTTCCAATCTCTGGAAGCTCACCATGTGTTATTAACCATTAGCCGCTAACATGAATCTTTTACCGTAATCAGCAAAGGGCATACTCGTATCCTACCATTTCAATCTAGACATTGACTAGAGACTTTTTTTGTTTTTTTGTTTTTTTGTATGGAGTTTCTATGTGATTTAATTCTGTTCATTCATGATACTGAAAGCTCCACTGGAAAAAGAGAGAGCATGTTTAACCAAAATGATTTATGGTGGTTGTAGATATTGGTCTCTGAAAGAAGCTTACGTAAAAGCAATAGGTAGTGGAATAACACATGGATTGGACAAAGTGGAGTTTCATCATCATAGCTGGGTCAACATTTCTATCAAAACTGCAGGGAAGGTTATGCCGGAATGGCGATTTTGGCTCTCAGAGCTGGGAAAAGGACATTTGGTAAGTAATCTATAAAATTTGTGCTTTGCTTTCATTTTACTCCTATCCTCACGAATTGCAATAATCTGAACTCCCAAAATTAATAGTTTCAGATACAAGTTTAACTGCACCATATTTCGATTCTCAACTTTATGATTTAGTTTTCCTAATCTACACTAGCACACTGATTTTTGAAAAAATCACAATTTTTTTAAGGATCATGATGAAATTTATTTATGCTCGTACCATGAATAATGATTTTCAATTAAATCTCAGGTATCAGTAGCAAGGGGTCACCCCAAATCTGCCGTGGAGAGTTTCAAGAGAACATTAAAACACGTAGAGTTTGCAGAAGATGAATACCAAAAGGGTCTTCATCTTCCAAACATAGAGTTCAACTTCCAAACCGTTGAGCAACTTGTTCAACTTTTGTGCAAAGCAGTTTACAGCGTACCTAGAACTCCTAATGACAGTAAAGTACAAGAAATGGCTGATGTGCAGTTACCAACATTAGAATATCCTCCATGAACAGCTCTTTCATAGAGAAAACTCATAAAAGTCGATCTCATTATTCTCACCTAATCAATTTTCTTCCCATGGACAGATTAAAATGCTGTCTATTTTGCCAGGTTGATTGAGTTCCGAAAACGGAAATCCCAAAAGCCAAATTATAATATCAAAAAGGCTGTTTTGTTTGGACGTCATTTTGGATGCCTTGATTTTATGCAGATCATTGAATTCTGGAGACCAGAATCTACAACTTTAACACAAAATGCAGCTAAAATAAACATTGGCTTAGACACTAGGTTGGCCAGCACTATATCTTAAAATGTGTTTTCGGGTAGGAAAGGAGTACCTCAGAGTAAAAGCTTAAGCATGATAGAGAAAAGGAAAACATTTAAAAGGGTCATTTCACCATCTAGTATTTTCCATGACAGTGTTTTTATATGTTGGAAAAGGGACACTTTGCAGAAGGAAAAGGATCAACACAAACAAAAGATCTTGAATCCAAGGTCACCGAGGCTCCTGACCGTGAAGAGGAGCTAACGCAGAGGCTGAAACAAACGAAAAGGCTCAGACAAAGCCAGCGTAGAAACATTGTCAGCTACCTTATTGCACAACATAGGAATCCAAGTGATGTAGAATTAGCATGAGTTACATTTTATATTTTGCTTTTATTTAAGTAGGGATTATATGTTATTAGGGTAGTTTCCCATTCTCAACTTTCCTTGTTTTCTTTTGGTTTAGGATAGTTTTGCATCCTCAACTTTCCTTATTTTATTTTATTTTTGGTTTGCCTATAAATATTTTAAGCTTGTAATTTCAACGGAGGAAATGTGTTTATTTATTATTATTATTCTTATTTTTTGGTAGTTCAACGGAGACAATGGTTTGAGTCTCAACATGAGTGGTTTTCCTTCTCAAGTTCTTATCATCTCTCTAGATTTCTCTCTTGTAGTTCTTCTGTATGTTCTCTTCTTTTCTTGATCGTAGATCAGCAACTCATCGAGCTCTGAAATTGGTGCAGTTAGGTATTGGAAGGGTAAGTGAGAGTGACTCATCACGCGGATGGGAACTCTTTCAAACGCCCGGTGTTTGCTTTGTTGAAGGGGATACATAAAAGGCTTCCTAGCAACGGTGTTGACTCTGTTGGAGACAAATCACTAAACAGGAAGACAAAGGAACTAGAAGAGCTGCATGCGTTTCCACTGCCTTCAGCAGTACAGCTGCATCTTCCGACAAGTAAGAATGAGCTCTATAGTTCTAGGAACGTCATATTGGAGCTTTGTAGAAAAACAAAGAAAAGGGAAACGAATTAGAAGGGGATTTAACCAACGGGGAGGTGCATCTCAAGGAAAAAGGATACACAAGCAACATTCTGATACATTTATCAATACAACGTGTTCAGTAACAAATGAATAATGGCTCTCCCTAATCGACATTTTCTACTCACCAAAAATTTCAAAAAAAAAAAAAAAGATGCTATTTTAATGGAAGCCAATTCTAATCGATAACATGAATCATTGAGATTTCCTTTTTTTTTTTTTTTTTTTTTTGGGTTTTGTTCCAAGACAAGTATACAAAGAATGGCAATAATTACAAGTGCTGTTGTCAGAGGCATAACTTACATCATGTTGTCCCCTGACAAAGGCACTATCTATTTTATGTGAAAAAGTTCAAATAATAATAAGGAAAAACTTTACAGTTCTAATCGTCTTCAAATAAGCATAGCCAAATCTGAAAGGTCGTCCATAGGTATGTCGAGGCCCACTGCATCATGGTCTTGTAAGCCATCCTCCTCAATGTTCAACCAACTACTCAGATCTTGATGCCCATCAAGGTCATTCACTACACCTAGTTCTATCGAGTCTAATTCATTCAATTGCAAGTTCGGAAAATCCAGGGGGTCCCTGATGTCCGTTGATTGATTGCCGGGGTCATCACCTTGGGACATCAACCCATTTCTCGTTTTCTGTTGCTGCCATTGCCAACAATGTCACCAGAGCCAGTAGTGGTGGCGTGCATGCTGTTAATGGATACATTTCCTGAAGTCGATAGCTGACCTGTCTTCTGCTTGGGCTTTGTTTTTGTTTTGCGTTCACCCTTATTGTTACCCAATGGTAGACGGCCGGCTTTGGCAACGGAGTTTCTGGCAGACGTATCTCTGTCCCGTTCTCTCTCACTTCTCTTACCCTTTGCTCCGCCTTGTAAATTATTGCCAAAACTTGATGTAGCTTTTAAGGAAGGGTTACCGCTAACATCATCAAGCAGCAGTTCCTTCTTCTTTCCTCTGATCATTATTGGCCTGGTTTTGGCAAAATCTTGTTCTGAAGAATGGGAGAGATTTCCAAACCCATTAGGAGAATTCCTGCCAATTATATCAACTTGACGATGACAGCACTCAGCCAAATCAGACAAGGAGCCTGTCAGAACAGAATGCATTGTTAAAACAATTAAACGGATAATGATGAGAATTCAAAAAACTCTAGATAAGAGCAAACACACTGCTAATTTTTCCTGGTAATATTTTGGAAAGTAACAAGGGGTAACCAAAAAACAAAAATGGGGTCAACAGAAGGACGAGTTAAGCTATTTTAATTTTAATTTAAAAAAGAAAAAGGTAATGAATGCAATAAACACGGCAACGCAAGATCAGGACCTTTATCAAGTGGTTGCCAGTAAAGAGGTATAAGTAGTACCAATCCAGCCTTGTTTATACTTTATAAATCTGCATTTTACTCAAAAAGAAGTTATGAAAAAGGATGGCAAACCTGACAATCTAAGCTCTAGTTGAGAATTCTGAACATCAGGAGCTGAGCCAATGCAACTTGTCAACTCTGGATCATTTCCATGAGCAGGTGCAGAATAAATTATATCTCGAAGCGCAGGCTCACTAAAACAACTTTTGCCAGTATCTTCATGTTTCCGACATCTAGCAAGAGTCCTCTTCATAAAATTCATAGCAACTTGCTTTGGAACCTTAGCAACCCCATGCTTTGAAGCAAAACTTCCTCGAGTTGCCTGACAAAGGAGAACAAAAGATTTTTTGTGTAACTGCATTCTCGTTAATGAGAAATTCTCATTATACTAAAATAGAAATTTTTAGAAATCAATTCAAAACAGAAAACAAATTTCCCAAGTTATTTAAAATGATTGTACAAAATTCTAGATTATTTAGTCTAGAAACACAACAAAATCCTCCATCACCATCCAGCACTCTGAAAAAAGTGAAAGCTTAACAAAAGAGATAATAGCAAGGTTAAACACATCCATCTTTCCATGCTTCATATCACTGAAGTAATTTCACAAGCTTTAGGCATTCACAGACAATGATAAGGTATCGGCATAAAATGCACGCACTTCCAACCTCATCCTAAATTTAGGAGTCCCACTATTGATGGTAGTTGATAGTAACCAAAATTTCAATGGGATTAGGTAATTACAAAAAGTTATATACTTCATTCGTGTATGAGAGACGGTAATTGCAGAAAGTTACATGCTTTGTTTGTCTATCTTACTCTGAAAATTTCAAAGGAGAGTAGAGAAATATATCAAAACGATTGGCCTATGACAGCAGTCTTAAAAGAATTAAAAGACCAAAGAAAGTTTAACTTATGCATTATCCAATCTTCAAACAAGTCCATCTTCTCCACCTAACATGAATGTATGATTATTCGAGATCTTAATTTATGTCTTTCTCATACATGGGCACTCAACATTACAGAAAAAGGATGCCCCACACAAAAGTGATGAAGTCTTATAAGAGAAAGGGACATCTCAAAACAATTTAGTGGCCACTTAGAGATCTAGTGGCCACCTTTTGTCTACCCTCTCAAGCCAACTGAAACTTAGAAAAAATAAAAATGAAAATGAAAATAAAATAAAAAACAAAAACCTCAATTAAGTTCGAAAATGTTTACTTGAAATGTATTAGCATTATCACTGTGATCGAACAAAATCATTAAAACAACTCAGACCAAGTGGAAGCATCCTCCTCAACCTAAGCAGATAAATGACAACAAAACCACATATATATGAAAAACAACCAGACCATAGTACCTGCGAAGATACATGCGTTTTTGAGTCCAACATCACAAATATGAAGGAAAATCAAAATGCCACACCCGAAAATAAGAATGAGAGAGAGAAAGAGAGAGAGAGAGAGAGAGAGCAAAACTGAATGAGCACTTACCAGCAACTTCTTATAAGCCAGTTCAACAAGTCTATCCATGGCAACCTGCTCCAGGCCCCTGAAAAAACTGGCCACGTTAAAATTCAACAAGCTTGAAAATGATGATTTTAGTACTTGATTAGTATTCATGATGACTAAAACAATTAAAAAAAAAAAAAAAAAAAAACAATTAAATTGCCGGTCAAGTTTGATCACTGGATATCCTACCGTTTTTCTACTTCATTTCCTTCTTCAATTGCGGTACTGATTGTTTTCAGCTGCACCTTTGTTTTACCTACCTAAAGAATCAGAGGATGAACAGATAGACAATATGTTAGAAAAGTAGTGGAAGTTTAGCAAGGAAATGAAAATGACACAAGCATTTCTGAACAAAATTGTTTGAGCACATAGATTATTGGAAAAACTGTAACTTCAAAATGTTGCCCTAATAAAGTAATATACAGTTTTGGAACTTGGTGATTTAAAAACAAAACCTGTTCAAAAAGTCCCTTTTCCAGTCCAAGAATATCAGAATTAATTGCCTCATCATCTCCATCTGCTAGATCGGGCTGAGACAAGACAGGGTTATTCAATAATCAGAACAATTAAAAGAGAGAAAACAAAATGCAGATACAAACATTGATCAATTGTTCGATGTTCCATAAGAAACTGTAGAACTGAAATATCTTTGTCCACTCGTTGCTTACAGTTAGGCTTACCACTATCTCAGGATCTAGGCCAACACTCTGCAGCTCGAGCAAGAGCCTGTCCTCCATGCTCATTTGCTTGTACGCGCAATCAAAGGACGAAATTCGAGAAGCATTTGTGCATACAGATAGTGACCCATCCACTCCATTCTCAGAAAACTCTAACAACATCCCATTATCCAAATGCCGGCCTACCTGATCCCCTTTGAATAAATCATTACGGAATAATTGATTATGGATGCTTTTGCCCTTTATGAAGTTACCATTACCGTTACAAGAAAATCCTTCAGCGGCAGACTGCTGAAGAGTCTGAGGATCCCTGACCATGTTGCTGCGCTCAAGTTCAGCATCAGAAGTATATTCTCCGTTATACTGGAAACACGTAACTCTCCCTCCACTGTCTTCTTCAAATTCTTCAATTTCATCTTCAATGATCAGAGCTGATAATACTCTTTGGTAAAGTGGAGGCACTTTCTTCCTTCTTTCTAAGTCTAATCTCCCACCTACAGAATCCAAGTCCCAAACTTGATCTTGCAAAGTTCTCTCTTTCCCTTCAGAAACATGAGCTTGAGACACAAAGTTCTCTTCTATACAATCACTCTGAAAAATGAAGAAAATAAAAATTCAACATGAACAACAAACTCAAAAAGTCTAGACTTAAACTTGGTTTTGTTCCTAATATGCATTTCTGGTTCGTCAATGCTAAACTTCAATGAATTTATGCCAAGAAGGAACAAAATGTCTAACATCACTAGACCAAAATAAAGGGGACAAACAAAGAAGTAATGTAAGAATGATACGTGTGTAAACTCAAATGAAAATAATTAAAAGCTAAGATGTGACAAGAAATAACAAAATTAAATTTCACCACCGACATCAAGTTAACAGAATCAATCTTCACAAGAACTAGCTATATAACAAGGAAATGGCTTCATACCAATTTATAACAGTAAGCAGAAGACACATTTCAGTATAATTCTGCCGCAAGTAAAAGCTATTAAATTTAAAAGAACAAATCTCTAGAGAAGGGTTTTTGCTTGTAGAATTGAATAAAACAGGGGAAAAAATATTTTCCACCAGATTAAAAAGTTTCATAAAAATAATATACCAAGGGTCATCTTTCTCGCTCTCTCTTTTTTTTTTTTTAACTAATAATAATAAAACTTAGGGTTCATTTGGAACAATGATTGGAGTTGGAGTTTTGTAGGATGGAATTCAAATGTGTTTGGTTGAAGTGTGAATTGGTAATAAATAGTGATATGGAAAATAGTATTAAAAAAGCTTGAAATGTGTTCTGAAAAAAATAAGCAATATGGATCATGTTTGGTTCCTCTTGTCATTCTATGAGATTTAAAAAAAAAAAAAAAAATCACCTCATTTTGACTTGAAATAAAAAAGGTTAGGGACTTTGGAAGTTTGAGATTTTTGAAAAATAGAAAAGAGAGAAAGTGAGATGTAGATCTGAGAGTTTTGGAGTTGATTGCAAAATTACATCTGGAAAAGTTGTTCCAAACAGCCCCATAATCACATACAAAGGTCTGAAGCACCTTGCTTATAATATGATATACAACAGTAATATTTGCTCAGATAACAAATAATGATGGATCAAAACCATGGCAACTAAGATACTAAAAAAGCAAATAACAAAGGCAACAAATCATGGAAGAACTAAAACTACAAAACCATAAAACTAGCTATAAAAAGATCATTTAAACAAGAAGAAAACTTTATAACATTACCAAAGTATTGTTGCCAAGGCCAAACATCTGAGATAAGCTTTCATAATTCACCTCCATATAATTAAGCTGAGTCAATTATAAAGAACATTGCCAAAAATGCGTAAGAGACTACTAAAACATGAAAGAAACTTCAAATAGATATAACGAAAAACATCTTAAAAATTTTTGTTCCCACGTCCACCTGCTCTTTTAAGTAGGAAGTCTCCTCTAAGCTCACAGGGGCAAATATCGATTGCATTTGCTTCCAAAATGGACTAGAACAAGCAAGATCTGATAAAGCAAACAAAATCTCAGTGCAAATGTGTATATATACATATGAGATTATCTACGACGAAATACAATGTTGATTTAAGAAACATACAGCTCGAGTTGCAAGCAAAATTCGCAGCTGCTACAAGTTCTTCACGGTCATCATCTGGTTCACCTAGAACATCATGCAGTAGAACATTATTGCACCCATAATTTTTCACTAAGCAAATTTGAATGTTCCATCTAATTTTTGGAATATCTCCAAATTTACCTTATTAGACAGAAACTTAATAACAAATCTATGAGTGTCAGTATGTTGAAATTCCAAACATGAGTTTACACTGAAGTTGTAAGCTGGATTTGGAAGTTAGCCCAATTTTAACCTTCTGGTCTTATCAGTCTTAATTACTTTAAGTGTATCATTATTAGAATGCCCTCCTACTTAAGTTTACCAAGAAATAAGTACCTGCAAAATCAGGAGATCCAATAGAATTTATATGACCAAGACGAGCAATGCCTTTCCGCTCTGAAATTTTCTTTAGAGGAGGACGACCTGACTTGCTGAAACAAATACAAATACAAACATTAGTGTATAATTAGTAAAATCCCTTTCTTTATATTCCAACCAAAAGAAGCATTACCAGTTATTCCTTTCAGAACCTAGCCTCACACTTTTAAGTGGCTTTGCTGAGGCCAAATTCTCCAACTTTTCCTTTACTGGTGAAGTGCTAACCCTTGAAAATGATGAGCCCCTACAGTTCCTTCCTTGTCTCCGCACACCATCTCCAGTTTCTTCTTTGATAGTTATTTTGCTTTTCTTTGCATGCAATGTCGAAGGAACAGTATTCAGAAAGGAATTTGCACCTCTTTCCTCCACTTCACTACTCCCTGCTCCTTTCTCCTTCAACCTACTGTCACGGTTTTCACATGCACAGATTCTTCGCTTTCAGACAATCTCGCTGGAGACGAGATATTCTCATGTTTCACCTTTAACTGTTGGGAGCCGTTAGACATGGCCCTGGCAAGGGACCCATTGCTCCCAGAAACTGTGAATCTAGTCCCCAAATCAGAAGGAGAACAGCCTTCTGGTGATATCTGTACTTCTTCATGGTTTGAGACAGGAGACACTATTGTTGTTCTTCTTGTTCGAGATATTTTCTGTGGTCTTTGACCACCCCATTGAGCCATGGAAGGGGATGAAGATCCTGGCATGACAGGTCGATTGCGATTGATAGATACATTTATCGAACAAATTTTGCTTACACTTGCAGGTTGTTCCCAGCCCTCAAGTGATCCTGACGTGCGGGGAAAATTAGGAGATAAATTTCCAGCAATCAAAGCGCCACTTCGTGGTGCCCTTGAAGCCTTCCCTTTTATCAAGGAATTAGAGCTAATTATTTGATTATCCTCGCGAACATTTAACCTAAACATATTATAAGAAGTCATTACTTTGGAAATTTTGTATGAAGTACAAAATGAAAAAAATAACCACCATATCAAGGTGCATTAATTCAAGGATCTATGAACAAGCTTCACCGACAAACATGGTTTCAAGCAAGATCATATCTGAAGGAGTAGGAACATACTTATTGTTTCCCTTGAGTCGTTCCTTGCTTATGCCGGGCATTGAGTCCCTTGCAAGAGAGACCTTCTCCGGTTCATTCTTAGGAATTGCACGGCCATTTGAGCTAGCAGGCAGAGAAGCTCCATCAAACTTGTTAGTACCAATTGTTGATCCGGACCTGAAAAGGGGAAAAAAAATTCTCACATTGATGTCTCACCTTTTGTCGTGCAAAACAACATATGTGAAAAATGGTAAATTTCAACTTTATAACCACCGCACATGATAAAAAATAAAAAGAACACAAGTGGAAACAATATTAAGATTCTCAAGAACAAATTGTCAAACAAACACTTCCATCCCCATGAAGAAAAATTAGAAGTTTTAACAAGTCAGTCAAAGCTATTTATCAGCTGACAAGTCATGTAAAATACTTGTTTTTATATCAAATACAAGAGACCATGGGCATGGGTGAAAAGATTTAGTAACTCCGATATGACACTGATGCCCATCCTATGTCGCCACTACATTAACACAAAATGGAACAAGAGCATAAATGGCGCGAGAAAGAGGGAAAAGTAGCATGTTGCAAAAAAACATATCACCTCAAAGTTTGGGCATCACAAGATGATGAACCCGGATCATTGTTTAACTTATGATGCATAGTGCGTTTGTGCTCTCCATCTTCCGAGGGTCGGCCAAGAGGACCGACAGAGCGTTTCCTTTTAATTTTTCTGTCCCAGGTCTCCCCTCCAGCTGGTAATCTTCTAATTTTTTCATCAATGATATCAGATCCTTCACCACAATCTCTAAGCATATCCCTATCTTTTCCAAGAACTATTGGCCGCCTTGCAAGGCTATTGGTTGGCCCCTCCGCCTACAAGACAATATATAATACAGAATAAAAAAAATAAAAAAAAAGAAATGCCCTGTAATATTCAAAGCGAAACTAGATAAATAATAAGAATGCAAGAACAGCAACACGATGAAACTTTGCACGTTTCATAAAACAAAACAATATACATACAAATAATTACAACTGCAATTCAGAATTGTAACTCCCTTAAGTATTTCAAGCAACTATAGTTTCAGAATTCGGGAAAATGGAAGCATAATAATTCACGAAATGGATTGTGATATCCATTATTAGTAAAAACTAAAGCTAATTGGGCATTATCCATCAACTTTCTAAATTAGTGCTGACCATGTTTAGCAAATTATTGTTCTTTTTTTCCCCCTTTTTTTCCATTTAAGGACAGTGCTTTCTCCATTCTCAAGGAAAAACCTAGTGCACTTTCATGGACTTTACTTCTTGTACAGCCTACTTATTCCAGTGACTTTTGAATTTTTAATTCCTCAATAGGTTTGATATCTTGTGTTCCTCCATGGTAAAGTGGCTCCCTTTTCTCTTTTTCATATGAATTTCTCTTCTCTGCTCTATATACCTTCCTACAAGGCAGGTTGTTTTCCTTTCTTTTCTATTATATTGCTTTCTTTTAAGTCAACATTGAAACCAATCATTTCTCGTGGAGATTCCATACTCAAGAGGAACTTAGCTGTCTATCTATATGTTTCTATTCCACAGAGTACAAAAAGAATTGAGAATTGAGAACTTATCAAACGAAAGAGTAGTTTATGTTCAGATGAGCACTCAAAACTGACAGCACAAATAGACAAGCAATAACAAAACACTCCTATGATATAAATGTATGTGTCTGAATGTATATGAAGTAGAAACGCTTGAATATGAGCATCAATGTGCATACCTGCATTCGCCTAAATGTAAAATATGTCCATGTATAACATGAACTGCGTGTCACATGGAAATTCTAAACAGCACTAATGGCAAGGTCAAAACACAAGAGGATGAAGATAGAGAATGCAATCAAAAAGTAGCAATATACACACCCTTATTTCTGCAATTGATGAGCGAACTCGCTTACTCAGAATGCCATTCTTAGTTCTATCTTCCACTTTTTGATTCATAAGTTCAGCAGGATTTCGAGAACTCTGAGTACCTATCTTCACCATATTCAACCCACCAGATCTCTCATTTGTTATCATCTCATTCCGTTGTTGCTTCTTCAAGTTTAAAGCATCAATGCAATCTTTCACTTTGAAAAAAGATTCCTCCAAAATTTTTTTCCTTCCCCTGATTAAAAAAAGAGTTGCATTATTAGCAGAGAGAAACCTTTAACATTATAACAAGGCCCTGACCAATAAAAAATGCATAAGCAATTACATTCACCAATAGAACAAGTTTAACTCTGCTTGTCTCAACACTGATAAAAGAGTGAATCCTGGACTAAATTTACACACAGAGATTATTATTATTAACCGACAACTTATTAGTTTTATTAAGGGTAAAAAGCAGATTAACATAACATCCATATAGACCCATTACCAGAAAGTATCTCAATATACAACTACAAGAATTGAAATATCTTATGGAAAATTTGATATTACTTGGCCTTATTGCATGCATCCAGCACAGTTGCCTTAAACCGTTTGAGTTCCTCTGTAGCCACTGTAGGGGCAGGCTTCGAATGAGCAGCGCCAAATGAATTGTCTTCTGCAGTACTTCCAAAAGAGATTATTCCCAAAGCCCTCCTCAACTCCCCTAACCGAGTATATCTCTGATTTTCTATTGTAATAGGATCTAAAGTCAAAAACTGAGTAACAGGAGGAAAATCTCCCATCAATGCAGTGCCGCCCCGTGGTGTGCTAGCACCAGAACTATAAATCCTACTCTCACTACACTCACGGAAGCTTCCCGACCTATCAAAACCGGCAACAGGGTAACTTCCCCTCTGCCCATTTGGATAGCTCCCAGCAAAATCCAAGTCCTCTGGACTACCCGAACTTGACTCAAATCTTGCACTTCCGGCCATTACTTACAAAGTGAACCAACACATATCTCGTACGACTAACAACAACACATATCAAAAAAAATTCCTCTAAGCAAGCAACATAACACAAGAAAACCCACATTCATAAATAAAACCCAGCCTTAAACCATCCAAGGCGTATCTGCAATGCCATCGGCTAGAATTAGCATGAAGCTAAAACATTTTACAAATAATTATCCTTATATAAGTCAAGGAAAGAGCAAATCAGCTCCATGTTTTCTACCCACGAAGATTTTGCAATACAAAAAATATTACACACTTGACCCAAAAAAAAAAAAAAAACTTCTTTTTCCGAAGCAACCCAGAGAAATTTACAATTGGAAAACCGCAAGACAGCTTTCAAAATTCTGCATTGTTTTCTTTTTTCTTGAATTTTCGCAGTATCCAGACAGAAGTAGAGCCAAAGTCAAAACAAACACTGAATAAATAAAAGAAGTAATTTAACGCTTTAAATTAGCAATATTTACGCAAAATCAAACTCTGTAGTTCAAAACCATCAAAATTAAAAAAAGGCCCAAAATTCCATAAAACTCAGAAAGCAAAACCGAACACAAAAATCAAATTAATCAAAGACATGAAAAGGACGAAATTAGTAGACCAAACAAAACCCCAATTCAAGCAAAGAGAAAGTAAGGAAAAAAAGAAAAGAATCAGAGAAAAAAGACTAGGGTTTTCCGAACTGGAAACTCAAATTGAACTCGAAAATCCGTATAGAAGCACAAAATTAGAGCATAACTAATCGAAAAACAATGGAGACGCGAGCAGAATATACCAGCATTGATCAATCGAGGGAGGAATCGTACGGAATGGGTAGAGAGAGAAAGCGAACGGAATTGGGGGTTTTAGAGAGAGAAAGTACAAAACAGAATGGAGGGGGGATTTGTGGCAGGCGCTGTCGTCGTGGAGATTCTGCGTGAGAGAGAGAGCAATTTTGCGGGGCCCGCTACAATTCTGGCGGGGGTTGTTCTGGGATGACACTCGCGCTAAAATCAGGGCCCTTTATCATCACAGGGTTTAGATTTTGATTGGATGTGTTGCGTGGGACCCTCTTAGACCTCAAAACATCACATATTAGCCATTGTTACTTTGGTCCATACTCACCTTGTTCTTGTGTAAAAACTATATATGTATTTTTTTTTTACTGAGACAAGTAAGTGACATATATGATCCCATGAAATTAATCAACCACAAAAATCTTTAAAAAATAAAAATAGGTCTTGTTTGAGATTTGAGTTCGAACTCAAAATTTTCATTTCAGTTTTTATTTTTTTCTGAAAAAGTTTTTTGTTTTCTCTGAAAAAGTTTTTTATCTTTTCTGAAAATCAATAAAAATTACTATTGAAACTTAAAATTTTAAACCCAACTAACGAACCAAACGAAACCATAGTATATCCATAAATGAACTTACTAAGTTATAGTTTCTAAATAATTACTTACTAAAATAAAATTTATGACAGATATAAGTAACTTAGAGTCCTTACTACCTGTTGATTTTTAGCTATGTAAATGCTAATATGAAATATGTAACAAAACTATTATTGTTCAAACTTATTTTTCACTTCCTTGCAAAATATTTAGCATTTGTAGCTACAATATATTTATCTTATAGATAGATATATATTTTAAGGTCGCTATATATATATATGGAGTATAATTTAACTAGGTATCCGTTATTTAATGAAGACTTTGTAATTAATTCATGCAAGATTGTCGCAGAAATTGATTAACACTTCTTCCTGCAGCATGTTCTTCCAGGCAATTTCAAGTTACTGCCACGGTAAGATTTGCATTTAATTTTCTACTTTCAATAATGGTAAAGAAAAATAAACTGAACATAAAAAATAAAGAAAAATAAATAAAGGGGCATTTGGCATTGTTTTCAAAACATTTTGTAAATGAATTCACATATTTTTAAGGTCTGAAAATGAAAACATTTTCTAAATTGTTTTTGTTTATCAAATACTTTAATAATGGAAACGAAAACAAAATAGTGGTAAGAATTATTTTTATTAGGTTTTTTTTACAGATATTCCCTGAACTTTTCAAATTTAGCAATGAGCATGTTTGGTAATACAATTCATTTTAAACTAAACTGTACTTTTTCATCTCAGTTTTTGCTTTTTCTGAAAAAAAAATTTTGTCTTTTCTGAAAAAGTTTTTTATCTTTTCTGAAAAGTCAACAAAAATTACTATTGAAACTTAAAAATCTTAATCTAAACTCATTCACCAAACATTCACAGTCTCAATATTATTTTTCTTGGTAATCAACCTTCTAAATTTGTAATTTTTTACACTAGTAGTCCTTTTTGCTCAAATTCGTAAATAAATGGACAGTTGTTTGCACATAACTTACACATTATATTTAAAATTTTATGCAAAAAAAAAAAACCATCCAATTTTTAATGGATTTGAGCGAAAGGGAATGATAGTGTCAAAAATTACAAATTCAGAGGGTTGATTGTCATGAAAAAGAGTTTAGAGAAAACTAAACACAATTTTATAAACAATTTCAACATCATTTTATAAAAAAATTTTGGTTCGTTTGAAAGTATTTTGAGAATGCTTTTCTTTTGGGTATGAAATAAAAACGAGAATGTTTTAAAAAGGATTTTGAGATATTTTTTGAAATTATATTTGATTGTTTTTCGAGAAAAACTACTTTGAGTACAAGATAAATTAAAATTATGTTTGAGTATATTTACGAAAATATTTGTTTGTGTATACACATTAGAAATGAAAACAGAAATAGGAAAATTTATTTAAAATTTTCATTTCTAACAAAATCTGAAAATGACTTCTAGTTTTATTTACGTTTTCCTGACTTGGTGCAAATTTCCAAATTATTTTCAAATACATTTATTGGAAACCGTGAGATTTCTTTCCAAAATGTTTCCAAATTAATACCAAACGGGGCCTCTCATTTTAATTTTCATATCTAAAACAAAATTATTTTCAAAACGCTACCAACTTGGCCTAAAACTTCATACGAAAGCCTTAAGAACAAAGAGAGAAAAAGAAGGAGAGAGAAGGAGACTAGCCACTAGAAAAAGATGTCGCCTTTGACCTATTACCATCGCAACCTCACATCACGTAGCACAGCCTCCTTGCGACCTAGATCCATCGAGATCCATTGCTCCCTCTTGAGCCAATCCCTTTCGTGACCCACCTCTATTGTGAGCCCTCCCTCATGAAACTCCTTATTTGTGTGAGTCCAACCATGTTCTTGAAGGAAAATTTGGAGAAAATATTCTACATTATGGAAAACTTGGTATGATGGATTTCAAAAATTTTTACTATACTTGTTGATGGTGTAATATTTACGGCGTTGGAGACCACCTATCCACTGGGAATGAGATGTGCGAGAACTAGTAGGCACTTTTACCTGCTCAATGAAAAAGATCCGACCACCTGATGAGACTCGACCAGACCCGAGAAGTCGGGTTATAGTTGCAAATAGAGTCCCTTCTTAGGTTGTTGGGTTGACCTACCAGCACCTTTGTTAGGCTGTTAATCCTCAAATTAGCTCTCTTTTAGGAACATCAGGCAGATCACCATCGGGCTCTAAGGTACTGAACCAAGCAACACTTCCCCGACCACAACTGAGTCCCTTTCAGGATGGTCGGCCCATGCTACCCTTGCCACACCAATCCTACCGGCTGACAACCATACTGTGGCAGGGCATGCCATACCCATTACTCTGTACCACCTGACACCTGACATCTATACCCATCATTATACTTGTCATTGTTTCTACTCCAGCACCACCCTCTACCACCTAATCGAACTGACACTATACTGGCCGACTGCACCAATACTAACGACCTGCACTTGTGTCCCCCCATCACCCAAATGGTAGGGCACGTGGCATCAGTCTATTAGAGGTCAAGTCTTCGTACACCTGAAGCATGTCTATCCATCGGGACTATTCGAAATAAGACTTATAAAATTCACCCGAGGACCCATACTATGGGAAGAACCTATAAATAAAGGAGTGTTTCACTCACTCCAGTATGGTCTAATTTGCCTTGGCTAAATTTTGTTTCTTCGCTTGCTCATCAACGCCCCTTACTGACTTAAGCATCGGAGTACCATTAGCAGACACCCTATTAGTGTCTTCCTTACTCCAAGGTTCTTTTCTTTTACAAGCGACTAGGCAAAGTACGATGAGATAAGATGAATCATGTCAAGTGATCCCATTTGATGTTGTGTCAAAGATTTTTGACACCAATATTTTAGCACTAGAAAGAAGACACCACACCTTTCAGCAACCACTTTCCAATCATCCCTATTCTCCATTCACCAACCCTTCCGCACCACTTGCATACCTTGCTAAGCCCATGAAAGAGCAGGCCAACTAGGAAAACCCTGTCCCAACCGGTTCTCAAATCACTCAACAAGCCCTACATAGAGCAACGTGCGAGCATTGCAAAAACCCACATAGACATAGATCCTCATCGGTAATGTCTAAAACTTGATGAAGACCATTCGGATACTTGCTGACACCTTTTAGGGAGTTCTGAGGCACCCTACCCTATCCCATACAAAGGAATAAGTGAAGACTCCTCACTGGCTGGGTGATGCCGACCTGAGAGGTTGAGAAGCGTAGGCCCAATGGTCGAACACACGGGCAATCGATGCACGAATGGGAAACCTGAAAAGAGGGAGATGAGATCTCAAAGAGTACAAACCGAACTGTGAGTGCTTGAGGAGTCCCCATAATAGGGTGATCTAGTCAAGAACCTAAGCAGACCGTGAGGAATTAGTCTCCACACCCATAATGGCCTAGAGAAGACTTGACCAGTATCAGCACCAAAATGACATGTTGATCGTCTCCCAAAGCACAACCTCTATGTTCGACCGTTTAGAATGAGTAGGGGTCAATCGTAACCAATGCCAAGACTGCTTAGTCGGAAGACCACCAAAGGTTGAGACGGATGACCAGAATAAATTGGACCACCTCTAACAGCAGCTTGATCTACTGATGAGTTAACAGTACAGGTTGGAACAGGTTGGAGCTATCGATCCACCTTACATCCCTTTAATTATGGTCGCGCTTTACCCGGCTAGATTTAAAATGCGGACCGTGGCCCCTTATGATGGCTTCATAGATGTTGATGAGAACCTGGATAACTACTAGGCACGCATGCTCATTTAAAATGCAAACAAAGCCACCCTCTACAAAGTCTTTTGCCTGACCTTGATCGGCACTGCTCGGTAGTGGTACCGAAGACTGATGCTGGGGACAATGGATTTGTTCAAGCAGTTGTCTAATGCCTTCTCAGTGGCATTCCTTAATGCAAAGAGACCTCATACTTGTTTAAAATTAAACAAGGTGAAAATGAGCCTTTGAAAGGATACTTGGACCGTTTTGACAAAGCCACTATGCAAGACAAGAATTGTTGCGATGACATTCTCATACAAGCTTTTGAAGGAGAGTTAAGGACAAAAAACAACTTTGGGCAATCACTTTTGATGTTCCCCCTACCTTTGCGCACTTGAGGGGGATAGCCCAAAAGCACGCCGAAGTGAAGAAGTATATCAAGGGGCGGAAATTTTCAATCAGAGAAACGTCATGACCCGCTGGGAAGAACAAGCCCAAAAAGAACAGGGCAGGTCAGATTGGAACCACCACCAAGAAGCCACCTGCAAAGCTGAAGCTGTATTAGAGCCCAAACCCATGCAAGAAAGTTTCATTAATATACTCCCCTAGTCGCCACGACAAAACACATGACCAACCAGATTTCCCAAAGGGGACTACTCCAAGACCCCCCGCCAATCAAAACGAACTATACTTGTAGGAACCAGAACAAATACTGCAACTTCCACAAGGATGTTGGCCACAAAACGAAAGATTGCATACAGTTATGGGACCAAATTGAGCTTCTAGTATAGGACGAACATTACAAGAATTTGTAGAGAAAGCCATTACCTTGACAAGCGGGGCCAATAGAACTAGCCAGGTCCGACCACACTTTGCTTCAAGACTTGGTGACCAGACTAACACCGGGGAGCCTAAGCACATTGTCCATATTGTTTTTGGGGGAATGACCATAAGTGATATGCCAAACAGTAGGAGAAGTTATGCTTAAGACACTAAGCAGGTAGCACGCGGGGAATACATTAACATGGTCGAATACATTACAAAGATGTCTTGCCAAGACAGTGTGTTGATTACCTTCACTGATGATGAAGACAATAAGCTTCTCCACCCACACAACGATGCTTTAGTTGGAGAAATCAAGATAACTGATAACATTGTTCGGATTGTCCTATCGACAACGGGAGCTCCGTAGACATCTTGTTCATGGACGCCTTTACCAGGCTGAAAATTGGCGGGGCAATCTTGGCAACCATCCAAAACTCGCTATATGGATTCGCCAGTGAATGTATCCGAGCAGCCGGCTTAATCTATCTTCCGATCACTATTAGTGACGAACCAAAGAAGGCTACCCGAATGGTGGAGTTCCTTGTCATTGAAAACCATCAATTTACAATGTTATCTTGGAAAGACCAACCTTGAATGCCTTGAAAGCGATGATCTCAACCTATCACCTATCTATGAATTCCCCACTCCTAATGAAGTTAGGATTTTCAGGGGAACCAAGAGAAGGCTAGGAAATGCTATTCGAATAGTGAACAAAGTGTGCCACAAAAAACCTTAACCAGCTATGGTGGCTACCGTCTTCAAGATTGATGTGATTGACACCCTAACGACAAAATCAAACCATTGAGTGACCTAGACCCTTGCATGTTGAAGAAGAAACTTGAGCACAACCTATTGAGGATTTGGTTCCTTACCACCTAAACCCCAAGTACCTGAACTGGACGGTACTGCTCGAATCGAAGCTTTAACCAAAAATCTGATGGAAACTAGAATAGTTCATCCAGGATTATAGAGATGTCTTCGCTTAGTCACATGAGGATATGCCCGAGATTGACTCGGCGGTGATGTGTCACCGATTGCGTGTAAACCCTAAGCATAAACCGGTGGTTTAGAAGAAAAAGGCTTTCGATCTTGAAAAGTATAAGGCCATCAACGAGGAAGTGAAGAAGTTGTTTGCTACTAGTTTGATCCCGAGAAGTAAGCTATCTGGAATGATATGTAAGACCTGACTTTTTCTATGTTATTATTTCCTTTTAAAAGGAATTAAATGCATGCCGTATCGGCATTTATGAAAAAAATTCGCTTCAGGACTTTATTATGTGTTACGAGTTCTTATAGCTTTATAAGACTCGAGTATGTTTGTTTTGAATGATAAATGGTCTTTTCGGACGAAAAGAGATGAAATTTACATCATTCTAGGAAAGTCAAAGGGTTGACCAAAAAAAGTCAACTTTGTCCTGGAAAAGTCAAAGTTTGACCAAAATGGTCAAAACTCTCACTGTACAATTTTGTGAGATGCAGTATAGAAAAAATACTGCGAAAACTCATTTTTTCGGATAAGATGACATATTTGAGAACTAAAACCACTATAGAAAAATCAAGCACGCAAAATTAGGGTACAGGGAAAAAGGGTTCGAAAAAATAAAGAAAAAATTTTTCAGCCCGATTTTTCACAGATAAAATTTTTATGATAGTATAAAATATTAATACTGTGTATTAGTACAACACAGTATTAGATTTATCAACGTTAAGTTTAAATTATACTGTTTATTGGAAAAGGGAGACAAACAAGCCTTTTTATTTATGACATCATAAATTTTTGAATTATGACATCACCTACTTTTTGGAGAACAAATCCATGCAAGACATGTGTCCCCTTCTAGCTTTTTCTTGCTTGTCTTCCACTCCATGATAGCCGGCCAAGGGGGGGTTTTTGTGAAAAGAATTCAAAACTTTTGGGGTCAAAATGAGAGAAACTTTGTGTCCCACATTGCCTATAAATAGGGCTGCCTTCCACCCCATTTAAATCAGAAAATGCAACCTTATTATGCTCAAATTTCTGCATGAAAACAGAGAGCCAAAGTGAGAAGAAATCTGAAAAATTTCTTGAACCAAGTTGGTGTGTGTGTTGTTCGGTTTGTGTGGGAGAGCAAGAGGAAGTGAGGAAAATTTTCCAGCCATTTTGTGGGCTGTTGCCGTGGACTGTGAGCAGGGGAAAGAGAGGAAAAAAGTTCAAAAATTTGAAGGAAAACTCTAGAGTAGAGTCGGGTTTCATTCGAGCAAGCTAAGGGTAAGTTTTCGGAACTTTTTCTCTTCCTAGCAAGCTCACGGGTTTGTGTAAGAAACCAAGAAAAAAATTTTCAGTTTTGGGTCTAATGTAGGGCTGTAGCCGTGCATAGGAGGGAGCCAAAATTTGAGGTCCAAATCAGCCAAGTTTGGTGGCCATTTGGTGAGCCAAAACCGGTTGTAGGAGCTAGAGTCAAGGGTGTGAGATTTGGTTCAAGTCCTAGAGCCAATCCCTATCCACTTCAAGGTAAATTTTTCAAAAAGCCTAAATCCTTTTCCAATCAAGTTTTTAAGTTCAAATTTAAATGTATTTGTTTAAGTTAATGTTTGTAAGAGCATAAGCTCACTAATTTAGTTTTATGCCCTTAAAGTGCTTAATTAGGTTACTAAATGTGGTTTGGTTCCTTTATGCTCATTAATATGCTTATGTTTGTTTGGAATGCTAGGATTGCATGCTAGAGATTCTACATGAGGTTATATGTCCCTTAGGGTATGAATGAGCATGTGTATGAATGGTTTGAATTTATTTGGTATGATGTTATATGAATGAATGTTGAATGCTTGAATGGTTTGAACATGCTAGCCATGCAACCCTAGGTTAGGATTCGGTTTCTATGAGCTGCATGAACGGGTTAGGGCTGCATGTTGGGACATGTAAGATGTTAGAAACGCTGCATGAATTGTCATTAAGCTCCCGATATGATCGATTGAGGTAGAAACTAAAAATTAGGACGTAAACCAAATCTAGTAAGCAAGGCTGCCAGTTCGGATTCCAAACTGGTCAGTCTCAGGAAACCGGTAATTGCAGGCCTTTAGAGGCCGAATAGGCAAAAACGTAAAATACAAAAGTTGTAGACCAGGGTCTTTCTTAGGGGGTAGCACGGACCGTTTCCCAAATTGAGGTTCCAAAGGCCTCCGTTTTTACGAAAAAACCGAGGATGGTCCATCAGGACGCAGTTTTTAGGATCAACGGGATTCAAAAAAAAAACTGGTACTGAACTAAGCCGAATCAGAATTTTTGTAAAACACGAAAGTTTTAGAACTCTTCGAGGGCTAGAACTTTTGTGAAGGAAACTTTTTCTAATTCCTAAAGGGTTTTAAGCTAGACCTTGAAATCTGAAAATTGTGCAGGGAGCAAAATATTCCTGCATAGAATTTTGTAGAACCAATAGAGAAAAATCGTTTTTCTGTCTAAACACTCTGTTTTGAATGCAGAAACTGTTCCAAAGGCAGTTTCAAACCCTCAAATGTTTTATAAGTCATGTTTTAAGACTCAAGGATTTTTAAGGGGAATTATAGCAGTTTTTCGGTGTTTATGTCAAAAGCTTTTTCAAGGATAAAGATAAGAGATTAAAATGTTCAAGTTCAAGGTTTGCAAGGTAAATAGGTAAGACGAAAGATGATCGGGAATTTATACCCGAATCACAGGGCTTAACCCCAAAGCCCGAAGTTGGCCCAAAGGAGGGTTGACTTTAGTAATTTAGAGGTTGACTTCGGTTAACCTAATTCGGATAAGGATAATGATAAGTTTAAGGTTAGGAGTTAGCCTAACCTTTTTACGCTCTCACATGTGATAAAAATGAAAGGTTATCCAACGTAACCACACATAAAAATGTTTTAAGATAGGAGAGACATATAACCAAAGTCTTGCATGAATGTTAGTGGATAACCAACATTATTATGGTTATAGGCTAGAGTATTAACTAGTCCTTTGATTAAGCAGGATATAACCTGCAGCTGAGCCCCGAGGTGGAACAGCATATCGCCAGACATAAACAAGGTAAGTACAACGCCGCCTGCAGCATAAGCTAGTAGTTGTATACTTGCCTAGATATTATTGTTGTGCTATGTGTTATGATGTGATATGTATGTAATAAGTTTATGCTATGAAATGTGTTAAGTAAGCAACGTATGCTTACGATATATATTAAATGCATATGAATGATGATAAAAATGTTTTAAGATAGGACGAACATATAACCAAAGCATTGCATGAATGTTGGTGGATAACCAACATTATTATGGTCATAGGCTAGAGTATTAACTAGTCCTTCGATTAAGCAGGATATAACCTGCAGCTGGGCCCCGAGGTGGAACAGCATATCGCCAGACATAAATAAGGTAAGTACAACGCCGCCTACAGTATAGGCTAGTAGTTGTATACTTGCCTAGATATTATTGTTGTGCTATGTGTTATGATGTGATATGTATGTAATAAGTTTATGCTATGAAATGTGTTAAGTAAGCAACATATGCTTACGATATATATTAAATGCATATGAATGATGATAAAATGACATCGAACGGGATGTTCATGAAATGGGATCATGTATGACACGATTAAGAATGATATGGTGAAAAGTAGGTAAAGGCGATACGTCGTCTGTGTCGTGCCACCCGCATCAGGTCGGGTTGGACTGTGGGTTGAGTTGGATTTGGTTTGGCCGCCCCAACTAATTCATAGTCGCGCGCCAGATACGAACACACATGTTAAGGGCCTCTAAGTAGATTAAGAGATGCAAAAATAAGTGAGCATAATATGAACATAATTGGTTCATACATGCTATATGTCTTGAAGTATATGCAATAAATGATGATATGTTATGATATAAGTTATGAGTCGCGGTATAGGAGTTGTACTTGCTGAGCGAAAGCTCATTGTGTTAAGTTTGTCCTGTAGGTAAACAACCTGCTGGCAATTAATGATGCAAGGTGGAATCGCGTGGCCGGGCACTGTGAATGGTGGGAAGTGGGGACCGCTACGCGTTTTGTTAATTATGTTAAATTATGGAATGTTTAATTATAGCTACTGAGTGGTATGCACCAGAAATATTACTGATCATGTTTTATGCTTCGTATATGTATATACGCCCTATAAAAAAAAATTTCCGCTGTGTTTCATGTAATAATCAAGTAAGTTGTATAAGCTATGTATGATTGCATGTATGTATGTATGGTAACGGCCTGTGCTAGGCGGGTCGTTACATGATATGTGAACGAGATCTTGATTAAAAAAGCCAATTGCAAGTGGTGGGTCTGTATAAACTATACGAATCTAAACAAGGCTCACCTAAAAGACTTCTTCCCCCGTCCCTGGATAGACTAACTTGTCGATGCAATTGTCGGTCACGAACTACTTAGCTTCATGGATCCGTACTCCTGGTATAACCAAATCCCAATAAGCAAAACCGACCAGACTAAGATTGCATTTACAATGGATCAAGAATTACACTATCATTAGGTTATCCCTTTCGGTCTAAAGAATGTCAATGCCACGCACTAAAGATTAGTAAACAAGATATTCGTCCCACTGATCAGGAAGTCCATAGAAGTATATATAGATGACATGCTGGTGAAGAGCAAGTGAGCACGTTAGGGGCTTGAAAGATTGCTTCGATGCTCTTAGACAATATCAGATAAAGCTGAACCCAGCCAAATGTGCCTTTAAAGTCAAATCTGGGAAGTTTTTTGGGTTCATGGTAAACCACCGAGACATTGAGGTGAACCCAGCCAAGGCATAGGTTGTAGTACACTTGAAATTTAAAGGCTAACTGAGATGATAGTATCTCTCTCTTGATTCGTGTCCAGGTCCACCGATAAGTGCCACTCTTTCTTCCAAGCATTCAAGGGCATAGGAAAAATCAATTAGGATGACAAGTACAAAGAGGCTTTTCAAGGTCTCAAGATATACCTGACAAGCTTGCCTCTACTATCCAAGCTGTTGAGTAGGGAAGTGCTTTATGTGTACTTGACAGTGTCAAAAAAGGCAATCAGCTTAATCCTAATCTGAAAAAAGAACAAGACATAGATACCTGTATATTACAGTAACAAGGCATTTTAAGGAGTATAGGTACGATACACCCCCTTGAAAAAGCTTGTCTTGGCCTTAGTCACATTGGCCCTCAGTTAAGACCTTACTTCTAGGACCACTATTGTAATAACTAAATTTTCTTCAATACAATTTCTTTTAGAGAAGTTCAAGTTAAATCATGAAGGTAATTGTGTAAAATCCTAATTAGGGTTTTTGAATGATTTTATGAGATCTTATTAACTTTATAAGACTCGAAAATGAATGGTTTAGTTAAGCAAATGACTTTTTGGGTAAAAAGAGGAAGAAAACCCATGATTTTATGATTGGTCAAAGTTGGTCAAGGAAGTAAAACTTTGACCAAGAAAGTCAAAGAGAGTCAAAGAAAGTCAACAAAAGTCAAAATTTGACCAAAAGAGTCAAAGTTGACCAAGGAGGTCAAGTATGATCAATAAAGTCAAAAGTTGACCAAAAGTGGTCAAAGAGTTGATTACGCAGATAAATGACAAGCAGTATGGAAAATATACTGTAAAAACCAAAATTATGGTCAAGACAACGTAAATAAGAAATAAAATCACCATAGAAAAATCAAGTACAATAGATCGGAATTTTTGGGCCAAAAAAAGTTTTAAGCAAAAAGAAAATTTTTCGTACTGTCCATTTTCACACAGATAAATTTTGGACTGTGTCACAATACCACAGTATGGTGTATTAGTGACTTCAGTACCAAAAATATCTGTGATGAATGAAAATTGGACTGCTTTTAAGAGAAAAAGCCCAAACAAGCCTTAAATAGGCTTATGTCATCAAGGATCCTAATTTTTACATCATTCTTGATTTAAGAAAAATTAAGAAAATTTTTGGATAATCTTGGAAGAGTCTAGAGCTATGTTGGCCGGCCACTTTGGGGCAATTTTACAAATAGAAAAACTTATGGGGTTGTTTCAAAAAGGAGAACCAAAAATAATCACATTTTAACCCCAAATTTTGCCTATAAATAGCCCCCTTTGTGATCAGATTTTGGGCTGAAAAAAAACAAGAAAAAGCAGCCAAACTCTTGCCCATTTCCCCTTCAAAAATCTGGACATTCAAGGGAGAGATTTGGTGAAGAAAAATTTCAAGAAACTTAGGGGTTTTGGTGCTTGGAGTGTGAGTTTTCTTCCAAGGTGCAAAATAGTTTTTTTTGGGCAGATTTTAGGCTTTGTTTTGAGGGCCAAAAACCGTGTGTGTGTAGGTAAGAGAGTGACCAAATTTTATGTTAAGGAGGGCTTAGTTTGAGTGCTAACAACCACCCCAAAATCAGCCACAATCTTGGTGCATAAGGAGCACAAAAACCAGCCATAGGAGGAGGCCAACAAGGGAGAATTTTTGGTAAACCAACTTTAGCTCCCACTTGTGTTTTGAATCAAGGTAAAATTTTCTAAACCTCTAACTCTTTCAATTAAGCTTTTAAATTGAGATTTACATGTATTTCAAGTCAATTTTGTAAGAGCATAAGCTCAATTTATTTTATGCCCAAAACTAGGAACCTAGGGTATGCTTGATTTAGTTTAAGGGTGGTTTGATTTTATTTTTGCATGCTTGCTTTAAATTTGTGAATTTCATGCAAAATGATGGTCTATAGTATGTCCCCTAATCTGTCCTAGGATGATTGTGGATGAAAATTTGATGCTAGGTTGCTAGAATGAAGTAACAATGCTTGATATGCTTGCTATGATCTAAGTCATGCAACAAGAAAATTATCTAATGTTGATAGGCTTGCATGGCTAAGTTAGAAAATGTGTTTAAACAAAATTTACGTTAGAAAACCATTGCATGTGTGTATTAGGGCTCCCGCGGTGGCTGGTTGAGCTAGATTTCACGTTTAGGACGTAAACCAAACTCTAAACCGAAAAATGGACAGGTTCGGATCAATCCTGACCAGTTTTTGAAAAAGTAAATATTGAGGCCTTTAGAGGCCGAATTTGGAAAAACTCAAAACATGAAAGTTGTTCAGAACAGTTTTTACTAGTGGACATCGTGGACAGTTTTCCAAAATAAGGCTCCAATGGTCTCTGTTTTCACAAAAATCCGAGAGTGACGTGCCCAGACCTGTAAGCACGTCCAGTTTTGTTCCAAGGGCAAAACGAAAATGTTACGGTCAGAACTGGGTTTTTCAGTAAACATAAAAGTTCTAGAATTTTTTGAGATCTAAAAGTTTCATGAAGACAACTTTTTCAGATTCTTCCTAGATTTTAAAGTATAATTGAATTTACAAAGATTGTACAGGGAATAGTAGAATTCTGTACAAGATTTTCTAGAAAAATGTAAGGATTCAGTATTTTTGAACCAAAACTGATAATTTGGCTACAGGAACTGCTCCAAAGGCAGTTCCGATCCTTAATAACATTTTTCAAATATTTTGATAAGAAAACCCAAATTTTTATAAGGAAAATAAAAATGATTTTTGTAAAAAGGTGGTGAAAACACCTACAATTTCTAAAGGAAACAAGTGGAACTATAGACTTAGGTTTTCTTGAAATTGAGGTAAGCAAGAAGTTTACCACCAATGACTAAGTATTACACCCGAACTATAGTACTGGGTCCAAAGCCCAGGATTACCTATAGTCACCTAATAGGTTACCCCTTAGTTGGACCTTAGTAACCCAATAAGGGTTAATTTAAGATAAGTCACCTCAAGGGTTACCCAATGTAACCCAGCGTGATATCAAGGTTAGTAAGACTAAGGGTTACCCAATGTAACCCAACATGGTATCAAATTAATAATATTAAGGGTTACCCAAAGAAACCCACTATTGTATCAAGATAGTAATACTTAAGGAGACCAACAATAACCGAGTAGGTTATTGGTTACGACAAAGTTTAAAAATAATAATCTAGACCTAAGTATCTATGTATGAACTTAGCCTACAAGAGTACCCTAGGTAACCTAATAAGGTAAGACCCAAGGTTGATAATAAATCACGAGGGATACTTGTAGTAACCCCACAAGCTATTATAAGTTATGAAGGGGACAAACAACTAGGACTATATGTATGAACATTGGTTAGGTTACCAATATCTTAAGATTAGGAACTTATATTTTGTCCTTCAATGAAGCAGGAGATTATCTGCACAGGCATCCTAATCAGGAGCAGCCTTACATAGGACGTAACCATCAAGGTAAGTACAACTCCGCCTACAGCATAGGCATTTGTTGTGATGCTTACCTAAGCATGTTAATATAGTGTTCGATGTATGCTATATTGATTGTTATGTGATATGTTAAGCATGTGATTAATGTTTAATACGATGCATGCTAGGCTATGTGATATGTTAGATTGAGGTATGTTTATATTGTATGAAATGTTAAGATCATAAGTATGATACGAGTAGGTGTAACATCATGAAGCATGTTCACCCATGATTAAGATAAGACCAAGATCAAGAAATAGATCATGAAAAACAAGTAAAATGGCAAGCAAGCTTGCCAGTGTCGTACCACCCGTCCGAGGTCGGGTTGGACTATGGTTTGAGTTGGAATTGGTCTGGCCGCCCCAACTACTCCATAGTTGTGCACCAGGTACGTACACATATGTAAGGAGCCCATAAGCAAGACAAGTCAAGATAAGATAAGAAGTATGCTATGAAAGTATAAGGAAAGCATAACGAAGCATAAATGGCTCATGCATATTTAAGTAGGTTATGCTATTATGATATGACATGTTAAGAGGTACTAAGTTCTATTATATGTTATTTTGTTGTGTCGCGGATTAACAAGTTGTACTTGCTGAGCGAAAGCTCACGTCTTACGTCTATGCTGTAGGTAAGCAACTTATGAGCAACAACTGATGCAATGATGGAGGAGCGTGGCGGAGCGACTGTGAAAAAGTGGGAACATGACCGCTACGCGTTTTGTATTGTTAAGTATTTAACTTCAAGCAAAACAAAGTTGTGTAGTTATTGTATATGCGTACGCAAAACAGCTTAAGTCAATAGATATGTAAGTACGGTAACGGCCTGGCTAGGCGGGTCGTTACAACTATATCCATGTCTCGACCAGTTACTCATTTCCTTAGGTTTAACAGTACCCTGAAAATGTTTGGTCGGATTGGCAAGTAGGACGTTGAGTTGGAGAATTTGACATCAAGTACGGTCCCTTAACAGAGATCAAGGTGCAAGCTCTGGCTGATTTCATAGCTGAGTTCATCGAATAACTTGGACTAGCATTAAGGGCCGTGAAGAAGACAACCACCACCACGTTTACTCAAGAAGGCCTAAGCACACCCAATGTTGACCTCCCCCAATGAAAGCTATTCGTGGATGGATCATCTAGCTCGGGGGGCTCTGAAGTGGGACTAATACTTATTAGTCCAAACTATTGCAAGACCAGCTACCTCCTTCGTTTCGACTTCAAAGCATCAAACAACGAAGTGAAGTAAGAAACTCTGATCGTCGGTCTTGACCTGGCAAAGGAACTCAAAGTATAGTCCATTGAGGTCTTCAGCGAGTCAATGCTGATCGTTAACCACGTGATAAGGGCATTTTAATTCAGGAAGGAACGAATGGCTAAATACCTTAGTAAGGTTAAAGGCCTACTTGATCAATTCAAGAAATACATCGTGACCCATATACCTCAGTCTGATCACAACGAGGCAAACGCACTAGCCTAGTTAGCCTTCGGCATTGACATCGAGGGCCTAGTCTCTATACCCTCGGAACACCTTCACCAACCCAGCATTGAGGGCATCGAGTAGGTGTTCTACAATGAGAATGTCAAAACTTGGATGGACTCAATCATAGACTACCTCACCACATTTTGACTCTCGAAAAATCAAGAATACTTTAGCCGAATGTTCTACTAAAGTATTAGGCGACACATACGCACAGCGGCTTTCTGGAAGTGAAGGAGATGGTGCATACTTTAACGAGATGCCGTGATCAACAAAAAGTTGTCTTGGAGAGGATACACTACCCCACATTGGACCATTGGAAGCCGAATATTTGATGAAGTAAATACACGGTAGGGTATGCAAAAATCACTCTAGGGGGAAAGCCTTTATCTTTAAGTGCCTTTGTTAGGGATACTACTGGCCAACCATGGATAGAGACACTAAAGAGTTCACCCAGAAATGCATCAAGTGTCAACAATTCACAAGGATAATTAAGTCCCACTTGGATAAGTTCACCTCAGTAGTTAGCACACAGGCCATCTCAAAATGGGCACTTGACCTCGTTGGACCACTACCAATGACCAAATCCCAGTTTCAATACTGCCTTATAACAATAGACTATCTTTCAAAGTAGATAGAAATGGAACTTCTGGCACAGCAGACGAAGGCTAAATGCACTAACTTCTTATGAAGAACATCATCTATAGATTCAAGCTCTTACATACCGTGGTCACGGCCAACGAAAAATAGTTCGACAACCCAAGCTATATCGCCCTCTGCGAACAATTCAGAATCAAGTAAGTATTTTCTTCCCCAGGATACCCCTAGAGTAATGGACAGGTCGAGGCCGTTAACAAGACCGTAAAAGTTCGAGGCCGTTAACAAGGCCGTTAACTTGAAAGGAAGTTGGAGAAACATAAAGGGGCCTAGATCGATAAACTGCCCAAATTTGTCTGGACTTATCGGACCACTAACCGTATTGCAACTAGGGAAGCCCCATTTGCCATGGCCTTTGGTATAGAGGCAGTCATGTTAGCTGAGATGGGCCTAACAAGTTGTCGAGTATAAAATTATGACGAAGAGAACAATGCTGAACAAATGATGTTGAACTTGATCTGGTCAAAGAAAAGAGAGAATAAGCCTTTATCCACACCACTGCCCGTAACCAAGTGATAGCTAAGTACTATAACAAGAGGTTCCAACCAAGGGCTTTCAAGTTTGGAGACTTGATCCTCAAGAAAGTCTTGGTTTAAAAACCCGAACTAGGTTCCTTTGACCCCAAATGAGATGGACCATTTATGCTTACTGACATTGTGCAATTAAGGACATACCAGCTTACCAATCAAGACGGCATAGTCCTAGGTCACCCTTGGAATGCCAACTACATCAAGTGTTTTTGTCAATAGTTATCCTATTTCTCGAAGTCATCAAAAGAAGTCTTTTCAAATTACCTCTATCGGTTGTTTTAACTTATTATATCCCAGAGAGATCGACCTAATCTACTGCAGCAAACCACATTGTTCCTGGGGTCCACTGACCGCTGAGAGAATAAACAGAATTCTCTAACTAGGATACCAACCAGAGTATTATGACTTGAAGGGTTATTCAAAATAAAAACCCCTAAGCCAACCAAAGGAGGCACCCTTGCAGTCCCCCTGACCTTATCTGCTTTGACAAATCACATTGTTCCTTAGATCCACAAACCACTAAGAGAAGAAATGGGATTCCTGCACTTGGATGCCGACCAGAGGATGACTTGAGGGGTTATTTAAAATAAAAACCCTCAAGCTAATGAAATGAGGTACTATTACAGGTCCACCTGACATGGTCTGCTCTAATAGACCACACTGTTCCTGGGGTCTACAGATCATTAGGAGAAGAAATGGGGTTATTGTACTGGGATGCTGATCAGAGTATGACTTAAGGGGTTATTTATAATAAAAACCTCTAAGCCGACTATAAAAGGCACCCAAACAGGTCCACTCAATCCCGTTTGTTTCGGCAGATCACATTGTTCCGGCAATCCAAGGACCACAGTAAGGAAAGAAGACTAGGTGCCCATGTTAGGGTTACTCGACCACGTCTAGGTTTGAAATTTTACATAAATAACTTGAATTTGTTTAGGGAGGCATTATACACTTACACACTATGTGCACTAGAACAAAAATAAATGAATAACAAAAAAGCAAAAAAGAGAAGAAAAAATGATAATTTCTTTGATAAAAATGAGAGGGGTACAATCTAGACACCCTGAGCCCAAAAAACAAAAAAAAATGTAAAGTAAAGACAAAAAAAGAAGTCTTCACTACTCGAATGGAGGATTTGCCTGTGTATCAGCCTAATTAGTCATTCCTGGCTCAACAATGGCTTCCAACTCTTCAACTACCTGGACGTCCCTAACTATATCACCCTCCTCATCGTCGCCAATGACCACGCCATCACGATCGCCAATTTGGGTTTTCTTGGAGATCTTGGGTATGAAAAACCAGTCCAACTTGGTCAAGCTAGGCTGAAACTGGCCTTTATATCCCTCATGTCAATCTTGTATTTACCAACGACATCTTAGGTATGGAAAACCAGTCCAACCCAATTAAGCTGAGGTTGAATAGGGTGAAACTCGCCTTCATATCCCTTATGCCAATCTTCTATTTGCCGAGGAGCTGAGCTTTGAATTTTGGAGAGTTCTTGTAGTCGACGACCACTTGCTTTCAGGCTTGATTGAGAGTGGTAAGAAGCACCTCCTCAAGGTATCGAGAGTGCTTGGATCGTGCCAAGGCCAACTCATTCTCAACCTTTTTCTTTGCCTCTCGGCCTTAAGTGCGCACCCTCTGCCTTTTTGTTCTTTTTGACAGCAACCTTCTTAGCGTCTTTCCACTTTTTGATGTCGATGACTATCCCCGTCACCTTTTCATCCATGTGGAAAAAGTAACTCCGTGCTGCAGTGTTACTGAAGAACGCAAGGGTGTCCACCTAAAATAAATTCCTAACCTGGTCGGAATCAAAAACAAAAAACAAAAACAAAAAGAATGACCGTGAAGGGTACCTCGACAAGCTTTTCAATCATGTCCTCGTAGGCTTGAATGTGGTTGGAGCACTTGGAGGACTCTACAGCTTCAAAAGTCAAGTGATTGTCGAACTTAGCAAAAATCACCCTTTGGACAAAGGACTTCCTCCTGACTAGCTCTGGCCTAATTGGATGTCGGAAGATCTCGGGACCTTTGGTACTCCCACCTTGATTTGGCAAAATGGTCGGTCGAACCTGGATGCTCTTCCCGAATCTGTCCAGCTTAGTCGTTGAAAGGTCGACTGAACCCACCTCATCGAGCTAAACCCCTAACCCCTTGGTTGAGTTTTGTTGCTGTCATTCCTTTTCTCGAGCTTATGTTGCATCTACACAACCCTCTCTTGATCATTCGGGCGCTTGGGTCCCTGTTGCCCCTGGTTAGTCATTGTCGACTTTGTAAATAAACAAAGCAGATTAAAATCTGCTTAGGTGACATCCTAAGTAAGGCTATGGATGAAAATAACCTATGATCCGAAGACCCTATGTAGGATAGAGCTATTAGATCACTTCGCCCAGGTGGTGGTCAGCGATCCTTAAGCCTCATTCCCCGGGGAAGGAACTGCTAGACTTCAGACTAAATGTTGAACTAGTCGACACTCCCCGGAGGGCCTCATATCGGCTAGTCAAGGTGACGGCTTCATTGGTTTCGACCATCATCTGAGCATTATAGTAGACAGTAGGACTGGCATTGGGACCTCGACAATCACAATCTCCTTCTTTGATCGATGTGGTTGGGACTGGTCATGTGAATAGTTGGATGTTGAGGACAAATCGAACTAGTTGTACTTGACCAAACTTTCATCCGCCAGTAACCGATTCTAGTTCCATTTGGGGTTCATCTTTCCCCGGAGCTTATTAATCATCTCTCAGTTTTAGGACTTATGTGTGGGGTTTTCGGATCCACATGTAACCCCTTTTGAAAGTAAGGGAGACACGTTTCCCGGACGGTACTTAACTATAGTCGCTACAACTAGATTACACTTGCTCATAATGTAAAACCACAAATACTTGTAGTTCTTGTCCGAGTCCAGGCAACCTGCGATGAATGTCCCTTGGTAGCCATGAAAGTAGTATGACCTGCTCAAGGAGGAAGCTATCTTCATTCAATAAAGTTTAAGAACGCACTAAATAGAAGCTCCGTGCAAAAGTATTTCACTTATAGAATGAAGCAACTGATCAGTATTTGGTAAGCATTGGCGTTTAGCTGCATGGGGACTCCGTTAAGTCTTTAGAACGTTCGCCTTATAAAGGGGTGGAAGGGCAAGCGGAACCCAGCCCAAAAGAACTCCGCCGACAATGTGAGGTGACCAGGGGGATGATGAAAATGTGGGTCATTTGGACCAGGCACGATCAACTCTATGTCATTTGGGATTTGGAATTCTTCCCGCAATGACTCCAAGTGCTCGGAGGTGACCACTGTAGTGATATAGTCATTGTGTACACAGGATGACACCTAACATGGTTGACTATCTCCATATCCGCATATGATATACCATGATACTGTTGATCCGGACCGGAAGACTCCGACCACACTGGTAAGCCTGGATGGGTTCACCTGGGGGGGTTGCACTCCCCGAGCTCTTGGATTCTTCGTCTGAGCCCTCTTCTCAACCAGATGTACTCGGCTGCTAAGCTGTTCTCGCCGTGGTTATGTCCTCTTCCCCAATTAGGTCAATTACCTAGGGATCTGTCCTCGTCCTTGGTAGCTTGAGGACTCACATATCACTCAACTCGTTCATGAAAGAATGATAATGGAGAGTGGTCGAACCCAACTTTAGTATTTACCTTACTCGTTGGACACCTTCTTGAGCGTACTCAGTCGGTGTAGGCCCACCCCTTGGGGTAGGAATGCCTGAGTTGCCCAACAAGTTGTCTAGGGTGCTTCTAGCCTACTCAGCTGAATTGGCGATATGGTTGGTGGAGTTGGAAAAGTTAGTGCTCTCTAAGGAGTCTGTTATGTCAACCTCTATGAAGAGATTTTCATTCTCGAAGTCACCAGAAAAGTCACTTATCTTATTGAAAAAAGCTATACAAGAAAGGGTTTACCTTCTCAAAATTTCTCGTGCACTCGGAATGCTGCTCATAAATGATGGTCTTCTTAGCAATAGTCGGCAGCTCTCGATAGGATTACACAAACTCTAAACGTGAGGATAGAGAAGATAAGATTCCAACCACCTATTTTTAGGAGGGGGTCTGGGCGGGAAAACGAAGGTGCGGAATTTGAAGGATTTCTCTAACATTTTGCTAAACAAGAAACGACACAGAGGGTGAAGTTGCCATATGTCAGAGACTTTTGAAGGTGATGCATCTAACTAGATCTGACCAGATGTGTGACGACCAACCTTAACCAGACCTACTTTGATTAACTTCAACTAGTATCCCGAGATGATGCGTAATTAGGTCAGACGGTTTCGACCATATGGCGACTAACACCCCCAGCCTGAATAGACTGGGAGTGTTGTGGGGGCTATTGTTGATGGTGTAATATTTTCGACACTGAAGACTACCTATCCATCGGGGAATGAGATGCGCAAGAACCAGTAGGCTCTTTTGCTTGCCCAATGGAGAAAACCTAACCACTTAATGAAACCTGACCAAACTAGAGAAGTCGGGTCGCAGTTACAAATGGAGTCCCATCTCAGGTCATCAGGTTAACCTACCAGCACCTCCGTTGGGCTGCTGATCCCCGAATTTGCTCTCCGTTGGGAACCTCAAGCATATTACTATTGGGCTCCAAGGTATTGGTTCGAGCAACACTTCCCCAACCACAACTGAGTCCGTATGGTTAGCAATGTTGCCTTTACCACGCCATCTCGTACTGGCTGACAACCCTACTGTGGCAGGGCATGCCATACCTATTACTCTGCACCACCTGACACCTGACGTCTAGTACCCGTCAATATACTTGTCCTTGTCCCTACTCCAATGCCACCTGACTAAACTAACACAGTACTGGCCGATTGCACCAGTACAACAACCTGCACTCGTGTCCCCCCATCACCTGAATGGTAGGACACGTGGCATTTGTCTAGTAAAGGTCAAGTATCTGTATACCCAAAAGATGTCTACCAATTGGGAACACTCGAAATATGACCCATCAGGGTCATCTGAGGACCTAAACATGTGGGAAACACCTATAAATAAAGGAGTGTTTCACTCACTCAGATTACTATTGCTTACTAATCAGTGCCCTTTATTGACTTAAGTATCAGAGTGCTCTTAACAGACACCCCACTAGTTTTCCCCTTATTTTGAGGTGCTTTTCTTTTGCAGGCGACTTGATGAAACATGAAGGTACAAGGCATATTACGTTAGGTGATTCCTTCTAGTATTGTGTCAAAAATTTTTGGCTTAAACAATACTTGTAGGATCGAACAAACTCATGGCAATCAATTTAGATTGGTCAAGCTAGCTTCTAGACAATGAGCATTATCTTCCAAGCTATGACACTTCCATGTATGGGCGTGTGGGCACACTTGGTAGAATTTTCTGTCATAAAGTAATACTCCTTTTCTTCACTTTCTCTCTGCTCTCAATGCTGAAAACCATTGTTTCTGTGGAGAATTCCTAAAATAAATTTAAAAAACTGAAATTTTTCTTTCCAGTCCCTATAAAAAACGCAAACGATGGTTAATGGTTGTCAAAAATTGCTCCATCAATTAAATATTTATAGCAACCGATAAATATTTATTTAATTAATTTTTCACAAGCAGTATCCTTAGTTTAAACAAAAGATTTTCCATATTCATGAATATTTATCCATTCATTTAAATTCAAATTCATAAAGAATATCTAATCTAAGATGTTATCTTGCTTGCTTTTTAAATTTAAATTAAATTGTGATCTTTATCTAAAGATAACAACCTTTAATTTAAATCATAAATCATTATCCACATTCTAAATTAAAATTAAATTGTGATTTTTATCCAAAGATAACAGATTTAATTCAATTTTAAATTTCAAATATTATCATTTTATCCAAGATAATAATTATTTGCATTTCAAATAATTTCTAGAATTAAAAGTCCTTCATCGTTAAAATTAACTCTTACTGAAATTATTCAAAACAACTTGAGATTGCATTATCCGTCACATGTGTGCAGTCTCTAACTAGGATTGCCTTTGTGGCTTGCACCTACACCTAGAGGAAGGGGGTGGCATTATTCTGCTTCATCTTGTCCCATCTAGGTGTAATAATCAAACTTTTTGATGGACTCGTGATTTCCTTAGATATAAAAAAATTTAAGTCTATACTATATGTTTATGTGATGTTTCATGGAAATTATATATATCAATGTGAAATTTATAATTTTATTATCATAATATGTTAAGCACCTATCGTGCAATAAAACTCTATGACAGTTCATCAAATCAAATAAGAAGCCTTATGGCGAAAAAGGCAAAATCATGATTTATGATGTTGTTCTGGTCAATTAATGAATATGGTAGTTTATAATATGATTAAAGCAGTACCGCAATTTTTTAAGGAGTATTGAAATTATTCTGTGACTGACCGTCATTACGGATATAGAATTAAGAATAAGGACTAGGAACATTCTAAAAAAGTCTAGAATAATATTTGGAGTAATAAAATTAAGTGGCAAACAAGTCCTAAGAAAAACCTATACGTGGTTCAGTTATATACAGATAAATTTTGGATTGCAATTTAGCATCATCAGACTATTGGTAGCTAGGATAGTATTTGTATTATTATGATCATAACGAAAATGGACTACCTATTAGGAAGTAAGGCCAAACATGATATTACTTCGAGGTTAAGTAATCGAGGATAATTACACAATTATTTAATTAATTGTAATTGTGGAAAGAATTCAAAAGATAAACATGAGATGACTTTTTTTGGCTCAAAAACCTCATATGACCAGATTTCTTGGGGACAAAGGAGTAAAAAAAAAAAATTTGTGTTTTAAGACCAATTTTATGACCAAGGAAATTAGAAGATAAAAATTTAATTATAGGAAAATTTGAAAACTCCACTTATAAATAGGTGTTAGTAGTGGAAATTTGGCCATTTGCTATCTTTTCTCTTTTCTCTCTAGTTCTTAGACTAAAAAAAAATAGAAGAACACAAAGCAT
>CM046378.1:7693842-7767655 GCA_025413485.1 Ficus microcarpa
CCTTGATGGCCGGTTTTCATAGAGAAGTAGTATAAAGATCTTCTCTCAAATCCAAAGCCTATAACCTACTTTCTTCAAGTTTTAAGGTTTATTTCTTGATCCCTTAACTAAAGCTTTAATTAGTTTCGGTTTTGTAGAATTTCAGTATATTTTAAGCTATTAGATGTAAGAGGATAACCTTGCGTTCAATTATTTTTCTATTTTATAGTTTCTAATGCTTGATTTATGCTTTGATTAGCTTGATTTTCTAGTTCCAAGCTTAGGTTTAATTTTATGTTTTAAGATTAGTTTTGATGATTTTGTGCTTGTGATTATGCTCTTATATGTGCTATTAGATGTAAGAGGATAAGCTCACGTTCAATTATTTTTCTATTTTACAGTTTCTAATGGTTTATTTATGCTTTGGTTAGCTTGATTTTCTAGTTCTAAGCTTAGATTCAATTTTATGTTTTAAGATTAGTTTTGATGATTATGTGCTTATGATTATGCTCTTATATGTTCAAGTTTCGTGACTATGCAAGTTGGCTAAGAAATCAACATAAAAACACAACTTGGTAAATTAGTGTGCTATCAATATTGTGTTCTTCAAGAAAGTAGACAAATTAATGATTAAATTTTAAGAATGAGAGTATAGTTAATTAGGTTATAAATGAAGCATCAGTCAAACACACTATATGACGATTTAGGCTCACGGCTTAGATCATTTGAGGTAGTGTGTGCGGGCTTTTAAAATAGAAAACAAAAATGCCAGTTTTTGAAATAATTTGGATAGTTTTTTGATAACTCAATTTTAAGCCCTTCGAGGTCGAATTTGAATAAAATTACAACTGTAAAGTTGTAGAACACGGAAACTCCTAGGGGACAACGCTAACAGTTTTTGAAAAAAAAAAAAAAAAGGGCTCTAAAGGCCTCTGTTTTTATTAGTTTCCAAAACTCGTCGATCTAGAAATCTATACACGGCCAAAAACATTCAAATGGCAAAACAAGTAAGTTAGAGATAGATTTAAATTTAAGGCAAAACGCAAAAGTTGTAGGTTTAGACAAGACCTATAACTATTGTGAGGAAAATTTTCCAAATTCTAAACCAATTTAAAAATAGAACTGAATTTTTAAAACTATGCATAAAAGAGTAAATTCTTGTACGTATACATTCAACCAAATTAAAAGGATGTTTTTAAATCAGTTTTTAAGATTTTGTGACTTCTCTAAAAATGAACTATGATTTTAAAAAAATATTTTCAAAGAGGTATAAATTCATTTAGATTTCATAAGTGGTTTTTAAGCCTTAAATGCATACTATATATTATAAAATACAATTTTAAATCTTGTATCAAGAAATGCTTAATTTAAGAAGTTAAGATTTTCTCTAAGTAAATTAGGCATTTTTAAGGAAAGAAAATACAATGTACAGAACTCTTATAAAAATTAATCAAGCCGATGGATATTGACCTGGAGCAAAAATAGGCTGAAATTACTAAAAATCAAGTTAAGTTTTAAATAGAAGGCAACTTATTGGACCTTCTTTTTATACCAAAGTTAGTTAAGAGTATCGTAACATTTCTATAATTTAAGTTAATAGTGACTAAGAAGATAATTAATTAGTTAGGAGACCGATTAATTATTTAACTAATATGTTATATTAGATATTTTAACTTATGGTTTGTTAAATTAGTAATGCAGAGTAATTCTTATGCTCTATCTAGAAACAAGAATATAATCTGTTGTCTTGTCTTTTGGTATGTTAGAATAAGAGCGTATGACAGTTTGTAAGTACAAACCTTACCTACAGTATAAAAAATAGTAAATATTATTTTCAAGTATGACATGTTTACATGGATGTCATAATTTATGTGATATGTCATGTTTTTACTAATATACCATGATCATGTATATGCCACACTTTACGACTATGACACGCTTTTCAATTATGCTATGTTTTACAATAATGTCCCGCTTACAATAATATTATGATTTCAATTATGATATACTTTATTATGATGTCATAGTTTACGACATTGCCATGTTTAATAAACATGCCACGAGTTATTTTATGCCATTGATCTTAATGTCATGTCATATATTTGTATTATATACATCATGACTAATAAGATCACAAATTAAGAATTTTAGTCTTAGAACTAGCATTTATTAAAAACTCTATGTAGAAATATGATTTTAAACACACTAATCAAGAATTAAGTAACAAGACTAAGACCAACTCAAGACAAGTAGAGTGTCATACTAACTTTTCGTAAATTGTGGAGGATTATATATGTTTCAAGATTCCCATAATTGTTAGGGACTTTACAAATTCTAACTTTTTGTGGATTACGCGCATCTGGTACGTACACAAAGGACCCATATATTAAGCAAGATAATAAGTCTATAATGACAAATAAGAGACCTATAATCGACAATAAATGATTAATGCATAAGTTATACGATACTTGTTATGTTTTTGTGAGATTAAGTTTGTATTTACTGAGCGTAAGCTCATTAGTATATTTTGTACTATAGGAAAGGAGCCTGTAGCTTAATTTGGTGGGTCATGTGGACGATGCAACAAGTGAACGGCAGTGTAGGATACCATTACGCAGACTTTTCCGCAAACTCTTTTGAACTATAACTATATACATATATATTTAAATAATTTGTATTATGCTACATATGTGATGTTTCAAGACATCGGTTAAATGTAAGGGTTATGTATGACTTCATAATTTGTTAAATAAATAATGTGTATGCACAATAAAGTGTACCTATATAAATTAGTCTATTTATGTTATGTTTAAAAAAATTATTCTAAAATTTTCAGTAAGTTTAAGTATTTAAAACTAAGATTTAATTTAAGTAAGCATGGTAATGACCTCCGTAATCGGGTTGTTATAAAGTATTTTTAGTAACTTTAAGTATTTCAAATTAAGATTTAATTTAAGTAAGCATGATAATGACCTACGTAGTCAAATCGTTACACTAGGACAGTTCTGACATAGTGCCTGATCACCAGAAATTATTTTGTGGCATTTCTTGGAATTTGTGAGCTAGCAAGCAGACTCGATGGATATATAAAATCTAAACTAAAATAATATTAGATAAATTAATTAACCCAAATCAATTTATTTATATTGTTAATTTCTATGACTACTCCACTAAAAGTATGCAATTAAACTCTTTGATCATATACCAAATTATGAAATCTAATAAACAATGCCTTTGTCCATGACATATATTATAATATAAAATTCTCATAGGATATTCATAACTGAGATTAAGGTTAAAATTATGTTTTGCCTTCTCAATTATTTTATCATTAAAGTTTATGTCATTTTATCTTGATGAAACCCTATATATGAAATCTTTCATAAATAGCAAATCACTCGGTAAACAAATTATAAAATGATTGGGACCCCTTTTATTTAATCAAGTCCCAAATGATAGATAAATGCCTAATATTGATGAAAAAATTCGTTTTAGAGCACTAATCCTAATAGCTTTCACCATTGTTGCTATCTTCATCACATCGCAAGCTCAGGCCGCTCGATGCGTAGAGAGATCATCGCCTCCACTACTATCATGAGCCCCCTCTCATATGCCCCTAGCATATGTTTTTTTTTTTTTAAAAATTATTTTTTAATTATATTTTAATTTTTTAGTTTTATTTAAATACAAACTATTATTAGCACATTTTTTTTTTCTTTTAATTAGTTTTTAATTTTTGGTTTTATTTAAATACAAACTATTATTAAATTTACCAAAATTTCCTTAAAATGTCATATACATATGCTAAGCATTTAATCAGTTCTATCTAAAAGTAAACATAAATTACCAAAACTTACGCTTTAATTGTTATTAAGTTTGTCACAATGCCCTTAAATGTCAAATACATATGCAAAGCACATGATCATTTTTATCCAAAAGTTAACGGAAATGACTAAAACTTACCGTTTTAAAAAGTTTGGAAGCGTTTCAACCAAAAGTAAAAGATTATAGACCAAACTCTCACATACTTAAGAGCTTGGAGACCAGCGAAACAAAATCACCTTTAATATAAAAAAAATGAAAATACCCCATAACTCTTAAAAAGGGTGTGCTTTGGTCCTTATGTTATATTTGAACAAAGGATGCGGGTATGACAAGAGCGTGATGGCAATGAGGGAGGTCACATCGACTCACGGAGGACGGCGACGGACAGATATAGGTCGCTGTGACTTGCAAAAGGGGCCGTTATCTTAACGAATTTGGTTTCCATGAGAGGGGCTATTTATGGAGGTTCACAGTAAAAATTTTCTTCAAGATCAGCTAGAAGAGTAGTGAACATGTCAAGCTCATGACAAAGGTAGCAATAGGGTAGGTTCGGCAGGGTGGCCTTCTCGCCAACCCACCGCGTGAACAAAAACACTCCCAATACTAGCCTCGTAATCAATTTAAATTAGTAGGAATGAGACAAATTTTCTTCGTCGCGAGTTTAAGGCACCTGTAAGGAACTTAGGTAACTCTATTATCTATTTCTATCATATGAAAATAAAATGAAAAATAAAAATGTATGAATACGAGACTTAGTTAAAACAAATCAAAATAATAGTATTTAAATTTTCATGTACACCAAATACATTAAAATTTAATATTTAAAATCACATATATTATGAAAATCTTGTATAATATCTGTACTATAATAATAATACACAATTAAACAAGACGAGTAAATAGAGAATAAGGTTTGGAGCCTTGAAACCTGTCCTCGCCCTTGGCCCATAAAGCGCAATGTGTTAAACTTTTAACTCGTTTTAATCTGAATTTATTTAGATCAGATTTTCCCATCCCGTTTAAATCAGGTACATGAAAAATTATCATTTTTATAAGATACTAAACTCCTACCTACTTAAAAATTCTAAGGATATTTTATCATAAAAAATATGTCAAAAATACTTTAACCTATTTAAAAGGGGGAAGGTTGTGGTAGAGTCCTTTTGAAGGGCACTACCACAACTATCATAAAGTCTAATTTTTGGACCATTTAGATGAGAATTTGTGGGAATGATTGTGGAGTTGCACAAAAGGTCACATGCATGTGGATGTAGAGGATCGCTCCCCTGAAGGGGAAGAGAGAGAGGGGAAGAGAGAGAAGAGAAGAGAGAGAGGGGAAAAGAGAGAGAAGAGGAGAGAGAGAGAGGGGGAGTTCGCCGGCGGCCTGGGCTGGGGCCGGTGGTGGGGGTTTGGCCGGGGGTGGGGGGCCGCGGGGGAGAGGGAAAGAGAGAGAGGGGAAGAGAAAGAGAAGAGAGAGAAAGGGGAAGAGAGAGAGGGGGAGTTCGCCCAGCCGGGGCCGGTGGTGGGGGTTGGCCGGGGGTGAGGGGCCGCGGGGGAGAGGGGAAGAGAGATAGGGGGAGTTCGCCGGCGCCGGTGGTGGGGGGTTGGCCGGGGGTGGGGGGCCGCGGGGAGAGGGGAAGAGAGAGGGGAAGAGAAGAGAGAGAGGGGAAGAGAGAGAGTGAAAGGGGAAGAGAGAGGGGGTCGCCGGCGGCGGGGTTTTGGCCGGATGTGGGTCGCCGGCGTCGGGGGTGGGTCGCCGGCGCCGGTGGTGGGGGGTTGGCCGGGGGTGGTTGGCCGCGGGGAGAGGGGAAGAGAGAGGGGAAGAGAAGAGAGAGAGGGGAAGAGAGAGAGTGAAAGGGGAAGAGAGAGGGGGGTCGCCGGCGGTGGGGTTTTGGCCGGATGTGGGTAGCCGGAGTCGGGGGTGGGTCGCCGGCGTCGGTGGTGGGGGGTTGGCCGGGGTTGGGGGGCCGCGGGGAGAAGGGAAGAGAGAGAGTGAAAGGGGAAGAGAGAGGGGGGTCGCCGGCGGCGGGGTTTTGGCCGGATGTGGGTCGCCGGCGTCGGGGGTGGGTCGCCGGCGCCGGTGGTGGGGGGTTGGCTGGGGGTGGGGGCCGCGGGGAGAGGGGAAGAGAGAGAGAGAAGAGAAGAGAGAGAGGGGAAGAGAGAGAGTGAAAGGGGAAGAGAGAGGGGGGTCGCCGGTGGCGGGGTTTTGGCCGGATGTGGGTCGCCGGCGTCGGGGGTGGGTCGCCGGCGTCCGTCGCCGGCGACGGAGAAGATTTTAGGTGGGAAGAATCAGATAAGATAAGGTGTATAGTAAGTTTGGTACACCAATAATATTTTAACCGTCCGATTAAATCTTAACGGTTAAAAACTTGATTCTACCGGTAGTGCCCCTCAAAGGGGCTCTACCATAACCTTTCCCATTTAAAAGTTCAGAAACCAATAAAACAGTTTCGGATTTCCTGTGACGAAGATCTCTCATGGAGAGCGAAAAACAAAGGCCACCTTTTTGCGTGCAATCCAACGTGGCTTCCAATTCAATCGTATTAAGCAAAGTAAAAGGATGGTCCCACAAAATGACGCAATTTCCCATCATTCCCACCTAATACAAATAAAATAAATTAAAAATAAATAAACAATCCCATAAAACGCCATTGATGAACAGTTCTGAAGTTCAGTAGTTTACAGCATTTTTCACATCATCAATTTCTTCAACGAGCTTCGACCTTGTCTCCCCTCATTTTCCCCAAATCTGAACTCCAAAGCCATGGCCTTCGCAAACACGGCCTTCTTCGCTTCCTCCTTCTCCGCCGTTCGCCGGCCGAGAATCGCCGACTCCGATGTCTCCGTTCCTCTTCAGCTCTCTCCTTGCGAGCCTTTCAATGTCCTTCCGTTTCACCAGAGTTGCTCTCAACCCGCGCGATCCTCCTCCAGACTTAGGTAAAAATCTTTCTAACCCTGCTTGTTTCTCGGGAACATGTCGGAAAGTATGGGAAATTAAACGTCCGTTCGGTTTAAGTGGAATTTTTCAATTTGGTGGCCTTTTGCTTTTAATTTGGTTTGAAGGAATGTAAATTTCGAAGTGAAATTAAACTTTTCTTGAACAATTAGTTCTAATCCTGAATAACCGGGAATTCGAACGTTCAAAATCTGAAGTTCGCTTTTGATTCGATTTCGTATATTTGTTAAGTTAGTTGCTCCGAATTGTTGTGCAGGACTGTTGTACAAGCGTCTTCCAATGGTGTGAATGCTGTTGGTTCAACTCCATTGGTAAGTGACATGCTTAGTAGACATGAATGGCTCATGGTTATGAGTTATGAGTGGTTATGGCGGTGAACTTTTCTTTCTAATATTCGTAAAACTTTGTTAATAACTAACATATAAATGTTTCATTTTCTGCCCTTCTTGTGACCATGATTAGTTTCTTCTACAAAGGTTATTATTATTATTTTCTTCCCATTGTTTTTAGAGCTTTTCAAAAGGTGGTTTTGCGAGCGAATTATTTTGTGAGAATGGATGATAGTTCACCTACATTGGTCGATCATAGACCGGAACTATCCTCTCCTTCTAACCTTCTAGTCCTCTCGTGGACTTTTGGCCTCTCTGTTGAGTCGAGTGGCTTCACACGTTGGTTGCCTTATAGCTTAGAGTTTTAAAAGAAGAATCTTGTTCTAAAATTTCAATAGGTGAACAAATGTTCTCAATAAGTTTTGGGCATTCATGTCATCGATAGTGTGCTTTTTGAACCAATAAAAGCTTTAATGATGTGAGCAGTTTGGAAAAAGTGTGCAATTGGGTATTTGATTCTACACTGCTTCATTTGACTTTGGATCTCCTTGAGTGGCCGAGTTGAAATGATAATTGGTTGTCCTTGGATGCATGACAGTCTTATCTCGTTCTTTTCTAATGTTTTCTCATATCATCTCTCCTCTTTTGCTCCTTGCTCTCTCCTCACTTCCTCTTTGCTTTTTTATCTTTTAGGATAAAAGTAAAGATGTGAGAACTAGTCTATTTTTGTATTTATCGTCAACTAGTCACTTTTCATGTTGGTAATTTTCTCTTTTAGGTAATTGCTTAATGTTGGCAATTGACTTTCGACAACTTGTCATTTTGAAGTATTACATATAGAAGATTATTTCATGCCATGATTTTGCGATGATAGATGTTCACTTCCACTTGTTTTCAGCATGGTGAAGTTTGCAAACAAATTTGTGGTATTCGGTATACTATCTATTGAATTTATTTGAATTTATTTAATTGTTACTGTGAAATCTGAAGTACGTTTGCAATTCTTCTTGGAGTAACTGTAATCTATTGGTAAATTAGTTGAATCACCAAGAATCACCAATCATCGTTATCATAATTATTATGCTTATGACTATTATGTCCAAGATCATTTTTTTTTTATTGTTTTGTTATTGTTTTTTCCCTCTTATAATCTTTGGATGTTGCATATTTGTTAGGCTATTGGATGTTGTTATTAAGAGTATGTGCATGGTTTTGCTTGTTTTCTATCTGTAACTATCTCAAGTTGATCGTTGGGATGCTTTGACTGCAGAAATCTGAGCAAGATGCTGATTATGTTCCAATGCCAATTGTGATGATAGATCAAGATTCAGATTCTGATGCTACTATTGTACAACTTAGCTTTGGGATCGCCTTGGAGCTCTCATTGATACGGTGAAGTGGCTTTAAGGAGCCTTTTATTTCCTTCCAGTATAGCATTCCATTTGAGTTGTGTTGGAAAGCTAAAGGATCTATCTGTATAAGAGCATATTTTTCTTTATTAAAAATTCTTAAGTGGTCACATTTTATGTTGTTAGCGAATCTTGTTTATACTTTGGAATTCCACAGTTTGATATCATAAAATATTCTAGTCCATGAATTAGAATTGAGTCATAAAGTCTCCTTCAAGTTCAGTCAGAGAGATCAAAGTTAAGTCTGATATTAGCCTCTTTTTCAAATGAACTAATTCAATTCCACGTTCATCAAAGTTATTTGGTGGTCTGTCTAGGTTGCACACCATTGAAGGTGTTGATGTGGCTACTATAAGATAGGTGAAATTTTGATATCCAAATGTTAAATGTGGTAGTTATATATTCTGGTATCATATGTTTTAATCTATTTATTGATTTAACATAACCGGCATAGTGGCTTTACAGAAAGGCCTGAGCAGAGAATTTTTCTCAAATTTAGTGTCTTGGATGATCATATGCTTGATGATGATTTCTTTGTTCTTCGTGGTTTATTTTGGGCAGATGAGAGCATTGAAGGATTTGGGATTGGATGTGTCAAAGGGAACAGTTAACACTGAGGGCTCAGTTAAGCAAACAAAAATATTTATAACTCGATTGTAAGTGGTATTATATACATAATTTAAGCATAAATATCTCTTTTCTGGGCCAGAAGTCAAATGCATTTAACAAATGATATTTAGGATTTTATTTTTCTCCAAGCTTTCCGGAGTGGTTTGGTGGTTTCTCTTTCTGAATTTCTTTTATTTTTGGAATAAGAAACATAGAGGTCTACACTTTTCATATGCAGATCCTCTCATTATTTGGATTTCTGCACTTGTCCTAGCTGATTATATCTCCAGTTAAAAGGAACAAAAGAAAAAGGACACACACATGCACATGTATATATGTTGTTTCTAAATGAATACATATAAATTACAATCGGGGATGCTTTATTCTAGTTCTTGAAACCAATGCCTCAGCTTTTTAAAAGCAAATTAATGTTTTTTGTTTTTTGTTTTTTGTTTTAATGATTTTTTGCAAAGTGGAGGATTTTACCATCTTAACACTTTTACTTATTAACGACACTCCAATTCAAATCTTTCTTTTATTATCCTATAAAATCGCAAGGACACAAGATGAAGTAAAGGGAATAACTTCCGTTTACCTGAATCTATAGCTGCATAAAACTTTCCCATGCTATTTCTTTTTTCTTATTTCCTATTCAATTCCAAAAACTACTTACTTCAGCTACACTTTTTCTGGCGCAAATCATTTTCAAGGTCCTCAATTTGACAGTTTGTATACCATGTTTGAAGCTGCAGAACAACAACAATTGATACTTAAACTTTCATGTTCTCCATGCTTCTCACATTTGGCCTAGAAATTTGCGTGTATTTGTTTGTGCACGTTAAACTGCTTTAAGCACTTTGCAAATAAATGCCAAGCATGCAAAATCTGAACTTAAGACTTAATTTAATGAGGTAATGCTAGAGATAGTGGGCGCAAAGTTGAGGATCCGATATGTTGGAGCAAATTCGACTTACCATCATCAACAATCTGTTGAAGTATCATCCTGTACGTATTCCAATTATACCCCGACTTTTCTCCTTGACTTTTGGCTTTTTAGGATGTTAATATGAGAGAACTATAACTAAAATATTCTGCTTCTTGCTGAGGTTGGTTTGTTTAGTATCCTGGTTTGTTCTCTACTTTTTTGTAGGAATCTAGTCAGCAACTTGCAATGGGCGAGGCATTTGGGATCAAAGCTCCAGAGAAGAAAGTGAGTGTTCATGTTTATTTTAGCCTTATAAAGTAGCCACATCGTATTGTTTTTGTTTATTCTTTGAGTTTCTGGTTTGCTGCCAAACACTCTTTTGAGGGTAAAACTTTTGATTGAACAAGTAAACAATAATGTCGCAGACCTGTTCAAATATTGAGATGCTGATAGTAAAAATGTCCTGCGCTAGAATGTTTATCATTCTATTTTTGTTGGAAAAAGACATTTATTTTGCCTTGTAAGAATTTGGTTGGCAATGTCTTGCTAGTTTAAGTAGTATGGAAAATTGGATGGAATGGATTATTCTCCATGTTTTGTAGCCTATTTGCTCTGTTCTCTATTGAGAAGAAGTTATGGGAGTCCACTATACGTGAAGATGCTTGGCTAGTAATGGTCGATTATGAGGCTCTGCCTTTTCCCCCATAAGCCTATATCGTTGCTCCAACCCAATGAAGTATACAGCCATAACATGAATTGGACTTATGCTATGGTCCAATTTTCTTGCTAAAGCTGCTTGGTTTGATACGTATTTAACCAATATGTTTGATTTTGAGTTGCGTTTTTAATTTGGTTGACTGCAGCTTGATGTTGATGTGGCAACTCATATCCATGTGAAGGAAGATGGACCCAAGCGAAGGTTCTTGCAACTTATGATTCAAATTTATTTGTGCCTTATATACTGCAATCCACAAGCTTGATAATTTTTTTAACATTTTGCATTACATTTTGCGAACCACAGCTTGCTATATATAGAGACAGCAGATAGACCAGGATTGCTTGTTGAAATCATTAAAATCATTGCTGATGTCAACATTGATGTGGAATCAGCTGAGATTGATACTGAAGTATTGGCCTTTCTCGTCTCTTTCAATTTCTCTACCTATCACTCGCGCACACGTGTTTTTGCTGCTACTAACTTTTAGACCATGAACTAACAGGGGTTGGTAGCTAAAGATACATTTCATGTAAGCTACAGAGGGGCTGCATTAACGAGCTCCCTGTCTCAGGTAGTGGATCACCTTGACGCCATAACAACACTCAATTTTTATAGCTGTAGCATTGCAAAAAGTGAACCTGTTTCGTTTAAATTTCTGTGAGGTTTGGTTGGCTTCAAAAAGTTAGGAAAAACAGAGAATCTTCCTTGTCATAAATCCGGGGTTTGGTTGTCTCGAGAAGTGTAGGAAAAACGAAAAAGAATCTTTAAGTCAAAAATCCACTTTCAAATTGGCCTATTTTCTAGTTTTACCTTAATCACATTATTCCAGCCTCTCTGAACAATTTATTTGAATGTGCAGGTGCTAGTAAACTGTCTGCGTTACTACCTTCGGAGGCCGGAAACAGACATAGACAGTTACTGACATGATCTTTGTACAGTTTTAGGTGGCTTCCTTGATTTATCCGGGAAAACCAATATTTGAATACAAAAAAGTCAAATGTATTTGCATTTTATTGGGTGACAGATCATGAACCGTGGTTGGATTTCTATCTGGTGAGCATTTTGTGTACAATATTTTAGTATTTTCCAGTAAAAATATAAGACCGTTATTTTCGTATGTCTAGGTCGTGAGTCGTCCCTTTTCTCCTGAAAGCGGAACTCTTGAAAAAAAAAAAAAGTATTTTTTTGTATGGCAAGGCACAAATAATTAGGTCGATCATGTTTGTAGGCATAGCTTAGTGGTAATGTCACACTTGACTCCACCTAAAAAGCGCGGAATTTGAATGCCCACCCTAAATTCAAATTAAAAAAAACAAATTAATGATTAGGTCCATCTTGAGAAATGAAGTGAAGTATATATTATTGACAAATTCGTGCAAGAAAATTTTTTTCTAACTGTAGAAAAATCTGAATTATTTGAAAACTTCCTAAGTTTAACTATAAATTAAAAAAAACCCTTAAAACAGCCATTTAACTATAAATCCCCTAAATTAGTGTGTTAATAGTAAATTTCAAAATTAAAAACAAAAATACACTCCACTGGAGTGCTACATTTGTTCTCAAATTTTTTATCTAGTAAACTTGGTTATAAATTTCCAACACTAAAATATGACAAATGTTAACTTTGACATTTGATTACTATTAGTTAGTCAACTTTTTTCTTCTCTCATTATACTTTTTTCATTTTTTTTTTTTTTTTTTTTTTTTTTTTTTTTTTTTTTTTTTTTTTTTTTTTTTTTTTTTTTTTCATTTTCAAATATTTATTAATTAAACTGTATTTTTTGGAATGACGATGGCAAAATACATCTATAACATTAAAATAGCATGATAAAATAGGGCAGAAATATCGAATATAGTATTTCTCACACTTTTTTTTTTTTAAATATAATAGATATAAGACAAATATATTAAAGATAATCTCACATGCTCACATATGAAATTCTTTTTTATTTTTATTTTTCCATGTTGCTTCTAAAACTTGACGGAACAAGCTTGATGAAATTGGATTTTTGCAAGAATTTTGGAATTTGGGGGGAACATATCTTGTTGATGCAAGTTTGACGATAACTTCAAAAAATTCCGTTTTAGAAAAAAATATTTTTTTTGAAAGAAATTTTAACATTAAGTAGTTTTATTTTAAAAAAAAAAAAACTTCTTTTAAAACGCCTAACATAGTTATGACCTTCACTAGCATTTTATTTCTTTTCTACCCTGCTCTATTTTTTGAAAATAATTTTTAACTTAACTAATTTTAGGGAAACTGTGATAGAGCCACTCCCAGAATAACTATCAACAGAGTTTTTTTTTGAACCGTTAAGATTTAATTGAACGGTTGAAATGTTGTTGGTGTACCATACTTATCATAAACATTACCTTGCCTTACGCCATCCCACCCCAATTTTCTCTGTCACTGGCTACCTGTGCCCTGTCGTCGGTGACCCCCGACGCTGGCAACCATAACCCCAGCCCCCCCACCCCAAGCCCGGTCGGCTTCCCACCCCATCCCCAGCAACCCCCTAACCCCCTCGCCCCCACCCCAGGCTCGCTCGACCCCACCCCATCCCCGGTAACCCCCTTCCCTCCCAACCTCCACTCCCACGCCAAGTCCCCCTCCCTGGCCCCCTGCCCCAGGCCATGCCCCTCACTAGGTCGGCCCCACCCAGCCCTGGCCCCCCATCACTCCCTGCACCCCCTCTCCCCCAGCTCGGCGGCCCCCACCCAGGCCTCTCGGCCCCCTCTCTCTTTCTTCCCCCTCTTTCTCTTCTCTTCTTTCCCTACCCCAGCCCCCCCACCCTCGGCCCCCCCTCCCCCACCCTCGACGGGGAACCCCTCCACCCCCTTCTCTTTTCTCCTTTGTCTCTCTTTCTCTTGTCGGAGGGAGTCGGTTGTGTTGGGGGTTGGGGGGGGGGGCGCGGGCCGAGAAGAGAGATAGGGGGTGGAGAGGGTCCCCGTCGGGGGGGGGGGGGGGTTGGGTAGGGGGCATGGGTGGGATGCCGGTGGAAGGGGGACTCAGGTGGGGGGGTCGCCGGGCAGGTTGGGGTGGGGATGTGTCGGGGTGTGGGGGCCTGGGGCTAGGTGGGTGCTGGCAGGGCTGGGCCTTGGGGTAGGGGGGCTGGGGGGTGTCGGGGCTGGGGGCTGGGGCTAGGTGGGTGCTGGCCAGGGCTGGGCCCTGGTGTAAGGGGGGCTGGGGGTGGGTCACCAGCGTCGGCATTAGCCAGTGTCTGTCGCCGATGGCGGCTGGAAGATCGCCGACGATGGAGAAGACTTGGGGTGGGAAAGTTAATATGTGTAAGGTGTTTATAAGTATGGTACACCAACAATATTTTAACTGTTCGATTAAATCTTAACGGTTCAAAAAAGGGTTCTACCGATAGTTATTCTAAGAGAGGCTCTAGCACAGTATCTCCCTTTTAATCAAAGTTTTTACTTATTCTTGTACTTTTATTTACCGGTCAAGAAAAGAAAACAATTTGTCAATCCCCAAAGAAAAAGGAGAGGGGACTTCAATGGTGGGGGATGTATTTTTTGCCCATCAATGGGGTAAAAATTGTTCACTAATAGATTTGAATCGTACAATAAGAAACAGTGATAGAGTACCAAATTAAAATGAGGCATCTCATATATGATTTACCATCGTGTATTTGCGTTTGAAAAAAAAAAAAAAAGGGACTTCTACAAGAGACCATCTCACTTTGTGTCACCTACGAAGAGCTCGTGACGTGATGGTGGGTGGTTGGGTGGCTCTGGCTTGGGCTGCGGAATAGCTGCAGAGGTCGGTGAGTTCTTGATGTGGGCATTGGGTGGCTCATACTCTCAATGGAACTTGTTGACAGAGAAGTCGCAGCTATCTCCTCGGCCCAGAAACTGGCAACCTCTGCTATCTCTATGATCTGGGCAACGACCAGAGCTCGCGACGTTGGCAACCATAGTGCAGGTCGTGGTTTGGGCACCGGAGATGGCCGGAGACGATGTTGGTTGGGTGGCCGACGAGACCCATGGCCATGAGATTTTCTTACCTTTTTTTTTTTTCTTCGTTATTTTCAAGTTTGATTATGTATGTATTCTATTTTTAATTTAGTGTATCTTTTTAATTTAGACCGTTGAAATAGATCCAACGATCACAAATTTTTTTCTCATTGATGAGAAAAAGTGAGGAGGTCTCGTTAGTCGTTATAGCATTGGCCTTAAAAAAATCAATTAAATAAAAAAAGGGAACTTCTACCCGGGGGTAAAGCTACTTTTCTCATGGATGGTGTAAAAATTGTAAGCCAATGGCATGCAATTCAATGGCTATGATATATGCGTATCTACTTTGTAGTAGTAGACCACACAACAAATTATTCCTTTACCATTTCAGAAAAAAGAAAAAAAAAAAAAACTCATTTTTCATCTTCATCTTCTGTGACTAAATTTCAAAAACAGCTAACAAAACAAGAAATTTGAAAGTAAAGTTTAATTTGTTTCTCCGGTTCTTCCTCACCAGCTACTACGATGCTGGCGGTGCCAAGACAGACCCACCTCCCCACGGCAGCAACGGACAACCTAGCACCCAGCTTCCTCCCCGACGACGGCGGGAAGACATCCTTCCGCGCACGGCAGCGCCATCCGTACCGCTCCCACGTCTTCGAGTATATCATCCTCTCTTCCGACTCCCAGTTTGCCCTCTCCGGCTCCTAGGAATGCAAGTCCCACACATAGAGATGTGTGTTTTGACCACTAATCTGGTCAATAACATGGCTGGGCGGTGGGTGCTAATTGTGGTGGCAGTGGGAGCACGATGATGGTGGTGGAGGTTGACGTTGCCGTTGCATTGGGCTGACATTGATGTTCTTAAAATTAAAAACAAACAAAACAAAATAGTAAGTTTAGAGAGTTGAGTTTTGTTTGGTTTTCTGTTTTCTGTTTTTTTTTTTTTTTTTTTTCTGTTTTTTTTTGTTTTTGTTTTTGTTTTTTTGCTTTTTGTTATTGTGTTTGTTTTTGTTTTTATTAAATATTTTCATATTTTAGTCTGATTTGAATTACATATAGATAGTTCTATTTTAGTTCGGCGTTCCTCGACTCTTTTTTACGATTTGATTTAATTCTAAGGGTGTGAAAATATTTACCGCATCAATGAGGTAAAATAGGTTTACTCCACCACAGAATCACCCATATAAAAAAGACTTCTACAATAGGTAAGCCTATTTTACATTATTATAGGGTAAAAGTTTTTTTTTACCATTAAATCAGTTTATAGCGGTGTAGATCGAAAAGGTACATCAAAATTAGTGGTGTTCCTTTACATATGATTACACTTGAAAAAAAAAAAAAAAAGGATAGACCTCCTTCTCCTTCGTCCAAAAATCAACAGCCATGGTGGTTCACCAGACCAGAAAATGCCCGCGAGGAGGTGGGAAGGACTGGCTCATTGGACTAGAAAAAGCTCGCGAGGTTATGGGAAGGACAGGCGGCGATGGAGATCGAGCTCGTGATGTTGTGGATGTCGACGAACCTGCGATCCTAATCGTCGGGCTGATCGTCGAGCCAACGGCTATCGGAGGTTGCGAGGTTGCGACTGGGTGACCCAATGCCCACATTGCCAGCCTTGCCATGGTTGCCCATGTCATGAGCTCGGATCTCGCAAGCTCGGAGCCCCTACATGTGTTGAATATAGTGGGTGGGGGAAAACTGTTTGAGTGTAAAGAAACAAAATAGAATGGGAGTAAATCAAAAGGTTTGATGTGTAAAAATTCATTTTCTTAAGGTTTTATTTGCCCCCACTACAAACAGTTTGCTATTGGGTGTTTTGACAAATTACCTCCAAGATACAATAAACTCATGAATTTAATAAGTAGCAATCTTATTAAATTCCAAAACAAGATATGAAACTGATATCAGAAACTTGAGTTTTGTAGCCTTTAATATACCTGTTCATGAAGAGTTGCAACAGATACAATAGTCATGCCTTTTAAATTAAAAGGTGCCTTTTTAGTCAAAAAAACATATCTGTTTCAATAGACATACCTGTTGATCATCATAATTAATTATGATTGTTAGATTGTAATAATTCAATTAATGGTTCAAATTAAATCTGAAATCATTTGAATTCGACCGTTAGATCGTGCTCGATCAAATCAATGGTCCAGGATTAATATAGAAAAGCACTGCATTAAAAAAGAGAGTGCTTCTTGACTCCTTGTGACGATGAGTACTTGAGAAGTGTAAAGTGCGCCCTAATAAGCACCCAAAAGCACCCTAAATGCCTAATCACCCTCGCCCTTGCGTGCACATGTGGTGGTGCATGGTAGTAGCATAGTCTCTACTATATACTAATAATCCTTAAAATTCACTTGTTTCAATTATACCATTATACTTGCTTGTGCTTTTTAATATGGGACTTTATTGTTTCCACAAACAATGGTAATAGAAGAGATGTTACAATTTTTCTAACAATCCCCTACTAGATTGTAATATTTCTCTAAATTTCTTATCGATATACTCATACTTACAAAAAAGTATCTTTCGATTTAAACCTTCAATTAGTGACTATACTTTAGAGTACTCACAAGACAAAGGTGTGTGAAGCACTAAACCTCATCTTTTATTTCAGTACCCGAAATACATCACTTATGAGCTATCTTAGTTTCAAAATTATGTTCCATCATGATTGCACTATTACAGCCATGTGCTCTATCTTGGTTTCTTGACATTTACACAGGTCAACCAAACTCTTATTAGAAATGGCACCATTTCTTATGTTCACTTAGGTGAAGTTTATTGCATGTCTTAACTACTTAATACTTGAAGTTCATTAAGAGTTTATACTCATCCTTCACAAGTAGCTGTTTGTACTGAACATCCTGGGAGGGACACAAACTTAATTTTATTGCTTGACCAATCACTTAACAGTAACTTGTTTTTACCCATTAAACTTTGGAGTAGTGATAATGCTACTATAAAGTTGGGTTACCATCATCGGTGATTCTTTCAAAGATAGGTTTCAGTTCTATTCCACTAGATGTATCCTTGACTAGGTCCTCGCTAGGTCTTTTGTCGAAGATCTGCTAGGTTCTTGTTTGCCCTAACATATACAACATGAATAACACCATCTGTTATTAATTGCCTCACATATTCATGTCTTAAGCTAATATGTCTAGACTTTCCATTGTACACCTTAATGTAAATTCTAGACAGAGTAACTTCACTATCACAGTACAAAGAAATTGACGGCATTGGTTGTGGCCACAATTGCATATCAAGCAATAAGTTTCTCAGGCATTCTGCTTTCTTGCGTGCAGCTACTAGTGTTATAAACTCAGACTCCAATGTTAAATGAGTTATGCAAGTCTACTTCTTGGATGCCCAAGATACAGCCCCTCAACCAATAGTGAATATCCATCCCGAAGTGATTTGTTATCACTTGCACTAGTTATCCAACTTGCATCAGAGTGCCCTTCAAGTACTACTGGATAGTCAATATAAAACAAACCCAAATTAATGGTTCTTTTGAGGTAACTAAGTATCCTCCCAATTGTTTTCCAATGCTCAATGCTAGGGTTACTCGTGTATCTATACATTTTGCACATAGCAAATACTATATCTGGTCTTGTGCAATGCATTGCATACATCAAACTTCCAATTGCACTTGCATACTCAAGTTGGGCAACTGCTCTACCAGAATTTTCTAGTAACTTCATACTAGAATCAAACGGGGTATTTGCCTTTTTAAATGTTTGAATTTAAGAAGCACTTTATCAATGTAATGAGATTGGCATAGCGAGTAACCCCCAATATGTTCCTTAACTTTGATACCCAAGATAGTATCTACTTCACCAAGATCTTTCATCTTAAATTGTGAAGTTAAATACTTCTTAGTATCATTAACTCCACGCATGTTTGTTCCAAAGATAAGCAAGTCATTAACATATGAACAAATGATCACACCAAAATGATCTACAAACTTAGAAAAATACATTTATAGCGTTATTGTGTTTAAAACCATGTGATAATATAACTGAATCAAATTTTCTATGCCATTGCTTCAGTGCTTATTTTAACCCATAAAGTGATTTGATTAACTCACAAACTTTCTTCTTATTTCCAGGCAAAACAAAACCCTCAGTTGCTCCATGTAAATCTCTTCATCTAGATTACCATTAAGAGAAGCCGTTTTCATATCCATTTGATGCACATAAAAATGTTGTATTGATGCAATAGTCATTAGCACTCTTATGGATGTTAATCTAGCCATAGGAGCATATATATCAAAATAATCTATACCTTGTTTCTATTTGAAATCTTTAACTACTAATCTAGCTTTAAAAGTTTGTATAGACCCGTCCGTATTGTACTTTCTTCTAAATACCCGCTTGTTACTTATCAGTTTTGATCTTGCAAGTAGATCAACCAAGATCCATGTATTATTTGACATAATTGAGTCCATTTCATCATTTATAGCCTTTCTCCAAAGGTAGCATCTCTAGATGACATAGCCTTACCAAATGTTTTTGGATCTTCTTCTAAATTAAGTAATAAGGGTATTTTATTAAGTACATTATTTCTATCTCCTTTAACCAAAATGGCTAAGGCTTGAGATGAAATAAAATTAGGGGCTGATAGGTTTTCTTTCCTTTCTTGTTAACTTCTCCTTGGTTCAAATTGTATTTCAAGTTCTTTTCTTTTGTTGTTAGTAAAGGAACCTAGAGTTAAGTTGCATGGTGAATCAAAAACATATTTAAATTCACATGTAGAATCATTACTAAATTTATTTTCAATAAACTCAACATCTCGTGATTCTACAATTACATTAGAATCTAAATTCAACAATTTGTATGCCTTGGAATTTTCTGCGTATCCCACGAAAACACTTTTTATCCTTCTCAGTTCTAATTTTGAAGATTTAGGGTCATGCAATCTATAGAAGGCCAAATAACCCTAGACCCTTAAATACATCAAATTAGGCTTTTTACCTTTTCATACTTTATATGGTGATACTGTAATAACTAAATTTTCTTCGATACAATTTCTTGTAGAGAATTTCAAGTTGAACCATGAAGGTATTTATGCAAAATTCTGATTAGGGTTTTTGAGTAATTTTATGAGTTCTTATTGACTTTATAAGACTCAATTATGAATTGTTTAGATAAGCAAATAACCTTTTTGGGTAAAAAGGGGAAGAAAATCCATGATTTTTGATTGGTCAAAGTTTAACCAAGAAGGTAAAGTTGATCAAGAAAGTCAAACTTGACCAAGAAAGTCAAAAAAAGTCAAAATTTGACCAAAGGAGTCAAAGTTGACCAAGGAGGTCAAAATTGGTCAAGGAAGTCAAAGGTTGACCAAGGGTGTTCAACGGGTTGACCACACAGATATATGATGAGCAGTATGAAAATATACTGTAAAAATCAAAATTATGGACATGAGAATGTAGATGAGAAATAAAATCACCATAGAAAAATCAAGCACAATAGATAGGAATTTTTGGGCCAAAAAGTTTTAAACAAAAAGAAAATCTTTCATACTGTCCATTTTCACACAGATAAATTTTGGACTGTTATGCTATGCCACAGTATGGTGTATTAGTAAGCACAGTATCAAAAATATCTGTGTGGGCTTAAAAGTGGACTGCTTTTTGAAGAAAGAGCCAAACAAGCCTTAATTAAGCTTATGTCATCACCCTTTTTATTTATGACATCATTAAGGCTTTGATTAAAAAAAAAAGGGGATTAAAATATTAATTGAACAGCTTTAGAATAGTGAGGTGGCCGGCCAAGGTAGGGGTCAAAATCCAATTAATTTTATCTCATGGGGTTTTAATAAAAAGGTGAACCAAAAATATTTCAAAAAGTGCCCCATTTTTCACCTATAAATAGGCCTCATGGGTGATCAGTTTTTGGCTGGAAAAATCAGAGAAAAACAGCCAAGTTCTGCCCATTTTTTCTCTCCAAAAATCTGCAACTCCAAGTGTGAGTTTGAGTGAAGAAAAAATTCAAGAAACTTAGGGGTTCTGGTGCATGTGGTGTTCGGTTTCTACTAGTGTTTTCAAACCAAATTTTTCGCAGCTTTGTGCTCAGTTTTGGGGCCTTGGAGCCTGCTGCAAGGGTGTGAGAGAGTGAGCAAAATTTGTGATTAGGAGTGCTTAGTGTTGGGTGCAAGCAGCCACCAAGAATCAACCACAAATTTTGGTGCAATTTGGGCAACAAGGAACCGGCCATAGTGGTGCTCTAGGGGGGAGATCTTGTGTGAGCCAAACCCTAGCCCAATTTGTGAGATAAATCAAAGTAACCAATTCTAAACCTTAATCTCTTTCAATTGAGCTTTCAATTTGAAATTTAAGTGTATTTCAAGTTGAATTTGTAAGAGCATAAGCTTAATTTATTTTGTGCCCAAAGTTAGGAACCTAGGTTTGTGCTTGAACTAGATTAGGGGTGGTTTGATTTTAATTTGCTTGCTTGCTTTAAATTTGTGATTTGCATGCTAAATGTTAGTTTGTTGTATGTCCCCTGATCTGCCATATAGTGTGTGTGGATGGAAATTATGTGCTAGGTTGCTAGGATTTAATGATAATGCTTGGCATGTTTGATGCAACCTAAACCATGCAAGCTTGATTGATCCAATGTCAATTAGGGTTTGCATGGTGATGTTAGAAATTGTGTTTAAAGAAAATTTACGTTAGAAAACCATTGTATGTGTGTATTAGAGCTCCTGCGGTAGCTGGTTGAGCTAGGTTTCACGTTTAGGACGTAAAACACACTTCAAACTGAAAAACTGCCAGGTTCGGGTAAATTCTGACCAGTTTTCTAAAAAATGGATTTTGAGGCCTTTAGAGGCCGAATTTGAAGAAACTCAAAACATGAACGTTGCTCAAAATTGTTTTTCCTAGAGGAAACGTGGATATTTTTCCAAAATGAGGCTCCAATGGCCTTCGTTTTCATGAAAATCCGAGACTGACGTGCCCAGACTTGTATGCACGTCCAGTTGGATTCCAAAGGGAAAACAAAAAGGTTAGAGTCAGAACTGGGTTTTTTACAAAACATAAAAGTTCTAGAATTTTTTGAGATCTAAAAGTTTCATGAAGACAACTTTCTCAAATTCTGCCTAGATTTTTAAATAAAACTATGTTTCTAAAAACTATACAGGGAACAGTAAATTCCTGTACAGGATTTTCTAAAAACAGTACAAGAAAATGATATTTTGCTCAAAAACTGATAGTTTGACTATGGGACTGTTCCAAAGGCAGTTCCAACTTTTAATAACTTTTTCGAATCCCATTCTAAGAAACCCAAGATTTTCATAAGTTAAATGAAAGGAATTTTGTGAAAAAGGTAGTAAGTCACCAACATTTTCTAAAGGAAACAAGTAGAACTATAGACCTAAGTTTTCTTGAAATTGAGGTAATCTAGAGGATAACCATCAATAACCAAGTAAGATACCCAAGATATAGGATTGGGTCCAAAGCCCAAGGTTACCAATAGTTACCCGATAGGATACCACATAATTGGGCCTTAGGGTAATGACCTGGGTTTGGTTACACCAAGGGTTACCCAATGTAACCCAACATGATACTAAGATTAGTAAGACTAAAGGTTACTTAATGTAACCAAACATGATACCAAGGGTTACCCAATTTAACCCAACATGGTATTAAGATGGTAAGACTTAGGATGACCAATGATAACGTAATAGGTTATGGGCCATATATACTAAGACATAGTCCAAGGATTTGAATAATGACCTAACCTTAATCATGTATATGTGGGCTTAGCTTACATGGTTACCTTATGTAACCTAATAAGGTATGATACAAGGTTAATGATACGAAATATTAGGGTTACTTGTAGTAACCCACTAAGTTATCATGAGTTATGAAAGGGGACATATAATTAGGTTTCATGTATGAATGTTGGTTAGGTTACCAACATACTATAACGATCAAGGTTTCTTACCTATGTCCTTCTATGAATCAGGAGATAACCTGCAGCGGCATCCTAACCAGGAGCAGCCCCACATAGGACGTAGCCAGCAAAGTAAGTACAACTCCCGCCTACAGCATAGGCTTTTGTTGTGGTGCTTACCCAAGCATGTAAATGTGTAATATGCTATGTGTTAGAAACATGTGATGTTAGGTTATGATGTGCAATATGGATTGATATGTTATGTGATATGCCAAAGGTAATGCATGCTTATGTTATGATAGATGGAAGATAAGTTCATAGTTATGGTATGATGAAAAGCATATTATGCTAGAATATGATTATGTAGGTGTAACATCATAAAGCATGTTCACCAATTACTAAAATAAGAACAAAATCAAGAAAGAGATCATGAAAAGCAAGTAAGATGGCAAGCGAGCTTGCCTTTGTCGTACCACCCGCCCCGAGGTCGGGTTGGACTATGGTTTGAGTTGGAAATAGACTAGCCGCCCCAACCACTCCATAGTTGTGCGCTGGGTACGGACACTTATATAAGGGGCCCATAAGTAAAATAAGTTAAGATACGAATCATGTTATGAAAGTATAAGAAAGCATAATGAAGCATAAACGGCTCATGCGTGATGAAGTACGTTATGCAATTATGTTATGAAATGTTATAAATTGTCATGTTAAGTTATGTGTTATTTTTATGTGTCGTGGATGTATAGTTGTACTTGCTGAGCAAAAGCTCACGTCTTACGTTTATGCTGTAGGTAAACAACCTATGAGCAACCACTGATGCAATGATGGGAGAGCATGGTGGAGCAACTGTGAAATGTGGGAATGCCGTCCGCTATGCGTTTTGATTTTATGAATATTTTATGTCGCGATAGAACACCAATAGTTTAGTAATGTTTAATGCGTACGCCAAACACTTTATTTAGTTATTGCTTATATGTTAATACGCTTGTATAAAAAAAAATTTCCGCTGAATTATACTAAGTTAATAAGTACGTTATGTATGTATGTATGTACGGTAACGGCTGTGCTAGGCGGATCGTTACAGATACATGTGTTTTCATAGAAGGGATTCTATTATGAACATGACATGCAGTAAGTAAGGCTTCTCCCCATAGATTATTTGGCAATCTAGAATTTAGAAGTATAGAATTAATCATATCTGTGAAGGTCCTGTTTTTCCTTTCAGCCAAACCATTTTGTTGAGGGGTAAAAGGAGCAGATCTTCGGTGAATAATTCCATGCTCTTCACAGAAGCCATCAAAATCATTTGAAAAGTATTCACCGCCTCTATCACTTGAACCATTTTAATTTTCTTTTCCTTTTGGTTATCAACTTCAGCCTTGAAAAGTTTAAACTTATCAAAGGCTTCATCTTTTGTTCTCAATAGATATACATATGTAAATCTAGAACAATTATCTATAAAAATGATAAAGTATCTTTTCCCTCCTTAAGTTAAAATACCATTGTATTCACAAATATTAGAATGTATCAAATTAATATTTGTGTATTTCTCTCTACCTTAAGAAAAGGTTTTTAGTCATTTTTGTTTGAATACATATTTCACATTTTTCATGACTAACATTGCTATAAAAAATTAAATCATGCTTGAACATATATTTTAAAGATCTAAAATTCAAATTGCTAAACGAGCATGCTAAGTATCAAAAGAGTCAACAATATGAACAGAATTCATAATTTTATTAATATCATGACTAAGTTTGAACATTCCATCACATGAGTATCCTTTCCCAACAAAAGGCCCGTTTTTGGTGAGAATACAATTTTCAGACTCAAATACAACTTTCAAACCATTCTTACATAACAGACTAGCAGATACAAGATTTTTTCTAATTTCTGGAACATGAAATGCATTGTTTAAAATTAGTTTCTTTCCAAAAGTAAATTGAAGATCAACGCTTCCTTTTCCAACAACTTTGGCAGCATTGTGATTTCCCATGAGAACTGATTGTCCATCCTTAACTTCTGCATATGAAGAGAACAACGCCTTGTCAGTGCAGACATGTATGGTAGCTCCGAAGTCTAGCCACCAATTAGAGGATTTATTTGTAGCTACCATGTTCAATTCAATGACCATGCCTATTTGCATTTCAGAAACCATAGCACAGATTTCTTCAGACTGTTTCTCGACCACATTAACATTGTTGGAATTATTTTCTTCCTTCTTCTTCTTGAATCTGTAGTCACTTTGACGATGGCCTTTCTTTCCATAGAAAAAACATTTTCCAGAAAACTTTATCAAGCCATCTTTTTACTTCTTTTTGAACTTCGAATCATTATTAACTTGAAGTTCTTTTTGAATTTACTTGCTTCAATGAAATTAACTTTGGAAGAATCGTGAGAATTATTCTTTGGATCACGAGATCTAGTCTCCTATTCGATTCTCAAATGTTTTTGCAATTCTTCCAAAGTTATGTCATCCCTCTTATGAACGAGTTTCTTTCTGTAACTATTCCAACTTTGGAGTAATTTAGCAATAATAGCCTCCATGAGGAATGATTCAGAAATTTCAACTTTCAATTTCTTAAGTTTCATGACCAGAACTTGTAACTCATGGATTTGATCTAAAACAGACTGGGTATCAACCATAGTAAATTCGAGATACTTTAAGATGAGAAATTTATTCGTACCTTCCTTCTTTGTTTTGTACTTATATTCAAGTGCATTCCAAATTTCCTTCAAACTCTCCATTGAATTGTAGAGGTCATATAGCTTGTCCGACAGACTATTCAGAATATGTCCTTAGCACATCACTTCGTCTTCTTGCCACTCCTTCCTTTCGGCCTTCAATGCTTTAGAATCGTCATCTTTTGGTTCGGGAATTGGAGGAAAATTCAGATCCAGAACATATGCAATTTTCAGAACATTGAGAAGGAAAAATAGTTTTCCTTTCCAACAAGTAAAATTCATCCCATCAAAGCGATTAAATTTGACATCAGGAGTCAGAAACGAAAAGAAATGGCGACCAAAAAATAGACATTCTGGTACCAATTTTTTGGTCTCAGAAGGTGAAAATTCTTGTAGTGTGGATCTTAATAGAGCACTTGATCCGGCTTTGGTTTATGACATGGGTCTCACAGACTATGTCGAGTTCCTTTGCTCTATTGGGTACACTTCAACAATGATAAGTGTGTTTTTTCCCCACAAGGTTAGTTCAAATATTTGTGTTGAGACATATGCCATGCTTGGGCATAGAATGACACCGGGCGATCTGAACCTTCCATTCGTTTCTGTGGTTTTTAGTATGGAAGTTGAGACAGTGACATATAAGAAATCTGTTACAAACGTAGGGACCAATGTTGATGCAGTTTATACTGCAATTGGTGCAAAACAAAAGGGTGTTAAAATCACTGTTTACCAAAGAAGCTTGTATTCAACGCAAAAAATCTGACACGAACATATGAGATTACATTCTCGTGATTGGTGGGTACGGAAAGACGGCGAGGTCTGGATGGATTCAGTGGAGTGACGGGACTCACTGTAATACCTAGTTTTTCGATATTATTGTTTCCTTTCAAAGGAATTAAATGTGTGCTATAAAGGTATTTATGAAAAAACTCGATCAAGGTTTTTGTGAAATTTTGTGAGTTCTTATGGTTTTATAAGATTCAAAATTGATTGCTTAGACTAGCAAGTGACCTTTTGAGCTAAAAGGGACAAAAATTTCTATGATTTCATGTTGGTCAAATTTGACCGAAAAAATCAGAGTTGACTAAGAAAGTCAAAGGTTGACCAAGAATGATCGAAGGTTTGACTATGCAATATTATGACAAAGCAGTATGGAAATATACTGTGAAAACCGTCTTTACGGTTAAGATAGCATGAATAGGATTTAAAACCACCATAGAAAAATCAAGCACATCAAGTAGGAATCAAGGGCAAAAATGGCTTTGAAAAATAAAAAAATTTTATATTGTCCATTTTTACACAGATAAATTTTGGACTGCAGTACAATATAAAAATACTATGTATAAGTGAGCACAGTATTGGAAATATCTGTGTAGCTTAAAAGTGGATTGCATATTAAGTAAAAAGGCCAAACAAGCCTTAATGATATTTACTCACCTTATCCTCAAATTATGACATCATAATTAATTAAACAAAAATTTGGAAAGCATTATAGAGTGTTCTAGACAAGTCTTGACCGGCCACCTATGCACCCCTTTGTGCAATTTTTTGTTTCTTCAAGGGCTTTTTGATAATTTTGAGAAGTTTTCCCATACCTATAAATAGGTGTGAGGTGGTGGTCATTTTATTCACCAAAAATTGGAAAATCTAGCAAAACTTTGCCCATTTTTCTCCTCAAAATTGAACTTGAAGAGACAAGAAAGAAGAAAGGAAAATTAAAAATTCAAAGGGAGGATCTTAGGGTAGTGGTCGGATTTTCACCAAGAAACCCAAGAAAAGTTTGAAAAATTTTTGGAACCCATTTTAGGCCAAATGGCTGGTTGTGGGAAAGAAAGAAAGGGAAGAGAAAGTGAAGAGAGAAAAGAGGTGGAGAGTGGCCGAAATTGTGAGGAACAACCAACCAAGTTAGCAAAATTTTTTGGTGCCCATTGGAGGGTGGAAAGGCCGGTTGTTTGAGGACTAGGGAGGAGAGAATTTTCGGACCCAATCCCTAACCCACTTCTAGGGTTAATCAAGGTAACTCTCCCATAGCCCTAAACTCTCTAATTAAGTTTCAATTTAAAATTTATATGTATTTCAAGTTGAAATTTGTAAGAGCATAAGGTCAATTTAAATTTGTTACCCTAGTTTAGAATATGTAGGTTTTGTGCTTGATTAGGTTAAGGGTGGTTTGATTTATAAACTTTGCATGGTTATATGCTTATGCTTGATTGATTTTAGGGTTTGCGTGCTAGATGTTTGATAAGTTGTATATCCCCCAAATATGTTCAAGTATGATTTAGAATGGCATGTTAGGTTGCTAGAATAGGACTTGAATGAATGGTATGGTTTGAATGCAACCTAGAACCATGCAAACCCTAGGTTAAGGCAATTTCGTTAATGGTTTGCATGGATGCGATTGGGTCACATGAATGTTGAATTGGGATGTTAGAAATCGCTGCATGTCTGCTTTCTAGGCTCCCGCGTGTTCAGTTGAGTTAGATTGCGCGAAATAGGACGTAAAACGAATTTAAGAACGAAAACTGCCAATTCGGGTAATCTTCTGATTACACGACGGTTTTTAGCAAAACCGTCGTGTAATCCTAGGATTACACGACGGTCCTAATGTCTGTCGTGTAATCCTCCGAAAATTTTCAAATTTTCAAAATTTAAAAATTTTCAAAAAAAGGATTACACGACGGTTACAAAAACCGTCATATAATCCTCCGAAAATTTTCAAAAATTTCAAATTTCATGCTTTGGAATTCGCACGAAAACCCATTACGTAAATACACTTTCCTCTTCATTTATCATTATTTTCATCTTCAACACTTTAGACAACTCAAACTTTTCTCCTCCCCACCTCCTTCGCCCGCCCCCCAACTTAAAATCCGGTCACGCCGCCGCCACCACTTCAAACTTGTCCCAAACCGCCACCATGGCCCCGGTTTTTTCCCGCTGCCGCTGTCGTCGCCACCACCTCTCTCTCCCCGTGTTCCCATCAAGGCCGTGACTATTTTTCTTTAAAGAAAAGCAAGGTGACTTCCATATTACTCAATTTCTTATTTTCTAACAAAACTACGAACACGCAATACTTTAATAACTTGCGTTGAGTGTAATTTGTAGTGTTGTGGTTTTGGGAGTCGTTGACCCATGGGAGGACCTCGTCCTTTATTTTGATCCTTTTCGAGAGAAGAAACGAGACGATTTTACTGAACTCATAAACATGTAAGGCAATTTTAGTATGCTAATTTTTTTTGTTAATCTTAATTATATGCATATTAATTAGTTTGAACTTTACCAATTTGCTAGGGCCCTAACGGATTGGAAGATTACGGTCGGCGAAGGAATTAGAAGGAGACGAGATTGTAAAACGAAAATCTCAAACCGGCATTGTCCTCTCCAACAGGGAAGTGTTGAATGTAGTTATTTCATTTTAGATTTTATGAGGGAAATAGTATTGAATGGAATTGACGCACTTGAAAGTAAAGAATTTTTCACTTCTGATGATTTGGATTTGATTAGGGGTGAATGGTGTGGTCATGTAATGGAATTCGTTAATTATAACATGTAATCTTTGTAATATATAATAATTGGTATGTTTTTACCTGGATCAATGTTGTTAATATCTTGGATTGTCACTATGATTTTTGTCATTTCACAAGAGAACAGTGGCTTTACACGAGGGTTCACTCCGAAACTTTACACGACGGTTCACTCCGGACCGTCGTATAAAGTGGCACTTTACACCACGGTCCTCGGTATGTCCGTCGTGTAAAGTCCGCTTTACACCACGGTCTTATATGTCCGTCGTGTAAAGTCCGCTTTACACCACGGTCCCTGGTATGTCCGTCGTGTAAAGTCCGCTTTACACCTCGGTTCCCGATATGTCCATCGTGTAAAGTCCGCTTTACACCACGGTCTTATATGTCCGTCGTGTAAAGTCCGTTTTATACCACGGTCCTCGGTATGTCCGTCGTGTAAAGTCCGCTTTACACCACGGTCTTATATGTCCGTCGTGTAAAGTCCGCTTTACACCACGGTCCCCGGTATGTTCGTCGTGTAAAGTCCGCTTTACACCACGGTCTTATATGTCCGTCGTGTAAAGTCCGCTTTACATCACGGTCCTGTAAAGTCCGCTTTACACCACGGTTCTGTAAAGTCCGCTTTACACCACGGTCCTCGGTATGTCCGTCGTGTAAAGTCCGCTTTACACCACGGTCTTATATGTCCGTCGTGTAAAGTCTGCTTTACACCACGGTCCTCGGTTTGTCCGTCGTGTAAAGTCCGCTTTACACGACGGTCCTCGTTATGTCCGTCGTGTAAAGTCCTATTTACACCACGATTTTTGTATTTAAATACATGATAGCACGATGGTCAACGACCGTCGTGTAAAATTGACATACCACGACGGTTCATATAACCGTCGTGATATCTTCCACGACGGTGGATTACACGACGGTTCTGTGACCGTCGTGTAAACTTTGCACGGCGGTCAAAAACCGTCGTGTAAACTGTAATTTTTAGTAGTGTAATGGATCTTCGATTAATTAATTGTAGAATTCACCCTCTACAATCACTAAGCTAACCAAATTTTTAAGAGCAGCAAGCTTATGTAGCGCTTCATGGCACTTATAAGTTACAAAGTCAGGAGTTTAGACCGACCATCCATTATATATATATATATATATATATAGACTGACCGTATTTTTCGGGTACCAATACATTTTGAACTGTGAGAAAAAGTGTCATATACTTCAATGCAAGAATTCCATCGTAACGAACTTCAAACGTATCTATTTAACTCGGATTAAGAGATTTTACAAGGTATATTGCAATCTCCTATATTGTAGTATTCCCAACCCACCAATTATGGTTCACCTCAACATACATGATACACACACATATATATATATATATATATATTTTAAATGCTAACCCAAATAAAGGAGATTATTCTATCATAAATTATACAACAATTATGGTCTACAACCACTTCTCCACTACAAGTAAAGCAGCCAAAATGAGGCATTAAATCAAATCAGTTAAAATAAAAGCAAAACTTAGTTGGTAAAGGCCGTTGTAGAGGCACGAAACTAATCTTCTTTCACTCACTTCCCCAGCAAAGTATTCGTAATTAGAGGGAGTTTTCCTCCATAAAATATAGCAATAAGAATTTTCCCATGTACATTATTAATATAATACATAAAGTTTCGATAAGAAGTATCCCATTAGTATAATGATATTATCTCCATAGTAGGTGTGTTTGAATAGACAATGCATAAAGTTTTATTTATTTATTTATTTATTTAATAAGAAGGCAATGCATAAAGTTTTTTTTGCTGGACAGACAATGCATAACGTTCTTGTGACCACAGGTATAGTTTTTTCATCTTAAAGTGTAAAGTTTGAATTCCTTATCATCATATTAAAAATTTTTTTTAATAAATAAATTTTTACGAGCATCTTGTACTTATAGATTATATGTTGCAAACTACAGCTGTAATTTTTTTTTTTTTTTTTAGCGAAACTTAATTTTAGTTCTCTATTTAGTTAATAAACTGATGTCTCCCAAACTTATTTCTCTTTAGCAACTTACCCCGAAAACTTTCAATTTTGACAATGTATCCCATGAATTTAATAAATTATTGCAATGTCCCTTACTTAGTTAATCTTACTTTAAATTTAAATTTTGAATTTGGAAGATTGGCATAAAAGTTTGTATTAGATTTGGAATTCTTTTGTTGAAAATAGGATTTTTCATCTATACATGAGATGTATTTGGGCTTATTGTGATCAATTTAGCAGAAGTTAAGTCATATCAATTATATTACAACAATTTAGATAATTTAAGAGATAAATTGTCAAAAAATTAAAAATTTGATGGATAAGTTACTCAAAGATGATAATTTAAGGTTTAAGGGGATAAGTGTTGAAATACCTTTTCAAAGTTTGTAGGGATGAATATACAAATGAAAAGTTGGAGGATTCGAAAAGATACGTGACATAATGAGGCCAAGCAACAAACACATGTGATGTCGGCCCCCTTTGACTACTTTAGACTTTGAATTTTAAAACTTCTTAGAATAAATTCTCAAACTATCAATATGCCTTACAGTAGCCATCTTGTTTAAAATATTATTAAAAAATAAACCGTAATTATCATAACATAAGGTTCTGAGACATGCAAATGATAAAATTATCTATGATTAAAATATAATTTAAACTTCAAGTGGTATTATAGTTAATTTTTTAAATAATTTTTTGGACTGAATTGGACTAATTGCTCTGGGATAAATTTATAGTTCGATAACTGGTTTTAGGGTATTTTAAAGTTGAGAGACTTATAGCTAAGGGATCAAAGTAAAAATTGACCCTTATTTATTTATTTATTTATTTATTTATTTTCACTTAACGAGTAAGGAGATTGGGAAAAGTCAAGTGCACCGTCCAATTAGCTTTCTATTCTTTTCTTTTCTCTTCTCTTCTCAAGAACTCGCTCAGGTAAGAGTTGACCTAGAATCTTCACTTGAATCTAAAGTCGCATTAGGTCTTTCATTTAGTTTTGCATCATCATCAGCTGCTTCTATTTCTTCCAGGTGATAACAGTGCTCTGAATGCTTACTTCTAATACAATAAGCTAAAAGATCATTCCCTATAGCAAACTAAGAGAGGTAAATTTTTATTTTTTTTTTATTCATATTAGTTTTTTATGATCAGCCTTTTATCCATGTGAATTTGTTTATCAGGGTTTGAGTTGAATCCAAATCCAATACTTGTCCTTCTGGTTGTCTAAGACTTCATATATATATATATATATATATATATATATATATTTATTTATTTATTTATATTTATTCTGCTTAGCTTCGCATTTCCCTGTGATTCTTGTTTTCTTTTCTCTTTCCCCTGGTTGTTCTTTCGCTTAAAATTGTGTTTCAGGGTTCGTTTATTTCGTGAGTTCCAAGATAGACGATTGAAAAAAAATTTGGATTGAGCTTGATACGTTCTGATATATGGATTTTCTGAACATGTTTACACGTATATGTAACTGATGTGAATAATAATCTGTTAATACTAATAAATTAAATTATATCAGTTAACACGACATGAAATAATCACAAAATAAAAAATAATAATAAGAAAACACTAGATGTCATTATTTAGCATGGCTAAAAACCCAACTCGAAAAAAATCGTGCCAAGCAAACTAGTTTAATGGCAGGAATTTTTGTTTTTAATTTTCGAATTAAAATCACAAAGGTAAATAGAATTATAAGTATCATTAATCACTCCACCACTCTTAGGAGCCATGAAGTCTCCCCCTACCTACCGGCCTCATGCTTATTACATAATTTGCTTTCGGTCCAACTGACGTACTCCAAACCTCCCTGCTTACTTTTGGTCCATATGACTTATTCCAACTAGCCACAATTTTCCTTTAGCTTGTAATGACTTGTTCTAAAATTTGGATTGTTAATTAACTTGTTTAAACTTAATTTCTTGCATATGATCTTAAATTTGGTTACTAAATTTTCAGAGAAATTTTTTTTAATAACATATAACTTAAATTAATCATAGTTGGTATAAAATGTATAGCCTGAAGCACTAGAAAGAGAGTAGATTCAAAGCGGAAATATATTTTTAAAAGAGACTTAGACTCTCAGACAGATTTTACTTAGATCATATCCTGATATACTAGTAGGCAATTAGTGATTAGATAAGGGCTTGTTTGGTTCGTAGGTGTTGTTTCCAAATTAAAATCATTCTTGTTCTAAAATAATAACTCATTTTTATTTGGTTCTGAAATAAAGTTTAGATGTGTATACTGTAATTCTGAAAATAAAATAATTTTCTAAAATGATGTTTGGATAAATATTAAAAACAGTCATTTGACAAATAGGTTTGTAACAAATCTAATAATTTATATATAAGGTATGAATTCATATTTGTTCCTCTCTCCACCATGAAAACATTAAAAAAGAATCGTCTTTATTGGGAAAAAAATGAAAAAGTTATGATATTTTAAAATTTTAAGTAGATGAGGGGATAAATTTTCTAATATCAAAAAGTTACAGAGTAAAATAGATTAAAAAAAAAAAAAAAAAAGATTCCCGAATTGGACCACGAGTTCATTTTTTAAAAATGGGCTATTATTTTGTAAAATTATTATTTTGTCCCTTGTTACTGTGTAAACTTTCCTACTCTGGCTTGTTTGGTGTTCCATAAAGTTCAAATCAAGTTTAAAAGTACAATGAAATCGCGTTTATTTTTCTTCAAATGATAAACTTTATACCCGGAGTGAACCAAATGACGATTTTGCTTCTATTGGCTCCCTTGAACTCCCTTGGATTCCCCAGAAGTTGAATATTTCAATAGGAAAAACAATGACTTAATTAGGTAATTAGGTAACTCTAAGCTTGGACTACCCGACCTATATATACTATCAGTTTCAAGTGTGCCACGCTCACTTGAAAATGTTAAGAAATGTGAGCATCTTTCAATCTTTTTGTCCTTATATATATATACACACACACACACACACATTACATTTGACTTATTGATCTTTTACAAGAATGGTTGTCGTGTCAAATATTATTTTATTATATTGCTTAATAATGGGGAGAGCATCGTGATTATGATAGTATTGAATCTGAATAGAAAGTTTTAATTTCTTGAACGATTTATTAGTGATAAATTAATGTAAAGAAAATTGAAACCTTACTTTATACTAACATTTGATTGATTCAACTAACAAAATTGTTTCGTTAGTTATTGGGCTATTGAGTTCACACTTTTATTTGTCGTCCCAGATCTTGGAAGCAAATAGTAGAAGATGAGAACAATGCTCAACAACTGGTTTTCATGGATGATTGGATCAATCAAGATTTTGAGAGATGTTTGTAAGTGATTTAAAATCTATTGATGTTTTAGTTATGTATTGCATAATAGTGTATGTGATTGGAACCTTAACATTGTATATACCCTTGGTTCATTTTGAAAATAATATTCTATTCCATTAAAAAAATATATATGATATATTAGTGGTTAACTTATAGATTATTAGCAGTACACCTGCAATTTTTGATTAATGGTACGCTTACAGTAAATAGTTTAAGTAAATAACAAGTTTTAAAACTATTTGGAGTATACCACTAAATAGTAAATTTATCAGGTAAATAAAGTTATTAAAAGTTTCTCTAACTTAGTAAAAATGCCATTTGCTATAATTTCTATTACAACATTATTTCAATTAGGATCTTGCATGCTCATAAAATTATCATCTTATAGGTGTAAGAACATCATGTTTCCAATGTCTTAGGTTAGCACAATGTTAATTGGCCTCTTTGGCAACAACAATTGCTCTCGAGTATTTTCATGTAGTTAATATTCTTAACAAATATGTAACAAGAACAACGTTTTTCGTTTGTTAATTTCTCTGGAATAGAGGAAGGATTTTGTTGAAAAAAATTCCAGGCTGTTCCCAAACAAAAAAAAAATCCTGTCAAAAAATTAAACGTGTTATACTTGACGTATTGATCGTGCATAAAAACTAAGGAGTAAATTTACTTTTTATATGTTGTTGAAGCTTCTAAGATATTTAATTTTCATGTGCTTATTGTGGTAGGTATGGAACAAAACGTTCAGAGTGTTATATTCCCACGTGTGCTTGAAGAAAAAATGCGAACACTGAAGAGAAAATTTCAAGATTTGGAAAGCAAAACAGAGGATATGGAAGAAGAGTTGGCAGTCGCAGAGCGCTCGTCTCGGAAGAAACGAAGAAAGCAAGTAAAAACCTGGATAGAGCAAGTTGAGAGTTTAAGGAATCGAATCCAACAAGCAGAGCAAGAAGTTACCGAAAGTAATTTGTTGACACGCGCACCGTTGGTAAGAAGTGTCGATAAACTTACGACAGAAGTAACAGAACATGCTGAAATGGGTGAATTTCCAAACGGGCTGACACTTGAAGTATATGAAAAGAAAGGAGATGCACTGCTAACCGGCAAACTAATAGGCGAAAAATTTAAAGAAAACAAAGAGCTGATTCTGGAAAGCTTAATGAGTGAAGAGGACTCGATCATTGGCGTATGTGGGATGGGCGGGGTTGGAAAAACAACTCTGCTCTCGCATGTTCACAACCAACTTGTTGTTCAACCAGGCATTTTTGTTTCTTGGGTGACTGTATCACAGAATTACAGCATTCGAAAGTTGCAACAGGATATTGCAAAAACGGTGCCTTTTGACTTCAGAAAAGAGACTGAGAACGAAAGGGCAGCAGAACTGGAAGAAGAATTGAAAAGAAAGGGGAAGGTTGTACTCATTTTAGATGATGTGTGGGAGAATATTTGCCTACAGAAGGTGGGAATTTGTGTTGGCGATGGATGTAAATTAGTTTTAACAACCCGCTCTGTTGAGGTGTGTAAAAAGATCGATTGCCACAAGATTATCAAAGTGGTGCCTCTTTCTCAGGAAGAATCTTGGAAATTATTCATGAAGACACTGGGGAATAATATTTTACTTTCTAGTCAAACTGAACGATTTGCAATGTCTCTAGTGAAAGAATGCGATGGTTTGCCACTAGGGATTACTATAATGGCAGGAAGTATGAGAGGAGTCGATGACATCCGTGAATGGAGAAATGCAGTGAAAGAAATAAAAGAAGCAAAGTACAGAAACGAGGACATGGAATTTTTTGAGGTATTTCGTGTCTTGAAATATAGCTACGACAAGTTGAAAGATCCAAAAGTGCAAGAATGCTTTTTGTACTGTTCCTTATTTCCTGAGGATTGGTTGATCAAAAGAGAAGAATTAATCGAGTATTTCATCGATGAGAAGCTGATCGATGGAATGGACAGTAGGGAATCACAATTTGATAAGGGTCACAGCATATTGAATAAGCTAGAAAATGTTTGCTTGTTGGAAGCTGCATTAGATACAAAGCATGAAGAATGTGTGAAGATGCATGACTTGGTAAGGGATATGGCCATCAAGATTGCAACTGCAAACCCCCACCGATACTCAGTACAATTGCCTAGAATGCTTGATTGTGGAGAGTGGTCTGCGGATCTCTTAAGGGTCTCTTTAATGGGGAATATTACGCCTTATGTTCCTTTCAATGGATCTCCAAGATGTCCTAGACTTTTAACGTTAATGTTATGTCACAACAGCTCGTTAAAAGTCATCCCAAATGGTTTTTTCATGCACATGTTCTCACTTAGCGTTCTTGATCTCTCGTTTACCAGAATTAAAGTTCTTCCAACTTCGATATCTAACTTGGCAAGTCTCACCTCCTTGAGGCTGAAAGGGTGTAAACGTTTGAGGCAGTTGCCATCTTTGGCAAATCTCATGGCTCTGAAGAAGCTGGACTTGAGATGGACAGCAATTAGAGAATTGCCTGAAGGCATGGAAAGGTTAATTAACTTGAGATATATAGATCTTAAGGGGTGTAGGCATCTAGAGAAAGTGCGCAATGGGGTCTTGCCTGAACTCTCTCAAGTAGAATACTTCCATTCATCTAGAACACTAAAATACGTGAGAGGAGATGAAATAGGGAGTTGGAGAAAGTTAGAAAATTTTCACGGGCACATTGATGACTTGGCCACATGTGTTAGATTATGGGGAGAAGAGAGAGGACCGAAGAAGTACCTCATCGGGCATGATATTTGCTATCATGGACCTCCAGTTTTTGACAAAGAAGTGTACCTGAGTGATGTCAAAGGCGAAGAAAATGCATTTGCAGTACCTGCAGGCATTCAGTTGCTAAATCTTGATAATTGCAATGGCATAACTCGTTTAAGCCATATTTCAACACTGAGGAAGGCAACTAACCTGAGGAGCTGCAAAATATCTTTTTGTGATAAAATGAGACACTTGATTTGCTCCTGTTGTTGCTACGTTCCCTTTTTTCAAAGCCTTGAAACACTCATATTATGTGAGTTGCCTTTAACTGATGTAATCGAGAGACAGAGGCCGCCATTATCATCATCGATGCTTCCAACGAAGACCTTTTCCTCTCTAAGACAATTAGAAATAGAACGGTGTAATGGATTGAAGAGAGTGTTTACTCCTGAACTGCTGTTTCAGCTCCAAAACCTCGAGACGTTGTTAGTCTTAAATTGTGAAGGATTGGTGGAAATAATAGGAGAGGCATTGGATGGAGACGAAGCTCAGGAGGCAACAACTACAATCATATCTGCTCTCCCCAAGCTAAACTACTTGCATTTACGTGACCTTCCAAAATTAAAGAGCTTCTGCAACTGTAGCATGAAAGTGTCTGATTCTCTAGGAGAAATACGTATTACTGGTTGTTTGGAGTTGAAAAGGATCACTCTGGTTCGGGAAGAAACACATCCTCACCAATTTCTTCGAAAAATCTATGTACAAAGAGACTGGTGGGATTTGCTGGAGTGGAAACATCCGGAAACTAAAGTTTTCCTTCAGCCTTACGTTGATTTCTCCGAGCCACCACACATGTGGTTGGGTCAAGCGATCACTCGTCAAGTTCGTAATAAGTGGCCGGTAAGGTTCTAAATTCAATCCTCCCTTTTGGAATATTGCTCTCTGTGTTGATATTGTAGTCATGTTGGCAGTCTAGACCATTTGTTAATTTCCTCAAGTGATTATACCTTGTACCATTTGACGTGTTTATCCTTTTCTATTTTTTCAACTATTTTTATGACAACTAAGACTGTTGTTTTCTTTTTCCTACCTCCCCCTTTTTTATTCTGACCCATGAATTTCTTGAATGCAGTGACTGAATTAATCATTCAACAACAATCTCCATCCAGTAAGTGATTTAATAATTTTATGTTCTTATAGTTTGTTTTGACCTAAAAATTTATTTTAAAAAAAAAAAAAAGTTACAAGGAATGGTAACTTGTTCTCTTCTAATTGCCTCTTTATTGCAGTTTTCTGCACCAAGTCAAAGCTCACTCTGGAACATTTAATCTATGGAAATAATCTGGTTTGCAGATGGCAGATACTACTTTCTTTTTTTTTTTTCGTTTCATTCTATTTGTGCTTTACTTTAGAGTAATGTAATCTAAGATTATTTTATGATTTTAGTGATTGATCAAGACTATAATATGTTCTCTATCTGGTAGTTGTTTGGTTTTGATACACTGTTTTGTACCTCATTGGGCAATTCCTTTGTTTGTTCCAAGTTTCGAACTATCCACAGCGTCTTATGTTCTCTGCTTCAAGAATTTTTACTACATAAAACTCACTTATTTCCTATGAATGGAACATAACAGATGCAAATTTAAACGTCGTGATACTCGACGTGTTATAGGGTTTATGTGTTGCTTCTTTTAACTTTGGCTCACCTCGTAAAGATACTTTTTGTCTTTGGTTTTTTTACTTCTGATAAATCAAAGTTTGTTAGAATGAACTGAGCAAGACTTCAATTTGGTCACGGTCACTACGAAAACCAAACCATGAACACATGTAGTAGTTCCGGAGACACTTTTTTACTACATTTGGATTCCCTACTCTTAATTTTTACTTTAGACAGCAATTTCTTGGGCTTCCACAATTTCATTGTTGTCTACAATGTATCAATTTCTTCGCTCCTACGGAAAAACTCAATTTTGCTAGAAAACTTCAACCTAACATGTATTGTTGAAGTTCGGTTATATTTGTTTCTTATGATGCATAAGAGTATTATAATTAACTGAGCAAATTTATCTGGCTCCTAAGAAAACTAAATTTTCACCACATCTATGACAACTTCTGTGCTCATAGAATAATCACGTGCAGCACTGTAAAAAAAAAAAAAAAAAAAAAAAAAAGGGTGGCGTATCTACCTCTTTCACTGACTTGACCAAGCCATCGCATTTCTAACAGACAAAAACAAAAATTAAAGAAAAATAATAAGAAAGATAAAACAATAAGTAGAAGAGTAGTGTTGATTCCAAGAGAATTGAATTGGCAGAACAAAATTTTAAATATGTATAGATAGAAGAATGGCAACTCATATACTCATCATTTAGAATTAAAAAATTAGGACACCTAGCATAAAAGCAAGTAAAAATTTATGACAATAACTGTAGTTTTCCCTAGTTGGTAGGTATTGTTATTTTAGCTATTTGTTGAGGATAGATTTCGTACGTTATATTTTACCACACACATATAAGCAGACGTGCCATCAAAGAGCATAAGATGACTCACGAACGAACAATGTGCATAATCCAAGAACGAGTCTCGGTAGACAGCAGAGCAACTGGCGAATGACTGACGAGTCACCAGAGGCCAAATAAGAAAAGTTAACTCTGAGACCAGCAAAAAGGAAACTACATCAAGCATATCAAGCAAGGATATTAGCTAGCAAGCACGAATCCTATCAGAACGGAAGTTTCCCTTTATTTTCAAGTCATTCCTAAATTGGAAAGTCAACCAACATAGAAAGAGGCAACTTTTAATCAGTATTCAAGACATATTCTACGAGAATCAAATAACTCAAGTCAGCCCATCAACTCCTATAAATAGATGCTTACTCCACAAGCTTAGACAACCTTTCAAACACTTTTCCAAAGCGCAATTGGCTGCTACTATCCTTACTTACTATACTTAGCTTAATTACTTGAAATTTGAGGACACTTTTTTTTTTTTTTTTTTTTAATTTGTATATCTCAAAGGACAAACAATTAATATATACATATCGTTGTGATTAATAAAACAAGTCTAACATTTTAACATACAAATTTACTGGTCGTTACTCATTAATTACTTTCTAATAAGTACCTTACACATGCAAACATGTTTAATTAAACATTACTAATTAGCATAATTTAATACTCAAAATATTTGCGGAGATTCTACGTAGTGGTATCCCATCCCTTATTTCACATATGCTATGTAGCCCGACTAGCCCATATGTTATAGTGCGGGTTTCCTACCTACAGTATGAATATTTTCTGATAATCTTTTGCTCAGCAAGTACAAACATATCCTAGTAAAAATAATTAAAAACATTTCACAAAACATGCATGATCCATTTTATGCTTGATTGTAAATTATCCATTTATTCTTGATTATGGGTTTTCTTATCTTATCTTATATGTGGTCCTTGGTGTACGCACCAAATGCATGCAATCATTGGGAGATTAGCAGTTGTAAGGTCCCCAACGATACCAAGATATATATATATTTTTTAATTTATCGGTTACTTTCTTATCAGCCCTAAAACTATATCTTACGGATAATTTTAGACAAAGTTGTCTTCATGAAACTTTTCGTTTTTCATGAGGTCTAAAACTTTTACATTTTGACAAGAATCTAGTTCAGTTTCTAAGATACCCATTTGGATGAAAATCCGTGGCTGGGCGGTCAAAAAGACTTATTCTGCCCAATTTTAAACATTGACTTGAAACATGGTCTTTGAGATGTTTTTAGACAAAGTATTACATTTATACCGTGTACTTTCTAGATTGTATTGGACATTTTCATGAATTAGTTGTTCAGTTATAATCCAAATGGAAATATTTTATGTTTACTTTAGTAATTAAAGTTTTCCGAACGTAACTTAGCCCAGCAAAATTATAATAGTGTTAAATTACATTGTCTATACAAATACTCACATAAAATATTGGAAATTATGAAATTTGGGAATTATTACCACAAAATTCATTTTTCCATCAATAGATGAGATTACCAGGAAAATTCAGGACTTAACCCATTTCTAAGTAGAAAATTCAGGAAAATTCGGGACTTAACCCATTGAAGTCTGGAATTTTTTTTTTTTTGGACATTACAACCTACCCTCCTTAAAAATTTTGGTCCCCAAAAATTAGAATAATTTTGGGTACTATTTCTTCATGTCCTCCTCATGTTCCTAGGTCATTTCCTCTACATTATGATTCCACAACAGCATTTTAAAGAGGGCTATGAACGATCCGAAATCCAAACTGATTTTTCTTTATATATAAGATAGATCTTTCTAAGCTTCCATAGCGTCTTGATTCAATACATGGGAGAGATCTAGAACATACTTTTTTAGCATTAAGATGTGAAAAATGTTGTGCGCTGAGGCTAATTCTAGTGTAAAGCCAACTTGTAGGCAACATTTCGACCCTCTCAAGTATCTCAAAAGGTCCAATGTACTTGGGACTTAGTTTTCCCTTCTTTTTGAATCTCATTACACCCGTCATTGGTGCCACTTTTAGGAAAACTGAGTGTCCTACTTGAAATTCTAAAGCTCTATGATGCTTATCCATGTAACTTTTCCGCCTGCTAGGAGCCACCTCTAGCCTTTGTCAGATCAGCTTCACATATCGTGTCGTATTTCTGATGAAATTTGTGGTAGTTACTTTTCTCCAATCTCGTCCTAGTGAATCGGGGGTCTGCACCTTCTTCGATAAAGAGCTTTATATGGTGTTATATTAATCGACGTATGATAGCTATTGTTGTACAAAAACTCGATCAAAGGCAATCTCTTATCCTAGTTCCCTTTGAAGTCTAAGACACATGATCTTAACATATTTTCCAATGTCTAAATGGTTCTTTCTGATTGACCGTCATTTTTGGGGTGAAAAGCTCTTCAATTTAAAACCTTTTGCATTATGAATACTTCTCCAGAACTTTGAAGTGAATCAGCCATCACGGTCTGAAATAATAGATTTAAGAATCTCATGTAACTTTACTATGTGAGCTACGTAGAGTTGTGCTAATTATTCTATTTAGTTACTAAGCTTAATCAGCAAAAAGTGAGCAGATTTAGTCAATTGCTCAACTATTACCCATATTGCATCATTGTTGTCGGATGTCCTTGGCAATCCAACCACTAAATCCATGGTTATTTTTTTCCCATTTCCACCTTAGGAGTTCAATCTTTTATAGTTTTTTGATGCAGGAGCATACTTGAACTTAGGAGATGGCCTATGTGGCTTGAACCTCGAAGAAGTACTTGAGCCCATCCTTTAGGTATGCCTACTGATTTGAAAGGGACTTTTCGAAGTAAGGGTCCAAATGAATAGTGCTTGTGGTGGATTCCTGAGTTTAGTAGTGAATGGTATTTAAAGGAGTTAATTGCGTCTCTCCCATCAGTTGCAACTTTTTAGAGGAATGGTTGCATCACTCATACATTAGTTGGTATTAGAGCAATAGGTCCCAAGTTCAAGTCCACATGGGTGCGCTTATAAGAAGGGGATAATAATGCAGGAGTATACTTGAACTTGGGAGGCGGCTTACGTGGTTTAGGCCTCGAATAAGCGCCTAAGCCCATCTGTTAGGTACACCTATGGATTCATAAGGGACTCCTTGAAGCAAGGGCCCAGACAAATACTGCTTCGGGTGGATTCTCAAGTCTGATAGTGGATGGTGTTTAAAAGAGTTGATTGCGCCTCTCCCATAAGTTGGAACTTTTGAGAGGAATGGTTGCATCACTCCTATATTAGTTCTCTAGCTAGACATTGATGCTCTGCCTTAATTTTTTGGCAAGTAAAGCATTTAGACACAAATTCTACAATGTCATTCTTCATTTTCGGCCATCAAAAGCTTCATTTAAGGTCTTTGTACATCTAGGTCACTCTAGGATGTACATAATATTGCATTTCATAAGCTTATGATAGAATCTGTTTCTTGATTTCCTCATTCTTGGGAATGCATTTCCTACCCCTACAGTAGAGTATGCCTTTTTCAGAAATACTGAATTCTAAATTTTCTCTTCAACAATAACTTCTTTCCTAATCCTTACCAAAGATGGGTCAAGCTCTAGGTTATTTTTCGTATTCTCTAGAATGTTTTGTTTGAGGGTCAACATTGACATTTCTCCCATAATCATTTCGATCCCAAAATTCTTAACATCCTTATGTAGAGGTTCGAGCACTGTACTAATCACCATTAGTGTGGTAGATGACTTTCGGTCGTGAGCATCAGGCACTTGTTTGCTTTTTAAGGTAATAAAGGATCTCGCAGTTGTAGTCCTTTACCAACTCCAACCATCATCTTTGTCTCATATTGAGCTCTTTTTACGTGAAAATGTACTTAAGACTGGTGATCAGTGTAGATCTCACATTTAGTTCCATACAGGTAATGTCTCCAGATCTTCAGTGCGAAAACTAACACGAGCTGTAAATCGTGAGATTGATAGTTTCTTTCATGGTCCTTAAGCTGTCATTAAGAAAAAGCAATTACTTTTTCATTCTGTATGAGAATAGATACTAATCTTGTTTTGGACACATCATTGTAGATCATAAAGTTTCCTTCTTCTGTGATTGGGATTGTAAGAATCGGAGTGCTTGTTAGCCTCTTGTTCAGTTCTTGGAAGTTCTCCTTGTATTTTAAGTCCACTCATACTTCTTTCACTTCTGGGTGAGTTTCGTGAGAGATGCTCCTACTTTCAAGAATCTTTCAACAAATCGTAGATAATAGCCTGCTAGTTCAAGAAAACTATGTACTTATGTAACATTTTTTAGAGCTAGCCATTATTTTACTGCTTCAAATTTAGCGAGATTTATTGATACAAGGTGTCCTAAAAAGTGAACATTATCCTGCCAAAATTCACACTTCATGAACTTGGCGTGCAACTATTTCTCTTCCAAAACTTGTAGAGCAATCTTCAGGTGCTCTTTGTGCTCTTCCTTTATCTTTGAACAAATCAGAGTGTCATCTATGAAGACAATGAAAAATTTATCTAGGTAGTCCTTGAACACTCAATTCATCATATCCATGAATGTGCCTATAATGTTGCTTAGTCCAAACGGCATAACGAGGAACTCATAGTGTCCGTATCTCGTACGAGTCTTAGAAATGTCTTCATCTCTAATTTGGAGTTGATGGTATCCTGAATGGAGATCGATCTTCTAGAATACTATTGCTCCTTTAAGTTAATCGAAAATATCGTCGATCCGAGGTAACGGATACTTGTTCTTAATCGTAATCTTGTTAAGCTTTCTATAATTGATACACATCCTCAATGTACCATCCTTCTTTCTCATAAACAGGACTGGTGCTCCTTGACACCACATTCGAGGTTCTAGCTTCAACATCATTCTTGATGTAGGCATAAATATGAGTGTTCGTGCTGGCGGGGCCACCAAACGTCCCTGGTTAATCTATGAACTCTAAATTTTGGCTTGCATGTTATGGAGTTGAGTCCTTTGTGGCTTCAACTTATTCTACGTAATTTAATTCTGCTTGTTGGTATAGCAATTTTTTGGCAAAGTAACCTTCTTTGCCACATAAGTAACAAGTATTTGAGCAGAGTTTGCATTCACCTTGATGTTTCTTCCCTCACTTGGGCCATGTAAAGTAAACAGTGTTGTTCATCTTCTGAGGATGGTTTTTCTAGTTGTTGTTTCTATTGAAATTCCCCTTTCGCTTGTTGTGCTCTGATTGGAGTGATTGCCATTAAGGTTGGATATGTTTCCTTGGTTGTTCGGTTGATTTCATTGGTTCTGCTTCGATTGCGACTTCTCTTTCTTCTTCTCTTCAAAGAACTAGGCCCTTTCTTACTTAGCTTAAGCAAGACAATACTCAGCGCGTAGTGTTCTTTTGACACATTTAGCAGCAGTCGTAGATGGTCTTTCGCGACTATCAATCACTACTGCTATCTCAGGGCAATACACTCTTTCATTCTCAATTGGCATAAGGTAAGGGCAAAGTCATGTCATTTGATCAAACTTGTGGATAGCCTTAATTACTAACATAGAGCCTTGCTTGATGTTGTTGAATTCATTCTGTTCCATTTTTCATAGCCATCTAATTACAGAATCTGTCATTGAATTCCTGAATGAAATCATTCCATGTCATCTCAAGTACATTTCTCCTCATTTGCATAGTTTCCCACCAATAACGAGCATCCTTCTTTATGACATAGGAAACATAAAACACATTTTCTTGTTCAGTGAGGTTCATAAAGTTCAAGACTATTTGAAGGGAAGTTAACCATTCCTTAGCCGTGGATCCTTCGAATTCTAGTGGTTTCATACGTCGGAACCTCTCATATAACGGTTATTGCGGAACCACAGGTTGGGCGGCTTGTACCGCAGGCACAATTGGTGCTGCAGGTTGAGTTGGAATAGTTGGTGGAAGAAGTAGTTCTTGATTTTACTGAACAAGCTACTCGCGGACATTCTGCATTTTGCGCTCCTGGTCTTCCAATTTGCGCTATAGGTTAACGACCATTTCAATTAGGCTCGCTTCTTATGGTCATCTTGCTACTGTCGCTCGAGGACGTACCATGGCTCTTTATATAACTCTAGCATTCAACCTAAAAAAACCATGCTTGTTTAATATCTCGCATGCAATTATTTTAGCTTAAGCATAATCTTATGATGTGAGTTTCATTTAAACATAAATGACAGAAGGTACAACCCATAAATCATGGCATATCATATCTTAAAAGCATCATGTCATAATCTCACATAGTCATAAGTTCACATAATAATTAACCATATTGGTCATAATCAGTCATAAAGAATACATAAATCATAAGGATGACACAAGCATCGCTAAATATATAAGATAGATAATATATAACAGATCCACAAACAGTAGGTAAACTATCTGATAATAAACTACTACACTCGATCTTCTACCAATACTCATGGACCGTGCGTCTCATTATCTTTTCCTTTAATGACAACCTCGGTGGAGTCCTCCTCTTCTGGATCAATACGGGCATCATTGTCTCTTACGACTTTTGGTTGGTGCAGGGCTAGTGTCTCAACATGGATGCTAGCATCCTCTACATCCTCCAATCCCCCTGTTGGATGAGTGTCTACCATCTCTGCTCTCAGATGCATATCAGCGTAAATGACCTCTAAACATAAGTGATTATAATCTAGATAGGGTTGGGGAAAGTAGACAAGTGCTCGTATCTCGTGGGGAACTCCCTGCCAAAACGGCTCATATGCGTCCTTTTAGCGCAGTTCATAAAGGCACTCAGCAATGCGATCCTCCTTGAATCGATATTTGTACTCCTGCATGCTCTTACCTTGTATAGGTGCCCATCTCGCCGCCCGAATGAAAAAATGACGTCCTTGTACATATGTCAAGTCAACCATTCTCTCTCTATAAAGGAAATGACCTACAAAGTGCTTTGTAATGTTGCAACGGAAATCCCTCTAACGTACGAGGTTTAAGTCTTTCCCAATAGACTCCCACCAACGCCTAGCAGCACCCTTCAGCTGGATTACTGCTAGTCTTGACCATGTCTTCCATGTCATGCCACACAAGCTGCAGAAGGACTTTATGTGATGTAGCCAATCTCCCGAATAAGTTCCTCCGTAGTAGCGCTCTAGTTTGGCTCTACGAAATGTAACCGTTATTTTGGTACCGAGTTCACTAAGAAGTGTGTCTTCGGATAATAATCATTTAAGTGGTGGCATAATGATAGTACAGGGATATCCACTTATAAAATTAAGGTCAATAACTACCACTAATTGTGAAAAGAGTTCTAACTTACTTAGACAGGCTGAAACTCATGTGGAAACGAAATAAGGTAGGATGGCAAAATACCGCTCTGATACCAACTGTAACAACCCGACTTTTCGAGCCATTAGCTTACTTACTTATTCTTAATTTATTTAGTCTTAACACATATTTATGTTAGGTTCCAAAAATACATTTTTTTTAACATCATATTATACTTGTATTTCAAGAGTTTAATAAAATAAAATATTTAACGGAGGAAATTGAAAATCTCTACATAATAAATATACTATTCAAATTTGTACTTAGATAATATTTAAAAAGTTATAATGTCATGTGAGTTAAAAGGAAATACCCTAAAGTCTTTTTCTCATAAAGTACTCCTACTAGTTTAATAATACCAAAATATTGAAAACGTAGTTATAAATATAATCGATACAAAATAATATAAGAAGTCCAAGTGCAGAAATTAAATTCGTGGTGGTATCCCACTCCCTTCCTTCATCGCCTCCACACAATTTCACCAGTCCAGAAAACATCTAAGTGGCAGGCTGCTTACTCGCGTTACCTACAGCACGAACACACACGTATGAGATTTCCCTAAGCAAGTACAAACAATATCACACAAAATATTTTCATAAAATTATATCATCACATGTAACATCATGAATGTTCAAAAATGGATGTGATTTATGTTTGTTCAATTATGTTTCATTATAAACATGTCTTTTCTACTTAATGGTCCCTATGTTGTACCCATATGTGTGTAACCAATAGAGAGTTAAGGGAGCAACACTCCAACCACCTCCAAGTTCATAACTTGTAACTTTTATTCTTATTATATTCTCTAACTAATAGGAGGTTGGTACGACACTTATTCTTATGTTTCGTTATTCTCCTTTTTATTAAATATAACAATGTGAAGATTTATATGCTACTATACATTCATCACTCTGGCATAAATATTGTGAGACATGTCGATTATATTAGTGCAAAAGAAATTATACATGTTGAATGCTTAATCAAAGCAATACATATAAATCATATACTCATCACATCATTAAGACAAATCATAGCAAACATAGAGCATCAATAAAGAAAAATATTTTGTTTCATACTATAAGAGAGATTTGTACTTATTTATCTTATATGCTTAAACTTCCAGAATTGTAACTCCAACTACGAAGCTTGAGAAATTATCCTTATTCAACAATATCTTATTATTAGATATAATCATAGTTATATTACTTTATTCATTTATTTATTTATTTTATAAATTAAAGTGAGCTCAATTTACTTATATCATAATTAACATTAACAATTAATTCAAATTAATTATTAAGTGTTAAATAAATTTCTATTGATTATTATTTAAGTAATTTTAATTTAATTTAATTAATTAGTTAATCAATCAATTATGTAGTAGTTAATTATTATTTTATTTAATTGAATAATATTACATAATTTAAATTGAGTAATTAATAATAATATCGTTAATAATTTAATATATTACTTAAATATTCTTTCTCATATAATAATTATCAATTATTAATTTTTATATTAATAATTAATAATTAGATTATGCTAATAATTAATATTTGATTAATCTCTACTTAATCATCCATAATTATATTAACAATTATATCAATGATTAATGATTAATTTTGTAGTTACTCAACATAATAATCTTACTGACAAAGCTAATTATCACTTACTAACTCTTATAATTAATTAATTGATTATTAATCAATTAATTATTTATTTTATTAATTACTAATTAACTTTCTTAGCATAATTACATTTTTTTTTATGTATTTATTAGTTTATTTATTTATTTCTTTCTTAATTAACTAATCAATCAAGATGACAAAGAGTTACCTAAGCTTCACACTTCTTTGAACTTGGTAACGGGGTTGTTTGGAGCTTGAAAATGGAGGAAGGAGGGTGCTAGAAGGATGTTAGGAGATGGAGAATAGTGTTAGTAGTGGCTAGAGAAGTTAAGGTTTTTTTGCTTAACTTGTGTGAGAATAAAATGAGATGTTGGAGGCTTATTTTTAATCAATATTTGCTTTAAAGGAGCTGTATTTTGAAGGTTAAAAATGGAAAATTTTTGACTGATTCTCCCCTTGCATTGCCCCCACTTAAGGAAGAGAGTTGTAAGACCCGAAATTTTGAAGACTTATAATCTCCTTGTTCATAAGGAATTAAAGTCTAATTTATGTATCAATGATGTGTTATATGAAAAATTATGAATAATAATGAAAAAATTCATAATTTTATCTAAACGATGTTCGAGTCCTCATTTAATGATTTTGGGACTCAATTAAGGTTTTACGAGCCAAGAATGAAGTTTTTAAAGGAAAAAGGAATGAAAAAGGATGAAATTTGACAAAAGTCAAAGATTTGACCAAAAGTCAAAGGGTTGACCAAAAGTCAAAGGGTTGACCAAAAAGTCAAAGTTTGACCGGGACGGATCACAACGTCGACTTTACAAGTATGATGAAGGAATATGGAAAGAATCTCCGAAAATGGAGTTTTATAAGCCGTAAATCCACCCTAGAAAGATCAAGCACACCGAAAAAGAATTAAGGGCAAAAAGGTCTCCGAAAAATTGGAGAAAGAGATTATTGGTCCAAAAATTTAATGGGATAATTTTTGGATCAAATTACAAAATAAAAATGCTCATCACAGTGTTGGAAATAACTGTAGAGCGCAAAAAGAGCTGTGCAAGACCGAAATGGCCAAACAAGAGCCCATGCCCATGATATCATCCTCCACTCATCAAAGAGTAAATAAGTGAGCTTGTCCTTTCCCCCCCCATCATATTCGGCTGCCACACAAAGAAGAAAGAAAGAAAGAAAAAAAGAAAATCCAAAAGGACAAGCAAAGTGAGAGACAAAACCATAAATCAAGGAAAAGTGCACCAACTCCTATCCATCAAATCCCTTCTCCCTCTAGTCATTTTTGTTGAACAAAAATGAGTCAACCATGCTCTCCCTTTTCCCTCAAAGTCCGGCTGCCACAAGAAAGAAGGAAGAAAAGAAAAAAAAATAATGGGAACAATGACAAGATTTAAAGCCACAAATTAAGGACCAAAAAGGTGAGACAAGTGGGAGATTTTTCTAGAAGCTCTCTAGAGCCAACCAAGGGCTGCCATTTGTCCTCCTTTTCTCTTCAATTTTCAGCAGCCATGCCCTCCATATCTCCCTTGGATTCGGCAGCCAACAAGGAAGGGAAATGACAAGACCAAAAGTCTTGAATCAAGGAACAAGAAAACAACCACTCTAGTCATTCAAGATATCCCATCCTTTTCTTTCTCATTTCCTTGTCAAAGTAAGCCAAAGCTTTGCTTATCCTTGAGCATATTCGGCAGCTAGCAACAAGAAAAGAAAAGGAGACATAACCCACAATTTAGGGACAAGAAACCATCTACTTCAACCACTCCACTTTTCACATCAAGCCTATCCCATCTCTCTAGCTTTTTGCTTGAGAAACTAAGAAAAAAATCCTAGCCATTCTCATTGTTCATGTTCGGCAGCAAGAGGAGGAAGAGGGAAAGAGAGATTCAAAAGTTTTGAACTCCCATTCCAAGGGTGCACGGCTTTGAGAGAAAGAGAGAAAGAGATTGGAAAAATTTTCTTGTGAGTTTGTAGAGCATTGACCGACCAAGAAGCAAGAGAGGAAGAGGTAAGTAAATCTTGAAAAATTTCTTGGATTCCTCCTTTGATGATGCTCGGTTTTGTGGAGCCTTAGAGCTAACAAAAAAATAAAATTTTGGATGCATTTTCATGAAGAAAACCGTGGGTTAGGAGCAAGCCAAGGAAGGAAGAAAATCTTTGGGATTTTGAAAACCCTAACTTGGGTTGAGGTAAATCTTTTAAACCCCTTGGATCTAAGCTTTATTTAAGTGTTTTTAAGGTTGGTTCAAGAGATTTGTAAGGACATAAGTCCATTTAATTTTCAGCTCTATTTATGGTGTGTATGTGCTTGATAGGTTAGGGTTGGTTGGCTAATTTTTCTATGCTTGTTGCTTTAAAAATTTGTGCATGAAAATGATGGATTTTTCATGCTAGAAGATAGGTTGTATGTCCCATAAGGTTAGGCCAAAAATCTGCCAAGGCAATCCACTTATTGCATGCTAGCTTAAGACGTAAACCGAACACAACCCTCAACACTGCCAGTTCGGGTTCGAACCTGAGCAGTTTCGGGAAAACGAAAATATCATGCCCTTAGAGGCCGAATGAGGAAAAAGTTAAAACACGAAAGTTGTTCGGAACAACTTTTCCTAGAGGACGGCGCGGACAGAATCTCGAAATAAGGCTCCAAAGGCCTTCGTTTTGCTCGAAACCCGTGGCTGAACTCTGGAACGTTCTCCACACAGTTTTCCAGACTTAACCCGTTTTCAAATAAAAACTGGTACTGATCTAGGCCGAACTAGATTTTGTGAAAAACATGAAAGTTCTAGCATTTTTCGATAGCTACAACTTTCGTGAAGAAAAGTTTTTCAGATTCCGAGCCGATTTTTAAACTGGGCGCGTTTTGTGAGAGGCGCGCAGAGTGTCCGAAAACCAACAAATGAATCTCACGAAAATCTCTTCTAGAAAAATAATGAAGTGCTCCAAAATGGTCATTTTAGCATCGGAAACCATTCCAAAGGTGGTTTCCGACCCCAAATGATTTTATAAAAGATTTGTTTCGAAAACCAAAATTTTAAAGGGGCTCGGGTTTCAAATTCACACTTTTCCATAAAGAGAAGAAAAAGAGGGTTTCAACCAAACATTTGTAAGATAAAGAAAATAATAAAATTAAGCTAATGAATTTTCTAACTAAAAGGAGTTAGAATTTTTATAAGAAGAATGAAGGATTTTTGGGAAGTAAATTGCACAAGATTTTCCAAAAATAATGAAGAGGAAGTTATAGTAAAAATTGGTAAACAAGCCGATTACGAACGGTAACCGGATATTAGATCCGAGTTACATACCCAAGGATAACCAAGGGTTGACAAGAGGTTGACCCAAGGTTAATCAAGGTTAACCTTAAGGGTTACCCAACATAACCCTAAGGGATACCCACATGTGTATTGGGCTAAGATCTAATGGGTTCAAGGGAATAACCCAATAGCATGGATATATGAGCAAAGCCCAATAAGAGAACAAGGTTCTAACCAAAAAAGGTTACCCAATGTAACCTCATAAGGAATTATCCAAGTCCAATAAAGAATAGGGATAAAAATGGCCTAGATGGATTTTATGAATAGGGGACATACAACCAAAAGTAAATATGAGTGTTGGTAGGTCACCAACACCGTACGAAAAGATCCTGATCCTATATTTTGGATATATCAGGAAGTGAATTGCGGTTGCCAACGGTTGAAAGGACGCAATTCTAAAGGAACACGGCACTAGAGGTAAGTACAAACCTCACCTGCAGTATGAAAACTAGTAAATTATGTTCAAGTATGTGGTTTTTAAATATGCTGCAATATGTTGTGTACTATATCTATGAAATGCCATGTTTTATGAAAGTGCTATTTTGCGAAATGCCATGTTTATTAAATGCGCTATTTTCGTAAAATGTTATGTTTATGAAAAGGTGCTATTTTTGCGAAATGCCATGTTTATAAAATGCGCTATTTTCGTAGAATGCTATGTTTATGAAAAGGTGCTATTTTTGCGAAGTGTCATGTTTATAAAAGGTGCTATTTTCGTAAAATGCTATGTTGATAAAAAGTGCTATTTTTGTAAAATATTATAATAGTGCTATATTTGCAAAATGCCATGTTTATGAAAATGTCATATTTGCAAATGCTATGAATGAAAGGAATGCCATGCCATGTTATTAATGAGATACAAAGTATGTTATCATATAGTGACATCATATGGTGTGATCACTAAAGATAAATAACATGGTAAGAAGTCACAAGTAAGGTGTCGTACCAACCTCCCCAAGGTGGAGGATTTTTATATACAAGTCACGGATTCACCTCCTCGATTCTGTAAGAGGGTGTAATCACTTGTGTTCCCTAGTGCAGTTAGGGGCTTGCAACCCCATCTAACTGTACTGGGAGGCGCGCTATAATTTCAGGGTACGTACACTAAGGGGGCCCATAAGAAAGATAAGAAAGTAAATGAAATGCATAAATGGAACATAATTGGTTCACGCATATTCATATGATAAATGAATGTTTTTCATGATGATTTAAATGTTTTGTGAGTTTTTGTTTGTGCTTACTGGGCGAAAGCTCATCAAGTTATATTTCATACTGTAGGTAAGAAACCCACAGCTTAATGTTGGGCATTGTTGGAGCGATGTGGCGGTAGACGAAGGCGGTACGGATACCACTACGCATTGTTTCCGCAAATCTTTTGATGTAAAGAAGTTTTTGTATAGAAGCATGTATGATAAAGACAAATTATGCTTTATGGTATTTTGGAACTAAACACCTTAAGTCAACGTTTACATAAGTAGTAATGAAGTCTTACTAAAGACAAATGTTTTACAAGTAAGTTTCAAAATGAAAAATATATATATATATATATATATATATGCATGTTTAAGAAAGTCAAGAGAGAAAAAAAAAAAAAAAAAATATCCCCAAATTTTCAAGTAAATAAGTAAAGTAAGGAGTGACAGCCCTACGTAGTAAGGGGGCGTCACAAGAGTTGGGTTGAAAATTTTGTTCAATAAAGTTGAGACAAGGTGTCATTTTCACTTGTCTCTTCTTTGTGACATATTGCCAAAACAAGCCATGCTATCTCTTACATGAGGTTGCATGCATGTACCACTTTCTTGTTTTTCTCATTTGTTCAAATTTCTTCTTACTTTTGACCATAAAATCCGGATCTCCCCTTTGGTTTGCTCATTTTTATTTGTTTTTCTTTCTTCTAATTTTTCCACCATTGATCAATGGTTGCCATCTTTATTCTCATAAATTGGATCTGCCATCATACCAATCCTCACCTTAAGCTCCCATTGATCACTTATCATCCAAAACTTGGCCATTGATTTGCCTAGGATCCTTTAACATAAAATCTACACCATTGATTTCAAGCTTAAGCATAATTCTTGATCAATCTTCTACCCTTGGATTTTCTAAGAATATATCCTAATTATTCATTTTTTTATCTATGTAACACAATAATTTTTATAATCATATTCTCAAAACTTAAATATTGATATGACCAAAATAAATACAAAGGTCATCAAATTGACCTACTAATAAAAATCGGGGTTCTTTCCCAAATAGTAACATATTTTCCTCTAATACGACATAATAAATTTTTAGTATAAATTTCTATGTTGTTCAACTCATCTTCTATGTATCTATAATTTCTCATTTAAATAAAGAAACTCAACATTATTTGATCATCAACATTATCATATTGAAGATACATATACAATCATTCATGATCTTGAAATTTAATATTCATCAAAATAATTTATTAGGAGTATATTAATGAAGAAAATCCATGATAATAATTCATGAATCAAGTTTATGAATTTCTAAAGCATCACATTCTACCCTCTTTGCAAAATTTTCATCCTTAAAAATTAGAACAAAAACAGATACTTTTTTCTCATTTCGTCTTCACGTTCCCAAATGGCTTCCTCAATCTTGTGATTTCCCCATAACACCTTGACAAGGGTTATGGTCCTATTTCTGAGAGTCTTTTCTTCACGAGCCAGAATTTGCATAGGCTTTTCTTCATAAGTGAGGTCCACGTGAACTTGGATTAGTTCATACTCTATTACGTGAGAGGGATCTGAGACATATCTCTTCAGCATTGAGACATGAAAGACATTGTACACTGTTGACAATTCTGATGATAATGCTAATCTATAAGCTCCTTACCAATATGTTCTGTAATCTTAAAGGGTCTTATATATCTCGGGCTTAACTTGCCCATCTTTCCGAATCATATCACGCCCTTCATTAGTGCTACCTTCAAGAAAACGAAGTCTCCTTCTTGAAATTCAAGGGGCCTCATTCGCTTGTCGGCATAACTCTTCTGTCAACATTGAGCTGCTTTCATTCGTCGTTGTATTTTTTTGACTGCTTCATTGGTCTCGATAATGAAATATGTGGTTTCCAATTGCTTCATGTACGTGTGATCAGCACTTTCTACCATAAAGTGCTTCGTAGGTTACCATCTCGATAGTTGCCTGATAACTGTTGTTGTAGGAGAATTCAATCAATGGTAGCTTCTTATTCCATACACCTTTGAAATCCATAATGCAAGCACGAAGCATATCTTCTAAGGTTTGAATAGTTCACTCGGATAAACCATCAGTCTGAGGGTGAGAAGCAGTGCTAAACTTGAGCTCAGTTCTCATCGCTCACTGAACATTTTTCCAAAAAGTGGAGGTGAAATGGCTATCGTCATCTGAAATGATTGATAAAGGAATGCCATGTAGCTTAACGACATTGGATACATACAATTGCGTCAACTTTTTCAGAAAATAAGTCACTTTAATCTCTATAAAACGTGCTAATTTAGTCAAACGGTCAACAATTACCCAGATGGCATCATAACCTTCACTAGTTTTTGGCAAATCCAACCACAATGTCCATAGTGATTTGTTCCCATTTCAACTCTGGAACTTTACTAGGTTGCAATTTCCTAACCGGTCACTTGTGTTCTGCCTTAACTTTCTGACAGGTTAAGTATTTACTCAAGATTTCAGCCATGTCGTTTTTCATCTTGTTCCACCAAATCTACTCCTTCAAGTCCTTATACATCTTAGTTGCTCCAGGATAGATGGAGTATGGATGTCGCGGGCCTCAGATAAAATCTGCTTTCGGAGTTCTTCATTGCAAGTCGCACATAACCTACCCTTAAAATGAAGAATATCCTAATCTGACACACCAATATTAGTTTCTTTCCCTTCCATGACTTCTTTTCTTATCCTCACCAAACTAGGATCGAGCCCCTGAGCTACCTTGATTTTACCAAGAATTGTAAGCTGGAAAGTCAATGACAAAAGCTTTCCCGTAATAGGCTTAATTCTAAGCTTGAAAATATCTTCTTGAAGCAGTTGTAGTAGTGATGGAATTGACATGAGGGTGGCAAACGACTTCCGACTCAGTGCATCAGTAACTTTGTTGGCCTTTCTGGGATGATAAAGAATCTCAATCATAATCCTTAACCAATTTCAACCATCTTCTTTGTCTCATGTTAAGTTCCTTTTGGGTGAAGATGCACTCAAGAATTTTTTTTATCCATAAAAATCCAACATTTGAAGCCATAAAGATAGTGTTGCCAGATCTTAAAGGTGAACACCACAACTGCTAATTCCAAATTATAGATCGGGTAGTTCTTTTCGTGCTCCTTCAATTTCCATGAGGCATATGCTACGACTTTCCCGTTCTGCATCAAAATTACACGTAAGCCTATCTTGGATGGGTCGCTATAGATATCAAACTTTTTCTCATCTGATGGAATTATGAGAATAAGAGCAGTAGTGAGTCTTTTCTTCAATTCTTGGAAATTATCCTCGCATTTCTCTGTTCATTCATACTCCTTTCCCTTCCGAGTAAGTATGGTAAGAAGTGTGGTTAATTTCGTGAATCCCTTAACAAATCTTCTGTAGTGGCTGGCTAGACCTAAAAAGTTTCGTACTTCAGTTACACTCTTCGGTGATAGCCATCTGCTCGCAACTTCGATCTTGAATGGGTCGACAGATACTCCATCCTTAGAGATCACATGTTCAAAGAATTGAACCTTGTTAAGTCAAAATTCACACTTAACGAATTTTGCATAAAGCTAGTGGTTCTTCAAAGTTTGGAGAGTGATCAAATACTCTTCATGCTTTTCTCGAGTCTTTGAGTAGATCAAGATATCATCAATGAGCACAATGATAAACTTGTCTAAATATTCCTTGGATACTCGATTCATCAAATCCATAAAATCTACAGGTGCATTCATCAATCCAAATGGCATGACTAAAAAGTCATAGTGACCGTAGCGTGTATGAAATGCTGACTTTAGGACATCATTTTCTTTGATCTTCAATTGCTAATAACCCAAGCGTAAGTCAATCTTGGAAAAGACTGATGCTCTTTTAAGCTAATCGAAAAGGTCATCAATTCTTGGAATAGGATACTTATTCTTGATGGTTGCCTTGTTGAGCTCATGGTTATCAGTGCACATCCTTAACGTGCCATAATTTTTCTTGAAGAAAAAAACAAGTGCACCCCAAGATGAGTAACTTGGATGTATGAAACCTTTGTCCAAAAGTTCCTCAAGTTATGTATGCAATTCCTTGAGTTCGGCTAGGGCCATGCGGTAAGGAGCCTTTGATATCTGTGATGTGCTAGATATCAATTTGATTTCAAATGAGATCTCATGATTAGGAGATAATCTTGGTAAGTCTTCTGGGAAGACCTCAACAAAGATTCTGAATACTGCCACATCTTTCAGTTTGGATCATTCTTCTTCCGTCGCATCTATGATATTGGCTAGGTATCCAATACATCCGCTATGTAGCATCATTCGCACCCTCATAGCAGAAATCATCACCCTCGGCTATTTCTCAGAAATGTTGACATATTTGAACTCTTATACTCTATCAGCTTTGAATTTCACTTTACGCACCCGACAGTCAATGTTCACATTGAATTTTCCTAAAAAGTCCATCCCTAAGATGATGTCGTATTCTAATATTTCTAGGATAACTAGATTAATGAACAGTTCTCTACCAGCAATAATTATTGGCACATGACATAACCAATAACTTCACAACAATGCTTGTCCTAAAGATAGAGCCATTCTAAAGGTCTGATTGATTATATCCCTAGATTGAATGAGTTTCCTAGCAAATGTATGTGATGTAAAGGAATGAATTGCTCCAGAATCAAATAAAATATGTGCATCTTGGTTGGCCATAGAAAGCTAACCTGTCACCACATTCGAGGTTCTAGCCTCAACATCATTCTTGGTGTAGGCGAAAAATGTGAGCGTTCACTGCTAACAAGGCCTCCAAACGTCCCTGGTTAATTTGTAGACCCTCGATTTTGGCTTGCATGTTATGGAGTTGAGTCACTTGTGACTTCAACTGATTCTGCCCAGTCTGATTCTGCTTGTTGATATAGCAATTCTTGGCAAAGTGACCCTCCTTGCCACATAAGTAACAAGTATTTGAGCTGAGTTTGCATTCACCTTGATGTTTCTTCCCACACTTGGGGCATGTCGGGTAAACAATGTTGTTCTTCTTCTGGGGGATGGTTCATCTGTTTGTTGTTTCTATTGAAATTCCCCTTTTGTTTGTTGTGGTTCTGATTGGAGTGATTGCCATTAAGTTTGGATCGATTTCCCTAGTTGTTTGGTTGATTTCCTTGGTTCTGCTTTTATTACGACTTCTCTTTCTTCTTCTTTTCAAAGAACTTAGCCCTCTCTTACTTAGCTTGAGCAAGATGATGCTCAGTGTGTAGTGCTCTTTCAACACATTCAGTAATAGTCGTAGGCGGTCTCTCACCACTATCGATCACCACTGTTATCTCAGAACGAAACATGTCCAACATTCGCCTAACCCTTTCATCCTCAGTTGGCACAAGGTGAAGGTAAAGTCATGCCAGTTGATCAAACTTGCGGACAGCCTCTGTTACTAACATTGAGCCTTGCTTGATGTTGTTGAAGTCATTCTGTTATATTTTCATAGCTATCCGATTGTAGAATTTGTCATTGAATTCCTAAAGGAAATCATTTGGTGTCATCTCAAGTACATTTCTACTCGTTTGCATAGTTTCCCATCAATAAAGAGCATCTTTCTCCATGACATAAGAAGCACAAAACACTTTTTCTTATTCACTGAGGTTCATAAAGTTCAAGACTATTTGAAAGGAGGTTAACCATTCCTCAGCCTCCAAAGGGTCGAAGGATCCTTTGAATTCTGGTGGTTTTATACATCAAAACCTTTCATACAACGGTTCTTGCCGAACCACCAATTGGGTGGCTTGTACTGCAGGCACAACTCGTGCTGTAGGTTGAGTTGGAATAGCTAGTAGAGGGGGTAGTTCTTGATTTTGCTGAGTAAGCTGCTTGCGAAGATTCTGCATTTTGCGTTCCTAGTCTTCCAATCTGCACAATAGGTTAACGACCATTTCAGCTAGGTTCGCTTCTTGTGGTCATCTTGCTACTATCACTCGAGGACGTATCATGGCTCTATATATAACCCTACCATTCAACTTAAAAGAACCATGCTTGTTTAATATCTCACATGCAGTATTTTTAGCTTAAGCATAGTCTTATGACGTGAGTTTCATTTAAACATAAATAACAAAGGGTACAACCTATAAGACATGGCATATCATATTTTTAAAGCATAATGTCATAATATCACATAGTCATAAGTTCACATAACAATTAACCATATTGGTCATAATCAATCATAGAGAATACATAAATCATAACGATGACATAAGCATCACCAAATATATAAAATAGATAATATATAAAATATCCATAAACAGTAGGTAAACTATGCGATAGTAAACCACTACACTTGATCTTCTACCAATACTCATGGATCATCCATCTCATCATATTCTCCTTCAGTCACAACCTCGGTGGAGTCCTCCCTTTCTAGATCAATGCGGGCATCATTGTCTCTTACGGCTTCTGGTTGGTACAGGCTAGTGCCTCAACATAGCTTCTAGCATCCTCTGCATCCTTCAATCCACCTGTTGGAGGAGTGTCTACCCTCTCCGCTCTCAGATGCATATTAGCGTAAATGACCACTGAACATAAGTGATCATAATCCGGATAGGGTCGGGGAAAGTAGACCAGTGCTTGTATCTCGTGGGGAACTCCCTGCCAAAATAGCTCACATACATCCTCTTGACGTACTTCATAAGGGCACTCAGCAAAGAGATCCTCCTCGAATCGGTGTTTGTACTCTTATATGCTGATGAGGACTTCAGTAGCACAAGCAAAAGCATGTGGGATGAGACATATTCAGATCCAATTCAAATTCCCATTGGTCCGATTGGAGGGCTCACGCGAAGAAATTTAAAGACACATTTACTTGGTTAATTCAAGCAACTTGGTCTCAAGTTATTGCGTGGAGGCCCATTGAGGGAATTACATGTGACAGCCAGCCCAACAAATGCATGATTTAAATACTAGAAGGGAATTACATGTTGCAAAATCGCTAGTCGTTTCTTTCCCGTTTTGAGTACCTTCCCGTTTTAAGGCGACAACTAGTGACAAGAATCAGTTATTAACCTAATTGTTGTCTAGTTTCCTTTTTCTTAGAATATTTTAAGGCCTTTTTTTTTTTTTTTGCAGCCATTTAGGGAACTTACCTTATTTGCTTTAGATTTGGTGTTTTCTTTTTTTGGTTTATTGACTTGCCCAAAATTGATGGGCAATTAGGAACTGAAGTTTGACAAAGGGGAAACACCTATATAATGTACGGATTTTCACTATTTGGGCAGATCAATTTACACAGAAATTTTAGGTTTAATTCTCTTTAGTTCTTAAACGAACTTTTTGAACTTATCGGAGAAATTCTGTGACGTTTAGGCATAGCTGATTGTGGCGTCCTCACATACCAAGGTTCGTGCTTCTTGTTAGGCATCGGGTTGCGGTTCCATTCAAAGCCATTTAGGATTCGATCTTGGAGACTAATTTGATTAGGGTCGTGTCAGTTCTTGGCTGGTTCATATCATTTTGGTATCAAACCAAAGGTTCTAATCAGGTTTTGCTTATCCAACCCTTAATTTTATGTTTGTTTTCCATTAATCGTGAGTCTTGATTTCCAGTATCAAAGTCGGTGTTAAAAGAAAAAGGAGAAGGATCCAAAAAAGAAGAGAAAGAAAGAAACGGAAAAAAAAAAATTTCGAATTACAAAAAACGTAGAAAAAAGAAACGAAAAGAAAAGAAAAACAGAAAGGAGTTTGTATTAAAAAAAATAAAACAAACAAAGAAAGAAAAAAACGTCCGGAAAAAAAAAAAAAAAAAAAAAAAAAAAAAAAAGGAGTCTGGGAACCTTAAATTTTTTGATTGATTCTTGTTATTCAGGGTTTAAGGAACTCCAAATTTCGTTTATTTTGGGTGTGAATTCCAAGAGTCCAAATTCTCCGTGCTTGTTATATTATTGTATTTACTCTGTGCATTCTTGGTAATCTGTTTGTGAACCGTCATGGAAGTTTCGATATTGATTTGATTAGTTTTATAAGAAGTGAGTGAGAATTAACAAGTGGAAAATGGTAAAAGAGGCTAGAGCATTAGAGTAAACAAAAGCCGAAAGTATTAAGTGTAAACATAAGAGGAATTGAGCGAAACCAGTTCCCGAGATAAACATGTAAAGGAATGTGGTGTGGTCCTTTTCATTATCTCTAACTTTGTTTTGCAAGGAAAAAAAAAGTCAAACAATAGCAAGAACACTACTGAGGGTACCACTAGAGTGGCCGATCCAAAACTCCTCATGGAGGCGATGATGGGAGAGATGAGGCGATTGTTCAGAGGAGGGTTGGAGCAGCTTCATGAGAGGGTAGACTGGATAGAATATGCACGTGTGGAATAGCCACAACATGTTCTTCATGTGTGTAGACGAGAGAGGGTTCCAGTAAAAGGAGAGGCCCATGAATACTACAGAATTGATGGGGATGAGTTTAATGAAAGAGAAGATTCAGTGGGCAGCCACGGGAGATTGGGACGAGATAGAGGAGTTAGGAATCAGGAAAGTGATAGTTTGAGTGGCATCAAAAAGAAGATACCGTCATTCCAAGGCAAATCTGATCCTGAAGCATACCTAGAACGGGAGAAGAAAATGGAGTTCATCTTTGACTGCCACACCTACTCCGAAGCGAAGAAGGTAAAGCTAGCCATGATTGAATTTTCTAATTACGCTATTACTTGGTGGGACCAGCTTGTCATAAATAGGAGCGAAATAGAGAACAACCTATCAAGTCATGGGAAGAGATAAAGGCTGTGATGAGGAAGCGATTTGTACCAGCTTACTACTACCGGGAATTGTACAACAAGCTACAAAATCTTAAGCAAGGCAACCGGAGTATGGAAAAGTACTATAAGGAGATGGAGGTCATGATGATTTGGGAAAATATAGAAGAGGATCAGGAGGCTACAATGGTAAGGTTTTTGGCGGGCTTGAATTGAGAAATTCATAATGCCGTTGAGTTACAACATTATATGGAGTTGGAGGACATGACACACATGGCTGTCAAAATAGAGAACCAACTCAAGAGGAGGGACAGTAACATGCGTCCAAGCTAAAAACCAAGTATATCTGCTTGGAAGGTGAACCAATGGAAGAAGGATGGGAAGCAACCCAACACCAAGCCAAAGACCGAACAAAAACAAGAGGAGGCCAGCCATAGGAATCAAGGTAAATCCGATTCTTCCACTACTTGGAATCGTGATATTAAGTGTTTTAAATGTCAAGGCAGGGGTCATATAGCAAGCCAATGTTCGAACAAACGAGCTATGGTGATGCCGAACAATGGAGAGATTGAAACCGACGAGGATTCAGACAATGATTCTATGCCATCATTAAAGGATGCCGACGATGAGGAGTACGTTGTCCAAGGAGACTTGTTGGTTGTAAGGAGAGCTCTAAGTGTGCAAGCCAGAGAAGATGAAGAGGAGCAACAGGAAAACATTTTTCATACTAGGTGCCATGTCCAAAACAAGATATGTAGTGTGATTATTGAGGTGGAAGTTGTACTAACATTGCTAGCACAACAATGGTAGAGAAGTTGGGGCTGCCAACTAGCAAGCATCCTCGACCTTATAAATTGCAGTGGTTGAATGATAGTAGTGAGGTAAGGGTGAATAAACAAGTGTTAGTTTCTTTTCGCATTGGAAGATATGAAGATGAAGTTTTGTGCGATATGGCTCTGATGCAAGCTGGACACTTGTTATTAGGTAGACCATGGCAATTTGATTGATGGGTTAAACACAACGGTTTCACCAACAAGTACTCATTGGTTTACAACCAAAGAACAATCACTCTCGTTCTGTTAACACCAAAACAAGTCTATGAAGACCAAGTGAGCTTACAGAGAGAAAGTGAGAAAAAGAAAATGAATGAAGAAAAATCAAGAGTGGGAGTGCACAGAGAGAATTCGGCCAGTGAGAGCAAAAAAGAAGAGGTGGCCGAGAAAAAGGAGAGCAAAGGAAAGAAAATTGAGAAAACTAAAAAAATACACAACAAGCCCATAAGAGAAAAGCAGAGAGAAAAACAAATTTTTATGCGAGAGGCGATGAGATTAAAAGGGTGATGTTTTAAAATCTGCCAATGATTGTACTTTTGTACAAAGAGGCGCTTTTAAACACTAATGAGCTTGACCCTGCATTGCCTAGTACTGTTGTTTCTCTATTGCAGGAATTCGAGGATGTATTTCTAAACAAGGTGCCTAATGGTTTGCCACCAATTCGGGGAATATAACATCATATTGATTTTGTACCAGGCGCTTCAATCCCAAACCGACCGACTTATAAAAGCAATCCCGAGGAGACAAAGGAACTTCAAAGGCAGGTTAGTGAATTGATGAACAAGGGGCACATGAGAGAAAGTATGAGCCTATGCGCCATTTTGGTCTTACTCGTGCCTAAGAAAGATGGGACATAGAGGATGTGCGTAGATTACAAAGCCATTAATAATATCACGATAAAGTATCGCCATCCTATACCTCGATTAGATGATATGTTGGATGAATTACATGATGCTTCTGTGTTCTCGAAAATTGATTTGAAAAGTGGGTATTATCAAATTCACATCAAAGCGGGAGACGAGTGGAAGACGGCCTTTAAAATCAAATAAAGTTTATATGAGTGGTTGGTAATGCCTTTTGGCTTAACCAATGTGCCTAGCACATTTATGCATCTAATGAACCATGCTTTACGAGCATTTATTGGCAGGTTTGTTGTTGTGTATTTTGATGATATACTAATTTATAGTAAAGACTTGAACCAATATCTAGCGCATTAAAATCTGTTTTGGATGTACTTGGAAAAGAAAAAATTATATGCTAACCTCAAGAAGTGTACTTTTTGCACAGATAAGCTTGTGTTTCTTAGTTTTGTTGTTAGTGCTGAAGGTACACAGGTCGATGAAGAGAAGGTGTGAGCCATCTAGGTGTGGCCGAGTCCAACTAGGGTGAGTAATGTACGGAGTTTTCATAGACTTGCTAGTTTTTACTGACGGTTTGTGAAAGATTTTAGTACTATAGCCGCACCACTGACTGAAGTGATCAAGAAGGATGTTGGGTTTAGATAGAGAGAGGAGCAAGAAAGGGCATTCCAATTAATCAGGGATAAGTTGACCAATGCTCCATTGTTATCTTTACCTAATTTTTCCAAAACTTTTGAAATTAAATGTGATGCTTAATGTGTTAGACTTGGTGCCGTTTTGATGCAGGATAGGTGACCAATAGCATATTTCAGTGAGAAGCTGAATGTGGCAGCTCTTAATTACCCAACTTATGATAAAGAGTTGTATGTGCTGGTTCAAGCGTTAGAAACGTGGCAACACTACCTATGGCCTAAAGAGTTCGTGATTCACACCGACCATGAGTCCTTGAAACACTTAAAGAGCCAACATAAGCTGAACAAGAGGCATGCTCATTGGGTGGAATTCATAGAGACGTTTCCGTATGTCATTCGCTACAAGCAAGGTAAGGAAAATGTCGTTGCAGATACGCTCTCTCGTAAGTACGCATTAATCTCAACTCTTGATGCTAAACTGCTAGGTTTTGAACATGCAAAGGAGTTATATGCTGATGATCATGACTTTAGTACTGAGTATTAAGCTTGTGAGAAATTCGCTAGTGGTAAGTACTTTAGGCATGAGGGATACTTGTTTCGGGAGAATAAATTGTGTGTGCCTAATTATTGCATAAGAGATTTGTTAGTGAGAGAATCCCATGAGGGAGGGTTAATGTGACATTTTGGAGTTGTCAAAACCCTAGCTGTTTTACAAAAACATTTCTATTGGCCGCATATGAGACTAGATGCTGAAAGGCTTTGTAATAGAGGTGTAACTTGTAGGCAGGCTAAATCAAGAGTGCAGCCACACAGTTTGTACACTCCTTTACCAATACCTAGTGAACCTTGGACTGATATCTCAATGGACTTTGTGTTAGGTTTACCTAGGTCTAAGCGAGGAAGGGATTCGGTATTTATGGTTGTGAATAGGTTTTCTAAAATTGCACATTTTATTCCGTGCCACAAGACAGATGATGCCTCCAATGTTACAAATTTGTTCTTTAGGGAAATTGTGAAATTTTATGATATGCCTAGGACAATTGTTTCTGATAGGAACGCCAAGTTCGTAAGCTACTTTTGGAAGACTTTGTGGGCTAAATTAGGGACTAAGTTGTTGTTTTCGACTACTTGTCACCCTGAAACCGATGGTCAAACAGAAGTTGTGAATAGGACCTTGTCTACCTTGTTATGGGCTATCATCAAAAATAACATCAAAACTTGGGAGGAATGTTTACTACATGTTGAGTTTGCTTATAATCGATCTGTACATTCTGCTGCTCAATTTTCACCGTTTGAAATTGTTTATGGTTTTAATCCTTTAACCCCTTTGGATTTAATGCTATTACCTTTGTCTACGCGTGTGAATTTAGATAGAAAAAGAAAAGCTGAACTTATTAAGCAGATACACGAGAAAGCAAGACTCAACATCAAGCGACGGACTAAGCAATATGCCAAACAAGCCAACAAAGGGCGTCACAAGCTCGTCTTCGAACCCGGTGAATGGGTGTGGTTGCACTTACGCAAGGAACGGTTTTCGAAACAAAGGAAATCTAAGCTGTTGCTTAGAGGGGACAACCCTTTTCAAGTTCTTGAATGGATTAACGATAATGCGTACAAGTTAGACTTGCCAGGTGAGTATGGTGTAAGTGCCACCTTAAATGTTGCTGATCTAAGTCCTTTTGATGCAGGCGACGATTTGAAGACAAATCCTTCTCAAGAGGAGATCCTTCTCAAGAGGAGGGGAATCATGAGGGCTTCAGTAGCACAAGCAAGAACACGTGGGATGAAACATATTCACATTCAATTCAAGTTCCCATTGGTCCGATTACGAGGGCTCGCACGAAGAAATTTAAAGACGCACTTACTGGGCTGATTCAAGCAACTTGCCCTCAAGCTATTGCGTGGAGGCCCATTGCGGGAATCACATGTGACAGTCAACCCAACAAATGCGGGATTCAAGTACTAGAAGGGACCGAGTAATCATGTTGCAAAATCACTAGCTATTACTTTCCAGTTTTGAGTATGTTCCCGTTTTAAGGCGACAAGTGACAACAAGAATCAGTTATTGACCTAATTGTTGTCTAGTTTCCTTTTTCTTAGAATATTGTAAGGCTTTTTTTTTTTTTTAACCATTTAGGGAACTTACCATATTTGCTTTAGATTGGGTGTTTTCTTTTTTTGGTTTATTGACTTGCCCAAAATTAATGGGCAATTAGGAACTGAAGATTGACAAAAGGGAAACACCTATATAATGTATGGATTTTCACTATTTGGGCAGATCGGTTTTCATAGAAATTTGAGGTTTAATTCTCTTTGGTTCTTAAACGAACTTTTTGAACTTATCGGAGAAATTCCGTGGCGTTCATAGACTTATCAATCAGCCCATCCATAGCTAATTATGGCGTCCTCACATACCAAGGTTCATGCTTCTTGTTAGGCATTGGGTCATAGTTCCATTCAAAGTCGTTTAGGATTCAATCTTGGAGACCAATTTGGTTAGGGTTGTGTCAGTTCTTGGCATGGTTCGTATCACATGCTCTCACCCTATACAAATGCCTATCCCACTGCCCAAGTGAAGAAATGACGTCCTTGTGCATACGTCGAGTCAGCCATCCTCTCTTTATAAAGGAAAAAACCTACAAAATGCTTCGTAATGTTGCAACAAAAATCCCTCCAACATATGAGATTCAAGTCTTGCCTAATAGACTCCCAGCAACGCCTAGCAGCACCCCTCAACTGGATTACTACTAGTCTTGACCATGCTTCCCGTGTTATACCACACGAGTTGCATAAGGACTCTATGTGTTGTAGCCAATCTCCCAGATGAGTTCCTCCATAGTAGCGCTTTGGTTTGGCTCTTTGAAATGCAGTCATTATATTGGTATCGAGTTCACTAAGAAGTGTGTTTTCGGATGATAATCCTCTAATCAATGGCATAATGATAGTATAGGGATACCTACTTATAAAATTAAGGTCAATAAACTACCACTAATTGTAAAAAGAGTTCTAACTTACTTGGACAGGCTAAAATTGATGTGGAAACGACATAAGGTAGGATGGCAGAATACGACTCTGATACCAACTGTAACGACCCGACTTTTCAGACCGTTAACTAACTTCCTTATTCTTAATTCAATTAGTCTTTAACACTTATTTATGTTAGGTTCCAAAAAATACAGATATTGTTTTTTAATGGTTTTTTACATACATATTATACTTATACTTGAAGAGTTTAATAAACTAAAATTTTTAATGGAGGAAATTGAAAATCTCTAGATAATAAATATCATATTCAAATTCGTACTTAGATAATATTTAAAAAGTTATAACGTCGTGTGAGTTAAAAGGAAATACTCTAACGTTGTGTGAGTTAAAAGGAAATACTCTAAAGTCGTGTGAGTTTTTTATTTATTTTTTTTTACATACATAGTATACTTATACTTGAAGAGTTTAATAAACTAAAATTTTTAATTGAGGAAATTGAAAATCTCTAGATAATAAATATCATATTCAAATTCGAACCTAGATAATATTTAAAAAGTTATAACGTTGTGTGAGTTAAAAGAAAATACTCTAAAGTCTTTTTCTCGTAAAGTACTCTTACTAGTTTAGTAGTACCGAAATGTTGAAAACATAGTTATAAATATAGTCGATACAAAATAGTATAAGGAGTTTAAATGCGGAAATTAAATTCGTGGTGGTGTTCCACTCCCTTTCTTCATTGCCTCTGCACAGCTTCACCAGTCCTATAAAACATCTAAGTGGCGGGTTGCTTACCCATGTTACCTACAGTACGAACACAGACATATGAGTTTTCGCGTAACAAGTACAAACAATATCTCACAAAACATTTTCATAAAATAATATTATCATACGTAATATCATGAATGTTCAAAAATATATGTGATTTATGCGTATTTAATTATACTTCATTATATATATATATATATATATCTTGTCTACTTGAGAGGTATCAAGAATTTGAAACTTTTAGCAACCAATTTCATGTTAGAAGATTGCAATAGTTCTAGAAGAGGTTTAAGTTTGAGCTTTCATTTTCTTAGAGGAGCGCGTATTTTTTAGTTAAAATAGGATTATAAAACCTGAGTCCAAGTTCTTTTTTTTTTTTTTTTAATATTTCTCGAAGGCTTTTTTTTTTTTTAATTCACAACTCGATGAAATCCATACAAGAATTGAGTCAAAATTTCCGCTTTCTTATGATATTAAATTTATTTTTTTAAAAAAAGTTGGATATGATTTAAATGAACGAAATTTTGTTTAGATTTGCTAGATTTAATTTTTAGAAAAAAGTTGGTTAACTTTATTACCGTGGGTGTTTTTTTTTTTTTAGGAAACATTATTGTAGGAAAAAGAAATTAAAAAAAAAAAACACGTTATATTCTGAATTAAAAATAAAAAATGATTTTGTTTTAAAAAGAAAAGAAAAGAAAAAAGACAGTTGGAGCAGAATAAAGGAGATTTGTTTGAGGGGGAGAGAGGAGGGAGAGAGAATTTTATGGGTTTAGTCGTGAGTAGGAGAGAGAAGAGGGGACAGAGAAAGAGGGTTTTGTGGGTTAATAAACGGAATTTGAATGGAAAAGTGGGTAGAATTATCTGTGTAAGGTGATATTATAAGAGTGATTGGACTCTATTTGGGATGGGACATGAAGTTTTAGACAGAGGATGGAAGTCCAATCTATTCTTTTCTTACCTACTCAGACACCAGTCTTGTTATTTGGCTCCGAGTAAGCTTAGCTCCACACAAACTTCGCATGATCTGGCTTTGCAACATTGGAGGAGTTGTCAATATAATATAGTTTTGAAACTTCAAATCTTTATATATTCTATTGATTTTATAAATTCTTTATTTTAACATGGTTTTTATAATATTTAGCATTCATCAAATGATTGTATTTGATTTCCAGGAGAACAAAAAGGGGGGGGGGGGGGGGTTGTAGATTACATTTTAATTTTTTTGCTTTAAAAGTAAAACCAATTAAGAACCCGTTTAGGAGGATATATAGAGATAGTATTTTAAAAGTTACATTAAAAATATATGTTTGCAAGGAAAACTTTTGAAAAAATGATATAAAAATAGTGTAAAAATTTGAATGTGTTTGGAAAAAAAAATACAAAATGGATTTTGACTTGTTCATCTTGTTGATATGAGTATTTTGACATAAAAATCATCTTATTTTGATTTGGAAATGAGAAAGTTATAGGGTGCATTTGGTTCACTGGTTGGAGTTGGTTGACTTTTTAAAAGCTAGTTATAATTTTTGTTGATTTTTCAGAAAATGAATTTGAAGTTGAAACACCAAACGGAGGTGTAAACTTTTAAAGTTTGAGTTTTTTAAAAATGAAAGAGAGAGAAAGTTTGATATAGAGTTAAGATTTTGAAATTAGTGGACATCTAACCCCAAATGAACACTAATAAGTTAACAATTAAAAAAAGAAAAGAAGAAGAAGAAAAAAAGGTGCGTGGGTACATGGAGCTTTGTCGGAGATTCAAGAGTGATTTCTTAGCTTGCGTTTGGTTCATTAGTTAGTGATGAAAATTTTAAATTAGAATTGGTTAATTTTTCAAAAACTAGTTATAAATTTTGTTAATATTTCAGAAAAAAATAAAATTTGAGATAAAAAAAATATGATTTAGTTAAAATTAAACTTAATACCAAATAAAGCCCACGTTTGGCATCCAAGTTTAACTCCAACTAAATCATATTTTTTCATCTTAATTTTTATCTTTTTCTAAAAAGTCAATAAAATTTAAAACTAATTTTTAAAAAATTAACCAATTCAAGCTTAAAAATTTTATAATATCTTAAACTCAACCAAAACATCAAACGAATCAAAAACCTCAATTAAATCAGCGTGGGACCCACTCATAGAAAGATAATTACTAATACAACCTCTCACGACTCGTTTCGCACACGTGGATTTATGCCTGTCAAGCGGAGCCGCTAAGTACGGAGCCAACTATCATTCATGCTCCAGACACTCTTTTTGGGGCAAACAAGTTGACCCAGCACCTTGACTTGAACCGTTTTGTTGATGTGTTGATTTACAACTGCACCATTATTGGTTCCTTTTTCTACTTTTTCCGGGTGATGAGTAGAGAATACTGACTGTTGACGCTTCTTCGGAAAACAAAGATCCCTTTCCTTGCAGCATAGTAAGAGAGGTATATATATATTTTTTTTGGAATTTCTTACTTTAAAACTTTTTTTTTAATTTTTATTTTTATCACCCTTAAAAATTAAAAATTAAAAATTAAAAAAAAGTTGTCCGATCCTCGGATTATCTTCTGCTTCACGATATTTTATTTTTTCTCTATAACATTTCTTGTTCTCTGCTTTATTATTATTAATATTATTTTTTGGTTTCCTTATTGTGTTCAATTTATTTATTTATTTATTTTTATTTGGCTTTTACTTTCTCAAAAAGAAATATGTTCAAAGTATTAAAATTTAACTGATGTATTATAATATTTTAGGATAACTGTTAAAAATTCAACTGATTCATTATCATATTGTTTGGCAACTTTTCTTTTCTTTTTTTGGTGGAAAAAATTTATTATGAACTGCTTTATATGAGTGTAAGTGAAATTTATGAGTCTAACGACAAAAGAATGCATTTCTTTGAACACACACACACATATATATATATATATATGCATGTACTGATTAATTCTACAAATTTTACAAATGAAATATATATATATATATTTTGAATTTGAGGGTGGATGGACTCTAACTCTACACTTTGTGATAGAGTTAGGTATAAAATTATTGTTATGTTAATACCTGCAAATCATTAAATGAAATGGTTTTAAATTAAGTGAAAAACAAAAAAATTTTCTTTTAAACAACTATTGGGCTATTTTATTTATTTGCTATGGGTTTTAATTTTTAGTTCATACAGTTCGCACTAACCCATATTTTATTTGTTTAATTTTTGAGGTTTGTGATTGGTCCGGGTGCTTCGTTTAACGGCAGTCTTTTAATTAAAGCCTCAACGCTCAAGCGGCCAGGTAATATTTCTACTATAGTTATAAGATTGACCATGTTTATTGCATCTTTAGTTGGAAGATCAATGTTTCTTTCAACAACGACAGCGAAGTAATTGTAATTAGTTTCTTTTGTTTTCGGTTTAAGCTGGTACTAGTTAGAAACACATTTGGTAGAACCGCCTTGTAAAGTGAAGGAGTCTAAGGGCTTATAAACCCGCTACTTATCAAATAAAATTTTCATGTGATACATTTGCTATCGAGCAATACTGTGTTCTAAACGGATGTTCTATGAAAATAAATTTTTGGTGGAAATGAAGCAAATGTATATAATTTTTTTACTAATATTAGCATCAGGTACTTAGTTTCGATGGCACTAAATTCTAGCCAAATATATAATGCGAGTTGCGATGTGATCGGGAGATGTGAAAGTTCGTGACATCTCGGAGAAAGAGTTAAGAGAGATACAACGTAGAAAAGAGAGTTACAACAATTAAGATTTCTGTCACGTCGGTAAACTGATGAATGTCAAACAAAATATGTTTTACTTTTCTTGGTGGGAACCTTGGGATACGGAGAAGTAAGCAGTAAAATGTGGTGGAAAGATCAAGTGCTGAAACGGAGTTTCGAGCGATGGCTCAGGTATATGTGAACTATTACGGTTGAAAATCATCATAGAGGTGATAGGCTCTAGTCAAGTGTAACAAATTACGCTAGTAGTTGATTTGGTTAGTGGTTATGTTGGATGTGTTAGTTTCAGAAGTTAGTTTGTTAAAGCTATTGTGGGAGGGAAAATGTAACAGAGTTGGTTAACTGGTTAAGGGAGTATAAGACTGTGGAAAGGAGGAGGCGTGAGGCGGGCAAGAAATTGATTGAAAGAAATCTGGGTAAAGTCTTGGAAGTGTTTTCCAAGCAGGGGAGATAGGGAGGGTCTCGAATATCCAATGGGGAGAGTTGATAGTCTCTCGAAAAACTATCGTGAGTGTTATATTAGCCTTGGGCAAGTTGATTCTTGAACAAAAGTGACTCTTTTGTTGTAATTCAACTGTGTGTGATTGTGATTGTTTGTGTGTGTAAGAATCTGTTCCTTGTCAAGAGGATTTGAAGATACAGTGGGATGGCCAAATGAGACTTTATGTGACAATAAGTCTGCAATCAACATAGCTCATCATCCTGTGCAAAATGATCGAACAAAACATATAGAGGTAAACTGCCACTTCATCAAAGAAAAGCTAGATAATGGCTTGATTTGCTCATCCTATGCGTCTACCGATCAGCAACTTGCAGATGTGCTTGCTAAGGGATTAAACAGCAGAATGTTTCAAAGAATCGTAGCCAAGTTGGGAATGGAAAACATCTATTCACCAGCTTGAGGGGGAGTGTAGGAAATAGTGGACTTTTAATTAGATATTCTAGGAAATATTGTAACATATGTATTCCTACAATTAAGAGATATGATTAGGAGAAATTTCTTCCTTCAAGGGTTTTGGAGAATTAGTTTCCAGTTTCGTAGCTAAGGATTAATTGTATAAATGCATGCCTCTGATGTAACATTTTGATATCAAGGAAAAGAATTCATCTCCTAAATTTTCTTCTCTGTTTTTTTTATCTGTTTTACGACAAGAAGCAATTTCCCGCCTTTCCTCTTGAGGACAAGGTGAAACCCTGGGCGGTTGGGCTTGACAAGCCCCCAGTTCATATCACATATGTGAGTCGTGGGAAGAAGCAGGGGCAACGTGGTCTTTTTGATGAGTAGGCTCTGTTGTATAAAGTTGTGGTTGTTATTTCGTTTAGTATGTGTGATTTGGGCAGGAAAGGGGTTAGGGTTAGTTACGCTAGGAAGTGAACAAAAGAGAGGGAAAGAGTTACTGGTGACGCAGGCAGATTTTGGACTGGTTTCTTGTGAATTGGGAGAGCTAGCAGACCCCTCGAACTTCTGCTTTATCATGTATTTCCCATTTGTTTCCCTGCTTTTCCAGCAATAAAACACTCCTCAGTTGACAGATTTCTATTCCCTTGAGATTATTCGGGTTCTTTGCTTCTAGAATCTTATCATAATGATCATGTGTATAACGAGTTTACAAGTCAAATCGATCCAAGCATGTGTCTGCAGTATCTTTGTGTTGCCATGGTTAATCATGCACTTTGCAATTTGTGTATTTCACTAAGATTTATGGTACTATATGTGCTCGAGCAAAATTAACACAAAGAAAACCTCAATAACAATAAATGAGTAAAACCTAGAGTCTCTGTGATTCTCATTATTTGGTACACACAATAAATAAGTAGGATCATGACCAAATCAAGCCATGTCTTTTTCTTTTGGTCTTGAACATCATCAATGTGCTCTGAAAGCAAGCATATTATCTATTAAGAATCTCCAAGTCCAGTGCAATCTAAACTTCTCAGTTTTTTGCAATCCAGTAGATGGAGAGTCAAAAGAAAAAGAAAAAAAAGGAAAAAAAAAAAAAAAAAAAAAAAAGTAATCTCAAGTAACGGGAATACAATTCCTTAACTGAACAGAGTCATAATAGAATTGTGAAAAGGCGTCGCATGAAGTTCTTGTCCTAAAATCTTCCAAAACTCTAATATTTTCTGCTTTCTTCACCTTCCTTAATCCCAAGCTACCTTTTTTTTTTTTTTTAATCATTACGATTGCATATATATTTCCACTCAAAATTATAGAAACTAAGGCTCCATTCTGCAACGATATGCACGGTTTTTTTTTTTTTTTTCCTTTTCAGTTTTCATCTCAATTTTCTCAGAGATCATACAATATAATGGCTGTATTATTGGTCAGTTAATTTCGTTATTTTGATATGAAAATTCTCATAATTTGGTACCCACACAATAATCTTATTATCTTTCCGTGCTATAATTTATAATTAATCGCAACTTGTTGGTGTTTACCGGTCATTACA
>CM046378.1:7767755-7824403 GCA_025413485.1 Ficus microcarpa
AGGTTAGTAGCATGTTTATGACTGCATTAGATTTTTTTTTAAAATCAATTTCTATAGACAATATCGTGTTCAGCTAATTATTTCTCTTCTTCTTTTACTTTCTTTCAGAATCTGCTTTAACCTCCAACAATCTTTTAAGTAAAGGAGAAAAGAAAAAATATCAACAAAAAAAAAAAAAAAAAGTGAAATAGCGTGAATAGCAATATTAAACAGGCTGAAATGCTTACAAACGAAACATAAAAATAAAAGGAAGACATAAACAGGTTGAAACTTTTAAGTTAAAATATCTATTTTAAGGCAAGTGTTTGCGGAGAAAAGTACAGTGCAAAAACAGAGAAAATTTTAAAGCCTTTGTTAATTCTCTCCGACATATGGACTCCTGCTATTTATAGACAATACAAAACCAATAAAATTAATTACATACAATACACCGAGTCATTAGTTTGTCAATATATATATATATATATATATATATGCAGGCAGCTAAAAATGTTTGACGATTAACTTATTGTTTATCAGAACTGAAATTTTTGGAATAAAATCCCTAGTTTTTAGATGTTATTGAAGAATAGATAATTCATTATCGTAAGCTTATTGTGACAGGTATGGACATAGAGGCTGCAATATTCCCAAGCATGCTTGATGGAAAAATGCGAACGCTAAAGAGAAATTTTCAACATTTGGAAAGCAAAAAAGATGACATTATAGAACAGTTGGAGCACGATGTGGGCACGTTACTGAAGAAACCAAGAAAGCAAGTTCAGACCTGGATGGCACATGTTGAAAGTACAAAGAATCAAGTACAACGAGTAGAACAAGAAGTTTCAGAAAGTAATCTTCTCACACGCGCATCATTGGCAAGAAGTGTGGATAAACTTACAGAAGAAGTAGCAGAACTTTCTGAAAGGAGTGAATTTCCAAACGGGCTGACATTTGAAGTGTCTGAAACGAAAGGCGTTGCACTGCTAACCAGCACATTAATAGGTGAAAAATTTGAAGAAAATATGCGCACGATTCAGGATTGGCTAAGGAGTGAGGAGGTCTCAATCATTGGCATATATGGCTTGGGCGGCATCGGAAAAACAACTCTACTTGAACATATTCACAACCAAATTAGAGTTGATTATCCAGGCATGTTCGTTTCTTGGGTGACTGTATCACGGGATTACAATGTTCAAAATTGCAACATGATATTGCAAAAACAGTGCATTTGGATATCTCAGAAGAGGATGATGAAAGAATAAGGGCAGCAAGACTGGCATCGGCCTGAAAAGAAGGAAAAATTTTATTCTCATTTTAGATGATGTTTGGGAGAACATTTGTCTAAAGAAAGTGGGAATTTGTGTTGGCAATGGACGTAAATTAGTCTTAACAACCCGATCACTGGAGGTTTGTCGAAAGATTAATTGCGATAAGAAAATCAGATTGGAGACCCTTTCTAATGTAGAAGCTTGGACACTATTCATGGAGACACTTGGGAATGAGACTTTGCTCTCTCCTCAAATTAAACAAATTGCAGAGTCTTTAGTAGAAGAATGTGATGGACTGCCACTGGGGATAATTGTAATGGCTGGAAGCATGAGAGGAGTGGATGACATCCGTGAATGGAGCAATGCATTGGAAGAAATCAAGAAAGGAAAGTATAGGAACGATGACATGGAATTCGTTGAGGTAATTCGTGTCTTGAAATATAGCTATGACAAGTTGACAGATCCAAAAGTTAAAGAATGCTTTTTGTATTGTTCCTTATTTCCTAAAGACAGGTTACTCAAAAGAGATGAATTAATCGAGTATTTCATCGATGAGAAACTGATTGATGGAATGGAGGGTAGAGAATCACAGTTTTACAAGGGTCACAGCATATTGAATAAACTTGAAAATGTTTGCTTGTTGGAAGCTTCATTAGATAGAAAGCGCAAAGAATATGTGAAGATGCACGACTTGGTAAGGGATATGGCCATTAACATTACAAGTAAGGGTCCCCACCGATGCTTGGTAAAATCTGGAATGCGCTTGGAAGAAATACCGAATGAAGAAGAGTGGTCTGAGGATCTTGTGAGGGTCGCTTTAGTAGAGAACAATATCTCAGTTATACCTTTTAATGCATCTCCAAGATGTCCTAAACTTCTAACGTTGCTTCTCTGTAGGAATGAAAGCTTGAAAATCATCCCAGATCGTTTTTTCGTACATATGAAATCGCTCAGCCTTCTTGATCTCTCAGATTCTGACATAAGTAGTTTGCCGACTTCAATATCTTACTTGGAAAGGCTCACCTCCTTGTCGCTTGCAAGGTGTTATAGATTGAGTCACTTGCCATCTTTGGCAAACCTAAAGGCTCTAAAGAAGCTAGACTTGAGATGGACAGGAATCAGTGTTGTTCCCGATGGCATGGAGAGGCTAATTAGCTTGAAATATATAAATCTTGAGGGCTGTAGCTATTTAAAGAAAGTACCTAATGGGATCTTGCTTGAACTTTCTCAAGTAGAATACTTCCATTCATCTAAAACACTAAGGCGCCTTGCAGGAAAAGTAATAGGGAGTTGGAGAAAGCTAGAAACTTTTCATGGGCACTTTGATCGCAACTATGAATTGGCCAAATGTGTAAGATTGTGGGGAGAACGAGAACCAAAGAAGTACATCATCCGGCTTTCTGATGACTCTGAAACACGGAGATTTTTTCACAAAGAAGTATACCTGTCTGGAATTGAAGGCGAAGAAGATGTATTTGTCTTACCTAGCGGCATTCAGTTTGTAAGACTAAAAAATTGCTGTGGTATAATGAGTTTAAGCCATATTGAAACACTGAGGAAGGCAAATGACTTGAGGAGGTGTGAAATGTTTTCTTGTAGTAACATGAGACATGTGATTTGCTCTTGTTGTGGAGACGTTCTATTTTCTCAAAGCCTTGAAACTCTAATATTACGAGAGTTGCCTTTATTAACTGACTTAATTGAAAGAGAGAGGAGGCCGCCATTATTGTCGTCAGTATATCCAGCAAATACTTTTTCCTCCCTAAGACAGTTGAAAATAGGCAGATGCCAAGGACTGAAGAGATTGCTCACGCCCGAACTGCTGTTGCAGCTCCGAAACCTCGAAAGATTGCTTGTCTCATTTTGTTACTTCTTGGTGGAAATAATAGGAGAGGAACAGGAAAGCGAGGACGCTCAGGAGGAAACAACAACAATTATTTATGCTCTCCCAAAATTAAAGTACTTGGAATTATGTGGCCTCCCAGAACTAAAAAGCTTCTGCAACTGTAGCATCAAAGTGTCTGATTCTCTGGAAGAAATCCGTATAAGTCATTGCTTGAAGTTGAAGAGGATCACTCTGCTTTGGGAGGTACCTGATTCTCACCCTTCTCTCAAAAATATCTACGTACAGAAAGACTGGTGGGATAACCTGGAGTGGAAACATCCCGAAACAAAGGTTTCCCTTGAGCCTTATGTTGATTTCTCCGAGCCACCACCACGGAAGTGGAGGGCTAATTGATTTTTCATGGAGATTTATGATGTCTACCTGGTAAGTTCCTCAACATCAGTTAACACTTTTTGAATAATCGTTTTGTATATAATATATGTATTACATGTCACCCCACTTTTTAAGCCTTGGCATCGAAGTAATAGAGCCTATAAAACTTTTCCGATAAAACATAAAATCACCTGAGTGTGAGCGTTACAGTATGAAATAAATTACTGTGAGTTGTTGATGTAGTCAATTTAACAATCAAGACCTTTTTTTTTTTTTTCCCCCCTTTCTTTCTTTATTTTAGTGGCTATGTCGCACCGTTTTATGTATTTGTTCTTCCTTTTTTCTTTTTTCTTTTTTTTTTTCTTTTAACAATTCTGTTTGTGATTTATTTTCTATTTCCCTCATTCTTACTTCGAACCTTGAACTTCTTGAATGCAGGGACTGAATTAATCATTCAACCGTATTTTCCATCCAGTAAGTGATACTAACAATTATACTGTTCCTTGTAATATGTTTTGACTTTAAAAAAAATAAAAATAAAATAAAATAAGATATCGTAATCTGTTCTCTTATGACTGCCTCCTTATTGCAGCTTTCTTCAAGGAGTTAAACATGACACTAGAATAGTGGATTGTTTGATCACAGACAGACTACTTCAACGCCCGTGAAGTTAATTTTATGCTTGAAGAAAATAACGTGCTCTATCTAGTAGTTATCTGATTTTAATACACCTTTTCTTGCTCATTGGACAATTCCTTTTTGTGTACCAAGTTTGGGATTTCCAGTATCTTATGTGTGTGTGTTATGCTTCAAGAATTTTTCCTATATCGAACTCATTTCTTTCCTCATGACAGAACTTGACAGATGCAGGTTATTATGTGACACTCTGCATGTTGTAGGCATGTTGCTTATTTTAACTTTGGCCATGTTTGTAGAGATACTCTTTGGATTTAGTTTTCTTTATTTCTGATGCATCAAAGAATGTTACAGTGAACTGAGCAAAGCATATTTCAATTTGGTCACGAAGCAAGCCAGTTTTTCAAAAGCAGAAAACTCGTGTAGCGTTTCTTAATATACGCGTTTTCTTCTACCAATTTGTGTGCAGATTGTAATAACCTATTTTTGTACAAATTACGATTTCTGCCCTTGAAATCAAAAGTTTGTGTTATGTATGTTTATATGAAATGCTTAATCTGATTTTATCAGAATTAGAATGTATGTATGATTTTATTCCGGTTAATGTTTGACCAGGAAAAATCTAAAAATATGTTTGAAACGGTACTGCAGTATAATTAACAATACGAAATTATACTGTGAAAAACCGTAATTACGAATACGGAAGTAAGAATAAGGCACGGGACCATTGTAGAAAAATCAAGCTCAATATTTAGAGTAAAAAGGCCAAGAGACTTTAAGTTCAAAAGAAAAATTTTTACGTAGTCCAATTAAGCACAGATGAATTTTGGACTGCCGTTCGGTATAACAGTACTGTTTTTAGTAGAAAACAGTATTGAAAATATTCATATTTATATGATATTGGACTGTGTTTTGAGAGACAAGCCAAATGGGGCTTAATTAAGGAACACATTATCAACAAAGATAATTAAGAAATTTTTTGGATTTTTGAAAAAAAAAAAATGAAAAGAAATACAAGTTGACCATTCAAACTTCCTTAGTCACTAAGAGGGTGTTTGATTGGTTAGTTTGAGTTGAAATATTTTAGTTGTAATAGTAAATTTTTTTAAATTTTCAGAAAAGACAAAAAACTTTTTGAGAAAAAGACAAAACTTTTTGAGAAAAATACAAAAAAAAGTTTGAATTGAGTTGGATTGAACCAACCAACCAAACAAAGCCTAAGTATTTCCCTCTTGGCCTGCCACTCTTGGGCTGTTGGGCAAATAATTGGCTTTTTGTGGGTTGATATGTGATTAAGGAAGGAATTAATTTAAAAGCTATATATGGTGGGGCATAGTTAGTCAATTAAAAAAGACTAACTTTTAGGTCATCTTTAAGCCTTCATTCTCCCACAAAGCCGACACAGCAAGAAGAGAGAAAAAGAAAGGAGAGGCTGTCGGACTCTTAGAGAATAGCAAGAAAAAAAAAAGTTGTGATATTTTTCGAGTCCAAATTTCCGCTAATGAAGTAAGTTAAGTAATGATATATGTTAAGTTAAGTAAGCTGTAACGGCCTACGTAAGGTGGGTCATTACAGAGTTGGTATCAGAGCGGGTTCCTGCCTTCTGGTCTCATAGTCTGCCTGCCAGCGCGCCACAGTCATTGTAAGTTAATATATATTTTGTGTATAGGATATGTACATATCCCTATTAAATATGATGTAACTTTTTGTAAATGTACAAAAGGGACAAGTTTATGTATGAAATGATATTATAATATTATGATGAAGTATGGTTTATGATAAGTTATGATAAAGTTATGACATGATATGATGGAATGTGATATGATGTTTTATGATGTAATAAGATATGTTATGATACAATGCGATGTGATAAGTTATAATTGGAAGAAAAAGGGATATGTATGAATAACGGCACCTTTTTCTTTCATATAAATAGGGAGTAAGAGATGGTGCGACCTCGCGTACGAGTACGGCCAATTCCGCAAGAGCCGAATCTTGCGAATGTTGTAGCTAATTTGCAGCAACAGCTATTAGAACAACAACAGGAGACAAATCGGCTTCGGGAGCAGATTGCACGTATGAATCAGGTACCTCGTGCGAACGAAGTGCCACCCCAAGAAAATCCTGTACCCCCAGTAGCGGCCCAAGTACCAGGGGTTCAACAAGAGATTCCCAAGAACACTGAAGTCCCGTTAGCACCTGCTGAGATTCAGATAAACCCACCAGTAGTTCGGGAAGATTTATTGTACGAACGGTTCAGACGGATGAAGGCACCCGAGTTTGAGGGACTGGCGGACCGATAGAAGCCGACAACTGGCTAATCGACATCCAAGTAATCTTGGACTTTATGGGACTTACGGAGCATGAAAAAGTTCTTTGTGCTTCTTTTGCCCTTAAGAAAGATGCCAGACACTGGTGGAGGACGGTTCAGATGCGCCGAAATGTTGCAGCTATGAGTTGGCAAGATTTTGTAGCTGAGTTCAAGACGATATATTACAACCAGGAGATCCTTACGGTTCAACAAGATGAATTCAACAATATGAAACAAGGATCGATGACGGCGATGGAAGTTGTTAAGAAATTTGAACAGCTAGCTCGCCTTTGTCCGGAGCTCGTACCAAGTGAAACTGAAAAAGTAAGACGAATGACGAAGATGTTTCGTACGGATATTGCCAAGCAAGTCAGTGCTGGCAGTAATCCTCCAACCCTGGTTTCGGATTGCGTCAGTCGAGCGATAAGAGCCAAATACTGGATTAACCAGGATAAGGAGGCAAGGGCCCAGATTTTCAAGGCCAAGAAAGAGGAAAAGGCTGTAGTGAAACAGTTGCAGCCAAGACAAAATCAGGAAATATACCAGAAGGGCCAGACCAGCAGTGTTGCCCAAGGTTCCAAACCATCTGGGAGGAACAAAAGAAGAGAGAATGCTAGCGACCAGGGCCAGCAGAGGAATTACCCTCAGAAGAGGAACAATAGGGGGAACGAGGGTAACAATAATGACTATCCGATGTGCGCGTAATGTGGAAAGAAGCACCTAGGAGTGTGCAGGTTGGGAACGAATGCCTGCTACATTTGCGGCAATGAGGGTCATTATGCTAAGAATTGTACCATGAACAGTCAGAGTCATAACCCTCAGTACCAAACAGAAATGCAAGCAGTCAGTTGCACGCGATTCAAGCTAAAATCGAAGGCCCTTCGATTACGTTTAGGACGATATGAGGCTCCTGAACCTCAGGCCCGGATCTATGCTTATACAAAGGGAGACGCTGAAGCTGGAACTTCCCATGTCGTAACAGGTCAGCTTTCTATCGCCTCACATGATGCAATTACCTTATTTAATTCTGGTGCTACCCATTCCTTTGTATCAATGGAGTTTGCCCGGAAATTAGGTAGAGGTGTGGATAAGTTAAAGCAACCCTTTAGAACCTCTCTTCCGTCAAGAGAAATTTTGTTATCCGATTTTTGGATACAAAATGTTCCAGTAATCATCTGTGGCAGAAAGCTATATGTAGACCTCATCACCATTAAGCTCCAGGATTTCGACGTCATTCTAGGAATAGACTTCCTAAGTAAGTACAACGCCAAGATTGAATGTCGAAAGCGTTGTGTGATATTTAGTCTTCATGATAAGGAAGGTTTCCACTTCTACGGTCAGTCTCGCAACTCGACAACCAGGCTAGTCTCAGTAATGAAAGCATGGAAAATGATGGCTAGTGGATGCCAGGGATACTTAGCCAATATGGTGGACAAGGAGCGAGAGGTGGAGTTAAAGCCGGAAGATGTTCCCATTATTAGAGAATATGTGGATGCCTTCCCAAAGGACTTACCAGGACTTCTTCCAGAGCGAGAAATTTCATTTGAAATAGAGTTATTGCCAGGAGCTGCACCGATATCCAAAGCGCCTTATCGTATGGCTCCAGCCGAGCTTAGAGAGCTGCAAGTGCAGCTGCAAGAACTATTAGACAAGAGATTTATTCGACAAAGTCATTCTCTGTGGGGAGCATCGGTTTTATTTGTTAAGAAGAAAGATGGATCGCTGCGGATGTGCATCGATTATCGGTAGTTGAATAAGATTACGATTAAGAATAAATACCCTCTCCCGAGAATTGACGATCTATTTGATCAACTCAGGGGAGCAATAATATTCTCGAATGTGGATTTGAGATCGGGATACCATCAACTCAAAATTAAGGAGACGGATGTTTCTAAAACGGCTTTTCGTACACGATATGGGCATTATGAGTTTCTTGTTATACCGTTTGGATTAATCAATGCACCAGCTGCTTTTATGGATCTGATGAACCAGGTATTCAAGGAGTACCTAGACAAGTTCGTTATCGTTTTCATCGACGATATTTTGATCTACTCAAAATCCATTCAAGAACATGAGGAGCACCTCAGAATAGTTCTAGAGACATTAAGGCAAAATCAACTCTATGCCAAGTTCACCAAATGTGAATTTTGACTAGAAAAGGTGCATTTCTTGGGTCACGTGGTTTCGAAAGAAGGAATTTCTGTTGATCCTGCTAAGGTTGAGGCGGTTAGTACATGGCCCATACCTAAAAACGTTACGAATATACGAAGCTTCCTTGGATTGGCTGGATATTATCGACGTTTTGTTGAAAGATTTTTCAAGATAGCAGCGCCACTTACAGCTCTTACTCGGAAAGGGAAAAAGTTTGAGTGGACGCAGAAATGTGAAGAAAATTTCCAAGAGTTTAAAAGGAAGCTTACTAGTGCACCAGTATTGATAATTCCTGAAGTGGATACGGGAAATTTTACAATTTATAGTGACGCTTCTAAAACCGGATTGGGAGCGGTCCTGATGCAAAGAGGAAATGTGGTTGCCTATGCCTCCCGCCAATTAAAGGATCACGAGCGGAATTACCCGACACACGATTTGGAGCTCGCGGCGGTGGTTTTCGCATTGAAGATTTGAAGACACTACTTGTATGGGAATAGATGTGATGTGAGATCTATGCCAACCATCAAAGTCTCAAATACATCTTCACTCAAAAGGAGCTCAATATGAGGCAGCGTAGATGGTTGGAACTTGTGAAGGATTACGATTGCGAAATCCTTTACCACCCAGGAAAGCAAACAAGGTAGCGGATGCACTAAGTAAAAAGTCATCTGGTATGTTGATGTCTCTTGACAAGATGCCTAAGCTGCTTCAGAAGGAAATTTCAGATTTCAATATGGAGATGTTAACTGGGAAATTGACTGCTTTGACTCTTCAGTCCGATCTTCTAGAATCTATTAAGCTTCATCAAGAGAAGGATTCCTTTCTACTTAAGGCGAAACTTTTTGTGGAAAGAATAAGGAATTTAAGACCTCTTCGAATGGGGTAATTTACTTCAAGGATAGGATTTGCGTTCCTAACTCGAAATTTCTAAAGGAACAAATCATGTCTGAAGTGCATATGACGCCATATTCAGTGCATCCAGGAGCTATTAAGATGTACAAGGACCTCAGTGAGAATTATTGGTGGCCAAATATGAAGAATGAAATAGCTGACTTTGTGTCAAAATGCCTAACGTGTCAAAAAGTTAAGGCGGAACACCGACAACCTGGCGGAGATCTTCAGAAAATTGAGCTTCCGGAATGGAAATGGAATCAAACCACTATGGATTTTGTAGTTGGTTTACCCAGAACCGCTAGTGGAAATGATACGATTTGGGTAATTGTTGACAGATTAACTAAGTCCGCCCACTTTATCGCTATTAAGGCCACCTTTTCAGTGGAGAAATTAGCTGAAATTTATGTGTCCCAGATCATTAGACTTCATGGAGTGCCAAGATCGATCATTTCAGATCGGGATAGGTGTTTTACCTCTCGATTCTGGAAGAATGTTCACACGGCTATGGGATCAAAGTAGAAGTTTAGTACAGCTTTTCATCCCCAGACTGATGGTCAATCGGAGCGAACTATTCAGACCCTGGAGGATATGTTGAGGTCATGTGTTTTGGATTTTAAAGGAAGCTGGGATCAGAAGCTACCTTTGATCGAATTTTCTTACAATAACAGTTATCACGCCTCAATTGGTATGGCTCCATTTGAAGCGTTATATGGAAGAAAGTGTCGATCTCCAATACATTGGCAAGAAGTTGGACAGAAGCAACTTCACACTACGGATTTCATCAGAAAAACCTCAGAGGATATCAAGATGATTAAACAGAAACTTGACGTAGCTTTCAGTCGACAGAAAACCTATGCTGATAAACGTCGAAGACCCTTAGAATTCTAAGTTGGAGAATCTGTTTTCCTTAAGATCGCCCCTATGAAGGGAATTATGAGGTTTGGTAAAAAGGGAAAGCTTAGTCCAAGATACACCGGACCATTTGAAATCCTTGAGAGGATTGGAAAAGTGGCTTACAAGCTTGCTTTACCGCCGGATTTAGCTTCTGTACATGATGTTTTCCATGTTTCAATGCTGAAAAAGTACGTACGTGACCCTTCCCATGTTCTAAGTCAAGAGCCAATTGAAATTCAAGCTAATTTAACGTATGAGGAAAAGCCAGTCCGAATTCTGGATCGGGAAGAAAAGGTTTTAAGGAACAAAACCATTCCTATGATTAAAGTATTATGGCGGAATCATAATGTCGAAGAAGCGACCTGGGAACTAGAGGATGACATGAGGAAGAATTACCCCAACTTGTTTTAATCTTCGAGGATGAAAATTTTTAAGGGGGGTAGATTGTAATAACCCATTTTTGTACAAATTACGATTTCTATCCTTGAAATCAAAAGTTTGTGTTATATATGTTTATATGAAATGCTTAATCTGATTTTATCAGAATTAGAATGTATGTATGATTTTATTCTGGTGAATGTTTGACCAGGAAAAATCTAAAAATATGTTTGAAACGGTACTGCAGTATAATTAACAGTACGAAATTATACTGTGAAAAACTGTAATTACGAATACGGAAGTAAGAATAAGGCACGGGACCATTATAGAAAAATCAAGCTCAATATTTAAAGTAAAAAGGCCAAGAGACTTTAAGTTCAAAAGAAAAATTTTTACGCAGTCCAATTAAGCACAGATGAATTTTGGACTACCGTTCGGTATAACAGTACTGTTTTTAGTAGAAAACAGTATCGAAAATATTCATATTTATATGATATTGGACTATGTTTTGAGAGACAAGGCAAATGAGGCTTAATTAAGGAACACATTATCAACAAAGATAATTAAGAAATTTTTTGGATTTTTGAAAAAAAAAAATGGAAAGAAATACAAGTTGACCATTCAAACTTCCTTAGTCACTAAGTATTTCCCTCTTGGCCGGCCACTCTTGGGCTATTGGGCAAATAATTGGCTTTTTGTGGGTTGATATGTGATTAAGGAAGAAATTAATTTAAAAGCTATATATGGTGGGGCATAGTTAGTCAATTAAAAAAGACTAACTTTTAGGTCATCTTAAAGCCTTCATTCTCCCACAAAGCCGACACAGCAAGAAGAGAGAAAAAGAAAGAAGAGGCTGTTGGACTCTTGGAGAACAGCAAGAAAAAAAAAAGTTGTTGGATTCAAGTTAGTGTTTCACTTTTCAAGCTTTAGAGGTAAATCCTCTCAACCCCTTAAGCTCTTTCCACTAAGTTTGGAGCAAAAATCCTTGTGCATATTTCAAGTCCTTGGTTATGAGAGCATGAGCTCAGTTCTATTTTTCTTCATTGAATGTTTTTAGTAAGCTTGTATGTGTATGTATGAGCTCTAGAGAGCTTAATTTTTATGTAGATGGTTATATTTTTCGGTTTACGCTCTAAAAATTTATGCATTATGCACACCAAATGCTTGATTATATGTCCCCACATACCTAAGAAGAGTTATGAAATGTATGTGATTAAAATTGTGAAGTATGATGTGTGAGGGTTTGGAATAACCCTAAAAACTTCAATTTCAGTAAGAAAATTTCTATGTGAAAGTATGGGTGCTATGTAATGAGGATTTATTGTATGAGAAGGAAAACAATAGTAATACGCTACCCACTTGATTGTAAGCTCACGGTTTTAACCGTTTGAGGTAGGGTGCACGTAATTTGGCGTAAGAACCACGCCCAAATGGAAACTGCCAGTTCGGACCAAAACAGGGCAGTAAACTGAAATCAGAATTTTGAGGCCCTTAGAGGCCGAATTTGAAGAAAGTTAAAACATGAAAGTTGTAGAAAAGGGAAAATCCTAGGGGACAGCATAGACCGTTTTCAAAAATAAGGCTCCATCGGCCTCCGTGTTCATCAAAACCTGAGCTTGGCCTGATCAGTCCAGTGACCACGGCCAGGCAACTTCAAACGAGAAAATGGGTGAGTTAAGTGCAGAACTGGGTTTTGTGTTAAACACAAAAGTTTTAGGAAATTTTGAGGTCTACAACTTTTATGAAGAGAACTTTTGCAAATTCAAAACTGATTTTTAAGTAGAATTTAATTTTAAAAACTGAGCAGGGAAAATAGAAGTTCTTGTGCAGGGTTTTCAAAATGGTGCAGGATTGGGTAGTTTCTGCACCTAATTTGATGACTGAGTTTCTAGAAATGTTTTCAGAAAAGGTTTTCAGAATTTTACAGTTTTGCTTTTTTTTTTTTTGAAAGAAAATCATAAGGATCGGTGAAAAAGTTATTTGTAAGTTAGGCCGAATAAGTAAATGATGTTTTTAGTGACCGAAGGGGTTACTAATTTTTATGTGAAAAGTTTTGGAATCAAGGTTACTGTTAGTAACCAAATTTAATGTCAACTTTTGGTATGTGGTGGGACATATAATTAGGAGTATGGATAAATGTTGGTTGGGATACCAACATTAAAAATAATAAGTTATGATAAGATAAGGTGATTCTTATCTTACGTCTTTTGTAAACAGGTGTATAAACTATGTGGCGACCTGTTAAAGTCCAGAACGCAGATCTAGTAAAACAGGTAAGTACAACTTCGCCTACAACATAGGCCCTTTGTTTGTTACTTGTTTGATCTGATTTTATGTATGATATGTTTTAAATGTTATGCGATGAAATAATGTACGATTTGTTTAAGACTTATGAAATATCAATATATGATTTATGTATGTGAAACATCACGAAGCATGTTCACAAATTCTTAGGATAAGAATAAGAGCAAAGTATGACATGATGACAAGTAAGTTTGCCTGTTCGTATCGACCTGCGTTAGGTCGGGTTAGGTCTATGGTTTGAGTTGGATTGGGCTGGCCGCCCCAACCACTCCATAGCTGCACGCCCAATACAGACACTTATGTTAAGGGGCCCTTAGTATGTTAAGATATGAAAGAACCATAATGAAGCATAATTGGTTCATGCATTTATTATGTAATGTTTTGCGGGTAAAAAGTTGTACTTGCTGAGCGAAAGCTCACAACTTACGTCTATGCTGTATGTAAGCTCCCTACTGGCAGTGCTTAATAAGGCGTGGAGCGCGGCAGGACTGTCTATGAGATTACGGGCTAAGAACCACTACGCGTTTTGTTATATTATATGTATGCAGTTTTGTTTTATAATCAATTTCAGACTCAAATACTCGTTTTAGTATTTATTCATATGTATATAAGTATGTTTGTATGTAAGTATGTAAATCAAGTTGAAAAAAAAAAAAAAGTTGTGATATTTTTCTAGTCCAAATTTCCGCTAATGAACTAAGTTAAGTAATGATGTATGTTAAGTTAAGTAAGCTGTAACGGCCTACATAAGGTGGGTCGTTACAGAGTCTTTGTTTTTTAAAAGTAGAAAACTCGTGTAAAGTTTCCTTAAGCTAAGGATGCAACCATTGATTTATAAGTGTTGAAACTCTATTCACTAGTTTAATTTCAGCTACAGAGGGACTCACTAACTATTTCTGTCACGGGTGCTAACATCTTCAAAGGCACAAGGTACACACACACACACGGTTTGTGGTTCATCTAGAGATCAAACATCAGCCTATTCGTGAGTGATTTACTGCATTTTTTCGAATAACCTATTGATGTATGATTAATTTTGTGAGCAACTAATTTCATAAGCTAGAATACCATTCTGGTTCATGCGAATATGTCATTTCATTTAATCTAACTCAAGAATATTTTGAAGATTTAAATAAATTTCTATGCGCAATTTTATTATTTAACATGGTTGATATTCGTGATATTCGTGTTGCTTTTGCATTGAAAAAGCTAGCTGGACCTTAAATTTCAACTCCTATGCTATATTCTTCTGTGAAATTCATTTGTCTTCGAAAAGTCGAGGAATTGTCTTCAGTGTCTTACTTTGGTCCAAGAGTTTTATTCTAAAAACTCAAATTCTTTATAATTAAAATAAATAAATAAAAATAAATATAAAAATAGCTTGAACAAAACAGATTTGGATGAAAACATGGCAGCAAATAATTTTGTCGTTGTAACAGATTAAATAAATGCATACCACTCAGCAGATAGAGCTTTGGCACTGTTCTTGAATTTGTGGTTTCCTCTGTTTCTCTAGCGACACTCAGCGTACATGAGAGGGCTTTTTTATAAGTTATATATCAAATATTCACTTCTTTGAGTCTTTTGAATACCCTCTTGAAAGCTCTGAAAATATTGTCCTTGCAATTTCGTCCTGTAAAAAGTTTTCACATTTTCCAAAGTTGAGTTGCTCGCATAGTCGAGATCAAGGCTTCTCCTGCAAATAGAGGCTGAGCCTCGTCTTTGTGAGCCGAACTTACGTCGTCTTCTCCTTTAATGACTTGCTTTTGGACTCGCAGCCCACTCCAAGTCAGCAGCTTGTCTTCTGTTCAATAAACCATGTCCAGGCCTGGTTGCTCGCCTTCAGTCCCCAACGTACTCCGAGTTTTGATCTACCTTCTGTACCTCGTCGGCCTTACGCCAGACTGTCATGCTCACAGCAACATGTTGATAGCTATAAAACTTAGCCTTAAAAGATACCTTAATAATTCATATCTCTTTTTTTTTTTTTTTTTTTGCTTGTTTTTGGTCCAATAATTGTGGGAGTGATGACGAAATTGAAACATTTTTTTGTTCCAAGTATTAAAGATACCTTGGTAATTTATTTAACATAGGGACATTGAGAAAAATTGAAGTAAAAAAGTATACTTAAGTAATTAGCCTTCAGTTTAACAAACAAATAGGAAGCCCCATCTAGCATGGTAGAAAACCTCCCTCAGCATAGTTTACAAGATGTTTTTGCAATCTCCAACCATGTGGTCTTCCAAATCCACCAATTATGGTCCCCAACTAATAAAGGTGATTATTCTGTTAAAAATAATAATAATAATAATAATAATAATATTTTGCTGCAAATAATGGGTTCATGTGCTACCTAGAGACAATTGGCTGCATTTTATACTTTAGATATACGCTTATAGCCATAATGGAATCCATCAACAAGGATGAAAATGCATCTTTTTTCATGACTTCTCTACAAGTCTACAACCACTTCTCCACTACAGGAAAAGTAACCAAAAAATAATAATAAATTATCCCAAAAAAAAAAAAAGTAGCCAAAATAAGACATTTAGTAAAATAAAATAAAAGCAAAACTATAGTTGGTGAAGGCTGTCGTAGGGGACCAAACTAATCCACCTTCTCTTACTTCCGATTCTCCGAAGCAAAGCAAAGCAAAGCAAAGCGTGATAGGGAGTTTTCCTCCATATTTAAAGCAACAAATAATATCCGATGTACATTTCTAAATACAAAACATCTTCATGGGTATCTTGTATATTTTTGCCCGCTGAACTTTTGGGGTTTTAGCAATTTGCTGTCTAAATTTTTAATCTTGACAATTTACTTTCTCGACTTATTAAATTGCTACAATATGATTCATTTCGCCAATGGTTGTGTTAAATTGATCATCAAAAAGCATGACCACGAAAAAATTTTTAAATCCTAATCCAAACCTAAGCACAAATCTCTCAATTCCTTAGCTCTCAATCCCCTAAAATCCAACCAAAAAAAAAAAAAGAAAAATTCAGTGCAAATTTGATAAAATGGGCTGCAGTGCAATAGTTTAACAAGTTGAGAAGGCAAATTCAAAACTTAGAAGTTCAGAGGCCAAGTTGTCAAAGTCCAAAAAGTTTGTGCCAAAAAATCTATCTTCATAGTGGTTGTGTCTTAATAGGCATGCACATAGTTGTTATTAAGCATCTTGTATTTATACATTAAAATGTTGCAAACTCCAGCCGTATTTTTGTTCCTTTAAGTTCTTTGAAACAACCACCTCTCTTCTATTCTAGATTTTCACGAACACAAAAGTTCAAAATCAATGTTTCCTAGAACATTATTATTTTTCTTTGTCATCTTTCTCCAGAAGTATGTCAGCTTGGCTTCTGATCCAGATCCTGTCCAGGACTTCTGCATATCCAGCATAGATTACTCTTCGGCAAACACCGATCACTGCAAGAATTCCTCCACCGCAACAATAGAAGATTTTGTGTTCTCTGGAATCAAGTTGGATGGGAAATTCGGGCCGACAGGGCTTTCAGCAACCTCAGTGAACTCGAACATATTCCCGGGGCTTAACACCCTAGGGATGTCATTTGTGAGAGCTGATTTCGAAGTAGGTGGGGTTAATGTGCCACATTTCCATCCAAGAGCTACTGAGATCGCCTTTGTGCTTGAAGGGAAGGTCTATTCAGGTTTCGTCGATACGAACAACAAGATTTTTGCGAAAGTGATCGAGAAAGGTGAAGTGATGGTGTTTCCAAAGGGATTGGTGCACTTTCAGATGAATGTGGGAGACACTCCAGCCACTATACTTGGGAGTTTTAACAGTCAAAATCCGGGCTTGCAGAGAATTCCGACAGCGGTGTTTGGATCTGGGATTAAGGATGAGCTCTTGGAGAAGGCTTTTGGGTTGAGTTCTAAGGAGGTTTCCAAGTTGAAGAAAAGGTTTGCTTCTCATTGAGCCAAACAGAATATTGCAGTTTCGTCATTATGGATTTTAATTCTTGAAGTACAGAACATGTACTCTAGATGAATTCTATTGCCAATATTCATGGATCTAAAAAATATATACATAATTATAAATATATTCTTCAACTCTTTAATTTTTTGTTTCCCTTTTCTCATTCCTTCTTTGCTTCTGCTTCAAAGTTAATGAGTAGAGCACCTCTAACACCAGACATAATGATATCACATAGAGTATTGTTAGGGATACTAACTTTAATGTTGACTTCTGAGTACTAAATTATGTAACGGTGAGTTGTCATATTTTTACTGACAGATACAATCTTTTAATTCATCTCACATATAACGTAAGTTGTACTCAAAATTTTGAATTAAAGTTTGGTGTCACTAACTTTTTTTTTATCAGATAAGGTCGTTGGGAAAAAGAGAAAGTAAAAGAGCATTCTATTTCTTTTTGGAAAGTATGAGAAAACGTGGTGGTTTAAACTCATGAGTAAACATAATTTTCTAGTGCCTTACATGTCATACTTTGAGCGGTGGGGCAAGATAAAAAGGATATATCTTGGTATCCTCTAAAACTTCACCACTGAAACATCTTTCTTCCTTTTTCTAGTTGTTGGAAGTGTGACTAGGAATCCTATGACCAAATACATAGTTTTAGTCTAAATCTCATTATCTCCCACGATTGGACTAATTGTAGTTAGGATCAGTTTGGCATTGTACTACATAGTAGAATATTCACTTTAGCTGTACTTATTGAAGAAACAATTGTGAGATTAAGTAATCCGTTGGGCTACTTTGGAGGCTGAGAAGGAGATTCAGAATCTTATGTACTAGATTCGAAACCTGGGAAGTTTTCTTGCAAATTAAAAGAACGAGTGCAAATAAGACCCATACCAATAAAAATAATTAATTAATATATAAAAACTGTAAGACAAAGTAATTGAGTGTTTGGTAAATATAATTATCAAGTACTAAAAATTTCAAAAGCAGTCTTTTAGCTTTGTCTAAAACAACAGTTTAAGGCCGAATATGGTTGCAAAGATTTGCCCAATGCCCAACAATAGTTTCATATTTAATTCTAGCACAAAAAATTGAGTTCAAATTCGCCTACCCTTGAGTTCAAAAAAAAAAAAGGCCAGAATTGGCCTGTAACCTAAAGTGATCAAACTTGCTACTATAAGAGAATTAGTATTTTTTAGGAGGTCTGGCACAAATTTTTGTTACTCGCGTACCTTTTATTTTAATATTTAAAATAAGTCTAACTTTTTCTTCTTATTTTAGTACTTTTAATACGACAAGAGAATGTTCTTTAACCTTTTCCTCCTTTTTTTAATTACTTTTAATACATATATATATATATATATGTATATAATATAAAACATCCCTTTTAATGCCATGGGATGGGAAAACAGCACAGTAACCTGTGTATTTTGTTATTGATAATTAGAATCGCATTCAAAGATGGCATCAGTATCTCACAACATTGTTATAAAACACTTGGAGCAAACAACAACATAGCAAGACATATGTTTACAAACACACAGAAGAAACAAACACTTGGAAATGACAGAACAGTTATTCTAACCAACTCACCTACATTTTTGTTACGCAATTTGACACTTTAGAGCAGCGCACTCAACATCTCATTCCAGATATCAGGTACCCAGGAAGGCACCAGTGGCTGCAGTCGGACGAAAAGTCTCTCGGGTGCTGCCTCTCTTCCTGATCCAGAGCCCGTCTGTAGACCGAAGGATGGCCGTCCCTTCTAAAGGCGGACATTGTGGTTATGTCTTGTAGATATACCGGAAATCTCATCTTTCTTAACACCCCTTGTAGTACTACCAATTCTGAGGGAACATGTGGGTGACTAAAAGCAGTAAGTGGCTGCTTTTGGTTATAGCATTTCCAACCATTTTCCCTGCCAGAAGATCACAACATAAGCACTTCGCGATACTGAAAAATTTAAAGAGAAGCTTTTGTTTATAGTGGCGTATAAGATTTCAGTGTGATACCTGTTATGCCTAGGCGACATGCTCCGGAAAAAGACACGAGTTTTATGTGGGTCCAAATTTAGATCTACCCATTTTGCCCATGTTGTGAGTCCTTTTTGGTAAGCAATCATCGGATTCATAGTTTTTATGACAGTGTGTCCTTCCATGAAATAGTCCCACCTGCATTTAGTTAAAACATCTCAATTAGGATCAAATAGAGTTCTTAGGCATGAAAATTATACCAATAGAAAGTTAAGATCGGAAGACTGTTATGTGGATTTTCATTTTCTTGTTCCATTTTTGTCCTTCAATAAGTTATGTATGTCAAACAAAAAGGAGTTAATAAAGAAAACGATATTCTTACGAACTATATTTATCAGAGTGAGTCCACCAATGAGCAGAGTCGAACACAAGAACATCAACTCCTCTCCAGTACTTTGCATTTTCTTCTATGGAATCCAAGTGTAGAACCCTCTTATTTTCAGGTCCTTTCTTCAATTCCACTAGGAGTGGAGCCCATGTGAACTCGATCGATGTTTCGTAATCCTGTATGGGAAAAACAAGAATCATGTCAGGTATGTCCAGGATAATGTAATGATCACTGTCTCTTGACATAGAAATTGTTATGCAATAACTAACAAATTAGCATTACTACCATGGCATGGAATGCCACAGAAGGACCATTGTAGGCTAGCCTCTTTCGGCCAGTTGGAACGACTCCTTGTACGAGGCAGACAAGAGATTCCCATTGATTTCTCGCTATGGAATCACCCACCAACATTATTCTCTTTTTCCTCATTTTTGCAAGAAACTTCAGTGCATTAAACCTGTCTCAAAACAAAAATAAAAAATAAAAAATAAAAGAAAGTGAATTAGCATTTTTCATTGCACCAATATTGCACCATCCTCTGGTTTTACAAAAACGTTATGGGCTCGCATTATGCAAAGGCAGGCCCTACCAATATGAAAGTAATTTATACGATATAAATCCCTCAAAAAAAAAAAAATTAGAAATAGAGGTGTTTAAACACCCAACTAAGAAATATACTAACAAATAATGTAGAGAATTTTTTTCCCCTCCAAGAGAAAAGGGTGAAAAGTTCACAGTTCCATAGCTATCTTGTTTGAAAGTGACAAATCATAAGCCCTTGATTCTTCATATAAAAATTTTACAACATTTATCTTTAACTATTTATTACCATTAAAAATCAGATTTACTACCACAAATCAGCCTCTCTGGTAAATGTACCATGGCTACGCCACAATGTACTATGTAAATTGCTATGTCTCCTCACAAAACTAACTTTATATACGTACTATTAAAGAATTTAAAAATTAAAAAAAAATATACTAAAAAATGAAGCTTTATAAGTATAAATATTGCCAAACATATTTCATGCACTATGTTCGAACAAAAAGAAGAGTACTCCAAATATGAATATTTTACCTGGGAATTGAGCAGCCACTTGGCTTCCACCTCCACTTCTGGTAGTCGGAATCAGGCCTCCCGTTCTTCTGACACGTGACGGCGGTACTAAGGTACGGACAGTTAGAGTCATAGAGAGGATAGGACTGATCAAAAACCCATTTCCCAGCTGAGAAATCGCATCTCTTTTGCTGGTTTCGCCCACTTTGCACCATAACAACTTCATCTTCCCCGCTAAGCAACGACTCATCTTCGCCGACCGCAAACTCCGCCGCCGACTTGCCATGAGAAAAGCATAGCAAGAGGCAGAGCAAGACCAGAGGTTGAAGTTTTGGCTTAGCCATTGGATTAGCTCTTTCTTTGTTGGAGTGAAACTGGGAGGGGTCCCAAAGAAGAAGGAGCATTTTTGTAAGTGGTAAAAATAAAGGTTATAGTTACTGGGACGTGTCGAGTTAAGGCATGACTTGCGGTAAAATGTGGGCCATACTTTATGGCCTGCGATGTTTTTTTTTTTTTTTTTTTTTTGGCCTCAGTCATTGCCATTGTTTCTGGTAATTGATGTGTCGGTGTTCCTTTTTTCATTATAGTGGCACATTGCCACATTCTTCTGCTTGTGAATGTGTGCAAAAGAAGAGAGAGAAAGTGAGAGAAGAGGGGGGGGGGGGGGGTCTGGGTGGTTGAAAGTTGAAATATACATATGATTTGACTGTAAATGACCTTTTTTTTTTTTTGTAATAAGTTTAATAATGGATCAAAAAGTCTTGTAAATTTAAAAAATTTTATCATTGTTAAAAAAAAAAAATCAATCAGTGACAGATTATATTAATCAGTAATTGATTAAATTTAATATTTTTTTTAATGAATGACTACAGTGAAAACTTATTAATTATAATCAATCAATTATTGACTATACTCAATTATTGGTTAACGGTCTTTAAATAATTAAAAAAAATGAAACAAAAATGACTTTTTGTCATTTTTCTGATTTGATCAATCAATGATTGACTAATAATCAATCAATAATTGATTATAAAATTTAGAGATTTAGGTTGTGATTAATCAGTGATTGATCATAAGTCAATTATTGATTAACAACCATGCGGTCAATCACTTATTGACAATTTAAGACAATTGATTAACCATTAAAAAAATAATATTTTAATTAATTTTTAAAATTTTTGATCATCTATTAAAAAAAAAAAAAAAAAACTTCTTAAATAGCCCGCCCGGGGGTAGGGGGGAACGCAAGGTCTTTGGTTGTTGAAAGTTGAAAGAGAGAAACTTTTGGTCACCGTGACTTGCGGTGTCTTTCTGTAGGCCATGAACATTATAGGCTTTGTTTTTCAAATGTCAAAAAGTTATAGAGGTGATTATTTGATATGTAATGCTTTTTTTAAAAGAAGTTTTTCCTTTTTAATAACCTTTTTCACTCTTGTTTATAACAGCAATGCTAATTTGCGGGGCCTTGCTAGAAAGAGGGAACACTATACCGTTTTAATTATCATATTAAAAAATTATCTGAGTTTCCTATCATCATTCTAATCTCTTGTAAATTTTAATCATGTTTGGATCACCGTTTTAAATTTATAATTGACATTTTTGTCTCTACTATTTTCACTAAAAAAAAAAAATGAATTCACCAAGTGAATTGTAGATTTAAATCTATAATCGAACCGGAGCTTTACTCTGGTGATTTTGTTGAAAGAGAAAACGATGGAATTGTTAAGGGACAATAAAGTAGTAGCAAAAACTGAGCATGGAACTCTTTTACATTTATAAAAGCATAGACACTTAAACTGAAGCATAACAACCATTATTCACTCTATATAAATTCTTTAGTAAGAGATTCAGAGGGAGGGGAGGGGGGGTGGGGAAGCAAACAAAAACAAAACAAAAAAACAAGCAAAAACAAAATAAAAAACTTATTTAATAAGAGATCAAATCAATATTTAAAAAAAAATAATAGAGAATAAAGTGTCGGAAAAATGGTTTAAACCATTTTGAGGAGCCATATTGAGGTCCAAATTTGAGTGGGACCTATTTAGTAAAAGTAACGAATCTTTGTAGATTTGTGTTTTCCATCGCAAGAAGATCAAAATCATATATTCATACGCTCAAAATGGTATTCGGATGAATGAGAAATTGATGCTCAAAGTGTACCCAATGGAATAGAATTTTGTTGGAAAATTACTTATAAATGTAGAGTCTCACATTGCTTAAGCATAAAAGCTTGATGGACTTTATAAGAATTTGTACTTGTGGACTTAGGTAAGATGGTGTACCTAAGAAGCTCTTTCACGCACAGGGAGTGTAAATCATTAACCCGGTAGGTTAGGGGCCCAATGTGTGCGCCTGCACGACATGGGTGACACGAATGTTGGTCCGTCGAGCTTGCCCTTGTACAGGCTTTGTTATACAAAATTTTTTTTTTTTTTTTGGCTCTTTTCAACATAAATTCATTTTTTTTTCCATGGCTTTAGTGCAATTTAATATGGGCATTATTGCATGATTAATTCAAAATTAATCAAAAGATTAATGAATTGTATTATTTCTCATTAATCCAGATTAAAACCTATTGATTTTGGTTTTGTAACATCTCCTCTTTGAGCTTATAAAAGGAGGCCTCCATAAGCTTAATGAACACACAAAATATAACGATCCGCCTAGCACAGGCCGTTACCGTACATACATGCATACATATCATACTTATTTGCTTAGCAGAAATAGCGGAAATTTTTTTTTTTTATACAAGCGCAATAACGTATAAGCGATAAATAAGTAAGGATATTTGTCGAGCGTATAAACAACAAGTAAATAACGATGTTCTAACATTAAATAAAGTATTTATAAAAGCAAAACGCGTAGCGGTCGACATTCCCACATTTCACAGTTGCTTCGCCACGCTCCTTCATCTTGTATCAATTGTTACCCATAGGTTGCTTACCTACAGCATAGTCGTAAGACGTGAGCTTTCGCTCAACAAGTACAACTTATATATCCGCGACACACAAATATAACACATTACATAATATAATGGCATAATAACATAATATCTCATAACATAATGACATAACATACTTAATCATGCATGAGCCATTTATGCTTCATTATGCTTACTTATCCTTTCATAACATGATTCATATCTTATCTTATCTTATCTTATCTTGCTTATGGGCCCCTTACATAAGTGTACATACCGGGCACGCAACTATGGAGTGGTTGGGGCGGCCAGTCCATTTTCAACTCAAACCATAGTCCAACCCGACCTAACGCGGGTCGGTATGACATAGGCAAGCTCGCTTGCCATCTTACTTGCTTTTCATGATTTCTTTCTTGATCTTATTCTTATCTTAATCATTGGTGAGCATGTTTCATGATGTCACACATACTTAATTCTTAAACATATCGTAAATATGACATAACATAATCTTGGCATAACATTCCTCATGAACATAACATATCATAAAATCAACATATCATGGCATCACATCACTATAACATGCAACACATTAAACATCATGGCATACATCCTAACATGCATTATAGCATACATCAACATACTTAGGCAAGTACCACAATGAAACCTATGCTCTAGGCGGAGTTGTACTTACCTTGATTGCTATGTCTAGTATGTGGCTTCTCCTGACTAGGATGCAAATGCAGGTCACCTCCTGCTATATTAAAGGACATAGGTATAAGTTCTTGATAATAGGATGTTGGTAACCTAACCAACATTCACACATAATTCTAGTTATATGTCCCCTTCATAACACATGATATCTTATTGGGTTACTACAAGTAACCCTAGTGTTTAATGCTACCAATGATAAGTCGTATCCTATTAGGTTACTACTAGTAATTCTAGGTCTTAGCCCATTATTAAAATGGTATCATGTTGAGTTATATTGGGTAACCCTTGGTGTGACCCAACCTATGTCAATACTTATTGGGTTACTAAGGTCCACTTTTGTTGGATCCTATTGGGTGACCATTAGTAACCTTAGGCTTTGGACCCAGTTCTATAATTTGGGTATCGTACTCGATTATTGTTGATTATCCTCTAGACTATCCAAATTTTAAGAGAACTTAAGTCTATAGTTCTATTTGTTTTCTTTTATAAAAAAAATTGGTGTTTTACCACCTTTTTTACAAAAACCCTTTTTGTTTAGCTCATAAAAATTTGGTTTCTTAAAAAGGTATTTGAAAAAGCTATTAAGTGTCGAAACTGCCTTTGGAACAGTCCCTATAGTCAAATTATCAGTTTTTGAGTAAAATACAATTTTCCTGCATTGTTCTCAGAAAATCTTGTACAGGAATTTACTGTTTTCTGTACAGTTTTTAGAAACACAGTTTTATTTAAAAATCTGAGCAGAATTTGAAAAAGTTGTCTTCATGAAACTTTTAGATCTTGAAAAATCCTAGAACTTTTATGTTTTGTGAAAAACCCATTTCTGCCTCTAAACCTATTGTTTTCCCCTTGGAACCCAACTGGCCGTGCATGAAAGTCTGGGCACGTCAGTCTCGGATTTTCATAAAAACGGAGGCCATTGGAGCCTCATTTTGGAAAACTGTCTATATAGCCCCCTAGGAAAAACTATTCTTAACAACTTTTATGTTTTAAGTTTCCTCAAATTCGACCTCTAACGGCCTCAAAACCAGCTTTCAAGAAAACTAGGCAGTTTCCACCCGAACCTGGCAGTTTTCCTGTTTTAAGTTTATTTTACATCCTAATCGCGTAATCTAACTCAACCGAATACGCGGGAGCCTAGATTCCAGTCATGCAGTACTTTTCTAATGTAAGATTTCTTTAAAAACCATTTCTAACATCACCATGCAAATCCTAATTGACTTTGGATCAACCAAAGTTTGCATGGTTCTATTGCACCATTCATACCACATACTCCAATTCAATTTCTAGCAACCTAGCATATCATATTCATCCACATACTTAAATAAACTTGGGGACATACAACAAATTAAACATTTAGCATGCAAATCACAAAATTTAAAGCAAACATGCAAATCATAATCAAACCACCCTTAATTCTATATCAAACACAAAACCCTAATTAACCTAACTTGGGCACAAAATAAATTGAGCTTATGCTCTTACAATTTCAACTTGAAATACATTTAAATTTCAAATTAAATGCTTAATTGAAAGAGTTTGAGGTTTAAAGAGGGTTACCTTGATTTATCTCAAGAATTGGGGCTAGGGTTTGGCTCACAAAATTTCTCCCCATTAGGTCACCCCAAAGCCGGTTTTGCCTCACCCCTTTGGCACCAAAAGTTTGGTTGATTTCTTAGTGGCTTCTTGAACCAAAACCATGCGCAAACTAACCTCAATTTTTCTCACTCTCTCACCCTATCACAGCCGGCCTTAAGCTAGAAAATTGGGCATCAAAAATTTGCAAAAACCTTGCTTGAAGTTACTAGAGGAAAACCTACCACCTTAGCACTAAAACCCCTTTGGTTCTCAAATTTTTCTTTGCTCTTTCTCACACTTGGGAGTACGGATTTCTTGAGGGAGAAAATGGCAAGAGTTTGGCTGTTTTTTTTCTGATTTTTGGAGCTCAAAAACTACCCTCCGTTGTGGCCTATTTATAGGTGAGAAAATGGGTTGCTTTTTGAATTATTTTTTGTTCAACTTTTGCTTAAAAACCCTTAGAACAAAAATATTTGCTAACAAGCCTCTCTAATGGCCGGCCACCTCATGCTCTAGAGGATTCCAAGATTTCTTTCCAAGCAAGCTTAATACACTAATGATGTCATATATGGGAGCTTAGGTGATGTAAGCCTATTTAAGGCTTGTTTGCCTTTTTCCTTAAAAAGCAATCCACTTAAAAGCCAACACAGATATTTCTAGTACTGTGCTGAACTAATACACAATACTGTTATGCTCCACTGCTGTCCAAAATTTACCTGTGTAAAACTGGATTATACGAAAAATTTTCTTTTTGTTTAAAACTTTTTGGCCCAATCATTCCTATTTATCGTGCTTGATTTTTCTATGGTGGTTTTATTTCTCATTCACATTATCTTGTCCATAATTTCGGTTTTTGCAGTATATTTTCCATACTGCTTATCATATATCTGTGTGGTCAACTCTTTGACCATTTTTAGTCAACCTTTGATTTTTTGGGTCAACTTTGACTTTCTTGATCAAACTTTGACCAATCATAAAATCATGCATTTTCTTCCTCCTTTTCACCCAAAAAGGCTATTTGCTTCATTAACCAATTTATTATTGAGTCTTATAAGGTCATAAGAGCTCATAAAATTAAACAAAAATCCTAATTAGGATTTCATGGTACAACTTGAATTTCTCTACAAGAAATTGAAATTTTGGAAAATTCAGTTATTACATAAAAACACACACAATACAAGTTCTTTGTTCTCTCTTGTTTTCATTGTTCTTAGCGGTTTTCTCTCATAGTCAATTCTTATAGTTTTGGTGATAGAGGGAAGGCTATGGTTTCAAGTTCGCAGAAAGCAATTTTCGATCATGCTCGACTATCATTGCTCGTCGTTGTATCTTGGGAGACAAACGTCCATTGGAACCTTTTGCACTTACCGGAGGGGACGAATCTATTTTAAGGAAAGCGTGTCTCACGTGCCTCGACAATCTTCTTCTTTGTGTTGTTTCATTCAAGTTAAGGTTGAATTTCGATTGTAATAATTTTTCTTTATATTATACTTGTTTCACTTGTTCACTGTATATGATCTATTATTTTCTAACAATCTTAAAACAAATTCGCTCTATAGACGATGGACAAGTTGGTAGAATTCCGAAAGGAATTGCTATTGTTTTTTGTTTTTGTTTTTTCCCCTACAGTTTGCGTTTCTTTTACATATATAAAACATTTATATATGACATTATAGCTATTTATAAATGTTTTTTTTTCCTTACAAACGTTTGGTTCGTATTCTTATATATAACTTATATTTATTATGTTAATTGGCTATATGTATTTATAGCTTTCTTTTATTGGCCTTGGTATTATAGTATTTATTTGTTATATATATTGGTAATTAGTTTAGTTCTAATAATTGGCTTGTTTTCAGAAACGGCCGAAAACATGAACATTGTACCAATTGAGAATCCATCTGTGACACCAGAGCCATCACCTCGGGTATCCTCGTCTTTAATGCAACCTTTGACAGTCTCAGTTCCTGCGAATCACAATGAGAAATTGGAGAAATTCACTGGACTGAACTTTAAGACTTGGCAACAAAAGATATTATTTTATCTGACCACTCTGTATCTTGTGAGATTCCCCGAAAGAGGATCCTCCTACTATTAGAGAGGATGAGACAGATGTTCAAATATTGCGTGCTTTTGATGCTTGGAAGCATTATGATTTCCTTTGTCGGAATTATGTTCTGAATAGCTTGTCCGATTCACTCTATAATGTGTATAGCATGAAGAAATCGGCCAAGGAACTATAGGAGTCCTCAGATCATAAGTACAAGTCTGAAGACATCGGTGCTAAAATGTTCTTGGTGGGACAATTCATGAACTTTAACACAGGATTCATGCTGAAGGAATGGTTATTAGTGAGTCTTTTCAGATAACGACATTTGTAGATAAGCTGCTTCCTACGTGGAAAGACTTCAAAAACTATTTGAAGTACAAGAGAAAGGAAATGAATGTGGAAGACCTCATTGTGAGACTTCGCATCGAAGAGGATAATAGGGGCTCGGAGAAGAAGCTCACCAACAATGTTGTTGCCAATTCCACTAAGGCTAATATATTGGAGCATGGTCAAAGCTCCAAGAACAAGAAGTTCAACAAGTCGGGGTCCAACTGAGACCTAAAGGTTGAGTTTCTAAGAAACAGAAATTCTAGGGAAAGTGTTTCAATTGTGATAAAGTCGGTTATAAGTTAGCAGATTGTAGACTGCCAAATAAGAAACAAGAAGAAAGAGACCAACATGGTGGATGCCATCACCTAAAAGGTGTCTGACATCAGTCTTTTCAACTGTGATTTCTAAAGTTAACATGATGGACTCCAACCCAAAGGAGTGGTGGCTAGATACTGGTGCCACCCATCATATCTGGTCAAATAGAGCTATATTTGCTGACTTAGTTCCTTTGGAAACTGAGGAGGAGCTGTTCATGGGCAATTTTACAACTTCTAAGATAAAAGGTCAAGGGACTGTATTCCTCAAGATGACGTCCAGGAAAGAAGTGAAGCTACATAACATGTTGTATGTGCGTGATATCCGGAAGAATCTTATTTACAAAACAATGATGAGCTTACATGGCTTCAAAATGGTTTTTGAGGCAGAAAATAGTTTTGTCCAAATATGAAATGTATGTGTGGAAGGGTTATGTGAAAGATGGGATGTGAAAAATGAATGTAATTGCTATTAAGCTAAATCCATCAATAAGAATAAAAAGTCATATGATTATATGCTTGAGTCTTCTAACTTATGCTATGATAGACTAGGACATGTTAATTTTGATATCTTGCATAGATTAATAAACTTGAATCATATATCCGCATTTGAAATTGATTCAAAACATAAGTGTGAAACATGTGTAGAGGCAAAACAAATAAGGTCATCATTTCAAATAATTGAAAGGAATACTGAACCACTTGAATTAATTCATAACGACATTTGTGACTTGAAGTTTGTTCAAACAAGAGGTGGTAACTAGTATTTTATCACTTTCATCGATGATAGCACAAAGAATTGCTATGTGTATTTGCTTAAAAGCAAGGATGAGGCTATAAAGAAATTTGTTCTTTTTATGCAAAAAGTTGAGAACTAACTTAACAAGAAAATTAATATGGTAAAAAGTGACTGTGGTGGTGAATATGTGAAACCATTTGGTGAATTCTGCACACAACATGATATTATTCATGAGGTCATGCCACCATATTCTCCTCAATCAAATGGTGTGGCTGAATGCAAAAATCGTACCTTAAAAGATATGATGGATGCAATGTTGTTAAATTCTGGGTTGCCACAAAATATGTAGGGGTAAGCCATTTTGTCGGCTAACTATCTTTTAAATAAGATTCCCCAGAAAAAATAAAATAAAACCTCATATAAATTATGAAAAAGAAGGAAGCCTTCCTACAAATACTTAAGATTATGGATGTCTTGCTAAAGTGTTGGTATCCAGGCCAAAGAAAATGAGCATAGGTCCTAAAACGGTTGATTGCATCTTCATGTATGGCCACAATAGTAGTGCATATCAGCTCCATATGCATGAATCTAAAAACCCTAACATACACAAGAACACAATAATGGAATCTAGGAATGCATTGTTCTTTGAACATGTGTTTCCTTGTAATTCCAAGGAAAATGGTCCAAGTTCGTCTAAACAAACATATGAGACTATTGAAGAGAATAGTCAGGATCAAGAGCAAAACAATGAAACTAAAAAAGAAGAAGAAAAGCCTAGATGAAGCAAAATGGCAAGAATAGAAAAATCATTTGGATTAGATTTTCGGACCTATATGCTAGAGGCTGAACCTCAAACTTATAAAGAAATTGTAAGCTCTATGAGAGTCCTTTATGAAAAAAAAGCTATAAAGAGTGAAATTGATTCCATCATGCAAAATCACACTTAAGAGTTAGTGGATCTTCCTCTAGGAACTAAACCATTAGGTTCTAAATGGATTTTCAAATAGAAAATGAAGACAGATGGAACAATTGATAAGTATAAGGTTAGACTTGTAATAAAAGGATATAGACAATGAGAAGGCCTTGATTACTTTCGCACCTATTCTCCCGTGACGAGAATAACTCTATAAGAATGATTTTGGCGATTGCCACACTGCGAAATGTTGAAGTACACCAGATGGACTTAAAGACAGCATTTCTTAATGGAGATCTTAAAGAAATTTATATGGAGCAACCCGAGGGTTATATAGCTCGAGGAGAAAAAAAAATCTGCAAACTAGTGAAGTCATTATACATACTTAAGCAAGCACCAAAACAATGGCACAAGAAATTTGATTGTGTTATGATGACAAATGGGTTCAAAATCAATGAGTATGACAAGTGTGTTAATGTCAAGAATACAAAAGACGAATATGCCATACTCTGTCTATATGTAGATAACATGCTAATCACAGGTAGCAATGATCGAATGATCAAATCTATCAAGGATATGTTGAATTCAAGATTTGACATGAAAGACATGGGACAGGTTGATGAAATAGTGAGAATTAAAATCATAAGGTCACATAATGATCTTATATTGAGTCAGTCATACTACGTGGACAAGATACTTGATAAATTCAATAAAGATGATTCTAGTTTGGCTAGAACTCTAACTGTTTTAAATCAACATTTGTCTAAGAATAGAGGAGAAAGTATATCTCAAGTGGAGTATGCTAGAGTAATAGGGAGTCTAATGTACTTAATGAGTTGTACAAGACCAGATATTGCTTTCGTTGTGAGTAGTTTGAGCAGGTCCACGAGTAATCCAAGGGCTAACCACTGGAAAGCAATTGTTAAAGTACTTAGGTACTTACCATATATTCATGACTATGAATTGCATTATACTAGATTTCCTACTGTCCTAGAAAAATATTCAGATGCAAGCTAAAAATCTGATATACAGGATTTTAAGCCTACCAGTGGATATCTGTTTACTCTGGGAGGTGTAGCAGTATCACGGAAATCTTCAAAGCAGACGGTAATAACCAGATCCATGATCGAATCTAAGTTTGTAACTTTAGATAAAAGCGATGAAAAGGCTGAATGGCTACAACAATTCTTAGAAGATATTTCAAAATGGCCAAAACATGTGCCTGCAATACACATACATAGTGATAATCAATCTGCTATTGGTAGGGCACAAAATGTCATGTATAACGGTCAGTCAAGACACATTCATCGTCGACATAATACCATTAGACAATTAATTTCAGCCGGAGTCATAACAATTGATTCTGTATAGTCAAAATAAAATATTGCAGATTCATTAACCAAAGTGTTGAATATAGATCAAGTTAAGAAATCATCAATGGGAATGGGACTTTAGCCCATGATATAAAATGTCGAAACAGTGGAAACCCAACCTAGTTGACTAGAGATCCAAGATCTAGGTTCAATGAAATAACTAAACTGTATAGACCGAGTAAAATCACTGGGGGGTTACCTTCCAGCCCATTCCTATGATAAAAATAATGATACTAGTACGAGATAGGTTAAGCTATACTTTTAATGATTCTTAAGCTTTGGGAATCCGAGTGGAGCAATGTTACATACTATTGATTAAGAAATCACCTATGTGAGAGAGAAGTGGGGCCACTTCAAATGAGAATTGCTATGGCTCAATTCTTTAAAAACTCTTGCAGAACCAGGATGATGTCCACAGCCAAAATAGACATAACCATGAGAACTGAAACTGTGTCAGGAAAATATTTGTGTGATGTAAACTATCGTTTACACAAACAACATAACAGTTCAGGGATATCACGTCAACTGATCAGCCAATAAAGTAATTATACTTTTACAAAGGAAGGTTCAAGGGCTAACGCCTACATATCCTATGCAGATATTAACCGTAAAACTCTATCACCATGTAGTGTCTTTTGTTTTCCCTCGTCATTAGTCAATTTCATTCATGTGGGGGATTGTTAGAAAAATGGTTTAAACCATTTTGAATAGCCATTTGGAGGTCCAAATTTAAGTGGGATCTACTTAGTAAAAGTGACTGGTCTTAGTGGATTTGTGTTCTCCGTTACGAGAAGATCAAAATCATCTTTTCATACGCTCAAAATAGTATTCGACTGAATGAAAAATTTATGCTCAAAGTGTACCCAATGGAATATAATTTTATTAGAAAATTGCTTATAAATGTGGAGTCCCGCATTGCATAGGCATAAAGGCTTGATAGACTTTATAAGAATTTGCACTTGTTGACTTGGATAAGATGGTGTACCCAAGAGGCTCTTTCACGCGTAGGGGTGCAAATCACCAACCTGGTGAGTTAAGGACCCAATGTGTGTGCCCGCATGACGTAGGCAACGCGAATGTTGGACCATCGAGCTTGCCCTCTCGCAGGCTTCATTTTGTAATTTTTATTTTTATTTTTTTGCTTTTTTTCAACATAAATTTGGTTTTTTTTTCTTCTCCAGAGTATCAACAGCCATCTGTTAATATTCCATGGCTTTAGTGCAGTTTAATATGGCCATTAGTGCATGATTAATCCAAATTTATCAAAAGATTAATGGATTGTATCATTTCTCATTAATCCGAATTAAAACCTATTGATTTTGATATTATAACATCTCCTCTTTGAGCTTATAAAAGGAAGCATCCACAAGCTTGATGAACACACAAAAACACACATAACACAAGCTCTTTGTTCTCTCTTGTTTTCTTTGTTCTGGGTGACTTTATCTTGTAGTTGATTCTTTTAGTTTTGGTGATAGAGGGAAGACTTTGGTTTCAAGTTTATCGGAAGCGGTTTTCGATCATCCTAGACTACCGTTGCTCGTCGTTATATCCTGAAAGATAAACGTTCATTGGAATCTCGTGCACTTACCGGAGGGGATGAATCTGTTTTAAGAAAAGCGTGTCTCACATGCCTCGATGATCTTTTTTTTTTGTGTTGTTTCATTCAAGTTAAGGTTGAATTTCGGTTATAACAATTTTTCTTTATATTATACTTGTTTCACTTGTTCATTGTATATGCTCCATTATTTTCTAACATAAAGAATTCATAAAAACTGCATCGTCTGGTGTCTATTTGGAATCATACTCGAGAGCAGCCATTCAAGGAAAAAGGTGTGGAGCACAAGTAACAAGATCAAACTGAGAGACAACCGTGAATCTAGGTTGGATGACAATGTTGTTCGTTCATCTTAACAAGGTCTCGGTATATGGACAATCTACTTCGAGAAGGATCCATATATCACACAGGATGCTACACCACTCCTTGGAGTTATATCCTAGACCCCCACCCTTTTCTACTGCAGAATGTACCTCTGAGGTTGACCTAACTTCTTTCTTGTACATCAGCCAAGTATGAACTACCAAACCAACGAGACCAATGAGATGGAAGGAATATGCTGCACTTTATAGAAATCTTTCCCTTCAAATTCATCTTCAAATCTAATCCTGTCCACAAATGAACTAACCATGTGTACATGAAGTTCTTAGAGAGAAGTGATAAATTTCAACCCGTTTGAAATCATCCTCAATTAAGGAATACGATAGATGTCTAATCTCTTGAGACAAGACATTGTTCCTATCTCTACTTGCTACTCTTGTAATTCATGTAATCCAATAAGTTTGAAAGTCTCCAACTTAACAAATCCATGGGAAAAGAAAATCATCTAAGACTCGGCATGTCATTAGTCACCCAACTGAAGAAACCTCAAATTTGGTAGCTTCTCCAGGACTACTAATCCATACTTGTTAATTTCCGATCTACTCAAGACCAATTTGGTAAGGCTTGGCAGCATAAATTGCATATAATGAGAAGAATGAAGATCATTTTGTATTTTCCCCTTTAAAACTAGCTTTACGAGAAGATGATAGCATGAAAGCGATTCCAAACTGGGAAATGCATTGTCGAATGGCATAACCATGGCCAGTGATCGAAGCCGACCTAATTCCACCACCAGAGATTCAAGGAGCAGCCTAACATCTTCATCAGTTTTGAAATGTATTCCTAAATTTCGAAGATTTGGACAAATTGTGGAAGGCATCATGCTCAAACAAAGCCTTGCAATCTATGTACTTTTAGAGTCTTGATGTTTGTTAGTTTATCTATTTGAAAATGACTTCTTGTCCAACCTGAAATAGTATTCCCACCAAAAGGCAATAAAAAATGTCTTAAGCATGTTAGTTGTAATACCTAGTTTTTTTCGATATTACTATTTCTTTTTAAAGGAATTTAATTTGTACCGCGAAGGTAATTATGAAAAAGCTCGATTAAGAGTTTTTGTTAAGTTTTGTGAGTTCTTATGGTTTTATAAGACTCCAAAATGATTGCTTAGACAAGCAAGTGACCTTTTGAGCCAAAAGGGACGAAAAATTCTATGAATTCATGTTGGTCAAAGTTTGACCGAAAAAGTCAACGTTGACCGAGAAAGTCAAAGTTTGACTAGGAAGGTCAAAGAGATGACCGTACAGTTATGAGACCAAGTAGTATGGAAATATACTGCGAAAAGCCGTCTTTACGGGCAAGATAGTATGAATAGGATTTAAAACCACCATAGAAAAATCAAGCACACCAAGTTAGAAATAAAGGGCAAAAGGGCTTCGAAAAATAAGAAAAATTTTATACAGTCCATTTTTACACAGATGAATTTTGGACTGCAGTATAGTATAAATATACTGTGTATAAGTGAGCACAATATTGAAAATATCTGTGTAGCTTAAAAATGGACTGCATATTAAGAAAAAGGGCCAAACAAGCCCTAATGATGCTTACATCACCTAATCCCACAATTATGACATCATTATTAATTAAACAAGAGTTAGAAAGAAATATGGAAGGCTCACCTAAGGGGGCAGTTGTGCAAATCTTTGCTTCCTTAAGGACTATTTGGTAATTTTAAAGAGTTTTCCATCACCTATAAATAGGTGAGAAGGATGGCCATTTTATTCACAAAAATTGTGAAATCTAGCCAAATTTTGCCCATTTTTCTTCTCAAAAACTGAGCATAAGGAAGGGAAGAGAGAAAAGAGAAAAATTAAAAACTCAAGGGGGAAAACCTAGGGGAGTGGTCGGATTTCAACTAGAACACAAGAAAAAATTTGAAAATTTTTGGTACCCATTTTAGGCCTAGAGGCCGGTTGTGGGAAGGAGAAAAAGGGAAGAAAAAGTAAAGAGAGAAAAGAAGAGGAGAGTGGTCGGTTTGTGTTGGAACAACCACCAAGTGACAAGAAAAATTTTCGACACCCATTGGAAGGTGAAAACCGGTTGGAAGGAGAACAAGGAGGAAGAGAGAATTTTTGGACCCAAACCCTAACCTAGCCTTGCCTTAATCAAGGTAACTCTCCCATAGCCCTAAACTTTTTAATTGAGCATCAATTTGAAATTTAAGTGTATTTCAAGTTGAAATTTGTAAGAGCATAAGCTCAATTTATTTTATTGCCCTAGATTGGATTTAGGTGTGGTGCTTAATTAGGTTTAAGGGTGGTTTGATTTATAAGCTTTGCATGGTTATATGCTTATGCTTGTTTGATTATTAGGGTTTGCATGCTAGATATTTGATAGGTTGTATGTCCCCCAAATATGTTCAAGTATGATTTAGAATGGCATGTTAGGTTGCTAGAATAGAACTTGTATGAATGGTATGGTTTGCTTGAACTTAGAACCTATGCAAACCCTAAGTTAAGGCAAATTCGTTAATGGTTTGCATGGACATGATCGGGTCACATAAATGTTGAATTGGGACGTTAGAAAACGCTGCATGTCTGCTTTATAGACTCTCGCATGTTCGGTTGAGTTAGATTGCATGAAATAGGATGTAAAACGAATTTAAGAACAAAAACTGCCAGTTCGGGTACAAACTGGCTAGTTTTCTGGAAAGTGAAATTTGAGGCCTTTAGAGGCCGAATTGGGAAAAACGTAAAACATAAAAGTTGTAGAGAAGGGTTTTTCCTAGGGGACAACTTGGTCATTTTTCCAAAATAAGACTCCAACGACCTCGGTTTTTATGAAAATCCGAGCTTGACTGTGCTCAGGTTTCATGCACAGCCAAGTGGGTTCAATAGGAAATAGGAACACGTTAGAGTCCGAACTGGGTTTTCTGTAAAACACGAAAGTTGTAGGATTTTTCAAGAGCTAAAACTTTCGTGAAGATAACTTTTCAAATTCAATCCAGAATTTTAAATAAAAACTGATTTCTAAAAACTGTGCAGGAAACAGGAAATTCCTGCACAGGATTTTCTAAGACAATGCAGGCAAACTGTATTTTTCACCAACCCCCAATGTTTTGACTATGAAAACTATTCCAATGGCAGTTTTCAGCCTTCAATAATTTTATAAGGCCCTACTTTAAGAACCACGAATTTTTATAAGATAAGTAAAGGATTTTTGAATTTAATTCACCAATTTTCCAAGATAAGGAAAAAAGGGATTTTTAAAGCCAAAGTTTAGTAACAAAACGATTACGGATGGTAACCGGAAAGGATACCCGAGTTACTGGGCTTAACCTCAAAGCCCAAGTTTGAACCATAGAGGGTTGATCTTAGTTGACCAAGATGTTGACTTGGGTTAACTTAGTTTGATCACCCTAAGAGTTACCCAATATAAACCTATAGGATACCAAGTTTGAAAATGAGCTAAGACTTAGGGTAATTTGTAATAACCCAATGGATTATGAACCAAGATATTAAGGCATAGGCCCAAGGTTAGGATAGTAACCTAACCTTACCGGTATGTATGAGGGCTTAGCATTTAAGATTACCCAATGTAACCTAATAAGTCATGACCCATGTTTAGTTAGTTTTGAACAATAGGGTTACTTATTGTAACCAAGTAAGATATCTTGTGGATAGGGGACATATAACTAAGACTATGTATGCATGTTGGTTAGGTCACCAACATCTTAAGGTTATGACCATAGACCCTTACCTATGTCCTTCATTCAAGCATGAGGTAGCCTGCAGCTGTATCCGGACATAGAGCAGCATAACCCCGGACATAATAGACGAGGTAAGTACAACTCCGCCTACAGTATAGGCTTTGTTGTGATACTTGCCTAAGTATGTTAGATGTATGCTATGAATGTATGATCGATGTGTGCTATGTTGTGTTGTGGTGCAAGAATATGATGTAGGGTACGTTAAGTTATGATGTGATTATATTACGATGTATGATAAGTCAAGTTTATGATGCATGCTATGTAATACTATATTATGATTAAGACATAAAGTATGTATGTATGACATCACGAGGCATGTTCACAAATTCTTATGACAAGATAAGATTACAGTATGGCATGATAAGTAAGCAAGATGGCAAGCAAGCTTGTCTGTGTCGTACCGACCCGCGTTAGGTCGGGTTGGACTATGGTTTGAGTTGGAAATAGACTGGCCGCCCCAACCACTCCATAATTGCGCGCCCGGTACGTACACTTATGTAAGGGGCCCGTAAGCAAGTTAAGTTAGGAAAGTAAGTTAAGAACGAATAAGAAAGCATAATAAGAGCATAATTGATTCATACATATATTATGCTATCATATGATAAGTTATGACATGATGTGTTATGCTATGATATGACAAGATATGCTATGTTATGACAAGATATGCTATGTTATGATGAGATATGCTATGATAGGTTATGTTATATTGTGTCGTGGTATAGTAATTGTACTTGCTGAGTGAAAGCTCATTGTCTTACGTCTATGCTGTAAGCAACCTACGAGCAACTGTTGATACAAGATGGAGGAGCGTGGCAGGGCGAATTGTGAAATGTGGGAAATGAAACCGCTACGCGTTTTGTCTTTTATGCATATTATTTGTTATCCGAACATCGTTTTTTATATATTGCTATCCGCTCGTACGCGGTGCATAAAAAAATTTTCCGTTAATTTTCGTTAAGTAAATAATTATGATGAGTTCAGTATGTATGTATGTACGGTAATGGCCTGTGCTAGGCGGGTCGTTACATCAGTCACCCTTGATGTTGCCTTGCGTATTTTGATAACTTCATTGTTTCGAAGATCAAGAGTGTGTAAATTCTGCAAGTTGCCTATGGATTGTGGCAAGTCAAACAACTTAGCACCTTTGAGTCCTACTTCTAGGTACCTCAAGTGAATTAAATTTCCAATTTCATTGGGCATTTGACAAGTGAGTATGCCTCCAATAAAGCCAAGTTCCAAGACTTTTTTTATTCCTCCATCAAGGTTTCTTGCTCTTTCTCCTTTAGTACAGTATGTTTGGTAGAGTGGAAAAGAGAAAGGAAAGAAGTGGGTTAAGGGAAAAGTGAAGGGAATTTGATAAAATTGGTTGTTTGGTAAAAATGAAAAGAAAAGGGAAAGAAAAATATGATGAAAAAAACATTGTAATGTGGTCTAATTTTTTATTCCTTCTTAAGGTGGGAAAACTAAAATCCCCCTAATAACTATTAAAATTACTTTTTTACCCTGTTTTTAAAATAAAATAAGAGTAATTAACATAAATAGTCTCTAAACTCTTTAAGAAGTTTAGTCCCTGTTCTTTTTTTTTTTTTATGCCATGCTAACTCTAAACTTTCTAAAAAGGTGACGATTTGATCTTTTCCATCTAATTCAGTTAAAAAACTCATTGAATGATCACGTGAGAAGCACAATTTATGCTTTTTGAAGGAAAATACCCTTGAAAAGACAAAATACCCTATTCTTATCAATTAAAAAAATAATAAAAAATAAAGAGAGCGAGAGAACGAACTCTCTATTTTTCTCTCCTCCCCTCCCATCCCCTCCCTCCTTCTCTCCCACAGGTCCGACGTCGACTGTCTCTCTCTCCCTCCCCCTCAAATCCAACATCGGAGACCAAGAGACAATGTAACGACCTAACTTTTCGGATCGTTAACTATCTTACTTATTATTAGTTAATGTAATCTTAATACTTGTTTATGTTTGATTTCAAAAAAATGCAGAATCGTTTTTTTTTTTTTTTTTTTCCATACAGATCATACTTGTATTTAAATAGTATAATTAACTAAAATTTTAACTAAGGAAATTGAAATTTCTAAATATTAAATATCATATTCAAATTCATACTTAAATAGTATTTAAAAAGCTATAATGTCATATGAGTTAAAATGAACAACTTTAAAGTCTTCAAGTACTCCTACTAGTTAAGTAGTTTCGAAATATTGAAAACATAATTTTAGAGATAATCAATACAAAATAATTTAGGAAGTCTAATTACTGAAATTAAATTCGTGATGATATCCTACTTCCTTCCTTCATCGCCTCCGCATTGCTTCATCAATCCAGAAACATCTAAATGGTGGACTACTTACCCATGTTACCTACAACACACACATATATGAACTTTCGCTCTACAAGTACAAACTATATCTCATAAAATATTTTTATAAAATCATATCATCACACGTAATAACATGAATGTTTAAAAATATATGTGATATATATGTGTTCAATTGTGCTTCATTATATGTGTCATATCTATTTAAGAGCCCCTATATCGTACCCATATGCGCACAACTAATACAGAATTAGGGGAGCGACCCTCCAACCACTTCCAAGGTCATAACTTATAATTTTCGTTCTTATCATATCTTCTCACTAATTGGAGGTGGTACGACACTTATTCCTATCTTTCATTAGCCTCATTCTTATTAATTGTGACAATGTGAAGATTTACATGTCAGTATACATCTATCATCATGGCATAAATATCTGTGAGACATGTCGATCATATTAATGCAAAAGAAATTATACACGTCAAATGCTTAATCAAAGCAATACAAATAACTCATACACCCATTACTTCAACAAGGTAAGTCATAACAAACGTAGAGTATCGACAAAAAAAACATTTTGTTCCAAGTTTAAGGAGAGATTTGTATTTACTTATCTTATATGCTTAAACTTCAGGAGTTGTACCTCCTACTACATAGGTTTAAGAAATTGTCCTGATTTAATAATATCACATTATTAAATAGAATTATAGTTATATTATTTCATTCATTCATTTATTTATTTTATAAATTAAAATGAGCTTAATTTACTTATATAAAAATTAACTTTATCAATTAATTTAAATTAATTATTAAGTGTTAAATAAATTTCTATTAATTATTATTTAATAAATTTAATTTTACTTAATTTAATTGATTAATTAATTAATTAACTAATTAATTATGTAGTATTTAATTATTACTTTATTTAATTGAGTTGTTATAATTAAATTACATAAAATTGACTAATTAATAATTATCTCGTTAATAATTTAATTATATTACTTAAATATTCTTTCTCATATAATAATTATCAAGTATTAATTTTCATATTAATAATTAATAATTAGATTATTCTAATAATTAATGTTTGATTAATTTCTAATCGATCATCCACAGTTATATTAACAATAATATCAATTATTAATTAATCTCTAATTAATTATGTATTATAATTATGTAGTTACTCAACATAATAATCTTACTTATACAGCTAATTATCACTCACTAACTCTTATAATTAATTAATTAATTATTAATCAATTAATTAATTACTTTATTAATTACTAATTAACTTTCTTAGTATAATTTCATTTTGTTATATATTTACTAGTTTATTTATTTATTTCTTTTTTAATTAATTGATCGATTAAGGTGATAATGAGTCATCTAAATGTATACCTTTCATTTAGTATTGGCTTGTAAAGCCCAATCCCATTAATTATAATCATTTAATTTGGCTAAGTTAATCTCTTGGTATATACACAATAATCCTTTAATGTACTTTATATTAGTCCATTTAAAACTTATGATTTAACTTTATAAAGTTATGATTTTTCATATTATTTGATCACACATTTAATACCAAGAGACTAAGATAGTCTCTTGGTATATACCAGTAATCTTCTAGTGTACTTTATCTTAGTTCATTTAAAACTCGTGATTTAACTTTATAAAGTTAGGGTTTTTCACATTATTTGATCACACATTTTATACTAACTCATTTCATAAATAAATATGTCCCTATGTTATGACTTACCCTTCTGTCACATTTTAATGTTTAATTGTTTTGTCGATGTAAGATTTTAACTTGTAAAATTTATTTAAATTTGAGTATAATCCCGTTTTGAACACTTGATAACTTGTTGGAAAACTTCAAGTATCTAGTTTCCGTCTTTATAATTTGTTTTATAAGATTTCAAACGTTTCAAATATTAATGTGGACATTTTCCTACGTGTCTTATGATTAAATATTAGTTTACAGGATTATATTGTAATATTATGTGATTTATTAAAATTTATGTACATATCCGTTTTAAATATATGATAACTTATTTCGTAATATTATGTGATTTATTAAAATTTATGTACATATCCATTTTAAATACATGATAACTTATTTCGAAATTTGAGATGTCTACTTTATAATCATAAGTTTTTTCCTTTAGTGTTTTTGTATTTCGTGCTAAAAACTTAGGTTTTGTTATTATTGGTCTCACTTATATATCATATGTCCAAAATTATAAGTAAATTTAGAAAAATCATAACAATTCAAGTCCAAATAAGACAAAAGATATGTCATTGGAAATTTACAGTGTCTAGTTCATACATTAGGAATAGCTTTGTAAAACATTAGGCTTACTAACCCAAAATATACAAAACTCGTGACTGGTACAAGGTTCCAACAAAAACTCTCAGTTCGTGGCCCAAACTTGTAAAATTCACTAAAAATTGCACATTTATCCATTTGAGGCGCATGATACCTTATTGGAAAGCTAAAAGAATCTAGTTTTTAGATCTATGACTTATAATCCAAATTTTTGAGACTAAGGGGTTTGGAGTATATAAAACCTATGGCTAGACTATCCCCCAAAGGTTCCATTTCTCTTAGTTTTGTGTCACAAATTCAAATACATATAACTTTAGACATACAAAAGCAAATCAAGTAATTCCAAAGTCTGAAGTGAATTTTATCATCTATAAAATCTTATCATATAATTTATTTTTCATACCAAATTTCTAATGCATGCCATCTTACCACAACAACTACAAGCTCTAAAAAGTTCGAAAATCTTACCAAAATGCTTTGTGGATCCTTTAATATCTTAGATCTCCAAAGTTTTTTCAAAAAATTTTTTTTTAGGTAAGAATAAGTCTAATATTAAGATTCCAACTAAACATTATGTTTTAGTTCTCCAAAAATAACTAAAACACAAAGAATACCACTAGTTTACCTCTAGTAACATATCCTCTAACTCCGCTTTACACTTCTTTGAACTTAGTAACGGGATTAATTGGGGTTTGAAAATGAAGGGAGAATGATGCTAGAGGGGTGTTGGAGATGGAGAATAATGCTGGTTGTTTTTTTTATTTATTTATTTATTTTTTTAAGCTTGGTGGTGGCTAAAGAAGTTAGGGTTTTTTAGCTTAATTTTGTGAGAATAAAATAAGAGGTTAGGGGCTTGTTTTCAGTCAACATTTGCTTTAAAGAAGCTGTATTTTAAGGGGTAAAAATGAAAAAATTTTGGCTGATTCTCCCCTTGCATTGCAACCACTTAGAGGAGGGAGTTGGTGTGAAAATTTTGTTCAATAAAGTGGAAACAATGAGTCACTTTCACTTAACTCTTCGCTGTGTTATATTGCCAAAACAAGCTATGTCATCTCTTGCATGAGGTTGCATGCATGCATCATTTTCTTCTTTTTTTTTCCTTATTTGTTCAAATTTCTTCTTGCTTTTGACCACAAAATCCGGATCCCCCTTTGGTTTTCTCATTTTTTATTTTTCTTTTTCTTTCTTTCAATTTTTCTACATTAATCAAAGGTTGTCATCTTTATTTCATCCATTGGATCTTCCATCACACCAATCATTATCTTAAGCTCTCATTGGTCATTTATCATCTAAAACTTGGCCAATGATTTGCCTAGGATTTTTAACGTAAAATCTACACCATTGATCTCAAATCTAAGCACAATTCTTGATCAATCTTTCACCTTTGAATTTTCTAAAGTAAATCCTAATTATTCATCTTCTATCAATGTGACACATTAATTTTCCCGATCATACTCTCAAAACTTAAATATTGATATGACCAAAATAAATACTAAGGTATCAAATTGGCTTACTAATAAAAATTGGGGTTCTTTCCCAAAAATTAATATGTATCCTCTAATACGATATAATAAATTTTTCATATAAATTTACATATCGTTTAACTCATCTTCTATGTTTCTATAAAAAAAACTCTACATTGTTAGATCATTGACATCATCATACTAATGATACATATACAATCATTCATCATCTTGAAATTTGATATTCATCAAAATAATTCATTAGAGGTATATTAATAAAGGAAATCCATGATAATAATTCATGAATCAAGTTTACGAATTTTTAGGACGTTACAGACCGTCTCTCTCTTTTGCCCTTCCCTCCCCTCCCCCCCCCCAAGCAGATCCGTCACCGGATCCAATGCCGAGTGCCAGAGACCAACCTCGTCTTCTCCATTGCAAAGCCCTCACCTTCGCCTTCACCTTCGCGGATGAACGGAAATGCCACTCCTCCCATACAACCCAGATTCGGCTAAGAACTCAAACTTAGACCCCCCTTCTCGCCCCGTCGGTGTCAATCTGAGTTTGAGAAATAAAGAGAGAGGGAGAAAGATAATTTTAATTTTTAATGATTTTTTTATTCTTTTATAGCAATAATTATTAAATTACTGAAATACCTTCTCAAATTAGATTACATGCATTGCACATGACTCATTCCGTTAGAAATTTAACAGAATTGTACGAAATGACCAAATTGTCATCTTTTTAGAGAGTTTAGGGTTAGCACAGCAAAAAAAAAGGGGAGAAAAGGGACTAAAGTATCACCTCTTAAAAAGTTCAGTGACCATTTGGGCCAATTACGCATAAAATAATATATATATATATAAATAAAATAGGAATTATATAACTTTTTTATTTTCTTTCTTTTCATGATACCAAACAACATGAAGGATAAACAAAATATTTCATCTCCCTCTTATTTTCTTTCACTTTTATAATTCTTTCCCTTTTGTTTTCTTTCCTTCTTACCAAACATATAGGCTTAGAGATTAAAAAGTCATAGTCAATAAAAGTTGGAAGGAGAAGACATCCCATTAATCATGGTACCCACACACACTGAACTTAGAAGGTCAATACCAAAAAAGACTAAACAGATGAAGAACTTGCAAAAGCATTCATGGGTCAAGATGAAAGAATGAGAAAGTAGAGTATTAATTTTTTTTAAAGTAAAATTCATTCAATTAAAAGGTCTTATAGACACCAAACATAATACGGATGACATTTTGGTACACGATACAAAGCACTCGATAAAAATAGGTTCCATCAGTAAAATTTGATGTAGCACAAAGAAAACGATGCAAAACGAGACCTGATATTAGGAAAATTCGTTGACACATCAATTTGAGCACGCATAAGGCTCTTTTTGAAACCACTACAATAATGGAAACTTTCGATTCATCGAGAGCATGTAACATGTAGCACCAAGGCCAATGCCACAAACATCTCCACTAAGATTCATAGCTAGCAAAACTTCTAACTTGCTAAGACCTAAATCTGGTGGACCAAAAACAAATTTAAACGATGGGAGAACCTCATCCATTATCATAATGAAAATACTAAAATTATATGGTGAAAATATCAACTCATTTATTAGACTAAAACACAAAAAACTAAAGACTAAAACACGATCGCCACAAGCCTTCAATGAAAGTATAGTCAACAAAAAGACCATCAGAGCAAAAGGAACGCTTTGGGGAACAAGCAACAAAGCTTATGAGATGCATTCAAACTGTAGAACGTGAAATACACGCACTACAACATCAGCAACCAGAGTCAGAACCACCACCTCTACAAAAAGCTTACCACCATTTGGAACAAAACCCTAAAGGAGTACAACCACCAGACAAGAAAAGCGTCACAAAACGCCTTCAAATTGTCTAAAAACCATCCTCTGTATGACATCAAATCCACTCCAATGAAGCCACCCTACCAAACACAACCACCGCCATAAAAAAACTCTCAACGATATGAGTTCAGTGACCGATTTTTAAGACAGCAAGTCCAACGTCATGCCCACAAACTGTCTCAGAACCCTGGCCAATTCACTCTCTCCTTTTCTCTTTTTCTTGTTTCCTAGGGCTGGCTGCTTGTATATTTTTCTTTCTAGTAGATTATTATTGTTGATAAGGTTTAATGACTTCTTATATGAATTATTATTTTATATATAAACATAAGCCGATTTTTGCTGCTTGTGCTAATATTTTTCATACAAAACCATCAATGTAATTGGATCAATTATTTATTTAACATCTTAGTCTAAACGAGTTATATAGATTAATACGATTAATCAATTAATTGATTGGTTTTGATTGATGTCTTTTACAATGATTAATAAACGAATTAATACCAACATGATCCTAATACTAATTATTCTTAGAATTTGCGTCCGAGATCTCTCTTTTACTCGCCTATCCCTTACTGATACCATATAGGCACCTTTAAATTACTCTCATTCACTATGGGAAAAGTTAGCAACAAGCTATATGAGACATTACCCTCTCCCCGCCTCTTTGCCCCTTCAATCTCTCCATTCAATCAAACATGCTAATCTCTTACCAATCAATTTGAAGGATTTTTATAATCATCTTCTATTTTGTTTGGCATTTAAGTTTAACTCCAATTAAACTATGCTTTTTTATCTCAGTTGTGGATTTCTTCTGAAAAGTTAACAAAATTTATAATAATTTTTTGAAATGTCAATCAACTCCAACTTTAAATTTTCATTTCAACCAGCGAACCAAACACGCACTTCATCTTTAATATTATACATTCCGCCAACTCTCTTCACCCTTCCTATTTTTTATCCTTCTAACCAATCGAATCTAACACATGGCGTATGCATTACCTTAAATAAAACAAAGTAAAAATTAGGTAAATAAGTCATGTTTAAACACTTATTTACATAAAAATGACTCAATTTTTTTATTCAATAAAATTGCCAATGGCCACTGATTATCCAAAGCTAATAATGATTCAGTGATAAATATTGATTAATCAGTTATTAGTAATTTTTTTGGTTTCTAAAAAAAAAAAAAAAAATCTAAGGATAGTCCCATCATTTTCAGGTTTTTAGCTACACAAGCAGAAACCTATTTCTCTAAGTATGACAAAGAGACATGTTTTTTATATTAGTTTCTCTCAGTCGGCAATCTAGAGTCTACACTGTCATCACTAAACCAATGTTTTAACAGTCGAAGCTGAAGCGAAACTTAAAGAGAGGCAACGGAAGTTGAACCTATATGGACGAATGGGAGAATCTAGTAAAGACACCTACCTTTATCAACTCATCCACCTATGTAGATGTAGTCAGTTATTAGTAATTGACTCCGATGCATATATATTTTTAAATCGTCTTCCAAATTTTGCAAAAAAATCGTTCCAAAAAAAAAAAAAAGCCATTTATATACATATCCCTTAAAATAAAAAAATAAAAAAATAAAAAATAAAAAAAGTCTATTAGGGTTTAACTGAAATGAAAAGCCGTTAAACCCCCAAAACCCTTCCCACCACACTATCATTTCGCAGTTGCAGGGCTCATAGCTCAGAGCTCAGACTTTGGACTTCAATGGCGGCCTTCGACCTTGTCAAGGACCTGAACGACGTCGCTCTGCGGCCTCGTCTGCTCCGCAGCCTAATCAGAGAGCACTTCCCCGACGACAAACACCCACTCGGGAGCCCTTCTCAGCTTTCCAAGGTCATCTCCATCATCAAAACCCACCGTCTCCTCTCCGAATCTTCCGGAGCTCCGACGGACCAGAAGCTCATCGATAATTGGAAATCCGCTGTCGATTCTTGGCTCGAACGCTTGTCGCAGCTCGTTTCAGACGCTATGGTGTGTATTAATATAAAATTAGTTTTCGGTGAATTTACTTTTTTTTCCTGATTATTATTTGAGACGTGAATTTTTTTACACTTTTTTTTTCCCGAGTTTGAATATCCATGCTTCAAATATGCTTTGATTCTTTCTCGAGAAATCTGGAAGCTAGATTGTCGTGAATATATATGTACACACACACATTATATTGGGTATTTTTATTGAAGCATTTGTGGTTTTTTTTTATTTTTAATAATTTGATAATTGTGCTGATAGAATGTGCCTCAACAATTTCCTATTAAATTTGCAGAAGACATTTGATTATAAGATCAGTGAGTTCTTTACATTATTAAGCGGAAGACAATGAGAAGAAAAGTAGGGAAGTAGATGCGAGAATTCCGGATTCCAAGGATATGTTAACTTAATCTCCTTCTTATCCTAGTGAGAGATTCTCTTTATTTCTCCTGCAAGCACTTGAGTAACTCGTTAAGCCTTAAGCTTGCTTCTTGGCATTCCACGGTCCACTGCCAATTGTGATCTTTCTTTAGTAAATCTGCTGAGAGGGTCCTATGACAATTTACAATAATAGTTAGCCAAGCCAAGGAGGGAGGGAAAAAAAAAAAAAAACGTAATTCAGAAACTATGTGGGGTGGAGTCCAATGGTCTGCGCTTTCCATCCATCCGTACCTTGTGCTGGTGGTACTGGATACACTCGCTACTGGATGTGGTATAATGCACCTCTTTTAGTATGTCAGAACTTTTAATAGCATCCTGCAGTAGAGTATGAAGCGGTAGTTTATACTTTTGAACCATCATATTTTTATGAAAGTTCCGTTAAGTTACTCTTCCTTTTGTTGATCTAATATGGTTTTGATAGTTCAAAATTACGTCCTATCCAAGGGGTATCCTTTCATACCCTATCATAGAATTCTTTAAACTTGTATATTTTCATATCCTACCAGTAGAACATAGTTCTACAGTTAAAGTTACAACATTTTTACAACGTAGGGAAACGAAAACACATGAAATTTCTTTTGGGACTAATCTCTTTAATGATTTTCCATAATTGATTCCGCGGAGGGAATATCATCTGTTTGTGTTTTTTTAGTAGTAGTGTCTTTAAATCTTCCTTAAATGTATATTTTCTTACTTAGTTTCATGTTTCTGTTCTAGCCAGATAAATGTTGGGCAGGAATTTGTTTACTTGGGGTAACTATTCAAGAATGTAGCTCCGACCGTTTCTTGGCATCATACTCAGTTTGGTTCCAGAAGCTTCTATCACATATTCAGGTGTAACAAATATATTGGCCTGGATGATAACCAAAAGTATATCTGGTGTTTGGTGAAGATGTGTGAATAATGTTGGTTATAAACTAGGATTTTCTGATCTATAAAGTTCCTTTTCAATAGGATTAAATATCAAAAGTTTCAAATCCAGCATAATATACTAGACCTGTTTTCTTCTACTTCTGTTAGTCATACTCTAATATTCATTTTCCTTTAATTGCTGAAATTCCTAATTTATAAAATGTCTGTTTTAAGACGTGGCACTTAATGTCTCTTTATGATCCCAAAATGTAAAATGCTAAAAAAGTTGTTATGTCAAAATTTTTCATTCGTTTCAATTTCAAAAGATGTCAAAGTTTCATTTCTACTTGAAGCCCCAAGTTTAATTTTCTTATGAATAATTATGAGAGCATCTTAACTATATGTGTATATTGTTTCATAATTTAGCATGGCATAATTTGTTTTGGTCTTGAAACAGTCAGCGGAAACTTCTCATTTTTTGAAGGTAGCATCGTGTGCCTCGATATCAGATCTGCTCACAAGGTTATCTCATATTTTTCTTCGTCCTAATGGGACATCTTTGTACCAATATTTAATTGTGCAAAAAGAACAATATGTGTGCGTGGGACTAATTATTATTTTCTATAGTCAGATCCCTTGTCCAGATATCAAGATTCTGTCACTATTTTATGCACATTTAGCCAATGTCAAACAAAGAGGTGTCGGAAGACACCCCGTTCCCCACACCGCCACTGCCATTTGTTTAGATTTTATTTCATAAATTCCTTTTCTGCATTTATGTGTTCTGCTATTTCCATGTCAAGAATTTGTTAAACATCGACTGGTAATAGTGACAAATGAGGGGGTGTCTCTGTAATTACAGAAAACAATAAGGGTTGTAAGTGCAGTTTGCCCTTTTTTTAAAACCTAATTTTATGATTCGTAAGGGTTACTCCTTTGATCATGATTACTCTAACTTCCATTTTGTGCTGGCTTCTACTTCCAAATTTTTTAGGACTTCCATTTCATTGGTTTACAGCTTAAACTTTGTCATAGGAATTCTTAGTGTGCTTGCATGAAGTATTGATGATTTTGTTTAAACTTGAAGCTCATATATGTTATTAATGTTCCTGCTTTTATGGCCATTGAAGTTATTTTCTTTGTTGACGTAGGTTGGGAGGATTCCCAAATGTAAAGAAAGATGGGACTGCCCTTGCCGGAAAACTCATTCAACCACTTTTGAAGCTGTTAAATGATGATCATTCAGAGGCCATTTGGGTGAGTTGGTTATGTTCACAAACATTTGCTATCGCTATTTAAGCTAATTTCTGAAAATGGATTATTTTTGGTGATTTCATTTTTTGTTTAGCTTATCAGATACACTCTTGTTTGTCCATAATTAGAGCCTATTACCAATGTCTTTGATGCCAATTCTTGGTGTATCTTTTGCAATTTTCCATCCCTGTTCTTGTACAACAATTCTGTATATCATATATTTTCGACTACTGTTGGGATTAAGGCTAAAATTTCTTCCAAGTCCAACTTTTGTCAGTGAATGGCACTTTGCTTTAAAATGTTGGACATGTGCAACAGCCGATGATACGAAGTAATATGTGGTTTAAAGATCATGTCACAAGAAGTCTATGGTTAGATTCGTGTGCAAATTGAATGTTCCATTTATTGCAAAGTTCATTCAAATGTGCTAATGAAGATGTAAAATTTGAAGAACAGATTTTTATCTATTAATTGAGTTTTGAGTTAAGACATATGTTAACTTTTAATAGTCTTTGCTATTCTCCATTATGCTCAAACAATTCAACTTTGTTGACAGATTGTTGGGGTTGCAGGTTTCCGATTGTCTCTCCCTTTCCCTGTGTCTTATCTTTTTGCGTGTTGTCTTTGAATCACAGAAAAAAATTCCCGAGTTTATTTGTTTTCACCTCTTTGTTGCTTAAGTAGTCTCTCCTTTTCTTTGGCAATAAACCATGTAAAATCATCCATAATGTTAGCATTCAGCCTATCCAAGTGCTTCAGAGGGACCCTGAAACTTTCAGTATTATTGCTATCTAGCAACCTGGTCCTTCGCTGATCTTTTTTTTCACTTCCCAACTTCCGTAGTCCTATCAAGTCCATTAGCTTAAACATGCCATTTGAAAACACAGAGAAAGGAAGAGATGGGTCTGCTTTATTTTGTTTTCTTTTTTAGTTATTGATCTTGTTTCTTTGTTACATGCAGGATGGAGTACTTCATTTGTTATGCACCATTATTACTTCCTTTCCATTTTCCATCAGTCGTCATTATGAAAGTGTAAGTCTTAACTTTTTTATGGTGAATGGAAAACAAAAGGTGCATTACCTCTGTGTCATATCTTGAGACATTTGAAAGAAATATTTGATAAAAATGGAAGTCTACCCGTGCATGTGTAGGCATTTATTCCTAGACCGGAGAACACATTTTGTGTGACTAATCAATTAATTGAGACACTGAAAGGTTCAGCTACTGTGTTCTTTCTATAACAACCAAATTTCAAATTAGATATTCCAAGCTTATGTATAAAGGTTGCCACGATGTGTGTGCTGCACCATGCACTATAGCATGTGTGCTGCACAATGCATTAAGCATGCATGCTGCCCTGCAAAGGTAAGCATGTTAGGCTCAGCTCGTTCAAGGGTCCAGATAAGCCTCAGTTAAAATTTCCTCTATAGTTAAAACATATAACTTGTAGAGAAACTTGTTAGTTTACCAGTTCTCCCAAAAGCTTAAGCTGTTAGGAGTTGGGCTAACAATAGTTTTATATTTTAACACTCCCCCTCACGTGCAGGCCAGACAATGGGTAAACGTGTGGACATATATTAATTTGAAAGTCCAACACAAATTATAAGAAGCCCGAAACATATTAAAGGCCCAACACACAATGATAATAAAGGGGTTATATGAAGAGTGCAATTATAGGGGGCTCGAACTCAAGTGCTTCTGCTCTTATACCATGTTAGTTTACCAATTCTCCCAAAAGCTTAAGCTGTTAGGAGTTGGGCCAACAATAGTTTTATATTTTAACAAAACTTCTTCCATAAGCTTGCTTTATTGTAGCAAAGATGGTAACAGAAAGTGCACCGACATAAAGTATTTCTTTGGATGAAATAGTTCAATTTCATTCAAGAAAATGATTCTTCCATAAGCTTGCCTAATTTTAACAAAGATGGTAACAGAAAGTGCACCGACATAAAGTATTTCTTTGGATGAAATAGTTCAAGCTGTTGTTCTAATTATTAGATATCCAAATGCTTTTGGAATATAGCGTAGAAAATTTCCTATTTCACCTGGTTTGATCCCCGTCATAGAAAGCACTATATCTGGCTTGCTGATGCACTTGCGCTGTGATGAGATTGCAGGCTGAAGCTGCTATTGCTTCGAAAATTTGGTCGGATAACTGCAGTTTTAATATGATGAAGGTAAAGCACTTCTGTTTTCTTATTGTAGCTTTGTATGGCACAGTACTCGTCAACAAAGCATGACATGCTCATGAACTTCTTTTGGCTTCAACTTTCAGAAGCTTGCCCATTGTCTAGCATTGCTGCCCAAATCAAAAGGAGACGAGGAAAGTTGGTCTTTCATGATACAAAAAATTTTGATATGGTTAAGCAATCACCTGAATGACGCCTTCCAAGGTTTTGAAGAAGGTATGTTTTGTTTTAGAACGACTCTTATTCTTGTTCTAAGGAAAGGGAATGACATATTTTCTTCATTATACTGCAGAGACTAGATCACATGAAGCCATAAGGTTATTGGTTCCACCAGGAAAACATCTCCCTCCACTTGGAGGACTTGCACTGTCAGGAGAGCCATCATCGAACTCAAGGAGGAGGTCGGAGAATCTGCAAACATCCAGTGTCTCAGCATTGATGCTTTGCTGCTGTTCAATGATTACAAGTTCATACCCTGTTCAGGTGCTCTTTGATTTTGTAGCTATGTCGAAGAGCTTTCAATGGGAGAGTTCAGATTGTCTCGTCACTCTGTGCTTTTATTTTATATTTGCTTCCATTCAATGATTTATTTTTTAAGTATCTTCTGTAATATATATTTAATAGATTCTGTAAGTCAATATGAAATTGTTCAGCAATATGATGTTTTTATTGATAATAGGTCACTGTACCTGTTCGTGCTTTGTTAGCACTTGTTGAAAGAGTCCTGATGATGGATGCTTCTTTGCCACATTCTCTACGGCCTTTTGTGACTGCCATGCAGCAAGAGTATCTTTCTTCAGAACTTCCAGTTTTGCATCTGTATAGTCTTGAACTCCTTACTGCAATCATAAAGGGTGTCCGAAGGTAAGTTATCCTGTTAGAATTATAATAAAATAATATAAAAACAACAACAACTACAAAGATCGGTACTTTGTTAAAACTCGTGACGGACAATAGGCTCTATCCTTTTTCTATAAGCACATGGAGGTACACATGTGCTGCACGTGTGCATAGGAGGGGTCAAAAGTGTTGACTAATATTTCCTGAAACGACGAGCACTTTGTTTTCTCTTTCTCAGTATCTTCTTCGAAAAAGGGTGCTCACTTTGCCTTCGTATTTTATTTTCCTTACAGTCAACTCTTACCACATGCTGCATCTATTGTGCGCCTCATATCAGTGTACTTTAAGAAATGTGCATTACCAGAAATGAGGATAAAGGTCTACACAATCACCAAGATAATGTTGATATCAATGGGTGTTGGTATGTAGTAGTTTCTTACATATTTTCCCATCCAGTTCTAATTTTAGTCAATGATCTCTAAGTGTTACCGTTCAACAATTCACTATTTTTTGCTGAATCAACTATAACTAATTAACAACCACTTTATCATGTTAATTTACTTGAAGGAAGTGGAATTCTTGGAGACACGTTAGTTTAATACGATTCTTTAATTATGTACGAAGGACACAATGCCTGCATTCTTTTGTTTTTCTTTCCATTTTAGGATGTCATTCAGTACACCTACTCCTAGATACTTTAGGGAAGAGGACCGTACTTAATTTAGCAAAAAGAGCTGAAAATCTGTGCAATAATATCTAGCGAGTATGTTTTGAGAGAAGAAGCTTTAGTAGCAAGTTGACATGAGGCACTGGATTACATTGCCTAGTAGCTTTTACATATTTGCGTTGTTATATTTGACTGCATGCGAGCAAGAATCAAGTTGGCAAACCAATAATATTTTCTTCATCTGCAAAAGTTATCTGCTAAGTAGTCCATATTTTGAGAATCAGTTTTCGGTACTTTCCAATTGTACAGATCTGTCTGATCATAGTGTCTACTTATAAAACTTGCTTTGCCTATAGCGGTCAGTATCTTTTCATGGACACTGCATTTGCTGAAATTTTCCCATCCATCTATCAGGAATGGCATCATGTCTTGCACAAGACGTTGTAGACAATGCTTTTGTTGATTTGAATCCCATTGGTTCTGAGACTAGTGGAACATCTTCTAATGAGAACCCAAAGCCATCTACTGAAACAGTACCACAGCCAAACCGTAGAAAAAGGAAGCACAGCACACCAACTGGATCTCTTGAGGAGCGTCATGATGGAAGTAGTCTTGAAGTGGGAGCTCCGAAGAACCCCTCCAGAACTCTTATTTCCTTGAGAATTGCTGCACTTGATGCACTCGAAGCTCTGCTCACCGTGGTATGTATATAACCCGTAATGTCAAATGTTGGGTCAACACATCTTACTGTGCCTATAAATAGGCTACCCTCATTTTGATGGCTATGTTAGTTTTTCATTTTTGGTCATCACCCTAACATGCCCATATCAGTCAAGTCAAAATTTTAGCATCCGACTCTTTTCTTTTAATTCTCGTGTTTAGATATGGTTTAGTATGCTAGTATGTTTTCGTTTGTCAGCATGATTGTGCTCCAATTTTATTTATTTTTAGTTTAAAAATCATATTTGTATGTGTCTCTTAACAGTTTGGCTTCGTCTCCTTTCTGGCCTTACACAATCACTAACAAGTAGAAACATTTTGTAATCTTGCAGGGTGGTGCATTAAGATCTGATGGCTGGAGATCTAATCTTGATCTTCTTTTAATTAATATCGTCAGAAATTCTTTGAAATGGGGATGGGCCAGTGAGGAAATAAACATTTTCCAGCATAGTGAGCCTACCAAAATTTGGGCAAATATGCAGCTTGCAGCGTTACGTGCACTTTTGGCATCTTTTCTGTCATCTCGTGTCCGCTCACCATGCTTAGCAGAAGGTCTTGAACTTTTCCGAACAGGTAATTTTATATGACGCTATTAAGTCATCTTTTTTTTTTTTTTTTTTTTTTTTAACCATTTTGTGGCATGACCAAGTACAAACCACTGAATGAACTATTGAACATACAGAAAAATGCTTTGGAAGAAATAAGTGCACTTTCTATAAACTGCCGTCTTTTAAAATATTTTCGGGGTGCAACAAACAAAATTAATCCTGTAATTTCTCTCTTAATTTTTTATGTTGGCAATTATGAACAAGTTCATAGGTGATACTTCTGAGAGTAAGAGTCTAGAGTACACATTTTACAAATGAAGACATAAACGTGGGAGCTAAAGCATATTTCGAATAAATGGTTTAAAAGTAATGGTCTTGTGTGTTTGGTCTTTTGTATCGCGTAGACTTGACAATGTCAGTAAAACTGCTATTTGAAAATTAGTTTCATGTTTTGATGTTGACTATATATGCCGCATGGCATAAGGATAGAGAATTATTTTATAACTTAGAATCAGGTTGAAAAATCTTGCACATCTACACTTGAGATGATCATGGTTTGTCCTACGATATCGCAAACCTTGGGATTTTTAATAGACTCTGCCACTATACTATGTTTTTTGATGTTGTTTATTTTTAACAACATGATACTGAATTCTGCAGGCAAGCAAGAAACTGGTACAAAACTTGCTGAGTTCTGTGCCCATGCTTTGTTGGCTTTGGAAGTTCTTATACATCCCAGGGCCCTTCCAGTGGAGGATTTCCCAACAGCAAATTGTAATTCTAATGGAGTTCATAGATTTCCAGAAAACTTATGCGCTGGCAAACCCAATTCCATTACCCCATTTTCAAGCGGCACACAGGGAACAGGACACAATGTTCTTGACTCGGATCACGATGACCTCTGTGACAGTTGGCTGGCAAATGGCACTGAAACAGAAGCTACTGTGACTGACCGTGGAGAGACTATTAAACACATAGAGATGATTCCGTCCGAAACTTTAACAGTTTGTCAGGATATAAATCTTTCTGATGATGGTTTCGATAAAGAGATTCTAGAAGAAAGTAAGCAGAATCCAGAAGCAGCCAATCCAGATATGGAGATTGAAGGAGTTGGGGATAAAATTATGGCCGAGTCTCACCAACTTCCCAGACACATGCGTCAAAATCAGGACTCCGTTCCTGCAAGAGGTTCAACAGGAGCTGAAATTGTGCTCGAGAGGATTACTTCTGACATCGGTTCTTCAAAAGAATCAGGGAATGACCTGGCCACAGACAAGGATGTCCCAGCAGCTAAAACCGAGGGTACATCTGTTGGCACTTCTGCAGCATCAATTCCTAAGAAAAGAGAAAATTTTACTTCGGAACTTGCTGATGAATCAGATATGGAGCCATTTCCTGATATTGTGGATGCAGATCCAGATTCTGATTGAGAATGATAACAATTTTGGTAAGTAACCTAGGAGGATATGAAAAGAATATTTTTGAGGAACTTGTGTACATGAGTTATTGGCCAAAATTATAAGATAAATGAAAGAACTTATTTTCTAGGTTTAATCTTTTGTCTGTTCTCTTTTGTGGGTGGAATACTATTAGATGGCTTTATATTAAACTGCATTTTCTCTATTTCATTGCAAAATGGAGCGACATGAGCAAACTATAACCAAGCAAACACCAAATCCTGTAAATTGACCTTGACGTAGGGTATCTAAGGAGGAAATTTTAGTGAGTAAAGAAACAAAAAGTGTCAAAATAGCTTTTGAGTTGTTCTAGTCTTTTAAAATAGAGAAGAAAAAAAGGAAAACAGGAAAATTGAAGTTGCGAAGGGGATAGGGTTGTCGATCATGTTAGGTTTTTTGATTGCATTGGTCATCATCTCGGTCTGTCTTTTAGAGGTTTTGGTCTTAAAGAGTAGGCAAGTCGTATGGTGGTCCGCATGTCAGCCATTGTGTTTGCCAATCGTTTCATTTTCTTATTCTTTTTTTTTCTTGGGCCATTTTCTTCCACCGGTGTTCAGGGGCCCTGCTCTCCCTCTCCTTATTGTTTGTTTCTCCCTCTCCTTATTGTTTTGTTCTTCTTAAGCGGATTTCTTCAATCTTGTTTATAATGACGGTGGTTCTTCTAGTTAGTTTAGGTGTTTGTCTTGTTTATTTGGTACATGTTTCTTTTCATGGGTTTTTATGT
>CM046378.1:7824503-7873042 GCA_025413485.1 Ficus microcarpa
GTTTTTAAGTATGATGACAAGCAAGTTACCTTGTGTCGTACCGACCCGCTCTAGGTTGGGTTTGGTCCATGGTTTGAGTTGGATTGGACTGGCCGCCACAACCACTTCATGGCTGCGCGCCATGGTACATACACTTATTTTATGTAAGGGGCCTAAAAAGACGCTAACATAAGGAAGCATAACGGGTTTGATAAGAAATCATAAATGGTTCATGCATATCTTTATTAAGATTGATTGTGGATAATAAGTTGTACTTGCTGAGCGAAAGCTCATGACTTACGTTTATGCTGTAGGTAAACAGCCTATCAGTAACGAATAATACAAGACTGTGGGGATGACGTTGTGGCATGTGAAATTTGGGTTAGACACCGCCACGCGTTTTGAAATTTTATTGTATTTTATGAAGTTGGTTTGAGAGTATTAATACCTAAAATCTAGTAAGAGTTGCAAGATATGTTACAAAGGTTTGAACTATAGTTCTTAATTAAGTATATACTTGCATGAATATATATGAGTATAAGGTTTTGAATTTAAGTTAAAAAAAAAAATTTCAGTACTTTTTCATGAATGAGTAAGATAAGTAATTAATAGAGTAGCATAGAACAGCTCTACGTAAGTGGGGTGTTACATCTTTTATGTATCTATAATTTCTCATTTAAATAGAGAAACTCAACATTATTAGATTATTTGACATCATCATACTGATGATACATATACAATCATTTATGATCTTAAAATTTGATATTCATCAAAATAATTTATTAGAAGTATGTTAATGAATGAAATCCATAATAATAATTCATGAATTAAGTTTATGAATTTCTAAGACATCACAAAAATATTGTAATTTGCTTCTTTTGTTTTTTCCTGTTTTTTTTTTTAGGTTTATGGTAATTTGTTTCTGTTGTTGGTAGAACAATTAAATTTGGTGGGATTTTCCTTGATTAGAAGAACGTTAGAAAAAAGGAATATTTTTTTTTGTGTGGTTCCTTGCCTAATTAAAGTCAAGCAATAAAAGCTTTATCTCGGGTGTTCACCAAATCATTTAATATGCTCAACAAATTTGTAGTAGATTATCCCACCGGATTGAAGCCTAATACATGTAATCCGATCTGTAAACACCCATACTTTTCTCTATTTACCCTAAGTTGTTTGTTTTTTTTATCTGTAACAAAAGTTTGACTTTTGAACTCTGGTATGTCATGTTCTTTCTAGCATTAATTTGGTTAAAAAAAAACAAAAACAAAGGCTCATCAAAGTGTTCGATCAAATGCATAATAGTGTTGTTATAGTTGTGTCTCACTTCACTGATTTCCCTGCTTTGGAATAAGGTTTTATTTTTCGATTCCAATTGATTTCAAGAATTCAGGGATGTTCATAAAGAGAATTTCTCTAGTTCTTTTCATTGTTTTGCTGTCATGAGCATAACAGGCAGCACGTCCTCCGTCAGTGAAAATATGTGGGTCCCCGAATAAGGCTTAGGGATAGAAGACATTTGGCAAACAATGAACATGGAGTCCCAAGAGAAGAGGCAAAATATAAGATCATCTTTGTTTATAGCTTTTCTTCTTGTAGGCATGACACCTTCGTTGCAACAGCACTCTCTCTGGTATTGTGTTTTATACATATATAATAATGAATATTTTGGGGGCTACCCTTTACAATGAACACTAAATTTATTATGTGTGTGTGTGTGTGTGTTTTGTGTTTGTGTTTTTAAGACTTGGCCTTCCATGTTGGTTGTTGGACATGAATTTCTCACGAGTTGATTAAAGAGCTAGGGATTTATGTTGTGGGATTTGATAGACCATGCCATGGAGAAAGTGACCCCATATCCTAACAGAACAATGAAGAGTTTGGCTTTGGATATAGAAGAGCTTACTGATTAGTTGGGGCTTGGAACCAAATTCTATGTGATCGGTTATTCCATGGGTGGCCAGGTCATATGGGGTTGCCTTAAATATATCCCCAACAGGTAAGTCAGTGACGATAATTCTTTTTGGTTGTCATCCGTGTTTGTATGTACGAAACTCAGCATCCTAACTAAACATTTGTGTTGGGAATTGAATGGTCTCTAGAATCGAATATTTTTTAACAGCAATCTGTTTTTCTAATAATATCTAAAAATTCCCTTTAGCTTAATACAAATATTGGACTAAAGTTCTATTTTCACATGTGAGATTGAAGGATGAAAAAATCAGACTATAGTGTCGGACTTTCTACATCTTGGATTGGTGAAACGTTATTAGATTTCAGTTTGTTATTAGTTCATAATTTAAGCCATTGTTCAAACACCACCAACCAAATTTCGATCATAGATGTTCTCATGTGTTGTTCTTAATATGAAAAATTTGGGGAACACATTATTTCAAAAATCTTTTCTGGTGGCTTTATTTTTCAATGCTATACATCTATGATTGTTCGAGTTTTGAAATTCAATCAAAATTTGATGTTTGTAACTTGGCCAGGCTTACCAGAGCTGGACTAATTGCTCCAGTGACCAACTATTAGTTGACGTCTTTCCCTGCTAACTTGTCCTCAGAGGCCTATTACCAACAATCAGGACATGATCAATGGACACTCCGAGTTACTCGTTACATACCATGGCTAACCTACTGGTGAAACACTCAGAGGTTATTTCCTACATCCAGTGTTATTGTGCGAGGTCCTCATGTATATTCTCCTAAAGATTTTGAAATCATCACGAAATTGCTTTTAGTTTCAAACTGGATGAAAATCATAATATATTCCATCACATTGCTAAAGAAACCAAATCTGATGTTCCCTGGCAAAAGTTAGCAGCGATGTAAGAGAAAAATACTTCAGAAATAAAGCCACACTCATTAGAAGGCTTGTGAATTTGAAATACAAAGATGAGAAGAGTATGACTGAACATACAAGTGCTTTTCGAGGCTTAGTGAACCAGTTGACAACCATAAAGATGAAGCTTTGTTAATTTTCAGCTAATTGCCTGAAAGTTGGGAAACATTAGTGGTGTCACTAAGTACTTTAGCACCAGAAAGAAAGCTAACCATGGAGATGGTTAAGGATAGTTTGCTCAATGAAGAATGCAGAAGAAAGGAAAATGGTGAATCTTCTTTTGAGGTACTTGTTCATGAAAAACATGAAAAGCATGGAAGAAGCAAAAGCAAGCATCCTCAAGGTCATGGCAAAAAGGATACATTTAGAGGAAAATCCCAAAACAGAAAAAGTTTCAGGATACATTTGTTGCCCGTAAAACATTTGGCTACCAAATTTGGTTGCCGAAACTAATAAAGTAATTTTTTTTTTCTTTTTGGCTAAAAACACTAGTAAAGTATTGTTTGCTAATATTGTAGTGCAAAAAAATTTTAAATTCGCACCGAAATTATTTCACAACCAACAATAAAATTGGGGAAAATTGTAATAAGTAGCATATTTATAGGTATTTTTAAAGTGTATAATAGATTTTTAAAAGATGATAAATTATTGTATAAGTTTACGGGTATATTTTAAATAACAGATTTATGGTTAATTTTAAAATAGATTTATCTGTACAGTTTCAAGTGAGAGAGGAGGGAGGAAGCATAAGTTGTTTTTTTTTTTTTTTTTGGGTATTGTGTGGTCAAAAATCTTCTTATGCTATTTATAACTATGTTCAAAATTTAATTTTATAATTTATCACTACTCTTTTCAAAAATGTTATTATGCTCTTTCTCCCTAAAATTTTGGTAGCTAAATAGAATTTTGTTGGACCAAATTTGGTAGCTAAAGAGGACTTTTTGCACCAATGGGTTTTGGCGGCAATAGAGAGGGAGAAAATAAGAAATTGGTTCGTGCCAAAAATATTATGTAGCAAAAAATATGATCTGGTAGCAAAATATGATATTTATCTGAAAAACAATAATAAAAAAAAATTAGTAGAAGAATGAAAGTTTTCGCGACCAATGTTGTATTTGGCATCCGAACGTATACACACATTCATTCTCATTAGATGCTTATCCTATATAATACTATCTAATTTTTTTGACTAAAATGTTTGTTTGTTTGTCGTTTTTTTTTCCATATGTGTTCTTCTTAATTTTTCCTTTCTTCTAAAATAAAGTCTCGAGAAAATAATTATAAATCAAGTAAAGAAGCAAAATTTGTAAGAAAAATTTACGCAGAAAAATACAAAGTTTGACAAACAAAACACGTCATCCAAGCATACACTTCGAGATTTACTTGATGCTTTTGTGAATAAAAACACTTTGAACTTAACGTAGCATGTAGACAACAAAAGTCAAATTTGCAGCTTACCAATGTAGAGGGGCTAAAAATCAGCTTACCAATTGTAATTGACGCAATGACATTCACCACGAAGCGAGAATCATCTAAGCAAAATTCCGATATGAAATATCCAAATATGAGTTGTTGAGGGAGAAAGAGACATAGAGAGAGAGAGAGAGAGAGAGATTTGAAGAAAATATGAGGGGTGAAGCAATAGAGGGGTAAGGTTGAAAGCCGAAATGGTTTGAAGCTTTATATGCATAGAGAAGACCAAGAGAATGACAGATAAAAAAGAAAAAGAAAAAGAAAAAGAAAAAGGAATAGAAAAAGGAAAAAAGAGAAGAGCAAAAAGAATCTTCTTCTTGCTTACTATTTAATCTAAACAAAGAAATAAAAATAGAAAACGTAATACACTGATGAATGCCTAACTTGTGAGTAGTAGAAAATGAAAATGACAATTTAACAATTCGTGCCTCCCTTTAGTATGATATTGTCCATTTTGGGCATCATGTCCACACAGTTTTGCTCTTGGGCTCACCCCAAAAGGTCTCATATTATTAAGAGATGGTCTCTTTACTTATGAATTATCATATATATATCTATCCCTAAGCAATGTGAAATTGCACAACTTACCCTTTTCCTTCTAGGAATTTATGACTATTATAATCACCCCTCCTATTGGGTTGTCCTTCTAGGGTAGCTCTGCTCAAATCTGGCTTTCATTCGATGGCCGATGACTTGCTACCAGTGGATCTTTCTTTTGCTTTGTTGTAATAAGGGCGTTGATTTCATTATTTACTCTAGTATTTTTAATTCGGTAATAATGGAGGTGATGTCCATCGCTTGTGTCTTCATCCGTTTGTTTTCGGATGCTGTGGTGTGAGTGGCCCCATTACATGGGGATTGGTTTCGGTTGCTTAAGCTAAGTCCATTAACTGTTTTGGTGTTATTTAACAAGCAATGGTCAAGCTTGAAGTTTATGTGTCGAGCGAGTCTTCCCCCATTTGAGTCTTGGTACCCATATTCACTCCTGTGCTAATTTAGTCTTTAATGGTCTATCTAATTTTTGATTCAGGGTCGAATTCTTTTGTATTAGAAATCATTTATATCTTATGTATTTTGTTTCTTGTGACATGAAATTTCCCTTATAAAAAAAAAAAAAGAAAAGAAAATGACATTACTAATGAAGAAAGTCCACCATTTAATTTCTATTAAGAAGGTCATGCAATTTTATTGTTATATATACATATGCTTCCAAATAGTCAAGATTTTGATGTGCATCCATCAATTACATCTTAGTGGTTGAAGGGGGGAAAATGTATTCAAGACATAACATTGTAAAGAGCAACCAAGGGGAACAAGAAAAAGCAAAACATTTACTTTTTATTTTTTTTATTATATATGTAGAGAAGAGGCAACAAGCATTAGAGAAAACTTAAGCATATCAATTAAATTGGACCCATAAGCAAGTCCAATTAAATGAATAATGGGTGCAGGACTTAAGGTGTGGGGAATCCCCTATGCTTGTACCTGTCGCATACAAAGCAAGCTACACCGTTAAAGAAAGCAAAAGAAAAATTCTTTCCTTGATTCTTAGATAATTTACCAAAAAAAAAAAAAAAAAGAGAGAGAAAAAAGAAAACTTCCTACAAAATATGCTTGTTGGTAAAGATCTTAGAAGAGCAAGAAAAATAATTGTTGGGGCAAAGCAGAAGTACTTAAGGTAGAATTATGCAAAGTAAAGTCTTCATCAAGTATGTACTTTTCCTGTGCATGTCAAAAGAAAAGCTACTATCCATTTACAACTGTGTCCCAAACATTGCTATCTCTAAGCATTTGTGTTATATGCAACTAACAACATGATATGTGCTACATATTGCACCTACCAAACAATGCAAATCATGTTAAAAAACGATTTGTCCAAAGCAGGCTTAAAAGCCTCTCAAGACATAATAAAACTTCACTTTATATGTATGGGTCTCAGATACTTAAATAAGTCAACCACAAATCCTTTCTGAAGCTCATAATACACTACACTCAGCACATCCTAAAGCTATAAAAATTTACGAAGATTTAAAGAAACACTTCTAGTGGCATTGGCTGAAGAACCACAAGGCTGAGCCAATGCCCAACTTGTCAGAAGGTCAAGGCGAAACACAACCATCCTGCCAGAGAACTGCAACCAATAGAGATTCCTTGGTGGAAATGAGAGTATATCACTATGGATTTCGTGGTTGGACTACCAAAAACCAGTAAAGGTCATGATGCAATTTGGGTAATAATCGATCATCTAACCAAGTCTACTCACTTTTTGTCAATCAAAGTTACATACTCTCTCAAGAAATTAGCATAGTTGTATCTATCTAAGATCGTTAAGTTGCATGGGATGCCGATATTCGTCATTTCCAATCATGACAGTTGGTTAACATTGAATTTTTGGAAGAGCATTCAAAGAGCTCTTGCCACCAAACTAAAATTTTAACACTGCCTTTCATCCTCAAACAGATGGCCAAACCAATCAAACTATACAAATTCTTGAAGATCTGTTACATACTGTTGGCAATTCGTGTTACATAGAAATGACAATGTGCTCTAAGGATAGAAAATCAATATTAGGGATTTTCTGTAAATATGATATTTTGATATTAATAAGAGGAGGTTATTCATGTTTAATAAGTTGTGTCCTATTTACTTTTATTTGTTGATTGTATGATTATTTTGAGCAAATATAAAATACTCCTAGGTTGTTGGTAATATATCGGATTACCATATGTATACGGGGTATACATGGAAGACGTGGTAATTTGATAACAGCCTAAATAAATAGTCCGCAATCAATGGAATAAGATTTGGGGATCTTATTCATGATAAGATTGTAAAGGTTGTCTACTTCCTTGGAGGGATGGTTTATCTTGACCATTGGATTGGTTCCAAGTAGAAACTTTAATGTATACCAGTATTGAGGTATGACATTGGACTGGACCTAAAGTATTAATTGATTCGGCTTAATAATTCCGTTTATAAGAATCAATGACGCTTTGATTATCATCCTGCATTAATCTTAATCCTGAAATGATTACTTGAGTTAGTATCCATGACTTATGTACTTTAATGCACTACAGGTGAGGCACTCTTAATTCATGGTCAACATACTTGTGTTTTGGGTACATGACTTATGGATGGAGAAATAAAGATTCATAGATACGGAATCCATAGTTATCTTCGTGATAGTAAATGTTATCTACTTAAAGGCATTATTCGGGAATTGAAAGATAGTATAACAAGATCTTGGTCATCGGTTTACTTTGTGTTCTTTGATGGTTTATCAATTGTATGGTTTTTACAATTGGTGGTTCTTTCAATGGAGAATAATGAAACTTTAAGTTAAAATGATTGAAAAGGTAAAACGGAAAAAGTCCTTAATTCAATCATGGATAACATATGAGGATTAAGCAAGCGATGAATAAATCATGGAAGAAGCACTACGTGGGCGAGCTTTCGTAATACGGTATGTAAACAGGAGTTCAGCTTCAAACTTTTAGTGGAATAGTTTTGAAGTTGATAATTGATGAATAATTAATCTGGATTAATTTTTCACAATTATAGGATCTCTTTTACATATTTCCATCAGGTCCCTCTATTAGCTCATATAGTTCCGTATAGCGTCTCGAGATTTGTTCGTAATGAGATCGGTAAATTTAAATGGAATTTAGTAATGTCTATTAAGATTTGTTCGTAAAGGACATGTGAAATTTGTAGACAAATGATTTGTCAATATGTGATTGGTTAATTTGAATTTTGGAAATAAGATTGTGTTTGAATTATTTAATTTTGGAAAACAAAATTTTTCTCTCCTAATAAAAAGAGGCGCACGGTTTTTAATTGAGTGGAGGGAAGAAAATTTTGTTTCAAAATTATTCAAATATATTCCTAACATTAAATTATTAATTGATTTAAATAATAGAGATTATTTCATGAATTTTTCTCTCCTGATTAAAAGATGTGCACGGTTTTTGTGAGGAAAAAAATTTTGAAATATTCCATTGATTTAAATTAATTAATATGGATAATGTTTGTGGAAAATATTTATTCAAATAAGTGAATCTTATTTAAATTCGAAAATGTTTAAAAGAAATTTGAATCTAGATAGGACTATAATCTTTTGACTAGTCTACATCCTTGATTTAAAATTTGAACCACCAATCAACCTCTTTTTCTCCTTGTGGCCGAATTTTTTTGAGGATAATCTTTCTTTGGAAAAACGTTTTTAGGTTCAATGAATCTAGCCCTAAAGCTATATGATCTTTCGGTTCAAAATTTATCCAGAAAAATAATTATTAATTATTTTTCAAGAAGGAGATAAATTTTGAAAAGGATTGGACTTCTATATAAAGGCTAGGAGTTCTTGAAAAACTAACTTTTGTATTTTTTTTCAAAAGGGAAAATGTTTTTTTGGGAGTGAGAGGAAAAACAATTTGGGTTTCTTCCACATCAAAAATTTGGCTATCTTGTGAGAGAGAAAAAGAAAGCAAATTCCATTAAATCAAAACTGTGAGGAAGGTTAAACCGAGTGATTATTTTCATAGGAGGTTAATCGGTTCCTGTTTTGTAGTTTTGAAGAAAGAAGCTGGATCATATTCTCAACGAGGAACATCGGAATTGAGAAGGAGGGATCTAGACTTCGGAAAGCATAACCAGTCGCTTGGATTCATAGAACGTGTGCCCACACACACTCTGAGACGTGGAAGTAGAGAAGACACGTTGGTCAAACGCTCTAGCAATTCCGGAACCCAAGAAATAAGGTACGATTGATCATGAATTTAATTTATTGTTATATGTATCATGAGATTATTTTCCGAAACGGCATAAAAATTTTAAAACTTCCGCTGCGCCGTAACTCTGATACCGGATACGATTTTTCTAACAGTCACGTGTCGGGTTCGTGTTGTGTAAGAGTCATGTCGATTTTTTTCTTCCCCGACCCAAACACGACCAGCGACATGAAAATGACACGAAACTGTGACATGAAACGACATGAACCCGTCACGGGTTGACATGACACGAACCGAAATTGACCCATGACACGAAATTGACCCGCGACATGAAATTGACCTGTAACACGAAATTGACTCACGACACGAAATTGACCTGCTACACGAAATTGACCCCAAATTTTCACAAAATTTTCACAAAATTTGACTCGAAATTGACACGAAAAAACGGGTCGTGTTCGGGTTCTACGAGTCCAACCCGAACTCGATCCGTTTTTTCTCATGTCAATTTCGGGGTAACCCGAATTTGACCCGACACCTATTTCTCCCAACCCGAACCCGTAAAATTTGTATCGTTTTCGAATCGTGTCGTCGTGTGGTGACCCGTATTGCCACCCCTACTATTACATGCTTGTGTGATGGGTTTCAAGGGATCGTGGAACAAGAAGTTATCTTTGATTGAATTTTCTTACAATAATAGCTACCATGCCTCAATAGGAATGACACCTTATGAGGCATTGTATGGTAGAAATTGTAGATCCCCGATTCATTGGTACGAAGTAAGAGAGAAAGAATTCAAGACCACCAACTTCATTCGAGAGACTAATGATGTTATCCAGAAGATTAGACAAAGAATAGAGAGCACTCAAAGTTGCTAGAAAAGTTATGCCAACAAGCATAGAAGACCATTGGAATTTTACATTGGAGATTTGTTTTTCTCAAAGTAGCACCCAGGAAAAAGGTGTGTGTTTTGGGAAAAAGGGAAAGTTGAGCCCGAGATTCATAGGACTGTTCTAGATTATCGATCGAATCAGGAAGGTCACCTAGAAGTGGGCCTTACCACCCAAACCATCAATGGTTCACAATGTTTTCTATGTTTCCATGTTGAAAAAGTATATCCTCGACCCTTCTCGCATCATTGAATACAAGTCTGTCCAAGTCCAAGAAGATCTTCGGTACTAAGAAAAAGGGGTTCAAACTTTAGCTCAAGAGGAGAAAGTTCTTAGAAATAAACTATTCCCCTTGTCAAAGTATTGTGATGTAACCATAAGTTGGAAGAAGCCATATGAAAACGAGAAGATGATATAAGGAAAAAGTACCCAGAATTGTTCCAAGTTTTCGAGGATGAAAACTCTTTAAGAAGGGTAGATTGTAACATCCCAAAAATTTATGATTTAATTCTCCAATTTTTATTGGGAATATAAATTATAAATTTATCATTACAAACTTTTTTATGTAATGGTGACAAGAGTATTATGAGAAATTAATTTTAATAGGTGACTTCTGATTTATTTTAGAAATTGCTATGATTTATCATGTGTGCTATGTGATCACAAAGTGTTTTTTGTTTTTTGTTTTTTGTTTTTTTTAATGAGATAAGTAAGATAAAAGAAATGGTTATGCCAAGTTTTTATTTTTCTTTAAATAATAATACTAATAATAATAAATGAAATATAATAATGTATATAAATATGTGTATACATATATACGTGTATGGCATGGAATGCCATACACGGAAACACCACAATCCAGGCCCATTGGACCCAGCTGTGGGCTGAAAGCCCACGGCCCGGGGAAGCCGAACAGACTTGCCGTGTGGCATCAGCCGAAAGAAAAGAGGAAAAAAATGAATAAATAACAAAAGGAAATAAAGTAAAAAGGTTACTTGATGGAGAATCTTTTGATGTGGAGATTACCAAGAAGAATAAACACTTCAAACAAATAAAAAATAAATAAAAAAATAAAAAAAATAAAAAAACTTTAACCACTCCTTTGCACTACCTATTTTAGGGAAATGAACTATCACCTAAATTGTAATAATGGAGCTTATAAAATGCAAAAAATCTCTTCATTTCTTACCACTAGCTTCAGTTGATAATAATAAGCTTAAAAATACTTATTTTTTAAAATTTAAACCTTATTTTAAGTGCCTATAAAAGGGGTATGGTAGTATAAACATCACTTTTGTTTCATCACTCTCTTTCTTATTGACAGAAGGCTTTTTCTCTTCCTAAAAACCTCTTCCAAATTTTAACAAGCCAAAATACTAAGAAATCTCTTCCATAATCTCTCTTCTTAACTTTCATATCATTAAGTTTCAAGAGAAGAACGTCACCTCATTGGTTTTCAAGGTAAAATACTAGTATACCACTAACTTTCAAGATTAAAGTTTTAGCTTGTGTTTGGTTTGTCAGTTGGAGATGAAATTTTTAAGTTGATTGGTTAAATTTTCAAAAATTAGTTATAAATTTTATTAACTTTTCAGAAAAAGACAAAAACTGATATGAAAAAATACAGTTTAGTTGAAGTTAAACTTTAATGCCAAACAAAAAGTTTTTAAAGTTGTGATGAAATATGTTTATTTTCCAATTGCTAGTTCCTCATCATAGGAGTTCAAGAAAGCCTCCAAGCCCTCAAAAGAGCCACAAACTCCATCAACAACATTAAGGTATATGTTTTTTTTTTTTTTTCCTCTCTCCAACAACAAACTAGCAACTTTTAAAAGTTTCGAGAGTTTTCATGAAAAATGACTTTGTCCTTGGATGGTAAAATGGTAATTGCAAAAGGCTAGGAATGTCGGTTGAGTCCGAGACTTCACAGTCGAGAATAAGGGACTAAAATATACTATAAGTTAAATTTTCATGAGAAATGGAATTAAAATGATGCAAATACCCTTTAGGGGTCAAAATATAAATATTTTATGGGTAAAAAGTGAAATTTGTGAAAATTATCATTTGATGAGTTTAGAATCTCCAAGAAGGATCTTTAAGGTTTCCTCAAGTTCATAACGTTCAGGAGTGCTTAATGGGAACAAGTTAATCCATTTTAGGGGCTAAAATGCTAAAATAATTAAGAAGGGTGTCAAATTATAAAATTGGCAAACCTGACATGAAGGAAGTGTTTTTCCTAATTTAAGGACAGTGTGCTATGCCAATTAAGTTGGGTAATTAACATGGTAAAGTTTTGGTTTAAGATTGGGCCATTAAAAGGCAAGTAAGGGATTTAAATGTAAAGAATTTTGGTAATTGTGGTTGAAAATGTAAATAAGGTGTAATGGGCCTTTTTGGACTGCTTTTGATGCTGCAAACAACGTGTTAGGGCCTTGGGGGGTGTTAGAGTTAAAATGGGCCATATTCAGCTTAATTGTAGAATGGAAGATAATTACGATGAGTGTTAATAGATAAAATAAGTAATGATTCAATTAGTTAACTATTTTAATAATTATTAATTATTTCAAAGAAATTCAAGAGAAATTAATTTAATACTATCTCTCAACTAATTATGAATTAATTAAGTAATTAATAATGAATTAATTATGAATCGACTATCATGTAATTATATATGTTGGTTAATTAACTATTAATTCTAATAATGCTACTTGATAATTTATTGATCAAGTTAATATATAACTAACATAGTCGTCCAAAAAATATATATAACTAACATAGTAAATAAAGATTTAATTATGGGCTAGTTAAGGTTTAATATTCTATCATTCCTCAAGTAAGGAATATAATCATTATGTAACTAATTTATGGAAAAGTTCTTTTCTTAAGGATTAAAGAAAATATGCAAAAAAAAAAAAGGATATAATTAATAATTAATTTTGAAAAGAATTAATTATTAACTACAATCAAGAAGTTTTTATAAGACACCTATAAAAAAGAATAATTTTAAAAATCCACTCTAACCGTAAGGTATTTGTCTAAATTAAGACACCAAGACAAAGAGGTTAAGCCGGACATGAATCACGAGAAACTTCAACTTCAAGATTTTTTATAAGTATAGGCCCCACCTACATTACGGATTGTATATTATCATGTTTGATGTGTATTCTGTGCTTACATGACTGTTATGCTATGTTGCCATGATTTCATATTTAGTTACACGTTTTATGAGACATGTCATATTTCATGTTCATTCTATGAATTAAGGACTCATGATTGAGTAAAAAGTGAAAGATTAGGATGTGTCGTACCAACCTCCATTAAAGAGAGGTCTTCATGAACTATTTTAAGTATGACCTTGTGTATTGATAGTTGGATCGCTCCCCCTTTTTCCCTAAAAAGGTTGCACGCACCTGGTACGTACACAATGACTCATAAGTATGTTAAGAATAAGTATGTCAAGAATAAGATAAGAATAAAAGGATAAACATAAATTGTCATGCATCTTTATTAATGCATTGTGGGATTTAAGTTTGTATTTTTAGAGTTTAATCTCACATGTTTTTGTGCTCCCACTATTTTTAAATTATGGTTTGAACTCTACTAAGCATACGGACAAAATTAAGTATTTTGGGTTTGCAACTTTATTATTATTATTAAGGAACTACTAGAAGTGTTTTCTTAAACGTTTATATTCCGCAATTGTGTTTTATTATGTTTCATTTAGTAGGTTTTAAAAAAAATTTTACCAAAATTTAGGGGACTTAAAAACCGGTTATGAAACATATCAAGTTTTAAGTTTAAATAGTGACGGTCAATTATGGCCTTTTAAGTACGGGCTGTCACACAAGTCCATCACAAACTGACTCAAGTGTTTGGTTGGAACCTGTGAATCAATTTTACAAATTAGTGTATTTCCACTATATTTAATTTCCAACCCTATTGAATGAGAGAAAAAAACATTTTATTTATTTGTTCGAAATGAAAAAGAAAAAGAAAAATTAAAAAGAAAAAGAAAAGGGAAGAGTAGTCAAAGGAAATAAGAAGATAGAGCAAAAGAAAAATTATTTGCTTGATTCTAAAAGACAAAAAAAAAAAAAAATACATTAGTAGGCGTAAAGGCGATATAATTATAAGTGGATAGAATAAATTTTAGAAAGAATATTGTTGGGACAAAGCCCCAAGGAGGAAGAATTATGATAGAGAGAGCTTAACAGTAAATTAGTACAATCTAAAGTCTCTCATAATGGACCGTGATAAAACCTAACGCGTTCCATCAAGTGCATATAAATGTATATCTATTATGTTGATAAAATTAGGTGCTTCCATATTGTTTTTGGTGGTAAACTGAATATCAAGACACTAGCCATAATTTCTTTTGCAAAAGAGGAGTAAAGAGATCAAGAAGGAAGAGAGACAAGATGTTCTTTGTTAATTCCTATGGTAAACCAACGAAAAATACTAGAAATGTTTGAGGATAGTGTGGGTTTCTAAAAAAAAAAAAAAAAAAAAAAAAAAAAAATTTTATATTTGACGAAATCTTACAATTATTGTGTGAATTGCTATTGTGAAGAGGCCGGATGTCTGCATTTTTATTTTTTAATGAAGTGACCCAATTATGTGTTTTAGATAAAGGATGATAGTATCGGGGTTGCTACGAAGGATTAACGATTTGAAAGCATCAGTTACTGGCTTTGCAAAACATGATGAATTCTGGAAGAGGCTCTCGCGTCTGAAAGTTGTATTGTACTTTCTTTGGTTAGATTGGAAAATCCCAACTCTGATTGATGATAAGGGCAGTGAGTGAGACGAATGGGTTGAGTAGTTGGGTTGTTTTTTAAATTATCTAGAGGGACTAATTTGTAATTGTAATGTTAGTTTTTTCCACATGAAGTGCCAAGGAATCAAAGGAACTTTTTTTTTTCTTATTACACACAACATTTTTAGTTTCGTACAGTGGTTTTTACCAAAAATTTATTATGTAATACTATTGTTAGTTTTTGGCGAGATTAAAAAAGAAAAAGTTCATTAGTTGTTATTTATTTTTGTTGTATAAAATACTTGTCAGTTTTTGTGAAGAGAAAAGAAGAAGAAAAAATCCAGTATTAGTCATTTGATTTCGTTGTGTAATTAGCTTATTGCAAGACAAAAAAACCTATATATATATATATATATATATATATTTCTTTTCCAGTTTTTGCCAATTAATAAAAGAGCACAATTTTCACATCACATAAATAAAAGAGCACAACTTTCATCAAGTATGTACTTTCCCTGTGCAGGTCAAAAGAAAAGCTGCTATCCATTTACCACTGTGCCCCAAACGTTACTATCTCTAAGCATTTGGGTTATATGCAGCCAACAACATGACATGTGCAACCTATTGCTCCTACCAAACCATGCAAATTGTATTAAAAAACGAGCTGTTCCAAAGTAGGCTTAGAAGCCTCTCAAGACATAATAAAACTTCACTTCATATATAAGAGTCTCAGATATTTAAATAAGTCAACCATAAATCCTCTTTGAAGCTCACAATACACCATACTCAGGACATCCTGGAGCTACAAAAATGTACAAAGATTTAAAGAAACACTTTTGGTAGCATTGATTGAAGAATGACATGGCTACTTATGTGAGCAAATGCCCAACTTGTCAGAAGGTTAAGGCAGAACACAAGGATCTTGCCGGAAAATTGCAACCAATAGAGATTCCTCAGTGAAAATAGGAGCAAATCGCTATGGATTTCGTGGTTGGACTATCAAAAACCAATGAAGATCACGATGCAATTTGGGTAATAATCGAACATCTAACCAAGTCTGCTCACTTTTTATCAGTCAAAGTTACATACTCTCTCAAGAAATTAGTAGAGTTGTATCTATTTGAAATCGTTAAGTTGCATGGGATATAGATATCTATCATTTCCAATCGTGATAATCGGTTCACATCGAATTTTTGGAAGAGCGTTCAAAGAGCTCTTGGCACCGAACTAAAATTTAGCACTGCCTTTCATCCTCAAATAGATGGCCTAACCGATCGAACTATCCAAATTCTTGAAGATATGTTACATGCTTGGGTGATGGATTTCAATGGATCATGAAACAAGAAGTTACCTTTAATCGAATTTTCCTAAAATAATAGCTACCTCGCCTCGATAGTTATGGCACCTTATGAGGCATTGTATGGTAGAAAGTGTAGATCCCCGATTCATTGATACGAAGTAAGAGAGAGAGTTGGAGACCACCGACTTCATTCGAGAGACTAATGATGCTATCCAAAAGATTCGACAAAGAATGGAGACTACTCAAAGCTGCCAAAAAAATTACACCGATAAGCATAAAAGACCATTGGAATTTGACGTTGGAGATTTTGTTTTTTTTCAAAGTAGCACCCATGAAAGAAGTGATGCATTTTGGGAAAAAAGGAAAGTTGAGCCTGAGATTCATGGGGCCATTCGAGATTATCAACCGAATTGGGAAGGTTGCCTAGAAGTTGGCCTTACCACCTGAACTGTCAATGATTCACAATGTTTTCCATGTTTCCATGTTGAAAAGGTATATCCGCGACCCTTCTCGCATCATTGAATACGGCCTATCCAAGTCCAAGAAGATCTTTGGTACGAAGAAAAAATGGTTTAAATTTTAGCTCGAGAGGAGAAAGTTCTTAGAAATAAAACTATTTCCCTTGTCAAAGTATTATGACATTTGGAAGAAGCCACATAGGAACAAGAAGATGATATGAGGAAAAAAAAATACAAAATTATTCTAAGTTTTCGAGGACCAAAACTCTTTAAGGATGGTAGATTGTAACATCCTGAAAATATATTATTTAATTCTCTAAATTTAATTGGGAATATAAATTATAAATTTATCATTAAGAATGATTTTATGTAATGGTAACAAGAGAATAATTAGCAATTAATTTTAATAAGTGACTTCCTATTTATTTTAAAAATTACTATAATTTCTCACGTGTGCTATGTGATCACAAAGTTTTTTTTTTTTCTTTTGTGATAAAATTAGATAAGTAAGATAAAAGAAATGGTTATGGCAAGTTTTTATTTTTCTTTAAATAATAATAGTAATAATAATAAATGAAATATAATAATGTGTGTGTATATGTGTGTGCGTGTGTGTCAGTATGTGTATGGCATGTAATGCCAAACACGGAAACACCACAAGCCAGGGCCCAGCGGTGGGCTGAAAGCCCACGGCCAGGGGAAGCGGAACAGGTTGGCCGTGTGACATCTGCTGAAAGAAGAGAGGAAAAAATAATAAAATAAATAAAATAAAATAAAAAAAGGGAAATAAGGTAAATAGATTACTTGATGGAGAATCTTTTGATGGGAGATTATCAAGAAAAGTAAACATTTCAAATAAATAAAAATAAAACTTTAACCACTCATTTATATTATCTATATTAAAAGAATGAACCATCATCTGAATTGTAATAATGGAGCGTTAATAATGTGAAAAAACTCTTATTTTCCTACAATTACCTTCAAATGATAATAATAAGCCTAAAAATAATTATTTTTCAAAATTTTAAACCTTATTTTAAGTGCCTATAAAAGGAGTGTGGTAGTATGAACACTACTTTTGTTTCTTCACTACCTTGAGTCTGAATTTTAACAAGCTAAAACACCAAGAAATCTCTTTCATAACCTCTCCTCTCAACTTTCATATCATTAAGCTTCAAGAAAAGATTGTCACCTCATCGGTTTTCCAGGTGCAATACTAGAATACCACTAGCTTTCAAGATTAAAGTCTTAGCTTACGTTTGGTTCGTTAGTTGGAGATGAAATTTTTAAGTTAGAGTTAATTGATTTTTCAAAAACTAATTATAAATTATGTTGACTTTTTAAAAAAAGATAAAAAAAAAAATTGATATGAGAAAATACAGTTTAGTTAGAGTTAAACTTAATTGCTAAACAAAGAGTTTTTAAACTTGTGATGAAATATATTCATTTTCCAACAACTAGTTCCTCATCAAAAGAGTTGAAGAAAGCCTCCAAGCCCACAAAAGAGCCACAAAGACCATCAACAACACTAAGGTATATATTTTTCCACAGACCGGCAAGTTTTAAAAGTTTGGAGGGTTTTCATGAAAAATGATGTTTTTGCCCTCGGAGTAAAATGGTCATTTCACAAGGCTAGGAATGTCGGTTGAATCCGTGAATTCACAGTCAAGAGTAAGGGGCTAAAATATGCTATTTGTTAAATTTTCATGAGAAATGGACTTAAAATGACGCAAATACCCTTTAGGGGTCAAAATGTAAATATAAAATTTTACGGGTAAAAAGTGAAATTTATAAAAATTATCATTTGATGAGTTTAGAATCTGCAAGAAGGATATTTAAGGGTTCCTCGAGTGAATAACGTTCATGAGTGCTTAATGGGAACAAGTAAATCCATTTTAGGGGCTAAAATGCTAAAATAATTAAGAAGGGTGTCAAATTATTAAATTGGCAAACCTGACATGAAGGAAGTGTTTTTTCTAATTTAAGGACAGTGTGCTAAGCCATTAAGTTGGTTAATTAATATGGTTAAGTTTTGGTTTAAGATTGGGCCATTAAAAGACAAGTAAGGGATTTAAATGAGAATTTTGGTAAGTGTGGTTGAAAATGCAAATAAGGTGTAATAGGCCTTTTTGGGCTGCTTTTGCTGCTGCAAGCATGGTATGACGGCCTTCGGAGGTGTTAAGTTAAAATTGGTCTTATTGGGCTTAATTATAGATTGGAAGAAAATTATACTGAGTCTTAATAGATAAAATAAGTAATGATTCAATTATTTAATTATTTTAATAATTATTAACTATTGAATAATTATTAATCATTTCAAGGAAATTCAAGAGAAATTAATTTAAAATTATCTCTCAACTAATTAATAATTAGTTAATTATTGACTATTAATATTTAATAATGTTGATTAATTATTAATTAATTAATTAATAATCATTTAACAATCATATGTTGGTTAATTAACTATTAATTCTAATAATGCTACTTGATTATTTATTAATCAAGTTAATTAATAACTAACTTAGTAAATAAAGATTTAATTATAAACAAATTAAGGTTTAATATTCTATCAATCTTTAAGTAAGGAATATAATCATTAAGTAACTAATTTATGAAAAATTTGTTTCCTTAAGGATTAAAGACAATATGTTAAAAAAAAAAGATATAATTAATAATTAATTTTGAAAAGAATTAATTATTAACTAAAAGCAAGAAGTTCTATAAGACACTTATAAAGAACAAAGAATAATTTTAAGAATCTACTCTAACTGTCATTGCAAAAATCGATGCTTTCCACGTTAGTCCTAAATCGATATGAAATAATTTCCTCATCGGTCGGAAAACTGACAAGGAATCCAACGACGAGAAAGGGCATTAGATTTCTCATCAACCTTGAACTGACGAGGAAAAGGACTTTTCACGTCGGTCCTATAATAGTCAACAATGAAAGTAAACTGTAAAAATTAAAAATAAAAAAAAGCCCCCCAGATCCTTGCAATGCTACCGATAACACTGCCGTACATTGCGCCTAAATCTGAGCTTACTTTATCCCAGAAATCTTCGCCAATCAATTCATTTGTCCCTTTTATTTCCCCCCTCATAGCCATAAACACAAACACATACAAGGCTCAAAACCATTGCCATCACTAGACATTATCAAGCAACTCTCCATTAAGAGATGTGAAAGAGAGATCAGAGGGTATTCAGCAAAAAAAAAAATAATAATAAAATAAAACTTAAACACAAAGACAATATATTGCAAAAATCCAAAGATATAAACACAAACAAATCCCCTTCACCAGATCATGGTGCCGCCACTACCATTGAAGTCCCCTTCATGGGCTCTGCTTGAGCCCCCTCGTCAATCCCATCACCGCCGCTCAAGATCCCATGCGAGATTGGAAAGCAACCCTAGTTGCCAATCGCAACATCGATGCTCGAGACCCCTTGGTCAGATCGGCCAAGATATCTTCGCACTTCCGATATGATCACAATGCCCCTCCAATTAGAATTCACCGACGTTGGTCGAGACGCCCATAGTACCACTATACACTCTCCATTTGAGAGAGGGAAGGAGATAGAGATAAAACAAAAAAGTGTTTATGATATTTCTGTTAGAGAGATTGTAATATTTCTTATATTACCATTGGGTAACAGAAACAAAAGTCCCACATTGGAAAAGCACAAGCAAGCATAGTGGTATTAAATGAAACAAGTGAAGTGTAAGGATTACTAGTGTATAGTGGAGACTATGCTACTACTATGCACCACCACGTGCGCGAAGGCGAGGGCGATTGGGCGTTTAGGGCGCTTATTAGGGCGCATGTACGCATCGTCGCAATGAGTCAAGGAGCACTCTTTTTTACAATATAGTGTTTTTCCAAATTAAATCCGGACCGTTGATTTGATCGGGCACGATCTAACGGTCAGATTTGAATGAATTCAAATTTAATTTAAATTGTTAATTGAATTTTTTCAATCTAACAGTCATAATTAATTCTGATGACCAACAGGTATGTCTGTTGAAATATATATGTTTTCACTGAAAAGGCACCTTTTTAATTTAAAAAGGTGCGATTGTTGTATGTGTTGCAACGCTTCATGAACAGGCATATCAAAGGCTTGCAACGCTTCATGAATAGGCATATTAAAGGCTATAAAACTCCAGTTTCTTATATTAGTTTCATATCTTGTTCTGAAATTTAATAAGATTGCTACTTATTAAATTCGTGGGTTTGTTGTATCTTGGAGGTAATTTACCAAAACACCCGATAGCAAACTATTCATAGTGGGGGCAAATAAAACCTTAAGGAAAGTAATTCCTACGCCTCAAACCCTTTTGATTTTCTCTATTCTATTTCGTTTCTTTACACCCAAATAGTTTTCCACCACTCATTGTCTTCAACAATCTTAAGGTTTTATTTCTATGGAGGCCGGAAAGATGACTTTGTTTCTGACTCCTGATGTCAAACTTGATCACTTTGATGGGACAAATTTCACTTGTTGGAAAGGAAAACTGTTTTTTCTTCTCACAGTTCTGAAAATTGCATATGTCCTGGATCCGAATCTTTCTTCAATTCCTAAACCGAAAGATGATGATCCTGAAGCACTGAAGGCTGAAAGGAAGAAGAGGCAAGAAGATGAAGTGATGTGTCGAGGACATATTCTGAATACTCTGTCGGACAAACTATATGACCTCTACAATTCAATGGAGAGTCCGAAGGAAATTTGGAATGCACTCCAATACAAGTATAAAACAGAGAAGGAAGATACGGATAAATTTCTCATATTAAAGTATCTCGAATTTACTATGGTTGATACCAAGTCTGTTTTGGATCAAATCCATGAGTTGCAAGTTCTGGTCACGAAGCTTAAAGAGTTGAAAGTTGAGATTTCTGAATCATTCCTAGTGGGGGCTATAATTGCTAAATTACCCCAAAGTTGGAATAGTTACAGAAAGAAACTCCTTCATAGGAGGGATGACATAAATTTGGAAGAATTGCAAAAACATTTGAGAATCGAAGAAGAGACTAAATCTCGTGATCCAAAGAATAATTCTCATGATTCTTCTAAAGTTAATGTCGCTAAAGCAAGTAAATTCCAAAAGAACTTCAAAGTCAATAATGATTCGAAATTTAAAAAGAAGTCGAAAGATGGTTCGACGAAGTTTTCTGGAAAATGCTTTTTTTGTGGAAAGATAGGCCATCGTCAAAGTGACTGCAGATTCAAGAAGAAGAAGGAAGAAAAGAATTCCAACAAAGTCAATGTGATCGAGAATCAGTCTGAAGAAATCTGTGCTATGGTTTCTGAAATGCAAATAGGCATGATCGTTGAATTGAACATGGCTGCTGCGCCTAAATCCTCTGATTGGTGGCTAGACTCCGATGCTACCATACATGTCTGCAATGATAAGGAATTGTTCTCTTCACATGCAGAAGTTAAGGATGGTCAACCGGTTCTCATGGGAAATCACAATGCTGCCAAAGTTGTTGGAAAAGGAAGCGTTGATCTTCAATTCACTTCTGGAAAGAAACTGGTTTTAAACAATGTATTTTATGTTCCAGAAATTAGAAAGAATCTTGTATCTGCTAGTCTGTTATGTAAGAATGGTCTAAAGGTTGTATTTGAGTCTGAAAATTGTATTCTCACCAAAAACGGGGTTTTTGTTGGAAAAGGATACTCATGCGATGGAATATTCAAACTCAGTGTTGATATTAATAAAATTATGAATTATGTTTACATTGTTGACTCTTTTGATACTTGGCATGCTCGTTTAGCACATTTGAATTTTAGATCTTTAAAATATATGTCCAAGCATGGTTTAATTTCATGTAGCAATGTTAGTCATGAAAAATGCGAAATCTGTATTCAAGCAAAAATGACTAAGAAACCTTTTCCTAAGGCAGAGAGAAATACACAAATATTAGATTTGATACATTCTGATATTTGTGAATACAATGGTAATTGAACTCGAGGAGGGAAAATATACTTTATCACTTTTATAGATGATTGTTCTAGATTTACATATGTATATCTATTGAGAACAAAAGATGAAGCCTTTGATAAGTTCAAACTTTTCAAGGCTGAAGTTGAGAACCAAAAAGAAAAGAAAATTCAAATGGTTCGAAGTGATAGACGTGGTGAATATTTTTCAAATGATTTTGATACCTTCTATGAAGAGCATGGAACTATTCATCAAAGATCCGCTCCTTTTACTCCTCAACAAAATGGTTTGGCCGAAAGGAAAAATAGGACTTTTACAGATATGATTAATTCTATGCTTCTAAATGCTAGATTGTCAAATAATTTGTGGGGGGAAGCCTTACTTACTGCATGTTATGTTCATAATAGAATTCCTTCTATGAAAACACATGTATCTCCATATGAAGTATAGAAAGGTAGAAAGCCTAATTTGATATATTTAAGGGTCTGGGGCTGTTTAGCCTTCTATAGATTACATGACCCTAAATCTTCAAAATTAGGACTTAGAGTGATTAAAGTGTTTTTGTGGGATATGCAGAAAATTCCAAGACATATAGGTTGTTGAATTTAGATTCTAATGTAATTGTAGAATCACAAGATGTTGAGTTTATTGAAAATAAATTTAGTAATGATTCTACATGTGAATTTAAATATGATTTTAATTCAGCATGTGACTTAACTCCTGGTTCCCTCACTAATAACAAAAGAAAAGAACCTGAAATACAATTTGAACCAAGGAGAAGTCAACGAGAAAGGAAAGAAAAGCTATTAGCCCCCTGATTTCATTTCATCTCAAGCCTTATCTTTCTTGGTTGAAGGAGATAGAAATAATGTACTTAATAAAATACCCTTATTACTTAATATAGAAGAAGATCCAAAAACATATGGTGAGGCTATGTCATCTAGAGATGCTTCTTTTTGGAGAGAGGCTATAAATGATGAAATGGACTCAATTATGGCAAATAATACATGGATCTTGGTTGATCTGCCTGTAGGATCAAAACCGATAAGTAATAAGTGGGTATTTAGAAGAAAGTACAATACGGATGGATCTATACAAACTTTTAAAGCTAGATTGGTAGCTAAAGGTTTCAAACAAAAACAAGGTATAGACTATTTTGATACATATGCTCCTGTGGCTAGATTAACATCCATAAGAGTGCTAATGGCTATTGCATCAATACACCATTTGTATGTGCATCAAATGGATGTGAAAATAGCTTTTCTTAATGGTAATCTAGATTAAGAAATTTACATGGAACAACCTGAGGGTTTTGTTTTGCCTGGAAATGAGAAGAAAGTTTGTAAGTTACTCAAATCACTTTATGGGTTAAAACAAGCACCAAAGCAATGGCATGAAAAATTTGATTCGGTTATATTATCACATGGTTTCAAACGCAATAATGCCGATAAATGTATTTATTCTAAGTTTGTAGATGATTTTGGTGTGATCATTTGTTTATATGTTGATGACTTGCTTATCTTTGGAACAAACATGCATGGAGTAAATGATATTAAGAAGTATTTAACTTCACAATTTAAGATGAAAGATCTTGGTGAAGTAGATATATCTTGGGTATCAAAGTTAAGAAAAATAGTGGGGGTTACTCGTTATGCCAATCTCATTACATTAAGAAAGTGCTTCTTAAATTCAAACATTTGAAATTTAAAGAGGCGAATACCCCATTTGATTCTAGTATTAAGTTACTAGAAAATTCTGGTAGAGCAGTTGCTCAACTTGAATATGCAAGTGTAATTGGAAGTTTGATGTATGCAATGCATTGCACAAGACCAAATATACCATTTGCTGTGTGCAAAATGTCTAGGTAAACGAGTAACCCTAGCATTGAGCATTGGAAAGCAATTGGGAGGATACTTGGTTACCTTAAAAGAGCCATTAATTTGGGTTTGTTTTATAATGACTATCCAGCAATACTTGAAGAGTACTCTGATGCAAGTTGGATAACTAGTACAAGTGATAACAAATTCACTTCGGGATGGATATTCACTATTGGTGGAGGGGCTGTATCTTGGGCATCCAAGAAACAGACTTGCATAACTCATTCAACAATGGAGTCTGAGTTTATAGCACTAGCAACTGCAGGCAAGGAAGCAGAATGGCTGAGAAACTTATTGTTTGATATACAATTGTGGCCATAACCGATGCCGTCAATTTCTTTGTACTGCGATAGTGAAGCTACTTTGTCTAGAGCTTATAATAAGGTGTATAATGGAAAGTCTAGACATATTAGCTTAAGACACGAATATGTAAGGCAATTAATAACAGATGGTGTTATTAATGTTGTATATGTTAGGACAAACAAGAACCTAGCAGATCCTTTGATAAAAAGGCCTAGCGAGGGACCTAGTCAAGGATACATCTAGTGGAACGGGACTGAAACATATTTTTGAAAGAATCACCGGTGATGGTAACCCAACTTTGTAGTAGTATTACCACTACTCCAAAGTTTAATGGGTAAAAACAAGTTACTATTAAGTGATCGGTCAAGCACTGAAATTTAAGTTTATGTCCCTTCCAGGATGTTCAGTGCAAATCACTACGTGTGGAGGATGAGTATAAACTCTTAATGAAGTTCAAGTCTTGAGTAGCTAAGACATGCAATGAACTTCACCTAAGTGAGCATAAGAAATGGTGCTGTTTCTAACAAGAGTTTGGTTTACTCATGTAAATGCTCATGAAACCAAGATAGAGCACATGGCCGTAATAGTGCTATTATAAATGGAACATAATTTTGAAACTGAGATAGCTCGTATGTGATGTATTTCCGGTACTGACATAAAAGATGAGGTTTAATACTTTGCACACCTTTGTCTTGTGAGTATTTTGAAGTATAGTCACTAATTGAAGGTTTAAATCGAAAGATACCTTTTGTAAGTATGAGTATATCAATAAGAAATTGGAGAAATATTACAATCTAGTGGGGGATTGTTAGAGAGATTGTAATATCTCTTATATTACCATTGGGTAATGGAAACAAAAGTCCCACATTGGAAAAACACAAGCAAGCATAATGCTATAAAATGAAATAAGTGAAGTGTAAGGATTACTAGTGTATAGTGGAGACTATGCTTCTACTATGCACTACCACGCGCGCGCGTGCGCGAAGGCAAGGGCGATTGGGCATTTAGGGCGCTTATTAGGGCGCACATACGCATCCTCGCAAGGAGTCAAAGAGCACTCTTTTTTACAATATAGTGTTTTTCCAAATTAAATCTGGACCGTTGATTTGATCGGGCACGATCTAACGGTCAAATTTGAATGAATTCAGATTTAATTTAAATTGTTAATTGAATTTTTTCAATCTAACGGTCATAATTAATTCTGATGACCAACAGGTATGTCTGTTGAAATAGATATTTTTTGACTGAAAAGGCACCTTTTTAATTTAAAAAAGTGCGATTGTTGTATTTGTTGCAACGCTTCATGAACAGGCATATCAAAGGCTTGCAACGCTTCATGAACATGCATATTAAGGCTATAAAACTTCAGTTTCCTATATTAGTTTCATATCTTATTCTGGAATTTAATAAGATTACTACTTATTAAATTCGTGGGTTTGTTGTATCTTGGAGGTAATTTGCCAAAACACCCGATAGCAAACTATTCATAGTGGGGGCAAATAAAACCTTAAGGAAAGTAATTCCTACGCCTCAAACCCTTTTGATTTTCTCTATTCCATTCTGTTTCTTTACACCCAAACAGTTTTCCACCACCCATTATCTTCAATAATTTCAATACAACAACATAGTTTTCATCTGTAAGAGAGAGAAAGAGAGATGTTTTGGGGCTTTTGGAAGCGGTTTTGGGAAGCTTTAGAAAGAATAAGAAGGAAGTATGGAACAAAGTGGAAAAGTTGGAAAAAAAAAAGTTGAAATTTGACAAAGGCATATTTAGATGGGAGAGTGTGTGAATAGCGGTTGGTGAAATTTGAGGCGGTGTTGAAAAAAATAAATTCAAAAAAATTTGTGTGAAACAAAGATCTTGTTTAAAATTTTAATTTCAAACAACTCTGTATTTTTTTTTTCTGCATTTTTTTGGACCTTTCTCTTCAGTTGCTAAGCAACGAACGTGAAAAGGCTTCGCAAGGTGTATCTCGTCAGTTAGACACTGACCGACGTGGTATGGGCGTCGAGAAAGCTCGAGAATATAGTAGTGCGTTGTGTGTTAGTCTAAATTAGGACACCAAAAAGACAGAGGTTGAGCCGAACACGAATCATGAGAAACTTTAACTTCAAGATTTTCTATAAGTACAAGCCCGACCTATAGTGTGGATTATATGTTATTATGTTTGATGTACGTTCTGTGCTTACGTAACTGTTATGCTATGTTACCATGATTTCATGTTTAGCTAAATGATTTATGAGACATATATCATATTTCATGTTCGTTCTATGAATTAAAAACTCATGGTTGAGTAATAAGTGAAAGATTAAGATGTGTCATACCGATCTCCATCAAAGAGAGGTCTTCATAAATGATTTTAAGTATGACCTTGGGTGTTGACGGTTGGGTTGCTTCCCTTTCTTCCCTAAAAAAGGTCGCGCGCACTCAGTATGTACACAAGGGCCCATAAGTACGTTAAGATTAAGTACGTCAAGAATAATAAGTTTAGAATAAAAGGATAAACATAAATTGTCATGCATCTTCATTTATGCATCGTGGGATTTATATCTATACTTATTGAGTTTAATCTTATACATTTTTATACTCTCACTATAGGTAATCCGGGCAAGCGCCCTATGACCTGAAAATGTCCTTGGACTAGCAATGCAGATAGAGATACATGAAAGTGCAGTCGGGGAATGGATACCACCCGCAAAAGATTTCACGAAACACTAACAGTCATTCGAAAGTTATTTTGAAGTTTAATTTTTAAATTCTAGTTTGAACTCTGCTAAGTGTACGGACTAAACTAAGTATTTTGGGTTTGCAACTTTATTATTATTATTGAGGAACTACTAAAAGTGTTTTCTTAAAAGTTTATATTCCGTAATTGTGTTTTATTAAGTTTCATTTTAGTAGGTTTAAAAAAAAATTTACCAAAATTTAGGGGACTTTAAAACTAGTTATGAAACATATCAAGTTTTAAGTTAAAGTATAGTGACAATCAATTGTGGCCATTTAAGTACAGGCCGTCACACAAGTCCACCACAAACTGACTCAAGTCTTTGGTCAAAACCTGTCAGTCAATTTTACAAATTAGTGTATTTCCACTATATTTAGTTTGAGTAAAGCAGCAGTAAAGCCTTTTTTATTTACCTTATCAATAGAGTTCATTTTTAAACTGTTCAGATGTAATTAAACGACTGAAATGTTAGTTATGTATAGTAATTGTCATACACTTTACATTACAGTACTATTTGACTGAGAAATTAATAATTAATTAAAAAAAGAATTTAAAAAAAATCCACCTTCACTGGTGGAAGGTTGGGGGGAGGGGAGATTTCCGTAGCCGGGGTCGGGAAGGAGGGAGGGATTGGGCGGGTTGATGTCGAGAGGGGGGTTGGGGTGGTCGGTGTCCCGGGGGGGGGGGGGGGGGGGGGGGGGCGGCGCGGAGGAAGGAGGGCCTGGGTCACATTAGACGTCACATGCTCATTGAAATAAGCACGAGTCCACTGTCTTGGTTCTATCTTCGATATCCAATCCCATGCTTCTTTGTTGTGTTCTTTCATTTTAGCCATTGAACTTCGAATCTGAAAACAAGCCCAATTAATGGCCTACAACCTCCCAGAAAACCCATTTTGCAAGCATCTAAGCGCACATAAATCCTCAAAAATGTAGTGCAGCCCTCAATACGAGAATCACACATCATCTTCAGTGTGGAAACGGGGTTTGAAGTGATTAATTGTTCACAATAATCCCAAAGCGAACTGTATTGTTCCTTAATGGACCCCTCACTTTTCGCCATGGCATGTTCCCTAGCATTGTAAAACTGTATTTTGTGACATCAATTTTCAAATCATCCAGAACCGTTTGTTTAAACCCGGATAGTATCCAATTTGGATTTGCACAGAATAGATGGATATGCCCCTTTGCCAACCACTCTGATTTTAACTGTAGTAGAAAAATCTAAATCACATGTATGCTCTTCATTCAAGGTCCTTACAGCAAAGCTTGTCTTGTCATCTTGCAGAGCAGCATAAACCATCTAAGAACAACCTTCCTCACCCATTGCTCTAATTCTTTTCTTGTCATTCTTAACCAATTTAACTTTCCTATGATTCACAATTCCATATTCCCTAAGGGCTCTCTTCAACGAAGCAGCAGTGGGGAAAACCAATCCTAGCGTAAACTTTGGACACCGGATGTCAACTTCTTCATTGAACTCGTACCTACGACCCTTCCTGTTCCTTTTACGTTCTTCCTCATTCTCATCCTCAGAGCTGCAACTATCAAGTACATCTGAGTCATAATCATCACTCTCCACGTCTTTATCTAGCTCAAGGTTCGTAGTTCCATTGAAACCGGGCTAATTCCTTGTGATCTCCACATCGTTTCGAGGCATGTACTCTGCCTCCTTATCCGACTTCTCGAACCCGGAGTCATTGAGATCATCTTCACCCTCATTGGTTGGCTCATTGGTAGCATACTTGGTGATGGGCTCGGATGTAGGCTCAATATGATCAACTTCAAGTGGCACTTCATCATTCTCAACGAAATTAGGTGATGCACTAAAATATATATTACCTTCCCTAATTGGTCCATAATCCTCGAACATATCACACAACTCTAGATTACTAAGTATTGGCAAAAATAGACGGACTCTTGGGGGCATATAAAACAAACCCATCTTCTTTAGGTAGCCCATGTCCCTATCTAAGCCTTCCAACTCCATAAATGACAGATACGTCCACCCATATATTTCAAAGCACCTTCCTCATCATAAATCCCACCCACATGGTGAACTTTCAATGTATTAAACCTCATGAAGATTTGGAGCTGCGGGCAATAAAACTAGTTTAAAACTTTGATTAAACAACCAACAAAACACTAAACCAAACAATAAGACAACATCTCAATGGATAAAAAAAAAAAAAAAAAATCCAAACAAACAAACCTCTACAACAGATTAATAAACTAAACCAAAAAAACTTTCCAGTCCACTAAGTTTACAAAACAACAAAAAACCCAACAAATGGAACAATTAAATAATGAATGTCCCACTAATATGCAGACAAAATGCAAATATCGTTGAAATAAAAGCTATAAAAATGATCTAGAAAAAGGAAAACAAATCCATAACAAGATGGCCATAAAAAATGTAATAGTAAAATCCTTCATGAGTCTCACATGTTTGACAATTGTTAACCCCATGAGAAAAACAAAAACATTAAAAAAAAAAAAAAAAAAAAAAAAAAAAAAGATCAAAAAATGATCGTACCAACCAAGAAATATATGACAACCTAGTATTTTACAATTCTCCAACACAACAATAAACAGTAAAAATTTTCATTCAAATCACACAATTATTGACACCAGCAGGAAAAAGAAAAATCAAATCAAATCAGCCAACAATGGCAAAGAACATACGGAATGAGGGATGCCCCGAGAAGAAGTACGTTTAAGTGTAAATTCCAATCTTGAAGAAGATCTTTGGTGATGTCTAGGACCCTCGCTAGTGCTGTATATACATTTGCTTCATGAATTAATACTATTTGTATAACAAGAGTGAAAGTAAAGACGTTCCACAGGATACCTTACAAAGGGGTCATTTGGCAATCCAACTCAACTAGGAGTTTTTGAAATATTTTTTTGTCTTCTTCTCCAAAAATAACTCAATTTGAAATCCTCATATCTAAATATCTATTTTCATTTTCAAAAAACTCAAATTTAAAAAGTTCATTTTCAACAAAACATAATTTCTTAACAAACACTCATTTCTAATTTTATTTGGCAGTTTTGTTTTTTAATTTCTCAATTATTAGGAAGAACTACAATAAATAATGTCGTTTATTTGTTTTTTGCTGAAGATGGTTTGGTTTTTTTATTTTATTTTAAAGAAATTAGGGACCTTTTAGCAAAAAAAAATATAAAATAAAAAAAGAAGAAGGTTTAGAATTAAATTATAATTTTGTAAAGGGTGAGTCTATTGATATCCATTTGTATACTTTTTCCACACACCTACTTAGACCAACCACCAATTAAAATTAAAAAATTTACATATTACTTTCTACACACCTCTTCACTCTTAAAATTACAAAAAAGGCCTTAAATTAAATTGCACAATTTTCTCATTATTTCTGTAACGACCCGCCTTGCACAGGCCGTTACACTACTGCTTGCATGACTTACATACTTATAAATTAGCTCAAAACACAGCGGAATTTTTTTTTTCTTATATACACGGATTTAAAACGTGTTCCTTAGAAAAGGTATCTGAATAAAACATAATTACATGATTATAAAAACTCAAAAAGTCAAAACGCGTAGCGGCTGAAAATAATCCCACGATTTCACAGCTTGCCTCGCCACGCCTCGTCACCTTGCATCACTCATTGCTGACAGGCTGCTTACCTACAGCATAGACGTAAGACAGTGAGCTTTCGCTCAGCAAGTACAACTGTCTCGTCCGCAACTTATATATACATATCGAATACATTTCTAATTTAACATACATGGCCATTTATAATCACAACAATCATTCATAATAGCATAAACTAACAATGCCTATACATGCATGGTCCCGTTATGCTCATATTTACTTTTTTTGCTTGTCTTTCTTTTAGGGCCCTTACATTGGTGTTCGTACCCGGCGCGCGACTATGGAGTGGTTGGGGCGGCCAGCCCATTCCAACTTAAACCATAGTCCTACCCAACCTCGGACGGGTGGTACTACACCGGCAAGCTCGCTTGCTTTCTTATCTTTTCTTATCTTTTCTTAACTCAATCTTGAGTTCATTAGTCTCATATGGATTAGTGAACATGCGTCGTAATGTCTCATAATCCTAACTCATACTAGCAATATCATTATGTTTAACATGGAATTCATACTTGATCATGCTTTCTAAAAATTAACATTTCACATGGCATACTAATACTCATAGCATGGCAATTTGCATATAACACAGCATCACAAAGCATACAATTGCATACACCCTTAGCATTCATCTAATCTCACTTTAGTAAGCATCAACTAGAGCCTATGCTGTACGCGAAGTTGTACTTACCTTTTCTTGCTAAATTCTCACTCTTGCTGTCCTGCCTTGGCGTACAGCTAAAAGTCCCCTCCTGTTTGAGAAAGGACATTAGTGAGGTTTTGTTTCTAATTATAGAATATTGGTACCCTAACCAACATACCTACTATAACCTAGTTGTATGTCCCCGTCAGATAACTGACTTGTCCAAAATTGGCCTTTTAATGCTGGTGATTAATTTGAACTTGATTAATCCCTTAAGAAGCTATGTTGGATAACCTCTTAATCATCTTCTTGATCTTCTATTGGATTTCTCTTTAATACCTTGGGCTTTACCATTCAATCATAGCATATTGAATCAATGGCCTTGACCCATTTTGCTTGGCCCATTAAACTTATGGTAGTCCTTAGGGTTACGTTGGATAACCCTTAAGGTTACTCTTACTGATTGTTGGGTCAACCAAAGTTGACAATTGGTCAATTACTGGTCAACCCTTGTCAATTCTGGGCCCTTTGGGCCTAAGTCCGATAACTCGGGTCCTATTCCCGGCTACGGCCCGTAATCGGCTTGATTACCATTTTTATCTTAAAAATCTATTTTCTTAACTTAAAATCACATTTTTCTTCCTTTTGCACTTTTACCACATTTTTCTTAAAAATCCTTAAAACTCTTGGTAAAATTCCGATCTTTGAAATAATTCTTTGTAAATGTCGTTTAGGGTTGAAAAATGCCTTTGGAACAGTTTTCGCAGTTAAAATAACGGTTTAGAACACTTTATAATTTTTTTTGAAAACATTTAGTAAAACTTTGGTGAAGGAATTTTCGGATTCCTTGCGCACCTCTCATAAAACGTGCCCAGTTTAAAAATCCGTCGAGAATCTAAAAAACCTTTCTTCACAAAAGTTGTAGCTCTCAAAAAATGCTAAAACTTTCGTGTTTTACAAAACATCTAATTCTGCCTGTATTGATACCAGTTTTCATTTGAAAACGGCTGATCCTGAAAAATCTGGGTGAATCTGGGCCCAGGGATCAGCCACGGTTTTCGCTAAAAACGAAGGCCGTTGGAGCCTTATTTTGATATTCCGTTCATGCTGTCCTCTAGAAAAAGTTGTTCTGAGAAACTTTCATGTTTCGTGTTTTACCCCATTCGGCGTCTAGAGGCCTTAAAAGTTCACTTTTCCAAAACTGGTTAGATCCTAATCCGAATCTGGACAGTTTTGGGTTTACGTTCGGTTTGCGTCCTATTTCGCGAATCTAACTCGACCGACCACTTCGGGAGCCTACGATTAATCCCTTAAGAAGCTATGTTGGATAACCTCTTAATCATCTTCTTGATCTTCTATTGGATTTCTCTTTAATACCTTGGGCTTTACCATTCAATCATAGCATATTGAATCAATGGCCTTGACCCATTTTGCTTGGCCCATTAAACTTATGGTAGTCCTTAGGGTTACGTTGGATAACCCTTAAGGTTACCCTTACTGATTGTTGGGTCAACCAAAGTTGACAATTGGTCAATTACTGGTCAACCCTTGTCAATTCTGGGCCCTTTGGGCCTAAGTCCGATAACTCGGGTCCTATTCCCGGCTACGGCCCGTAATCGGCTTGATTACCATTTTTATCTTAAAAATCTATTTTCTTAACTTAAAATCACATTTTTCTTCCTTTTGCACTTTTACCACATTTTTCTTAAAAATCCTTAAAACTCTTGGTAAAATTCCGATCTTTGAAATAATTCTTTGTAAATGTCGTTTAGGGTTGAAAAATGCCTTTGGAACAGTTTGCGCAGTTAAAATAACGGTTTAGAACACTTTATAATTTTTTTTGAAAACATTTAGTAAAACTTTGGTGAAGGAATTTTCGGATTCCTTGCGCACCTCTCATAAAACGTGCCCAGTTTAAAAATCCGTCGAGAATCTAAAAAACCTTTCTTCACAAAAGTTGTAGCTCTCAAAAAATGCTAAAACTTTCGTGTTTTACAAAACATCTAATTCTGCCTGTATTGATACCAGTTTTCATTTGAAAACGGCTGATCCTGAAAAATCTGGGTGAATCTGGGCCCAGGGATCAGCCACGGTTTTCGCTAAAAACGAAGGCCGTTGGAGCCTTATTTTGATATTCCGTTCATGCTGTCCTCTAGAAAAAGTTATTCTGAGAAACTTTCATGTTTCGTGTTTTACCCCATTCGGCGTCTAGAGGCCTTAAAAGTTCACTTTTCCAAAACTGGTCAGATCCTAATCCGAATCTGGACAGTTTTGGGTTTACGTTCGGTTTGCGTCATATTTCGCGAATCTAACTCGACCGACCACTTCGGGAGCCTACGATTCAAACACACAACGTTTTCTAACGTCCCATTAAGCCCAAAATCTGATCCATACAGTCCATGCAACCCAAAAAATTTAAAAACAAAACCCTAGGGTTGCTTGGTTCTAGCATTGCATTCCATCTCAAACAACATTACCATTTTAAACCCTAAACTAGCATGCATCCTCTTGGCTGCCTAGGGCAGATTTCGGCCACAAAATGGGAACACACAACCTAAGTTTTTCTAGCATGAAATTCATACAAAAATCAACACCAATCAAGCAAGATTTTAAAGCCATACAACCCTAGTTTCTAACAAATCAAGCACACACCGAAATTTAGGGCATAAAAAAAGAGATTGGACTTACGTCCTTACAACCCGATCGAACCTCAAATTGAACTTGAAATTAAGCTCAAAATAAAGAGGATTAGGGTTTGAGAGATTACCTCAACCAAAGCCAAGTTTGGTTGCAAAAATTTTTCCTTTCTTCCTCTTTCTTCTAGACCCACGGCTACACCTAGACAAAGGGGGATCCAAGAAAATTTTTATTGGCTATTTCTTTCACCTCCAAGCCAAAGACTCCAAGAAGAAAAACCCCAAAGAAATTTCAAGAATCACTCACCTTCTTTTCCTCCTTCTCTTGGTCGGCCACACAAGAAAAATCTCACAAAAATTTTTCAATCTCCCTCTAGCTCTCCCTCTTGCAAAACCGTGCACCTAGGAGATGAAAACTCCAAGAAATTTCTTTGGCTCTCACTCTCCTCTCCTTCTCTCCCTCTACTGCCGAAGTTTAGAGTGAAAAAGGGACAAGAGTTGGCTTAAAATTTGCACTAAAGAGAATAGGAAATCAGAAGGAAATGATGTGCAAAAAGGGAAGGTGAGAGTTGTTGGTGACTTGCCTTAAAAAAAGGCTTTTCTTTTTTTCTTGCTTTCTTTTCCTAGCTGCTGCCGAACTTTCTTGAAGAAATGCAAGGGTTTTGTCTCACTTTTTTCCATAAAATGAAGAGGAAATGGAAGGGATGTTTGATAGACAAGGGTGGTTGGTTTCTTGCCCCTAATTCAAGGCTTTTACCCATTCTTTTCTTTTCTTTCTTGTGCAGCCGAAAATGGGGTGGAGGGCAGCTCCACATAGCCTAGCTTTAGGCTAGTGGATGGTGACATCATGGTTATGGGTACATGCCCTAAGCTTAGTTAGGCTTGTTTGGTATTTTTGCTTCTCCACAGCTCATTTTTCTTCTCCTCTGTGCTACACAGATAATTTTAATATTATGGTTCTTCAAAACACAATCTTTTTATCTCATATTGAAGTATAAGATTTATCTGTGTGAATTTTGGATCGAAAAATATTTCTCTTAAATTTTTCTGAACTCTTTTTGCTCTTAAACTCTAACTCGGTGTGTTTGATTTTCTAGGGACGTTTTAAGGCTTATTCTTGCTATCTAGTTTATAAAACATCATCTCGGAACTCATCCCGCTCCGTACTCGAAAAATCTCAAAAAGTCAACCCTTTGACTTTTTGCCGGTCAAACTTTGACTTTTTCAGTCACAATTGACTTTCGTAAAATTTTGCACCGTTTCGATCCTTTCGACTTGAAAAGTCCGTTTCCGAGCTTAAAAATCCATTTTGAGTCTTCTGGACCCATAAAAACTCACAAATCTTTTCAAAAGCCCTGAACCGAGCTTTTTCACGAAAATTTTCATAAAGTGAAAATAATTCCTTTAAAAGGAAAATGTACATGGAAAACTTGAATATTACAATTTCACCCACCCACAAATCAAAACACTCACTCTCTCTATTTTAACTACTTTAATTCTTTTCCACATTCCTTTACCTTTTTTTTCTATAGTAAATATATAAATACAAATATGTTATATATAGATTTCAAATAATTTAGATTTTCGAATAGCATTAGAATTTTTTTTTTTTTTTTTGTGAAATACAACATATTAGTTTATCACTGAAAATTACATATAAACGATGTTTGTCTTTTGTGTTTTTTCAAAAAAAAAAAAAAAAGTGCAGTAGACAATTATAAACGAAAAGAAAAGGTTGAAAAAAAAAGCCAATATAATGATAGTATAAAAAATTTGTTGATTCAGATACAAAAATTGAAATTATCATCAACAAGATTGTAATAAATAAAAAATAAAGGTTATACGAAAGTTGGAAAAAAAAAAAAAAAAAAAGAAACTTTCTGATTTCTATTAATTGGAGGCCATTCTTCTTGTATCGATTATTGATTAGGGTTGAGCATTTTGTATTATATTTAAAAATGATATTTCAATTTTATTTTTGTAATCTTTAAATGAGGTATGTGAAAAAATATATTTTTGACCACTTTTAGTCCTTAAAAATAATTAATTGTGTATAACTAAGGAATAACATAATTCATTAAATTAGGGTGTGGAAAAAGTGGACAGAGGGTTTGTAATAGACCCCACTTTCATAAAAAGGTTAGAAATCAAATTAGCAATTTATCCTTTAAATATTTTTTTTATTGCATGCGGGAGAGACCAAAAAAAAAAAACGTGACATTGACTGTGCCATCATGTAAGCATTTACGTGTTGTTTACGTGACTGTTATGTGATAGTTATTGGAGGCAAGACTAAGAGATATATTCACCTTTTTAAATATGTATGCATGTATGTATGTATATGGGTGAGAGATTAGGACAACTAGCCTCAAATTCTTCGACACGAGAGAATAATCGTGACAAATAAAAAAAATGAAAAAAAATATTTTAAGAAAAATGAAACATTTCCAATAATATTTTAAATAATTGTGACTATAGGTTAATAACCACTGTATATGCTGTAAAACCAACAACAATTATCCACGCGCTTCAAAGAAGAATTAAATTTCGCTTGTAGTTTTCCACTTCAAATTTACAGCCTCATTCAGGCACTCATTCACGACGTTTGGTTCTCGAGAAGTCTCACGGAATTTCTGACACACCTCAAGTTTATGCTTTTGCTCATCAATTTTGCTCTGAAGCTCACCAATTCTTTTGTTTATTGTTGCAGGGACATCCTCTTCAAGCTTTGTCAGCTGTAAACCAAAATAAGCTCTCGCGATCCTCTCTAGATGTGCCTTTAGAAATTTGATGTCAAATTTGACCCTCCAAGTAGAAGCAAATTCCAAGTAGAAATACCAATCTTGAAGAAGATCTTTGGTGATGTTTAGGACCATGGTACTATGCATTTGCTTCACCACCTTACATACAAAGCAAAATGCAATGCTCTTCATTTCAAGTGATTGGTTGGAGTTACGAGAGATATGTCCATATTTGTAAAGTAACATTTTAAGAACAGGGGCCAAAGTAAAAGGTACCATGTAACCCTCAACATCAACAATCTTCATTGCTAAATCACTTGACTTTATTTTCAATTTTCTCTTGTAATAATTTCTCTCAAGAGCAGAAGTGAAATTCCTGAAATCCTCTTGGGCAAAAGAGGAAAATCGTAGAAGCTCATCAATAGACTCATCTCCAAGATCAAGTAGACGTTGATGAGTATTGCTTTCACTAACTTCTTGTTTTCCCTTATTCTCCTCCTCATCAGATGATGTTTCCCATTCGAAATCTTCCCTCCTGAACCAATATAGCTCATTTTGAGGTAGATTATTCAATAAATCTTGAAAGGTCAGGGAAGACTTGGGCTGGTCTTCTTCAGTTAGTTTATTGAATTGTTGGAGTTGATCAGGTAATTTCCAAAAATCTGCTCCCACGGTCTTAAGCTTCACATCTTTAAGATCACACTTCAGTATATTTGTAATCTGATCATAATAATAAAAGGAGTTGATTTGTACCTTATGTATTAATTAAAAATAATAATATTATATGGAATATGCACTAAAATAAATCAAGCAAAAGCTATTAGTCTTTAATAATTCATAAGTTATTTTTTAGTATTTGATTTTCACTATCATTATTGACTTTAGTGTTCTTTTTTATATTTGTACTAGTCAAAATACTTGCCATGCATGTATTGAGCTGGAATTGAAGTTTTTATAATATGAAAAACAATATGTGAAAATTTAAAATTTAAATGTTTATTTCGGAAAGAGTATACATCAATAATAGTGCAAGTTCAAAATTTCATTTCATCATAGAACCAATATGATATAATATTTACTACATTAAACATAATAACCATTTCAGGGAAAAACAAAAAACAAAAAACAAAACAAAACAAAATATAACTCGTTTTGTTCTTTTGTAAAATTTGCAGCTTCCATAAATCTGATCGTGAAAAGAAGGGAAAAAAAAGTAAAAAAACTCACCACAATTAGATTTGATCACAAGTATGGATATTAGAGTTTTTGGTGAGAACGATGAGGTTAGAGATTAGAAAGTAAATCTTTAGAAGAGAAAATGATGGGATTTTGAGTTTTTAATGAAGAGAATATACTAAAGAGGAAGAAAAAGAAAAACGGTTATCGGAAGAAGTACAACAGAATATTTAGAGAAAGATAAGGCCAAGATCTTTTTGAAAAATCATAAGAACATAATTAAAAAAACGAAACAGTAAATGGTTTTTAAATTAAAAAAAAATGTGGTTGCAAGTGTTGTCTAGCAGTAATAATACACCTGACTCCACTTAGAAATATAGAGTTCGAATCCTCACATCGCCCAGTTCAAAAAAAAAAAAAAAAAAAGAAAAGGAAAAAAGAAACAATCTGTTTAGCCAAAAAAAAAAAAGGATATATTAATTAACTTTGGTTTGTCATTTTAAGGTTATGTTTGACATTTTTAGTTCAAAATTAAGTATTGATCAATGGTGTAAATTTGTGTACTAAATGAAACTGAATGATATAAAATCGTAAAATTTCAAAACCACAATATGTGCTTTGAATAAGAGCAAAATATAAGTTATAAAAGGTAAATGATCCCTTCTTTTTCTATAAAAAAGGATATATATTTTTAGGATTAGGATCTATATAGCTTTGCTTTGCTTTTTTTTTTTTTTTTTGGGATAGAAACGTAACAAAAATAAATAGACATGCACAATGGAAAAGCAGGGAAATAGGCCAAGAACCTCCAGTAAAAAAACTAAATAGCATAAAAAATTTTTGGGTGATAGTAAATAGCTTATGTATGGTAAGTTGTTAATTTGCGAAGCATATTCACGATTGTCTTAAAGATTTTATTCTAAATAAAATGTTTGTGGTAAATATCATACTTAGGGTAAATACTTTATTTAAAAAGTATATTTGCGACACTACAAGAATTTTCACTTTCGGAGACCAAAAAATTGGTCCCAGAAAGTCAATTTTTTGGTCGCCGTTGCCTTCCGCGACCAAAAATTTTTAGTCGCCATTTGGTCTCCGAAAGCTGGTCGCACTAGGTATCGGCGACCAAAAAAATTTGGTCTCCGTAGGTCAAAATCCGCGACCAAGAAAATTTGGTCTCCGTTGGCCAGAGAAGAATCCGAGACCAAAAAAATTTGGTCTCCGTAGATTAAAATCGGCGACCAAGAAAATTTGGTCTCCGTTGGTCACAGAAGAATCGGAGACCAAAAAAATTTGGTCTCCGTAGGTCAAAATCGGCGACCAAGAAAATTTGGTCTCCGTTGGTCGCAGAAGAATCCGAGACCAAAAAAATTTGGTCTCCGTAGGTCAAAATCGGCGACCAAGAAAATTTGATCTCCGTTGGTCACAGAAGAATCCGAGACCAAAAAAATTTGGTCTCCGTTGGTCACAGAAGAATCCGAGACCAAAAAAATTTGGTGTCCGTAGGTCAAAACACTACAACAAAAAAGGCCTTTGATGACATTTAAAAAATGTCATAAAATGGATTCCACGACAGTTTTGAAAAGGTCGTGGAATGAGGGTGCCATGGAAAGTATTACATTTTTTACGACATTTTTTTTGATGTCGTGATCCATGTCGTGAATTTTTTGTCCTCGACATTAAAGTGGTGTCATCTATTACCTTCCGTTTGGTATGTCTTTATATATGACAACAATTAAAAAATGTTGTGATTAGTATGTATCACATCAGTTCAAAAATGTCGTAATAGATATGTATCATAACAGTTTTTAAATGTCGTGATTCATACATATTGCAACAATAGAAAGATGTCGTGATTAGAAACAATTTACGACATTGAAAGAATGTTATTTTTGGAAAACCATGACATTCATAAGACGACATGGAAATCATTTTCATGACATTGGATAAGTGTCATGTATTCTTGAATTTTATTTTTTTTATTGTTGATTATTTATAATTATAAATACAAATTTTGGAATACACAAATTATTGAAAAAAATAAATTTTACTAATATAATATTATTGAGTATTGATTATTTACAATTATAAATACAAATTTTGGTTCATATAGTTAAAAAGAATACATTATTATACAAAACGAAAAATAAAACTTTCAATGTTAATAATTTCCAAGAGCCAATGTCAATGCATTTGAATTGGAGGTATTGTTCAAGGAATTCCTTGGTTATCTTTTGCTTGTTCTCATCTTCGAAGAATTGCTTCAGTCTTGCCCTTCTTTTTCACCATTTCGGGCAAGCTTCTTTCTCAACTTGGTTCCTCCTTTGGCTGCAATACAATAAAAATCAAATTATTCTCTCTCTCCACATCACATGTGTGCAAGTTCATATGCATGGAAACATGTAATGGTACTAGGACCAATACTTCAAGATATGACTTTCTCATAAACATACCTCAACATAGCGCCGAAGGTTGTTTGATGTATGGAAATCCCCCGTGTTAAAATATGAATGAGCAAATTCTTCAATACTCTCAAGCCTGCAAATCATTGTCCAATGTATATTATTGTTCATGCATATTAGTTAAAATGAAGGCTACGAGATTACTCCCAAAAGCACATAATGATAATACCTGCATCTGTACAAGAAGTTCTGTTTTGATACATCGAGATGCTTCACTCTCATTGCCTTCACCCTGTTGGCCGCACAAGGAATCCATCTCATCAATTCACCCTGTTTGGCAGAATTGTTAAAACATCCTGAATCAAATATGTCAAAGAAACATATTACACAAACATCAGATAAAACAAGGAATAGCGGACGATTGTGGACGAGGCTCTGTTTGGGAATTGCAAAAACCATTACCACAAAATTGAAACTTGAAAGCAAATAAATTTGATAAGAGAAACAAATTACCTATGAGCATGTTGGGGAGAGATTCACTTTCACAATAGGTCAAAATTAACCAAGTTAATCTTCGGTGTCAAGCTGGAACAGATGAAAGCACAATAGGTCAAACCCAGTGTATAATTCCATCAACAATATTTGTCTCCAGATAGAGAAAACGTGTACAAACCACAGAAGAGACAACTTCCCCAGAAAAGTTCAGACACCAAATTGGATCGATTCAGCACAAGACTTAAAGCTCTTGAAAATTAAACAAGGCCATAATATACAGAAAAAACTAGAGCTCTAGGATTCACTAGCTTGGTGATCACATTAATTCTTTCTCCCTTTTGCAATGCAAAAACATAATATGCTTACATCTCTTTAACCGGGGAAGCATTGTTGCAGCTGTGCTCAAGAGAAAGCAGTACTTCTACCTCAATCGCTGTCTTCATTAGCCCATAAACAGCGACCTGCATGGCCATGGAGGTGAATGACTATTGATTCAGCATTTCATTGAATCTGTTAACATAACAAGGATGTTTCACTTCCACTTAATAGGAGTTCAATTTGACAACTTGTTCAAGGCTGACTTCTCAAACAACAACCATGTGCAGAAAAATGCAATCTTGTAAGCCAAAAATTGGCAAAACAAATGACACTAACATGATTACTAAGGGTACAATCTATTATAATCATACCAGATAAGATATCCTTTTATGCTAGCCATGTACATCCTTTCCAACCCACACTCCAGCTAAGCACCCATTTTCACATATATCAAGTGAAAAGAAAAGTAGCATCTTGTTAAGATTCAAGTTGGAATTAATATCAAGTGCTTGATAAAAGGGGGAAAAAATTGAAGATATTAGTTAATGTAAGAAAGGCATTAGAAAAGTGACCTACCTCTTCAGTCTGGAAGAAACCCAGAAGCTCCGAACGTCAAAAATACTTCCCAAAATATCTAGAATTTAAATAAAAAAAAAAAAAAAAAAAGGAGTGAAGATAGTAATTTGAACGCAGTGTATGGTTGAACAAGAGTGCCAATATAGATCTGCGCCCACCCCATCGTGTCTTATTCTTGACCCAGAATTGAAAAAACCCCAATAAAGATCTGGACAAAAATAGCAAGCCGATTCGATCCCAAACAGAGTAATAATGATGAAATGAGAATCCCAATTCAGAAACGAAAAGATTAGAGCAAGAGAAAAGCCAATGAAGAAAGATGAGGTATTTTGCTCACCTGGGTCATCGTGAAAGTTCGGTGAAGACCCAGAAATTTTCTGCACGCACAGGGATTTCCACTTTCCCAATTCCTCTCTCTCTCTCTCTATATATTTCTCTCGCCACACCCACTTGTGGAGGCAAATAATATTAACAAGACCAAAAGCTTCTGGAAAGTTTAATCCCAAAAAATAAAAAAAATAGAATATTAAAAAAAAATTTTTTGCCTTGATTTCATCTTTTGAAGGAACGAGAAGAGGACAAGGGAAAGGCATGGAAGTGAAAATGGATGCTTAGCTGGAGTGTGTGTTGTAACGTTTCAAAAATCGTCTCTAACAAATTCCCATGTCAACGGCAGAGACAAGCATCCGGAGAAGAAGACGAAGAAGAAGAAGAAGAGTGTTGAGCAGCAAGAGGAACAAGACGGTGGAGGAAGTGTGGAGAGAGAGGTTAGGTTTTTGTGGGTTTTAGAGAGGCGCGATTGATTGAAGTGTTTGCAGCGAAATCAGAGCGCCAAAAATTTTATTTTTCACAATCCATTTAAGCGTCAAATTCAAAATTTTCGTTTACCTCCATTTAAGTGCCAACATATTTTTGTTTTCCCTTTTTTTTTTTTTTTTTAAATAACAGCACAACACGTTTAGATTAAAAAAATAGGTATTTAATTATCTAAAAACAATTATTTTTGTGATAAGTTGTGTAGGTAGTTACACAACCTTTTCTTTTAGAGATTTTTTTTTCGAAGTTCTGGTTTTTTTTTTTTTACTTGTTTTTTTTTTTTAAGGAGTAATCTACATATAAATATAATTTATAACATAATATAAATATAAATATAAATTTAATAGTAAATATATATATATATATGTGTTGCACTCTTCCGTGTTTTTTTATGTACATTTTTCACTTTTTTAAAAATTAAAGAGTTCGAATTTAAAAAAGAAAAAATATTTACAAAATAAAAGAGTCCGAGATTTTTTTTAATATTTACTTGGATTAAAATAGTTTGAAATGTTCGCAAAAAATAAAAAAAAAATTTTGTTTTTTTTTTAAGTGATATGATTATATGAAGATGTCTTGCATTATGAAGATTACACATTCAATATTCAAATTTTATTATTAGGATTTATCATTTCTTTATCTATTTTTTAAGATTTATCTTCATGTTTTGATTTTTAAATTCCTTAGGTTTACCTTTATTATTTAATTTGTTACTATTAGGATTAGGACATTACTGTTACCTATATATTGGCTTTGCTTTTAAAATATTATTCAGCTTTTGATTATTTTATTAAAACGTGAGAGTAGTTTTCTTAGGCTACTTTTTTTTTTTAATCTTTGGTCTAATTACTGTAATCAATCAATTCGGCTGACATTGATAAATAGCTAATCTTTGGGGAACTTTATTTCCTTCATGATATTAACAATATTTAGAAAATACATGAATATTAGGAGCCAAGCAAAAATGTTATTGATTGTATATAAAATAAGTTATTTTGTTCAAGTTTCCTAAATTCGTTACAAACTAATATTTTTATGGAAGGAAATATTACTTTTTAAAGAATTAAGAATTATTTTGTTAAAAAATTACAAGTAATTAATTAGAATTTAGGTTAAATATTTATAGCAAGCATGACTAAGCATGTAATTTAAGATACAATAACTGGAGAAAAAAATATGAGAAGATTTTGTTTAGGGATCAATTGTCAAAAAGTCAAATATTAAGTAGATTGGTATACTACATTAGCATGATGACATGAGACATATGGTTTATTGAATACTTTCTCTTGAGAAAATTAGTAGGTGTTTGTTTAATTAGAATGTATAAGATGTTCATGTTACTCCTCTGAAATGAGACGCATAAATAATGACAAGATTGAATACATCACCATACATTGACAATTGACTAATATATTGTAGTCTATTTAAGTTTATTAATTTTATTTCTCATTAACTCTAAGAAACAAAAATTATTCTAATATTGTCTATTTTTGTTTTTTGTTTTTTTTTTCCTTTTAAACATTACGATGATAAATTCTAAATTTTTAGTTAGTTTGATCTATATTTTTTAAACTTTTATTCAAAAACTTGAGTACTTATTACAAGAAATTACATGATTTCTATATATATTTATTATTAGTTAAGTAAATACCAAAAATTACACAGAAAAAGTAAATATCAAAAGAGAAGGTGCATATGTGATATGCATATGAACTACTATATCAGTTAACTTCTACATCGACAACAATGCCCTTACTATCATCTTTCTCATTTTATGTTGAAATTTGGACCGACACTCTAAGGATGAGCAACATGAATATCGTAATAATTTATGCCACAACAACAAAGTGAATTATGTACATCTAATTAGAACAAAATGTCAATCTTGATTTATAGCAATAAATAATAGTACACCAAATTGTAACACTAAGTTTAATAGGTAGTAGTAGTTTAGTTAATACATATTATTAGTTAACTTTCCAATTAAATGTAATTTTTAATATTTAAAATAACACTGAGAGAAAAAGATAATCCTAATTAAATCTTAAAATATGTAATCCTAATTCATATAATGTATTTAAAAAAGAATACAAACGAATTAAAAAAAAAAAGAGTAGAATAGAAACCTCTATCCTATCATCTATTCACTTCTATCGACCATCTTTTTTAAAACTTTCTTGTAGTTAAATTTGAAAAAAAAAAATAAAAATAAACAAGATAACAAAGGTAAATGTGTTCTTTAGATGAGATAAATCCTAAAATAATTATGATTCAAAATCCTAAATTAAATGCAATTTTTAATATTTAAAATAACACTAAGAGATAAAGATAATCCTAAGTAAATCTTAAATTATATAATCCTAATTCATATAATGTATTTTCTATCAAACTCCAAGGTAGAAAATATTTTATATAAAAATTGATAGAAGGAAAATTACAAGGTAGCATTTTCGTTTCTTATTTTAATTAAATTTTAGTTTTCTTCTGTAATATATATTTTTAATTTTCAATTTATGAAATTTTCAGTATTGAAATTTCGAATAAAGAAGTTGTGCCCCATAAGTTTTAATTTAACATGTTCCCATTGAAGATTTGAAACATTATTCTACATCCTTCAAATTTTTTTATTTAATTAAATATGTTTATACTCATTAATATTGCAAAATGTAAGTTGTAGTTGATCTCCACGTTGCACATATCTTTTTCTTTTTTAAAATGTTTATAGGTTCTTTGTAATTAGTGAAAATTTTTATAGCTACACTTACTTTTTTTTTAATTGATTTTTAAAACTTTAAAAACATATTTTAAATTTTAATTTATTGCCGTATAGATTTTTTTTTATAAAAAAGTGTTCATGTTATATTTTCTCTATTTTTTTTTTCTTAAATACATATTCATTCAAAAAATTAAAATTCTATTTTTTAAATTTTCTTTTGCACTTTTTTTTTTTGTAGGAGATGGGGACTTTCAGGGACCAAATTTATTTGGTCCCGGAAGGTGACCAATAGGGACCAAAAAGTTTGGTCCCCGAAAGTCATTTTCGGTGGAGGTGACCAACAGGGACCAAACTTTTTGGTCCCCGAAGGTCATTTTCAGCCACCAAAAAAACTTTGGTCTCGGTTTTGTGCAGGAGTTGGGGACTTTCGGGGACCAAATTTTCTTGGTCCCTGAAGGTGACCAACAGGGACCAAACTTTTTGGTCCCCGAAGGTCATTTTCGGCCACCAAAAGGACTTTGGTCTCGGTTTTGTGCAGGAGTGGGGGACTTTCGGGGACCAAATTTTTTTGGTCCCTGAAGGTGACCAACATGGACCAAACTTTTTGGTCCCCGAAGGTCATTTTCGGCCACCAAAAGGACTTTGGTCTCGGTTTTGTGCTGGAGTGGGGGACTTTCCGGGACCAAATTTTTTTGGTCCCTGAAAGTGACCAACAGGGACCAAACTTTTTGGTTGCCGAAGGTCATTTTCGGCCACCAAAAGGACTTTGGTCTCGGTTTTGTGTAGGAGTTGGGGACTTTCCGGGACCAAATTTTTTTGGTCCCTGAAGGTGACCAACAGGGACCAAATTTTGGTCCCGGAAGGTCATTTTCGGCCACCAAAAAAACTTTAGTCTCGGTTTTGTGTAGGAGTAAGGGACTTTCCGGGACCAAATTTTTTTGGTCCCAGAAGGTTATCTATCGGGACCAAATTTTGGTCCCCGAAGGTCATTTTGAGCCACCAAATTTATTTTGTCTCTGAAGGTATCCTACCGAGACCAAATTTTGGTCGCTGAAGATTCTTACCTTCTGGGACCAAAATTTTGGTCGCGGAAACTGATCTTCAGAGACCAAATTTTTTTTGGTCGCGGAAAGTCTGGTCGCTGTAAGTTCAATTTCTTGTAGTGCGATAAAATTACCTTAAAAAATTTTTCTTGAATAAACAATTTACCATAAAGATGCGATTTGCCCCAAATATTTTTAAAATATGCTAGTTACTTTGAATATATAATTTTAAAAAATAACCTACTTCTTGTAATTTTCCCATTCAAAATTATGTGTTTTTCAATCTTTACATTTGTTGGAGTGGAAACTGATATATAAGAACCAAAATTAGAATACTTGAATTCAAAATTGGACAGTTTGTTACCATAAATCTTTATCTTTGGTATTTACTTATATTTAGATTTATATTTATCTTTTAGGATTACATAAATTATTTAAAATTAAGTTAAGTTAATCTTTTTGTTAGTTTTGAATTTTGATCTCTATAAACAAATGAATTATTGTAATTGTCTTCAAGGAGAGAATTGACAGATTAATGAATATTAATTAGTTTCTAGTTTCCTTCTTTTAAGTTCTCATTCTTGGTTTTATCACATCTGAAAGTGAGAGCATTCCGAAAGTATTGGTGACAGGAGTCGCAAAAATAGTTCCATTGAGAATCCAGAGAGAGAGGGTGGGAAGGATGAAAGTGGTGGTTGATCTGAGGAGGCAACTCAGCACAAGATTTGTGGACATAAAATTCACATGCATCACAAGTGTAGTAATTATAAGGAGCTACAATTTCCTTATAACAGATTCCGCATCTCTCATTATTGATCTCGTGATCCTTCCTTAGGAACAAAGGATGACGTGGGTGACTCCATAGTTGAATCTGATCCATTTTTCACCCTACTTTCATACACCTAAAAACAACTACAAATATTAAAAACAAATTAGTTCCACAAACACACATTTATTCACTTAGAAAAACTAATTTGACATGACGAAACTTATTATTGCTTCTGTTTGATACTAACTATCAAGTGGGTTGTTTTTTCAGTTCAATTTTTGTTTTTGTTTTTGTTTCTTCTTCTTCTTCTTCTTCTTCTTCTTTTAATTAAATCACACAAGAAAGCAGAACCAAGTATTATAATTGATGTGTTTCTAACAATATATGGAAGTGTCAATTACTGTTTAATACCAGAAAGTACGTTTTTGTTCAGTCTTACCTTTGAACTAGTTGACCTCTCTTTTCAATTACGAAAGCAAGTAAGAATAAATGGGTTTCCAAGTTGAAGACTGAAAACAATAGCTCATAAGTAAGGTACAAAGCTCAATTGGTTGTGAAAGGATTTGGTCAGAAGAAAGGTGTTGACTTTGAAGAGATATTTTATCCGGTAGTGAAGATGTCATCTATCAAAGTTGTTCTTGGTCTAGCTGCCCACTTGAATTTAGAGATTGAGCAATTTGATGTGAAAATTGCATTTCTTTATGGTGATTTACAAGAAGAAATTTATATGGAGCAACCTGAAGGGTTCAAAGTCAAGGGAAAAGAGAATCTTGTGTGCAAGCTTAAAAAGAGTTTGTATAGGTTCAAACAAGCACCAAGACAGTAGTACAAGAAGTTTCATTCTCTTATGGTGAGTCATGGGTACTCTAGAACTTCATCTGACCATTGTGTGTTTATAAAGAAAACACTCCAGTGATTATTTCATTCTCCTCTACTATATGTTGATGATATGCTGATTGTTGGCCATGATGCTGGTAAGATTAAGAAGCTTAAAAAGGAGTTAAGTAAGTCTTTTGTAATGAAAAACTTGGGATTGGCAAAACAAATACTCGGCATAAAGATCTCCCACAATAGGAAGAATGGGAAATTTTGTCTATCTCAAGAAGGCTACATTGAAAAAGTTCTTGAAAGGTTCAATATGAGCAAGGCAAAAACAGTTTGTTTTCCACTTGCAGGGCACCTCAAGCTCACTTCTAAACAATGTCTGACAAGTGAGAGAGAAAAGAAGAAATGAGTAAAGTTCCCTATTCGTCTGCAGTTAGTAGTTTGATGTATGCCATGGTTTGCACAAGACCAGATATTGC
>CM046378.1:7874508-8224155 GCA_025413485.1 Ficus microcarpa
ACAACTCCGTCAACAGCGTTGGTTCGTGGACATCTTCGACGTCCTCGGTCGACTTAGGGCGTTGAAGACTGTTCATGACCAAACTTCTGAGGTACGAAACATAAAGGCAACGTTGGATGAAATCATGCCTAGACGTCAGACATATCAGTCAAGGGAGCACGGATCCGGGAGCAGAACCGCGGCAATTATCGATCGGTACCACTCTCAGTTTGTTTCTCCTTTTCTCGAGCAATGTATTACTGGTATTGAATCCACAGCAACTGAGTTGATTAACAGAGTTGTAACAGAAGAAATAGCCCAAGAGATCAGTTATTTCGCTTGTAGGTGCGGGCGGAATTGGTAAAACTACGCTCGCAAGAAGAATCTACGACGATGAAGTTGTAAGAACAGAGTTTGACTGTCGTGCTTGGTTCACTGTTCCTCAATCTAACGAGATAGTTGACCTGCTAAAGACCATGATAAAGAAGATCTGCAAGGCAGAAAAGCGGGATACCGGGGAAATTGACACGGCAAATAGGCAAGAACTGATCAGCATCTTAGTCAAGTCTCTGCGGTCAAAACGGTATTTTCTCGTCTTTGATGATGTTTGGGAGGAAGATTTTTGGCAACTTTTGAAAGATGCTTTGCCTGATGATGAAAACGGCAGTAGAATATTCATCACAACACGCAGTCAAGCGGTTGCTGTCTCTTGTAAAGAAACCTCATTTGACCTTGCTCACAAGCTGCAAACCTTGTCTGAAGAAGCCTCTTGGGATCTTTTTTGTCACATAACATTCCAATATGAGCCGGTGCAGGTTTGTCCTCTAGAGTTGGAGCAATTATCCAGAGCTTTTATCAAAATCTGCGAGGGCTTGCCTCTTGCGATCGTAGCCGTAGCGGGTTTCTTGTCAACCAAAGAGAAGTTGGTGCAAATTTGGCAAAGGCTACTTGACAATTTTAGTCTTGGGGTTGAATCCAGTCCCCAACTTACAGATCTATCAAAGATCCTCTCCCTAAGTTTCTCTGATTTACCTTACCATCTAAAAGAATGTTTTTTATATTTTGGCATCTTTCCGAAAGACTCCTTAATTCCTAACGATAAACTATTTAAGCTATGGATAGCGGAAGGGTTTGTACAAGAACAGAGAGGAAAGACCTTAGAAAAAGTTGCAGAAGAATACCTGAACGAGCTCATCGATAGAAACCTGGTTCAAGCATTTGAGGGGTTTTATGGCTTCGAAAAATGTTGCCGAGTCCAGAGTTTGATGCATGAGATTTCTAGACAGAAGGCCAATGAATTTAGTTTCTGTCACATTCGTGATGACAATAACTCAAGTTGTCAAGGAAAAAGCCGCCGTCTAGCAATCTACGATGATATTAAAGGCAATGTTTGGGAATCCATTGGAGAATCTAGGATTCATTCTGTTCTTCTTTTCAACATTGGTGCTCTGAACAAGTCTTTCCTGGCTGCTTTGTTTGGAAGGTATAAGCTTTTGACTTTGTTGGATTTTGAAGATACGCCACTTGAATATCTTCCATATGAAGTGGGAACTTTGTTGGGCCTGAAGTACTTGAGTTTAAAGAAGACAAAAGTGAAGAGGCTTCCAAAGTCTGTCGGTAAGCTACAGAATCTACAGACATTGGATCTAAGTAACACCTTACTGTATGAGTTACCCATTGAGATCAACATGCTTCAAAATCTTCGACACCTCTTAGCCAGTCGCTCTGACAACAATATCAATTCGCAGTCGACCCAAGGTGTGAGGGTAAAGGGAGGCATTGGATGCTTACAGGAGTTGCAGACACTCATGATTGTGGCAGCAGATCTTAGCAGCATTGCGCTTATAAAAGAGCTTCGGAAGTTGAGGCAATTGAGAAAATTGGCCATTACGAGGTTGACTGCAGAAGTCGCAACTGCTTTATTTGCCTGTATTGAGCAGATGAACCATCTTGAATCTCTAAGTTTAAGCTTCATAAATGCTAGTGGAGTATTGAATTTGGAAACCATTTCCTCCCCACCACCTCATTTGGAACGTTTGGTTCTGAAATGCCGATTACAAGTGTTGCCTGATTGGATTTCGGGTCTTCAAAATCTAAGCATGTTGTGCTTAAGTCTCTCAAGTTTGACCGATGACCCATTAAGGCACGTGGGTGTTTTGCCTAATTTAGTGTCTCTTTGGCTCTACCGGGCATACGATGGAGAGCAACTTCATCTCGCAGTTGGTGGATTTCGAAAACTCAAGCTGCTTGTTTTAAGAGACTTGCAAGGACTAGAAGTGGTGGAAATAGAAGAAGGTGCCTTGCCTCTTCTTGAAGAATTGAGGATTGGACCTCGCCCGCTACTGAATGAGGTACCCTCCGGCATCCAGCACCTACGAAGTCTCAAAGTTCTTGCATTTTATGACATGCCAAATGAATTTGTGAGCAGTATGCAACCAGACGGAGGCTCAGAATATGTGAAAGTCGAGCATGTACCTTCTGTCCTCTTCTGGTACAGAGTTCAGGAAAGAAATTATGTATCATATGAACTTGGTGAGCAGGACTTGTTGGACCCTTTGCAAGGTTTCGACACAAACAATATCAATGATGTTCTACAAAACAATCTTCGATTGAGTTTCTGTCCCAGCGACAATGAAGCAAGCTCAGCATCACCCTCAACCTCAATTGTTCCGTGGAACCGTGATTGGATAAGTTTTTCCAGTGACCGGTTTAGTTTCTTCAGTGATGATATTGAGGACTGACAGAACAACTTCAGGTTCGTTCGATGACCCTATTTAAGGGCAAATCTCTTGTACTTTTATTCTTATTATGTCTATACTACCTGTTCTCTACTCTAATAGAAATATTGTTGCGTTTTAGAGGATTGCAATTTTTGTTCATGTCATTATTTCCACTTCGAATAATAACCTTGTAAGACTGCTCTGTTATTCTCAACATGTTAAACCTATAATTCTTCTGACCACATACATCAAAGTCCTCTTCCTAACACCATGCCTAATATTTTTTATTTTCCCTTTTTCCGATTGAATTTTAGGCTTTTATGGCTAGCCAAATGCGTCGACGATTTAAACTTACCGACCGTGCTGGAGTCCATATGTCATGAAAGCAATCATCCCGAAAAAAAAAAAAAAAAAAAAAAAAAAAAAAAAAAAGAAGAAGAAGAAGAAGTTGCTCCTCTACTTCCCGTATGTCATATGTCATGAAAGCAATCATCGTGGCTTCGTTGTGTTCTCCTTCGGTAATCTGATGCTTGAGCACAACACTAGTACCATTGCTTGCCCAGATGTGATGACTATACAATAAGTAGATTATGTCTGGTGGACAAACCAAATCCTTCTTCGGTTTTGTGGTTATCTTTTTCTAATTTCTTGTTGCATAACTTTCCTTCGAGTCTTGATGCTGTTAATGTTGAAGACAATGCTTTGTTTTTTGAATTTTGTTTGTGCTTTTTCTTTATCAACCATTGAATGTTCTTTTTTAAAAAATATTTATGCAAATTAAAAGGGGTGGGGTAGAAGATTAATTTTGCATCAAATGGTTCAACCATTAATGTTATTTTTGTTATGTGTCCTGTTGGTTGGGAATTTTAACAAAATGAGCATTCATTGGATTTTTAGAAATGGATATACGTTTTAAATATCAAAAGACAAATTTTTATAGAGTTATATTTTTGCGTGAAAATTTTTTAATTAATCCAAAATTTTAATTAGCAAAATGACTTTGGAAATGACATCTCAATGACCCGTTTTTACACAGTGCCACTGGATGATTGCTCAGTGTAAAAACGGAAGAAGATCAATTTGTTAATTTCACTTTGTGTGATTGTGATTTAACTCTTTTTCTATAAACCCTATATTGAGAAATATGTGGCCAACGAAAATGTTCTCTTATTTAATTGTGTTTTTTTTTATTGTCATTTCTTTACGAGACTTTGATGCTCTATGCTTGTTAGTCAAAAGTTGTTCGAATCAAAATAGGGATGTATTGAAAGCAAAATTTTTAGATGCTTGCTAAACTGTGAATACAATTACTATTGAGAAGGACTAAAATTGATGTACTTAAGTTGTTTGGTAAGGAGAGAAAATAAAAAGCAGCCAACGACAGATAACCCTAGTAAAGGAGAAATGGAAAAAGGAGGGCAAGAACCTTTCTCTCATGATTTTTGATTTGAAAAGAAGTAACACAAAATCATATCGGAATGAAAATATTTTGTTTGCAAGATAATTATTTTTTCTAAAAGATGTAAACCCTATGAATAATCTCTCAAACTTACGAGGGGTTAAAATTGATATGTTTTGAAAAATATCACTCGTCTAATCACTTTCTTACTCTTTTCTCTACTATCAACGTACTATGAATATAAAACAATCCTTCCACCAATCCCTCCATCCCTTCCTTCTATTTTCCTCTCCCATCAAACGGGACCTTGAAATATGATACATAGGTCTCGTTTTTAAAAACAGTTTTTTTATTTATTTTTTCTTCTTTCTCCTTGTTATTCATTTTATTGTTTTTTTTTTTTTTTTAATGAAACAGTATAATTAGTTCCAAGGAACTGCTTCTCTTAAACTAGTTCACAAATTTCAAATCTATCAGTAATTTCTAAGAACTTTGAAATTTGGGCGTTGCATATGTTTCGCTCCTGACTAGCAAAATCCAGCTTTACGCAAGAACAAGATCAAAGTGTTCATACGCACTTCAAACCTCCAACTTCTTCTACATTGTAACACTATAAAACAAGCAAAGTAGTTAATTTTTTTCCTTTTCGAGAAATATATAATCCACGGGAAAGACGATATGTTTTGCTACAGAAAACCACAGTATTTAAAGCCAACCACGTCAAATGTAAGCAACATTAAACAGATCTTGACTCGAAGGCATGTTCTGTTACAGAAAAGTTCAAAAGAGAACCACAAACCCGAAGAAGGATTTGGTTGGTGGACAACATATACTTCAACATAGTTTACAATCATGTTCTGTTACAGAAAAGTTCAAAAGAGAACCACAAACCTGAAGAAGTTTTTGGTTGGTGGACAACATACACTCAACACATTTTACAATCATCACACTAAAACATTTTTGTTCACGCAAGCAATGGTTCCGTTCTGGTGTTGAGGACAAGGAACAGATTACAACAGAAGAATAATACACGGGAAGGGACGTAACAAACCTGAAAACTAGAAAGACCAATGACAAAGGGACTCCGGCTTGGTCCACAAGTTTGAATCCTTGAGGCAATTCACTAACCATAACAGCCTAAAATACAATCGAAAACACGAAGGAAAAAAAATAAAAGCATTGTGTTAGGAAAGAGGTGCAAAAGATTTTAAAGTTCAACGTACGAAGGAGAGCAGGGCAGCCTGACATAGTGATCTGTTGCCGCTAGCGTTCGTCCTTATAGATGCATAACCTGTCATGAGGAACATTATTTAAAGCAGAAGGAATGAAACATTGAAACATTGAAAATGATCTAGTAACTATTAAAGTTAATATTGTTTTGAAGCTTGTATCCAAAACCAGCAAGACACTAGAAAGGAATTTCATGAATCAAGGAAGCAGAATTAAGTGGCAATATACCAAGTGCTGATTGTATTTATAATAATGTGACATTATTTCTACCAGCGTATAGAATAGTAAAGATGCAGATATTTTCAATAAATTAAACAAATATCTTTTACTAGAGAAAAGGTTATGAAACAGAAAGGGAAGGAAAAAAAAAAAAAAAAAAAAGATATATCACATCAGGAATTAATAAACATCAACCAAGAAAACAAGGCATTTGAAGCGGAAGTGTGGACATAATAATAATAAGAATAAAAGTACCAAAGACTTGCTTTTACATAGTGATAGAACGAACCTTAAGTTGTTCAATCAATCCTCGATATCATCACTGAAGAAACTGAACCGATCACTTGAGAAACTCATCCTATCACGGGCCAACATATCATTCCATGGAACATTTGAAGTGGAGGATGACACTGAGTCTGCTTCATTGTCACCGTAACAAAAAGTCATTCGAAGGTCATGCTGTACAACGTCATCGAAATTTGTGGCTAGGCCTTGCAACCTCTCCAACAAGTCTGACTTACCAAGTTCATACAGTGCATAATTTCTTCCCTGAATTCTGTACCAGAAAAGGACAGAAGGTACATGCTCAATCTTCACATAATCCGAGCCTCCGTCTGGCTGCATATTAAGCACTAATTCATCTGGCATGTCATAAAATGCAAGAACTTTGAGACTTCTCAGGTGCTGGATGCCGGAGGGCACCTCCTTCAGAAGCGGGCTAGGTCCAATCCTCAATTCTTCAAGAACAGGCAAAGCGCCTTCTTCTATGTCCACCACCTCTAGCCTTTGCAAGTCTCTTAAAACAAGCAGTTCGAGCTTGTGAAATCCACCCACCTCAAAACGAAGTTGCTCTCCCTCGTATGCCTGGTAGAGCCAAAGTGAAACTAAATTAGGCAAATGACTGATGTGTCTTAATGGGTCATCACTTAACCTTGAGAGACTTAGGCACAACATGCTTAGATTCTGAAGACTCGAAATCCAATTAGGAAACGTCCGTAATAGGCCTCTCAAAACTAGACGTTGCAAATAAGGTGGTGGAGATGAAATGGTTTGTAAATCCAAAATCTCATGGCTAGTCGTCGCGTGTAAACTTAGATATTCTAGATGGTACATCTTCTCAATAGAAGGGCAAAGAGCACTAACAACTTCGGCAGTTAGTCTCGTAATTCCCAACTTTCTCAGTCCCCTCAACTTCTCCAGCTCTTTTTTAAGATCAACGCCCATTAAACTTGCCTCAACTGCCATTAGTGTCTGCAAGCTCTCTAGATATCCAATCCCTTCCTTTATCCGCACGCCTTGGGTTGAATCCATACTGATATTGCTGTCATAACCACTAGCTAAAAGGTGTCGAAGATTCCGCAGCAATTTGATCTCGACTGGTAGCTCAACCAGTAGGGTTTGTCTAAGATCCAGTGTTTGTAGATTCTCTAGCTTACCCACGGACTTTGGCAGTTTCTTCACTTTTGTATTCTTTAAACTTAAGTACTTCAGATGGAATAAATTTCCCACTTCCTCTGGGAGGCGCTCAAGTGGAACATTTTCAAAATCCAACAACGTCAAAAGCTTATATTTTCTAAACAACGAGACCAGAAAAGAGTTGTTCAGGGAGCCAAGATTAGAAATGAAAACAGAACGGACCTCGAAGTCTTCAATGGTCTCTAGAAAATTTTCCTCAATATTGTTAGAGATTGATAGGCGACGACTCTTTCTATTAAAACTAGAGTTACTGTCATTTATAATCCGACAGAAGCTCAAGTCATCAGCCTTTTGTCGGGTGATCTCATGCATCAAGCCATGGAGTCGACAAAACTTCTCCAACCCATAAAACCCCTCGCACACTTGAACCAGGTTTCTTTGTATGAGCTCATTCAAGTATTCTTCAGCGACTTCTTCTAAGGTCTTTCCTATCACTTCTGGTACAAAACCCTCGGCAATCCATAACTTGAATAACTTTTCGTACGGAATTAGGGAGTCTGCAGCAAAGATGCTAAAATACGAGAAACACATTTTTAGGTTGGAAGGCAGGCCATGGAAACTAAGAGCAAGGATCTTAGAGATAAGTGAAAGGTGAGGATTGGATGTAAGCTCAGAGTGAAAATTATGAAGTAGTTTGCGCCACACTGCCATTGTCTTCTCTTTCGTTGACAACAAACCAGCTGTTGCAACAATCGCTAATGGCAAGCCTTGGCACATTCTAATTATTTCAAGGGACAACTGCTCCAACTCCGGAGGACAATGCCTTACATTCTCAAGTGGGAAAGCTCTACTCCAGAAAAGCTCCCGAGAATGTTCTTCAGACAAAGGTTCCACCCTGAGGACCTGAGTTAAAGAGGTAGTTTCTAAAGAAGCAGCAACAGTGTCAATACGCGTTGTGATGATTACTCTACTGCCAGCTTCATTATTAGGAAAAACATGTCCCACCACTCGCCAAAATTCTTCTTGCCAAACATCATCAAAGACAAACAGGTACCGCTTTGACTGCAAATATTGCCTTAGGGTAGCGATTAACTCGATACCCTGCATTGTGGAAAGATCCCGCACATCATGGTTTCCTGCTGCACCAATCTGCCTAACCATATTCCTTAATAGGTGCTCTCGATTGTACGACTGACTCACAGTAATCCATGCAAGGCAGTCAAAATATCCTCTTATCACTCCATTATTGTAGACCTTTTGAGCAAGAGTGGTTTTACCAATTCCGCCAATGCCTACAAGTGAAATGATTGAGCGCCCAGATGCTCCTGCCACTAACCTTTGTATCAATTCATTAGCTACTGAATCAATACCAACTGTACTTTCCAAGAACAGAGGGGTCAACAATCGTTGGTGATATCTATCATCAACTGCGGTTCTGTTATTGGATAGACGATTGCTTATGCCGTAAATTTCCCATCGCTCTTGGATTTGCCGTAACAATGCCGTAATGTTCTGAATATCAGAAGACAATTTGCGGCGATTATTCAATGTCCCGATTAATCGACCAGCTTTCCCAAGGAAACTGACGAATCCACGCTCATATTGTCGTCGTGACGCTTTGAGAATATACTTGTCCACGATGTCTTCTATGCGCTCAGCAGTCTCCCTTGACTTGAACAGCCAAACCTTTACGGCAGCGCTCAACTCTTCCTCTGGCCTTGCATCTGCATTTCTGAGAATAACCCGGATGACCTCCAGTTCGTCTTTTAGGCTTTGAACTTCTGATATGTCGACTCCTCTTATCAATCTTGTTTCTTGGGTTAGCAGCGAAACCAGCTTCTCTATTGCGCGGGCCGTCGACGCCTCACTCCCTCCAAACAAGTCCATTTCTGCTAAGACAGCTTCACTTTCCCATGCTGAAAAGTATGACTTCTTCAATCAGTAGGTTTAGAAGTGTAACAGAGTGCTAGATTGTTTAAATACCAACATGATTGACTAGGAGACATCAGAAACGACGCATCAGTTAAGAATTAGAGCCCCAATTCTATATCACGAGAAAATAAATAATCACGTAACGCACAAATTTTTTTATTCATTATCAAGTTCAACAAGTTTACAAGAGAAATTAAACACCCTTGTAACTTTGTGTTTTTGACCTCTCTAAACTATAAAATTATATGGTGACTTTTATTTGTAAAGAAAAACTAGAACAACAAATTTCATGTGTAAAATCCTTAAAATACCCTAAATAAATAAACTCTCAATACTTAGACCTTTTCGAAGGTCAATCCACGTACTGTTTTTGTGTAGGGCGTTTATTTGTAGGACAGTAATTAAGCTTTACATTTCATATTCCACTCTCTTCCTATATTGCTCACTATGTGGTTCTGTTGCCTTTCGATCATCGGTAAATGATAACATATACATTAGAATATATATAAAAACACATATCAATGTTCTAAAGAAAATAACAAATCTCTGGATAAATCATTAAGGAAGGAAGGAAAAAAAAAACATTGTCAAAAGAAAAGAACTAGAATAAACTAATAACAAAAAAATAAAAAAATAAAAAAATAAAAAAATAAAAATCACCATCAACCCAACTACCGATCAAGAACAACCTGGAAGAAGCAATACAGATACATACATGCTTCTTTCATACCCCCAAAAAAAAAAAAAAAAACATATACGTGCATAAACATATATATATATATATACGCACATAGATGTGTGACGAAAGATTAAACTTACTTTGGAAATTTAATGGAGTGAGAGATAGTTAAGCAATATGATTCACAGAGTTAAACCCAGATCGCTGATGAGAGATCTGAAACACAAGCATCTTTCTTTGTACTAGCCTTTTTCCTAGCCCTCTTCACTGTTTGACTTCGTTGACTTTGGAGGAGACGGAGAATCAACAAAACAAAACAAAACTACACCCTTTTAGTGTTCTTTGAATAGTCCATTACATAGATGGAAGAGTGAGTAAGATACTCTCACAAAACACTGTTCAAAATTTTGGTAAAGTATTTTTATCCTTTTTGATATTTTGTCATGTTCTATCATTTTTTTCTTTACTCTGCCTTTTTTTCTTTTTCAAATGAGTTTGTTACTGTAGCTTTTCTCACAAAACACTGTTCAAAATTTTGATAAAGTTTTTCCATCTTTTTTGATATTTTGTCATGTTCAATCAATTTTTACTTATTCCTTTGTCTTTGTTTTTTTTTTTTTTTTTAATTCCTTTCAAGTATAATGTATTCCGCATTTTTTTTTCAACAGCCGTTATGTTTTTTGGGTTCACGTATTTTTCTTTCCTTTTTTTTTTTTTTTTTTTGGTGTTCATGTAGTTTATATATTGTAAATACCTAAGAGGTTTTTTTCCCCCCTATTTCCCTCTTTGTTATCTGTTTTCATTTTCTGTCCGTCAACTTTTTCTGTGTTTAATATAATTCATAAAGATATTCTTTTCAACTTTTTCTGAATAATTTTTTTCTGTCCAAACATAAAATTCTTTTTTCATAATTATAAAAATATTATTTTTCCAACTATGGTATTTATAAACGCCTTCTTTTTTGTAATTGCCTTATTGACTTAGTGCTTGTCATATTGACTTAGTGCTTGTTTGGGATGACAGTTGGAACTCATAAGTTAGAGTTCATTTCCAACCGAACCCATTTGGGACATCAGTTAAGTTGAAATTCCATTTTGAACCGTTGCAGAGTGAACCCAAATGGGTTTACTGTGCACCGAATCTTCTTTGTTGCTCTCTGCCTCATCCTCTGCGATTTGCACTGTTCATCCCCCTCGGGTTCCACCACCCTACCTTCTGTTGCTTGTCAGTGGCCTTGTGGCCTGCCCCTCCCAAGCCCTCTTCCCTCTGCTCCTTCGCAGACCCCCCGTCTACTGGTTCTCCTTAAACATTCATCTTGTGGATTTGCCCACTCCCCGGTAAGTAGATGCGTCGGCGGTTGGGCGCTGCAAAGCAAAGGCGAATTGTCGGGCTTATTACCCAGTATTTCCGATATTGGAAATCGTCTCCCTGGGCTGTCGGTTCCTGCCCGACTCCACCGGCATCCAGCGTGTACTCCTCCTCAGGCTCTAACTCGGTAACCCTAGTAAAAATTCTTCTCTTAAGAGTGAAACAATTGTTCTTATTATTGTGGTTTTTTGATGGCGAAATCTTGATCTGTGGTTTGATGTTGATCTTCATTTGTAAAGATTGATTTTGAGCTTGGTTTCCGTTTGGGTTTTTCGGTGCCTGACACATGATTTCATCCTAATTTCGGGCTCGGCTTGCAATGTTGATCCTAATTTCGGTTAAGTTTTTGAAAAATTTTGCCCAAAACCCAGCCGTTGGTTTGATGGATGAAACTGAGCCTATGGTGATTGTGTGGTTTTCTCATGTTTTGATGTGGTAATTCCTATGGTGAATTTTTTGTTCTTTCATGCCTAAATGTGGGTTTTACGTGGTAGGGGACTCGGTTTGAGGGATCAAACCGAGCCTATGGTGAAATGGAAGTGTATTTGAATGTGTAAATATGGTTTGTAGGTGGGACGGGACTCGGTTTGGCGGATCAAACTGAGCCTATGGTGGTTTTTGTTTATTTCGATGGCTAATTGTGATATGTAGGTGGGCATGTAAGACCCGAAATTTTGTAGACTTGTACTTTCCTTGTTCATAAGGAATTAGAGTCTAATTTATGTGTTTATGATGTGTTATATGAAAAATTATGAATAATAATGAGAAATTCATAATTTTATTTGAACAATGTTCGAGTCCTCATTTGATGATTATGAGACTCAATTAAGGATTTACGAGCCAAAAATGAGGTTTTTAAAGGAAAAAGAACGAAAAATGATAAAATTTTACGAAAATCAACTTTGACCGAAAAAGTCAAAGGTTTGACCAAAAAGTCAAAGGTTTGACCAAAAAGTCAAAGGGTTGACCAAAAAGTCAAAGTTTGACCGGGACGGGTCACAACGTTGACTTCACAAGTATGATGAAAGAATATGGAAAGAATCTCCGAAAATGAAGTTTTATAAGCCATAAATCCACCCTAGAAAAATCAAGCACACCGAAATCGAATTAAGGGCAAAAAGGTCTCCGAAAAATTGGAGAAAGAGAATTTCGGTCCAAAATTTACATGGAAGAATTTTTGGACAAAAATATAAAATAAGAATGCTCATCACAGTATTGAAAATAACTGTAGAGCACGAAAGGAACTGTGAAAGAACGAAATGGCCAAATAAGGCCTTGGAAGAGCTAGTGGAAGATGACATCAACCCTTGATATCACCCTCCACTAACTCAAGATTTCACATGGCAGCCCCCCCTCTCATATTCGGCAGCCACAAAGAAATGGAAAGGAAATGGGAACAAGACTAGACATAAAGCCATAAATCAAGGAAAAGGTGCACCAACTTTTGTCCATCACAAGTCTCCCATTTCTTAGTCACTTTTGCTTAAAATAATGAGTCAAACTCATGTTTTTCCCCTTGAAATCCGGCAGCCATCAGCCCCCACACTCAAGAAAATTCGGCAACTAGAAAAGAAAAAGAAAGGATTTGGTTTGGTTTGGGTAACTAAGTGGTCTTTCAAGTCTAACTAAGCAAGGACAATAGCACATGCCTCTTCCTCCCCTTGATTTCAGCTGCCAACAGCCCCATCAACAGCCCATACACTTCCCTTCTCCCACATTAAATCCGGCTGCAATGGGAAGAGAAAAGGAGACAAGCAAAATGTGAAACAAAGCCTTAATTCAAGGGCCAAGAGGGAGAGCTAGTAGGGGAAATTTCTAGAGATCTATAGGGCCATACCTAGCTGCCCATATCCCTCCTTTTTCCCCTTGGAAATCTCGGCAACACCACCCCCTTAAGCCCCCTTGGATTCGGCTGCAACCAAGAAAAGAAAGACAAGACTAAAGCCTTGATTTAAGGCAAGCAACCAACTACTAGTCATTCAAGACATCTCTTCTATTTTTTTCCCTTCTCTTTTCCTTGTCAAAGACAGCCAAAACCCTTTGCTTGTCTTCAGAATTTTCGGCAGCTAAGAGGAGAGGAGAGAGAGTGAGTGAATCAAAGGGATTTTTAGGAGTTTTCATCTCCTTGGTGAGTTCGGTTCTAGAGAGAAAGAGCTAAGAAAAAGTGAGAAGATTTTTGTGGTTCTTTCAAGACTTGTGGCCGACCAAGAGCAAGAGAGAAAGAGGTAAGTGGATCTTGAAAAATTCTTGGGTTTTCTTCCTTGATAGTGCTCGGTTTAGAGGTGAGAAAAAGCTAACAAAAAAATCTCTTGGATCTCATTTTTTTCTTGAGCCAAAGCCAGCACCAAGCAAGGAAGGATTTGAGAAAATTTTGTGGATTTCTCCAAGGGTTGGCCGAACAAAGCAAGAGAGAAAGAGGTAAGAGAAAACTTGGATACTTTTTCTTGTTAAGGTTCGGTTTTGGTTAGAGCAAGAAAGAGCTAACAAAAATTTTTGGATCCCATTTTGTGTGGTGAAGCCGTGGGCTAGAGGAAGGAAGGAAGAGTTGGGATTTTCAAAACCCTAACTTGGGTTTGAGGTAAATCTCTTAAACCACCTTCAAATCAAGTCTTATTTAAGTGTTTTTGATGTTGATTCAAGTGGTTTGTAAGGACATAAGTCCACTTTAAATTTCAGCCCTCATTTTTGTTGGTGTGTGTGCTTGATTAAGCTTAGGGTTTTGGTTGGCTTGTTTTGTTATTTGCTTGCTTGATTTATGCTTGCTTGATGATGGATTTTTCATGCTAGAAGATAGGTTATATGTCCCATAAGATGAGGCCAAAAATCTGCCCTTGACAGCCATGTGAGCATTCTAGATTTAGGGTTGGATTTTGTGCTGATAGTATATGATGATGCATGTTCTAGAGCCAAGCAACCCTAGGTTGTTAATTTTCGGATTTGGGTTGCATGGGTTGAATGAGATGGATTTATGGGTGTCAATGGGACGTTAAAAGCGCTGCTTGTTGTTGTCTAAGCTCCCGATGTGATCGGTCGAGATAGATTCCGCGAAATAGGACGTAAACCGAAATAAGGAACCGAAACTGCCAATTCGGATTCGAATCTGGCCAGTTTCGGGAAAGGGTAATTTCAAGGCCCTTAGAGGCCGAACGGGGAAAAACTCAAAATATGAAAGTTGTTCGAAACAACTTTTCCTAGAGGACAACGTGGACAGAATCTCGAAATAAGGCTCCAAAGGCCTCCGTTTTACCCAAAACCCGTGGCTGATCCCTGGGACGTTCTTCACCCAGTTTTTCAGAGTCAGCCCGTTTTCAAATAAAAACTGGTACTGATCTAGGCCGAACTGGATTTTTCTTAAAACACAAAAGTTTTAGTATTTTTCGAGAGCTACAACTTTCGTGAAGATAAGTTTTTCAAATTCCAAGCCGATTTTTAAACTGGGCGCGTTTTGTGGGAGATGCGCAGGGAACCCGAAATCTTGCACATGAGTTTCACGAAAATATTTTCTAGAAAAATTGTGAAGTACTCTTAAATGGTTATTTTAGCTTCAGAAACCGTTCCAAAGGCGGTTTCCGGCCCCAAATGATTTTATAAAATATTTAATTCGAAAACCATGAATTTTAAGGGCTCGGGTTTGAAATTTCACATTTTTTACCAAAGTAAAGAAAAAGAGGGTTTCAACCAAAAGTTTACAAGTTAAAGAAAATAATGAGATTAAGCCAAAGTAATTTCTAATTAAAGGAGTTAGAATTTTTACAAGTAAAATTAAGGATTTTTGGAAGTTAATTACACAAGATTTTCCAAAAATAAGGAAGATGAATTTTAAAGTAAAAATTGGTAAGCAAGCCGATTACGAACGATAACCGGATATTATATCCGAGTTACAAAACCAAGGATAACCAAGGGTTGACTAAAGGTTGACCCAAGGTTAATTAAGGTTAATCTTAAGGGTTACCCCGACATAACCCTAAGGGAAACCCACATGTATAATTGGGCTAAGATTTAAAGGGTTAATGGAAATAACCCAATAACAAGGATATATGAGCAAAGCCCAATAATAGAACAAGGCTCTAACCAAAAAGGTTACCCAACGTAACCTCTTAAGGATTAACCGAAGTTCGATAAAGAATGGGGATTAAAGTGGCCAAGATGGATATCAAGTTTAAGGGACATACAACCAAAAGTAGATGTGAGTGTTGGTAGGTCACCAACACCTTACGAAAGGATCCTGATCCTATATTTTTGGTATATCAGGAAAGTGAATTGCCGTTGCCGACAAATTTAAGGAACGCAATTTTAAGGATACGGCACTAGAGGTAAGTACAAACCTCACCTGTAGTATGAAAGCTAGTAAATTATGTTCAAGTATGTGGTTTTCAAGTATGCTGCAATATGTTGTGTGCTATATCTATGAAATGCCATGCTATTTAAAAAGTGCTATTTTTGCAAATGCTATGTTTATAAAAAGGTGCTATTTTCGCAAAATGCTATGTTTGTAAAAAAAAGTGCTATATTTGCAAAATATCATGTTTATAAAAATGTCATGTTTGCAAATGCCATGAATGAAAAGAATGACATGCAATGTTATTAATGAGATAAAAAGTATGTTATCACATAGTGACATCATAAGGTATGTTCACTAAGGATAAATAACATGGTAAGAAATCACAAGTAAAGTGTCGTACCGACCTCCCATAAGGTGGAGGATTTTTCATGTTAAAGTAAAGGATTCACCCTCTCGTTGATGCGGAAGGGTGTAATCACCCAATGTTCCCAGAGCAATTAGAGACCTTGCAACCCCTAATTGTATTTGGAGGCGCGCTAAATAAATGATGGTACGTACACTATGGGGCCCATAAGAAAGATAATTAAGTTAAAAGAAATGCATAAATGGAACATAGATGGTTCACGCATATGCATATGATGATAAATGTTTTCAAGATGTTTTAATTGTTTTGTGAGTTTATGTTTGTGCTTACTGGGCAAAAGCTCATTCAGTTATATTTCATACTGTAGGTAAGAAACCCGCAGCGTAATGGTGGGCATTGTGAGGATGATGTGGAGGCGGACGAAGGCGGTGTGGATACCACTACGTATTATTTTCGCAATTTTTTGATAAGTAAAGAAGTTTTGTATATATAAGTATATACATGATGAAGACAAATTATGCTTTATGGTATTTTGGGAACTAAAAACCTTAAGTAACGTTTACTTAAGTAGTAATGATATATTGCTAAGGACAAATGTTTTTATAAGTACGTTTCAAAATATATATATATATATATTCCTAATTTTCAAGTAAAGTTAAGTAAGTAAGTAAGGCGTGACGGCCCTACGTAGTAAGGGCGCGTCATAGGGCATAGGCTTGGTTTGAGGTATTAAACCGAGCCTATGCTGGATTTTGTTCATTTTGATGGCTAAATGTGATATGTAGGTGGGCATATGCTCGGTTTGAGGTATCAAACCGAGCCTATGCTGGTTTTTGTTTATTTTGATGGCTAAATGTGATATGTAGGTGGGCATAGACCCTGTTTTGGTAATTTCTTGCCTAAATGTGTTTTGTAGGTGGGATTTCACTTGGTTTTAGGTATCAAACCAAGCCTATGGTGATTTTTTTGGTATTTTGATGTTTTGAGTTGGGTGTTTTACATCGCGTTTAACGTTCCGCTTAAATCCCGTCTTGGCGATGATGTATACAACATATCCACTATTTGATATCATCATCTGACTGGTGAGTTAATGACCCGATACATAGCGTTAGATACCGATAGCTAATCACATGTTGGCCTTTATGGAGCTTAATCGAATGCGATGTTCCTCCTGTAGTTGGTTTACCCCGGGCCCAGTGCTTATATGCTATAGTATCTACACATGTCTCGGTGCACTAACATGCCTAAGATGAACTTTGTCGATCAATTTATTCTGAGCCAACCCCTCCTCCGCTGTTTTTGTATGTAGTTATGTGTTTATGTTTTTTGTTGACCGCTTTCTTAAGGAAATGCCTCGAAAAGTGACGGTGAATCGCACCACTGGGATCAGGTTAAGGAAACATTTTTCCTTGAAAAGCTTAATTACTATGTGGCCTGCAATTCCAGTCGACATCCTCCTCTATCGACCCTCGAGAGCTAGGCCAGGGAGTTTAATGCTGCGTTTGGAGGGGTTCCTGCATACGGCTTAACATTACAGCAAAAGAAGGATAGGATGAAAAAAATATATAAGGGTTGGAAGGCATTGCAATGTCAGACAGGCCTAGGATACGATCCGGTGACGGACCGAGTCATCTGCTCAAACGATGCATGGCAAAGTTTTATTCAAGTAATATAAAATCACACTACTAACTGTTACGGGGCTTATATTTTTCCTTGAGCCATTATTATTGGACATTTAAGTTGACAGACCTGGTTTAGTTGCAGGTCCATAAAGAGTGCAACCATCTCCGTTATGAGGGGCTCGGAATAAGGAGCTCTATTATAACATATTTAAGAAAAATCATGCGGCTGGTGCCTCGGGCTACGGTTTAGTTTCGATGCCAGATGACACTCCTGCGACCGTCGACCTTGACGCCTCACAAGACAACTCTGGCATCGACCCGGTGACCGGAGAGGACCTAACACCTCTGTCTGGTAGCCGGAGGTGCACCAACAGAGGAGTCGGCGCCGCTGTTGGGCCGTCGCGATCTACGGGTAGCTCTGGCAAGAGGAAGCTGAGGGACGATACGGACGAGATGACATTTATGGCTATGCAGGAAATATTCAATCACTTCCGTGGCCAATCAGAATCAGGCACAAGTAATTCCTAATCAAGCCGAACGGATCACATGCTAATGTGTATGACGGTTATGACAGAGATGGGTATTCCACCCAATCAGTAGACGATGATGTGGCATTACTTCTCGGCTCATCAACAGCTCCAGCGTACCTTTCACAAGTTGCCTGAGGTCGATAGGCGAGAAATTGTTGCATCCGTTGTTCAGCCGCAGCCGCCCCCGACCGACTGAGTTTCGTGTTTGACTAGTTTTTTTTTTTTTTTTTTTAAACCATTTGTTTGACAATGTTCTTATGATTGGACTGTGTTTATGTATTTATTTCACGAAATATTGTAACAAACTTTGCGCTTGTTGGTTACGCTATTTGATTCGTTTCAGAATTCCGTCGTTTTAACTAACGTTAACTATAATGGTATGGGAATTAATTTTTTTCTAATTCGACAACAATACTTTTGCACCAGGCTAAAATCAATATTTAGAGCATATATCAAGCTATCCGAAACATGGATGAGCATAGCTCCGCATCCGATCAGGAAGACGAAGGTGTTTACTCAGAAGACGAGTATAGTGATTCTGAGCGATATGCTGCGATGGCAGTTGTAGCTATGACAGCCAGTAGTCATACCAGGCATCGGGATCCGCAACCGATGCATAATTCAATATTGACAGGGAGCATGCGTGTTGAAGAGGTTTTAAATGGCCATCAAGAAATTTATCTATCACTGATAAGTACGAAATCAGAAACATTCAGATCACTCAGTGATCTATTACGACGTCGGAAATTATTGAAGCCAACACGCAACATGAACGTGAACGAGCAGTTGTTCATTTTTTTTTATCCATTTGCGCACAAGGCGCTACGAACCGACATATTTTGTACTTGTTCCAGCATTCTATAGAGACAACCTCCCGTTGGTTCTATAAAGTGCTGCGGGTTATCTGTTCGCTGAAGGACGAATTCATCAGTCCACCGGACTACACGGCTTTCAACTATTAATTCATGAGCACTCGTATAAATATCGACCATGGTTTGATGTACGTTTTTTTTTTGATATCACATAATATCAGCGCATTAAAGAATTATTATAAAATTAGAATTATTAATGATGGTACTCATTATTAAATTTCACTCTTATTGATCCAGGGTTGTATTGGGGCTATAGATGGCACACACGTCCCATGTGTGCCACTGCGGGAAAATACAGACGTATGGATTAATCAGAAAGGGCATCAGTCACAGAATGTACTAGCAGCATGCTCGTTCGACATGAGATTCACGTATATGTTGGCCGGGTACGAGATATCGTGTCACGATGCCAGAATACTGGACGAGGCAATAGCATTCTACGGGTTCCCAATACCGCCACCAGGTCAGCATAATTAGCTACTTATAGCAGTATTTAAATTTAATAGAGTTTTAAATCAGATATTGGACGTGTCATTCATATTGCGAACTTTATTTTGTAGGCAAATTTTATTTGGCAGATTCGGGCTACGCTAATTAGGATTGTTTCTTAAGCCCATTCCGACGAGAGACATATCATTTACCAGAATACCGAAGACGTCGGGGCGGGTTAGGCAATCGTAGAAAAGTATTTAATTACACACATTCATCTCTGCGGAATTGTATTAAGCGATCATTTGGTGTCTGGAAGGTAAGATTCAAAATACTCAAAGGCATTAACAGTTACCCGATGGAAAAACAAAAAATGATCCCCATAGCGTGCATGGTTTTACATAATTTCATCAGGATGGTGTAGGCTGGGGATCCCTTTTGTAACGACCCGCCTAGCACAGGCCGTTACCGTACATACATACATGCATTCATACATAGCTTTTACAACTTACTTAATTATTACATGAAACACAGCGGAATTTTTTTTTTTTTTTTATATAAGGCGTATATACATATACGAAACATAAAACATAATGAACAAAACGCGTAGCAGTCCCCATTTTCCACCATTCACAGTGCCCGGCCACGCGATTCCACCTTGCATCATCAAATGCCAGCAGGTTGTTTACCTACAGCACAAACTTAACACAATGAGCTTTCGCTCAACAAGTACAACTCCTATACCGCGACTCGTGACTTATAACAAAACATATCATCACTCTATTGCATATACTTCAAGACATATAGCATGCATGAACCAATTATGTTCATATTATGCTTATTTATTTTTGTATCTACTTGATCTACTTAGGGGCCCTTAACATGTGTGTGTTCGTACCCGGCGCGCGACTATGAATTGATTGGGGCGGCCAAACCAAATCCAACTCAATCCACAGTCCAACCCGATCTGGTGCGGGTGGCACGACACAGGCGACGTATCGCCTTTACCTACATTTCACCTTGTCATTCTTAATCGTGTCATACATGATCCCATTTCATGAACATCTCGTTTGATGTCAAGTTATCATGATTCATATGCACATAATATATTTCGTAAGCATACGTTGCTTACTTAACACATTTCATAGCATAAACTTATTACATACATATAACATAGCATCACATCATAATACATAGCACAACAATAATATCTAGGCAAGTATACAACTACTAGCCTATGCTGTAGGCGGCGTTGTACTTACCTTGTCTATGCCTGTTGATATGCTGTTCCACCTCGGGGCTCAGCTGCAGGTTATATCCTGCTTAATCGAAGGACTAGTTAATACTTCTAGCCTATGACCATAATAATGTTGGTTATCCACCAACATTCATGCAATGCTTTGGTTATATGTCCCCCTATCTTAAAACATTTTATGTGTGGTTACGTTGGATAACCTTTCATATCTATCACATGTGAGAGCGTAAAAAGGTTAGGCTAACACCTAACCTTAAACTTATCGTAATCCTAATCCGAATTAGGTTAACTGAGGTCAACCTCTGGGTTACTAAAGTCAACCCTCCGTTGGGCCAACTTTGGGCTTTTGGGCAAAGCCCTGTGAGTCGAGTATAAATTCCCGATCACCGTTCGTCTTACCTCTTTACCTTGCAAACCTTGAACTTGAACCTTTTAATCCCTTATCTTTATCTTTGAAAAAGCTTTTGGCATAAGAGCCGAAAAACTGCTATAATTTCCCTTAAAAATCCTTGAATCTTAAAACTGGGTTTATAAAATATTTGAGGGTTTGAAACTGTCTTTGGAACAGTTTCCGTGTTCAAAACAGAGTGTTTAAACAGAAAAACAATTTTTCTCTATGGGTTCTATAAAAATCTGTGCAGGAACATTTTGCTCCCTGCACAGTTTTCAGATTTCAAGGTCTAGCTTAAAACCTTTTGGGAATTAGAAAAAGTTTCCTTCATGAAAGTTCTAACTCTCGAAGAGATCTAAAACTTTCATGTTTTAAGCAAAATCTGGTTCTGCACCGTTTAGTACCAGTTTTTATTTGAATCTCGGTGAACCTAAAAACTGCGTCCTGATGGACCACCTTCGGTTTTTCGTCAAAACGGAGGCCTTTAGAACCTCATTTTGAGAAACGGTCCACGTTTCCCCCTAGGAAAGACCCTGTTCTACAACTTTCGTGTTTTACATTTTTACCCATTCGGCCTCTAAAGGCCTGCAATTACCGATTTCCTGAGGCCGACCAGTTTGGAACCCGAACTGGCAGCCTTGCTTACTAAATTTGGTTTACGTCCTAATTTTCGGTTTCTACCTCAACCGATCACATCGGGAGCTTAAAGACACATTATGCAGCGTTCCTAACGTCTTGCATGTCCCAACATGCAGCCCTAACCCGTTCATGCAGCCCATAGAAACCAACTCCTAACCTAGGGTTGCATGGCTAGCATAGCACATCCATTCATTCCATACATTCATCACATACCAAAATAAATCCAAACCATTCATACACATGCTCATTCATACCCTAAGGGACATATAACCTCATGTAATACTTCTAGCATGCAATCCTAGCATACCAAACAAACATAAACATATTAATGAACATAAAGGAACCAAACCACATCTAGCAACCTAATCAAGCACATTTAAGGGCATAAACTAAATTAGTGAGCTTATGCTCTTACAACCATTAGCTTGAACAAATACATTTAAATTTGAACTTAAAAACTTGATTGGAAAAGGATTTGAGCTTTTGAAAAATTTTACCTTGAAGTGGATAGGGTTTGGCTCTGGGACTTGAACCAAAACTCACACCCTTGGCTCTAGACTTGCAAACCGGTTTTGGCTCACCAATTGAACACCAAATTGGCAGATTTTTGGCTCAAAAGTGCCTTCCTCTAATGCACGGCTAGAACACCTAAAATGCACCAAAAATCTGAAAATTTTTCTCCTATTTTCCTGCACAAACCGTGGGCTGCTAGGAAGAGAAAATTGGTTCCGAAAACTTACCCCTAACTTGTTTGATTGAAACCCGAACTCTCCCTCAAGCTTTCCCCTAAAAATTCTGATTTTTTTCTCACTTTTTCCTGCTTGTTGGACACGGTTACAGCCAAGAATAAAGGCTGGAAAAATTTTTCCTCTCTTCCTCTAGCTCTCCCACACAAACTGAACAACACACACAAACTTGGTTCAAAATTTTTTTCAGATTTCCTTCCTCACTTTGCTCGGTTTTGGCTGAAGAAAAATGGACATAATAAGGCCGCTTTTGCTGATTTAAAATGGGTGGAGGGCAGCCCTATTTATAGGCAATGTGGGACATAAAATGTTTGCACTTTAGTCCTTAAAATTTTTGAAAAATTGCACAAGAAACCCATGAGGTGGCCGGCTGTTTTTGAGTGGAAGCCAAGCAAGAAAAAGCTAGAAGGGGACACATGGCTTGCATGGATTTGTTCTCCAAAAAGTGGGTGATGTCATAATTCAAAACTTTATGATGTCATAAATCATAAGGAGCTTGTTTGTCACCTTTTCCAATAAACAGTATAATTTAAACTTAACATAGATAAATCTAATACTGTGTTATACTAATACACAGTATTAATATTTTATACTGTCATAAAAATTTTATCTATGAAAAATCGGGCTGAAAAATTTTTTCTTTATTTTTTCGAACCCTTTTGCCCTGTATCCTATTTTTGCGTGCTTGATTTTTCTATAGTGGATTTAGTTCTCAATTATGTCATCTTATCCGAAAAATGAGTTTTTCACAGTATTTTTCCTATACTGCATCTCATAAAATTGTACAGTGAGGGTTTTGACCATTTTGATCAAACTTTGACTTTCCCGGGTCAAAGTTGACTTTTTTGGTCAACCCTTTGACTTTCCTAGAATGATGCAAAATTCATCTCTTTTCATCCGAATAGACCATTCATCAATCAAAACAAGCATATTCGAGTCTTATAAAACTATAAGAGCTCGTAACACATATTGAAGTTCTAAAGCGAACTTTTCCCTAAAATGCCGATACGGCATGCATTCAATTCCTCTAAAAAGGAAATAATAATCATGGAAAAAGTAGGTATTACACCTTTCTTGAAGAGTACACGGCAAAATGTGTGCTTGTACGTGGGAACGTCAATGTGAATGCCGATTACATGCTTGATGACAGGATCGATGTAACTGTAATACCCCGAAATTTCTACGGACTTACAATTAAAGGAATTTAAGTCTGTATTATGTGTTTATGTGATATTTTATAAAAATTATGAATACTAATGTGAAATTCATAATTTTATTAGCTAATGTTAGAGTTCTCATTGAATCGGCTATAAGACTCAAAATAGAACGCCAAGGTTAGCAATGGCTTTTTGAGTCGAAAAGAACGCAAAAGGATGTAATTTTTCGAAAGTCAAAGTTTGACCAAAAAGTCAAAGTTTGACCAAAGTCGGATCAAAACGTTGACTTTGCAATATGATGAAATGCAATATAAGAAGACACTGCAAAAACTTTTTGTGGTCAAGATAGCAAGTATAGGCCTTAAAACCACCCTATAAATCAAGCACACAAAGTAAAGATTAAGGACAAAAAGATCTCCGAAAAATAAGAGAGAAAGATTTTTTTTTACGGTCTGATTTTTCAAAGAAAAATCTTGGACCAAAGTACAGTATAAAAATACGGAACACAGTATTGGAAATAACTGTGTAACACAAAAAAATGGACAATTGGTGAACCAACCAAACAAGGCCCTTGTTTTTAAGGGTGATGACCTCATTTGGCTTTTAAGCTATGATGTCATTGGCCTTAGGTAAGCATTGGAAAGTTCGTGAACCTTCTAAAGGAAGCCTCCCCTTGGCCGGCCACATGCATCCCTCCCCCTCCTCTATAAATAGATGCCCAAATACCAATTTTTATTCACAAAACCAAGCCAAACTCTTGCCATTTTTATGCTCAAAAATCCGTGGGTTTGAGGGAGAAAAAGAGAAGAGAAAATCTGAAATTCCTAGAGGGCTTTTGCTTGTAGAGTGCTCGGCTTTGCTAGGAAGAAACAAAAAAAAAATTTTGAGAGCTTTGAGACCCATTTTGGGCTTAAAAATCCATGGGTTTGGGGAGGTGAAAAAGGAGAGGAAAGTTGGAAAAATCTTAGGGGAAAAGCTTGTGGAGTGTTCGGCTTTTGAGAGGAACCAAAAGAAAAATTTTTGGGTGCCTAGTTGGAGCCAAAACCGTGAGCTAGAGGGAAGCCAAGGGACCAAAGGAGATTTGGGATTTCAAACCCTAACTTGGGTTTAAGGTAAATCTTAACCCAAATCTTTCAATTAAGTTCAAATTAACCATTTTTATTGTGGTTCAAGATGGTTTGTAAGGACATAAGTCCATAATTAATTTTCAGCCCTAGATTTGTTAGTGTGTGCTTGATTAGAAGATTAGGGTTGGTTGGCTTATTTAGGATGCATGCTAGATGTGATTGGTATATCCCCTGATTTTTGGTCAAAAATCTGCCCTAGGCAGTGGTTGATTTGGCTGCTAGATAAGGGTGAATGTTGATGGTTGATTTAATGGAATACAAAAGCTAGAACACCATGCAGCCAAAGACTAGGACAGTCGGTTTTGGGGGCTGCATGGGTATGTTGGATTAGCATGAATGAATGTATGGGACGTTAGAAATGCTGCTTAATTGATGTATAAGCTCCCAATGTGATCGGTCGAGATAGAATCCGCGAATTAGGACGTAAACCGGACTAAGCAACCGAAACTGCCAGTTCGGATTCAAAACTAGCCAGTTTCGGGAAAGTAGAAATTTAAGGCCCTTAGAGGCCGAACTGGGTAAAACTCAAAACACGAAAGTTGTTCGGAAGGGTTTTTCTTAGGGGACAGCGTGGGCAGAATCTCAAAATGAGGCTCCAATGGCCTCCGTTTTTAACAAAACCCCGTGGCTGATCTGCCCAGACCCAGTTTTCAGGATCAGCCGGTTTCAAACAAAAACTGACACGAATACAAGTGGAACTGGATTTTTTGTAAAACACAAAAGTTTTAGCATTTTTCGATAGCTACAACTTTCATGAAGAAAAGTTTTTTAGATTCGGATTCGATTTTTAAACTGACACTGTTTTCTGAGGAGTGTGCAGGGAACCAAAAATTCCTGCACAGGATTTTCTAAAAACGGTTTAGAAAAACTGTATTTTTCCTCAAAACTACTGTTTTGACTATGGAAACTCTTCCAAAGGCAGTTTCCAGCCCTAAATAATTTTTAGAAAGATCCGTTTCGAAAACATGAATTTTTATAAGCTAAGTTGAGAGTTTTGAAATTTTCCTTCAACTTTTCAAGCTAAGAAGAGAAAATGAGATGTCCTTTAAGCCAAGTATTTTCAAGATTTTAAGCCAAGGTAAAGCAAAATGAACATAACAGGCGATTTTCAGTCCTTAATGATTTTAAGGAGCCTATTTTAAGAAAATGAATTTTTACAAGTTAAGAAAAGAGTTTTGAAACTTATTCACCAAAAACTTTCCAAGTTAAGGAAATATGAGATTTTTAAAGTTAAGATTTTCAAGAGGTATTCCTTAACTTTTTCAAGATAAGGAAAAGAATGGAATTTCAAGTCAAGATAAGCAAAATAAGCGTAACGGGTAGTTTTCAATCTTAAACGACCTTTATGAATCATTACAAGAGAATTAAAGAATTTTGAAGCTAAATTTGCTTAAAATTCCAAAAGATAAGAAAATGATGTTTTCAAAGATAAAATGGAATTTTTAAGCTAAAGGTTAGTAAGCGAGTCGATTACGGATGGTAACCGGAAATTATATCCGAGTTACTGGGCTAAGCCCAAAGCCCAACGTTTGACCCAAAGGGGGTTGACCTTAGTTGACCACATGTTGACTTGGGTTGACCAAAAGTTTAACCTTTAGGGTTACCCAATATAACCCTAAAGGATACCAAGATTAATAAATTGGGCTAAGACCTATGGTTATTGATAAGATAATAACCCAATGGATTACGGATCAAGTAAAAGTAAAACATAAGCCCAAGAAGAAAGAAGTGACCAAACAAGTTTAGCAAGAGGTATTAGAGGGGACATACAACTAGGATTGTTCATGGATGTTGGTTAGGATACCAACATCATATATCATAATTTATGGTAAGATCAGATAACCTTATCTTACACCTCCATTGAAACAGGAATAGAAACCTGTTGATATATCATGAGGAACGATACGTCAAGAGCATAGGACCTCAGGTAAGTACAAACCTCACCTGTGGTATGGAAATAGTAATGTATTTTTAAATATGCAATGCTAAGTTCAAATGCCATGTTTAAATGCTATGTTAGATGCTATGTTTTTAAAAAAATATGCCATATCATGTTTTTAAAGAGGCCATGATTTAAAGAATTTCAAGTTTTAAAGAATGTCATATTTTAAAGAATGCCACGTGTTAAAGATGCCATGTTATGTTAAAATATGCCATTTGCATGTATAAGATATGATTTTGTGACATCATGAGGTATGTTCACCAATGATAAACAACTTGGTAAAAATACACAAGTAAAGTGTCATACCAACCTCCCATCAGGTGGAGGGTTATTCATGTTCAAGTTATGATTATCAACATCTCGTTGATGCGAGAGGGTATAATCAATTATGTTTCCCAGAACTGTTAGAGACCTTGCAACCCCTAACTTTTTCTGTAGGCGCGCTTCTCTTCTGGTACGTGCACAAGAGGCCCACATGTTAAAAAAAGATAATAAGTTAAGACTAATAAAAGATGTATAAATGAACATAAATGGTTTATGCATATGTTATATGATGATGTATGTTTTGAAGATGTTAAAATGAAAAATGTTTTTGTGAGATTAAAGTTTGTACTTGCTGAACGAAAGCTCATCAGATTCATTCCATACCGCAGGTAAAGATGAAAGACCTGTAGCTTTACTTGGTGGGCTTGAAGACGATGCAGCAAGTGAAGGGCGGTGTGGGATACCACTACGCAATATTTTCCACACAATATTTAAGTTATGAAGTTTTTCACGAATGTTTAAATGTCAAGTTACGTTATGTATGTATGTACTATTTTCAAGTTACGAATTCAAAACGAAGTTCCAGTTTTCAAGTTTCAAAAGAAGTTTTAAAAGTAAGAAAGTTAAAAGAAAAGAAAAAAAAAATTTATTCCGAAATTTTCTACAAAGGTTAAGTGTTTTAAGACTAAGGTTTAAGTCAAGCAAGTAATGTGACGGTCCCCCATCCGCGTGGTCGGCCCTACGTGGGTGGTCGGGGCGTTACAGAGATGGTATCAGAGCGGTATCCTGCCAGCCTACTTCACTTCGCTTCACATTGTTTCTGCAACGGCCCAAGTAAGTTAAATTATGTTAAGTAATGAGTTTATCTCATTAATGTTTCTTGGGGAGTGATACCCATAATATTTTTTTGATTTCATGGGATCACATATGATATACATATGTATTTCCATGACACTAGAAACTACTATGATGGGTATGTAAAAGGGTAAGCTGATGATGATGATGATGATGATAATGATGATGATGATGATGTGAAAAGGATCATGATGAGTTATGGTATTCCCAGAAAAGAACGTGATAAGATATGGACGAAAGGATGGGTATAGAAATGTGAAGAATTAGAAGCTAGAAATAGAAGATGGCTCGTCGTGCATACGAACGAACCAAATTTTTTGCAAGCGTCTAATCTTGCGATTATAGAAGCTATGTTATGATTGCTAGAATAGCAATAAGAAAGGAATAGGCTTCAAAAGCATAGAGCCTATCACCTTATCTCGGGTATAGTGGGAAAGAGAAACTTTTCCTTTTTAGGAAATGGATTGACACCATGGAAGTTAAGTTTCCTGATTTTGGGAAATTTTGCCCAATAAGAATAATAGTAAATATGGGGAAAAAGTGGATAATACTTTAATTTGGGAATAGCAACTAGGCAATATGCCAAAATGAGTTAGATGTTACCAACAGAATTGGGTATGACATAATGATGGTTATAAGGATGACGATGAAGTTAGTAAGGTTGAGATTGACAGCAACCTTTTAAGTAAAAGAAATTATGTAGTGATGGGTAATTTTAGATATTCCCTAGAATTAAGACTATGCCTTTATATTTTAAAGGAAATGCTAAAGGCAAAAAGAAGTTTCTGCTGGCTAATAAGTAGCTAGTTGAATTAAGTATGTCTTTTATTGCATCACTCAAACAAGTAAAATGTTTTCAATAATAATATTTATTATTATTTCCCATGAATAATATGGAAAAGATTCAAAGAAGTATTTTTATGTATGGTGCTTGATCTTATGTGAAATTAGAACCAAATCATGTTATGTTATGTAATAGGGGCCGAATCCTTGAGGAAGAAATTCCAAGATAGGGGCCTTAGGCTAAATCCTTGAGGAATAAAGTTCCAAGAAAGGGGCCATCATCTTATATAAGGGGCCAAATCCTTGAGGAATAAAATTCCAAGATAGGGGTCACCATGAAAAGAAAATGGTTCTAATAGCACGAGATCAACACTGTACCATGAGGGTCTTCAGTTTCAACTAAATTGAAAGAAAAATATTTTCAATATTCACTAAGCCCTAAAGTAAAGTTAAAGAAAAAGTATCTTGAATATAAGATACGATGTACTTTTCAAATATGGAAAAGTTATATGTTATGTGATGCTTTTCAAATATAGCAAGTTATATGATATACTTGCTAAGAAATTTGATGAAAATAGTTCTTGTGATGTAATATGAAGAAAATGAAGATACGATGACAAGTATGAAAGTATGAAAGTATGTATGAAGATATGAAAGTACGATGAAAAGTATAATGATGAGTATGAAAGTACGAGGATATGAGGTATGACTAAGATGAAATAGAAGTAAGATTATGGTTCTGTATAAAAGATATGATCTCATTAAAGTATTAAAAATGGGAACATGAACAGACCATTATGGATTTATGGTGGGCTTTAGAAAAAAAACCACTTAGAATTATCAGAATTTTCGAGGACGAAAATATTTTAAAAAGAGTAGGATGTAATACCCCGAAATTTCTACGGACTTACAATTAAAGGAATTTAAGTCTGTATTATGTGTTTATGTGATATTTTATGAAAATTATGAATACTAATGTGAAATTCATAATTTTATTAGCTAATGTTAGAGTTCTCATTGAATCGGCTATAAGACTCAAAATAGAACGCCAAGGTTAGCAATGGCTTTTTGAGTCGAAAAGAACGAAAAAGGATGTAATTTTTTGAAAGTCAAATGTTTGACCAAAAAGTCAAAGTTTGACCAAAGACGGGTCAAAACGTTGACTTTGCAATATGATGAAATGCAATATAAGAAGAGACTGCAAAAACTTTTTGTGGTCAAGATAGCAAGTATATGCCTTAAAACCACCCTAGAAATCAAGCACACCAAGTTAAAATTAAGGGCAAAAAGGTCTCCGAAAAATAAGAGAGAAAGATATTTGTTTTACGGTCTGATTTTTCACAGAAAAATCTTGGACCAAAGTACAGTATAAAAATACGGAGCACAGTATTGGAAATAACTGTGTAACACAAAAAAATGGACAAATGGTGAACCAACCAAACAATGCCCTTGTTTTTAAGGGTGATGACCTCATTTGGCGTTTAAGCTATGATATCATTGGCCTTAGGTAAGCATTGGAAAGTTCATGAACCTTCTAAAGGAAGCCCCCCCCTTGGCCGGCCACATGCATCCCTCCCCCTCCTCTATAAATAGATGCCCAAATACCCATTTTTATTCACAAAACCAAGCCAAACTCTTGCCATTTTTATGCTAAAAAATCTGTGGGCTTGAGGGAGAAAAAGAGAAGAGAAAATCTGAAATTCCTAGAGGGCTTCTGCTTGTAGAGTGCTCGGCTTTACTAGGAAGAAACAAGAAAAAAATTTTGAGAGTTTTGAGACCCATTTTGGGCTGAAAAATCCGTGGGTTTGGGGAGGTGAAAAAGGAGAGGAAAGTTGGAAAAATCTTAGGGGAAAAGCTTGTGGAGTGTTCGGCTTTTGAGAGGAACCAAAAGAAAAATTTTTGCTTGCCTAGTTGGAACCAAAACCGTGAGCTAGAGGGAAGCCAAGGGACCAAAGGAGATTTGGGATTTCAAATCCTAACTTGGGTTTAAGGTAAATCTTGACCCAAATCTTTCAATTAAGTTCAAATTAAGTATTTTTATTGTGGTTTAAGATGGTTTGTAAGGACATAACTCCACAATTAATTTTCAGCCCTAGATTTTTTAGTGTGTGCTTGATTAGAGGATTAGGGTTGGTTGGCTTATTTATGATGTTGCTTGCATGATTTGTGCTTGAAAAATGGTTAGGATTCATGCTAGATGTGATTGGTATGTCCCCTGATTTTTGGTCAAAAATCTGCCCTAGGCAGTGGCTGATTTGGCTGCTAGATAAGGGTGAATGTTGATGCTTGATTTAATGGAATACAAAAGCTAGAACACCATGCAGCCAAAGACTAGGACAGTCGGTTTTGGGGGCTGCATGGGTATGTTGGATTAGCATGAATGAATGTATGGGACGCTAGAAACGCTGTTTGATTGATGTATAAGCTCCCGATTTGATCGGTCGAGATAGAATCCGCGAATTAGGACGTAAACCGGATTAAGCAACCGAAACTGCCAGTTTGGATTCAAAACTGGCCAGTTTCGGGAAAGTGGAAATTTAGGGCCCTTAGAGACTGAACTGGGTAAAACTCAAAACATGAAAGTTGTTCAGAAGGGTTTTTCCTAGGGGTCAACATTGGCAGAATCTCAAAATGAGGCTCCAATATCCTCTGTTTTTAACAAAACCCGTGGCTGATCTGCCCAGACCCAGTTTTCAGGATCAGCCGGTTTCAAACAAAAACTGACACGAATACAAGTGGAACTGGATTTTTTGTAAAACACAAAAGTTTTAGCATTTTTTGATAGCTACAACTTTCATGAAGAAAAGTTTTTCAGATTCGAATTCGATTTTTAAACTGACACTGTTTTCTGAGGAGTGTGCAGGGAACCGAAAATTCCTGCACAGGATTTTCTAAAAACAGTTTAGAAAAACTGTATTTTTCCTCAAAACTACTGTTTTGACTATGGAAACTGTTCCAAAGGCAATTTCCAGCCCTAAATAATTTTTAGAAAGATCCGTTTCGAAAACATGAATTTTTATAAGCTAAGTTGAGAGTTTTGAAATTTTCCTTCAACTTTTCAAGCTAAGAAGAGAAAATGAGATTTCCTTTAAGCCAAGTATTTTCAAGATTTTAAGCCAAGGTAAAGCAAAATGAACATAACAGGCGATTTTCAGTCCTTAATGATTTTAAGGAGCCTGTTTTAAGAAAATGAATTTTTACAAGTTAAGAAAAGAGTTTTGGAACTTATTCACCCAAAACTTTCCAAGTTAAGGAAGGATGAGATTTTTAAAGTTAAGATTTTCAAGAGGTATTCCTTAACTTTTTCAAGATAAGGAAACGAATGGACTTTCAAGCCAAGATAAGCAAAGTAAGCGTAACGGGTAGTTTTCAATCTTAAACGACATTTATGAATCATTACAAGAGAATTAAAGAATTTTGAAGCTAAATTTGCTTAAAATTCCAAAGGATAAGAAAATGATGTTTTCAAAGATAAAATGGAATTTTCAAGCTAAAGGTTAGCAAGCGAGTCGATTACGGATGGTAACCGGAAATTATATCCGAGTTACTGGGCTAAGCCTATAGCCCAACGTTTGACCCAAAGGGGGTTGACCTTAGTTGACCACATGTTGACTTGGGTTGACCAAAAGTTTAACCTTTAGGGTTACCCAATATAACCCTAAAGGATACCAAGATTAATGAATTGGGCTAAGACTTAGGGTTATTGATAAGATAATAACCTAATGGATTACGGATCAAGTAAAAGTAAAACATAAGCCCAAGAAGAAGGAAGTGACCAAACAAGTTTAGCAAGAAATATTAGAGGGGACATACAACTTGGATTGTTCATAGATGTTGGTTAGGATACCAACATCATATATCATGATTTATGGTAAGATAAGATAACCTTATCTTACACCTTCATTGAAACAGGAATAGGAACATGTTGATATATCACGAAGAACGATACGTCATGAGCATAGGACCTCAGGTAAGTACAAATCTCACATGTGGTATGGAAATAGTAATGTATTTTCAAATATACAATGCCAAGTTCAAATGCCATGTTTAAATGCTATGTTTAAATGCTATGTTAGATGCTATGTTTTTTAAAAAAAGATGCCACATCATGTTTTTAAAGAGGCCATGATTTAAATAATTTCAAGTTTTAAAGAATGCCATATTTTAAAGAATGCCATGTGTTAAAGAGGCCATGTTATGTTAAAATATGCCATGTGCATATATAAGATATGATTTTGTGACATCATTAGGTATGTTCACCAATGATAAACAACTTGGTAAAAATACATAAGTAAAGTGTCGTACCAACCTCCCATTAGATGGAGAGTTATTCATGTTCAAGTTATGATTATCAACCTCTCGTTGATGCGAGAGGGTATAATCAATTATGTTTCCCATAACTGTTAGGGACCTTGCAACCCCTAACTTTTTCTGGAGGCACGCTTCTCTTCTGGTACGTACACAAGGGGCCCACATGTTAAAAAAAGATAATAAGTTTAAACTAATAAAAGATGCATAAATGAACATAAATGGTTCATGCATATGTTATATGATGATGTATGTTTTCAAGATATTAAAATGAAAAATGTTTTTGTGAGATTAAAGTTTGTACTTGCTGAGCGAAAGCTCATCAGATTCATTCCATACCACAGGTAAAGATGAAAGACCTGTAGCTTTACTTGGTGGGCTTGAAGACGATGCAGCAAGTGAAGGGCGGTGTGGGATACCACTACGCAATATTTTCCACACAATATTTAAGTTATGAAGTTTTTCACGAATGTTTAAATGTCAAGTTACGTTATGTATGTATGTACTATTTTCAAGTTACGAATTCAAAACGAAATTCCAGTTTTCAAGTTTCAAAAGAAGTTTTAAAAGTAAGAAAGTTAAAAGAAAAGAAAAAAAAATTTATTCCGAAATTTTCTACAAAGGTTAAGTGTTTTAAGACTAAGGTTTAAGTCAAGCAAGTAATGTGACGGTCCCCCATCCACGTGGTCGGCCCTACGTGGGTGGTCGGGGCGTTACAGAGATGGTATCAGAGCGGTATCCTGCCAGCCTACTTCACTTCGCTTCACATTGTCTCCGCAACGGCCCAAGTAAGTTAAATTATGTTAATTAATGAGTTTATCTCATTAATGTTTCTTGGGGAGTGATACCCATAATATTTTTTTGATTTTATGGGATCACATATGATATACATATGTATTTCCATGACCCTAGAAACTACTATGATAGGTATGTAAGAGGGTAAGCTGATGATGATGATGATGATGATGATGATGATGATAATGATGATGATGATAATGATGATGATGATGATGTGAAAAGGATCATGATGAGTTATGGTATTCCCAGAAAAGAACGTGATAAGATATGGACGAAAGGATGGGTATAGAAATGTGAAGAATTAGAAGCTAGAAATAGAAGATGGCTCGCCGTGCATACGAACGAACCAAATTTTTTGCAAGCGTCTAATCTTGCGATTATAGAAGCTATGTTATGATTGCTAGAATAGCAATAAGAAAGGAATAGGCTTCAAAAGCATAGAGCCTATCACCTTATCTCGGGTATAGTGGGAAAGAGAAACTTTTCCTTTTTAGGAAATGGATTGACACCATGGAAGTTAAGTTTCCTGATTTTGGGAAATTTTGCCCCATAAGAATAATAGTAAATATGGGGAAAAAGTGGATAATGCTTTAATTTGGGAATAGCAACTAGGCAATATGCCAAAATGAGTTAGATGTTACCAACAGAATTGGGTATGACATAATGATGGTTATAAGGATGATGATGAAGTTAGTAAGGTTGAGATTGACAGCAACCTTTTAAGTAAAAGAAATTATGTAATGATAGGTAATTTTAGATATTCCCTAGAATTAAGACTATGCCTTTATATTTTAAAGGAAATGCTAAAGGCAAAAAGAAGTTTCTGCTGGCTAATAAGTAGCTGGTTGAATTAAGTATGTCTTTTATTGCATCACTCAAACAAGTAAAATGTTTTCAATAATAATATTTATTATTATTTCCCATGAATAATATGGAAAAGATTCAAAGAAGTATTTTTATGTATGGTGCTTGATCTTATGTGAAATTAGAACCAAATCATGTCATGTTATGTAATAGGGGCCGAATCCTTGAGGAAGAAATTCCAAGATAGGGGCCTTAGGCCAAATCCTTGAGGAATAAAGTTCCAAGACAGGGGCCATCATGTTATATAAGGGGCCAAATCCTTGAGGAATAAAATTCCAAGATAGGGGTCACCATGAAAAGAAAATGGTTCTAATAGCACGAGATCAACACTGTACCATGAGGGTCCTCAGTTTCAACTAAATTGAAAGAAAAATATTTTCAATATTCACTGAGCCCTAAAGTAAAGTTAAAGAAAAAGTATCTTGAATATAAGATACGATGTAGTTTTCAAATATGGAAAAGTTATATGTTATGTGATCCTTTTCAAATATAGCAAGTTATATGATATACTTGCTAAGAAATTTGATGAAAATAGTTCTTGTGATGTAATATGAAGAAAATGAAGATACGATGACAAGTATGAAAGTATGAAAGTATGTATGAAGATATGAAAGTACGATGAAAAGTATAATGATGAGTATGAAAGTACGAGGATATGAGGTATGACTAAGATGAAATAGAAGTAAGATTATGGTTCTGTATAAAAGATATGATCTCATTAAAGTATTAAAAATGGGAACATGAACAGACCATTATGGATTTATGGTGGGCTTTAGAAAAAACCACTTAGAATTATCAGAATTTTCGAGGACGAAAATATTTTAAAAAGAGTAGGATGTAATACCCCGAAATTTCTACGGACTTACAATTAAAGGAATTTAAGTCTGTATTATGTGTTTATGTGATATTTTATAAAAATTATGAATACTAATGTGAAATTCATAATTTTATTAGCTAATGTTAGAGTTCTCATTGAATCGGCTATAAGACTCAAAATAGAACGCCAAGGTTAGCAATGGCTTTTTGAGTCGAAAAGAACGAAAAAGGATGTAATTTTTTGAAAGTCAAATGTTTGACCAAAAAGTCAAAGTTTGACCAAAGACGGGTCAAAACGTTGACTTTGCAATATGATGAAATGCAATATAAGAAGAGACTGCAAAAACTTTTTGTGGTCAAGATAGCAAGTATATGCCTTAAAACCACCCTAGAAATCAAGCACACCAAGTTAAAATTAAGGGCAAAAAGGTCTCCGAAAAATAAGAGAGAAAGATATTTGTTTTACGGTCTGATTTTTCACAGAAAAATCTTGGACCAAAGTACAGTATAAAAATACGGAGCACAGTATTGGAAATAACTGTGTAACACAAAAAAATGGACAAATGGTGAACCAACCAAACAATGCCCTTGTTTTTAAGGGTGATGACCTCATTTGGCGTTTAAGCTATGATATCATTGGCCTTAGGTAAGCATTGGAAAGTTCATGAACCTTCTAAAGGAAGCCCCCCCCTTGGCCGGCCACATGCATCCCTCCCCCTCCTATATAAATAGATGCCCAAATACCCATTTTTATTCACAAAACCAAGCCAAACTCTTGCCATTTTTATGCTAAAAAATCTGTGGGCTTGAGGGAGAAAAAGAGAAGAGAAAATCTGAAATTCCTAGAGGCTTCTGCTTGTAGAGTGCTCGGCTTTACTAGGAAGAAACAAGAAAAAAATTTTGAGAGTTTTGAGACCCATTTTGGGCTGAAAAATCCGTGGGTTTGGGGAGGTGAAAAAGGAGAGGAAAGTTGGAAAAATCTTAGGGGAAAAGCTTGTGGAGTGTTCGGCTTTTGAGAGGAACCAAAAGAAAAATTTTTGCTTGCCTAGTTGGAACCAAAACCGTGAGCTAGAGGGAAGCCAAGGGACCAAAGGAGATTTGGGATTTCAAACCCTAACTTGGGTTTAAGGTAAATCTTGACCCAAATCTTTCAATTAAGTTCAAATTAAGTATTTTTATTGTGGTTCAAGATGGTTTGTAAGGACATAACTCCACAATTAATTTTCAGCCCTAGATTTTTTAGTGTGTGCTTGATTAGAGGATTAGGGTTGGTTGGCTTATTTATGATGTTGCTTGCATGATTTGTGCTTGAAAATGGTTAGGATTCATGCTAGATGTGATTGGTATGTCCCCTGATTTTTGGTCAAAAATCTGCCCTAGGCAGTGGCTGATTTGGTTGCTAGATAAGGGTGAATGTTGATGCTTGATTTAATGGAATACAAAAGCTAGAACACCATGCAGCCAAAGACTAGGACAGTCGGTTTTGGGGGCTGCATGGGTATGTTGGATTAGCATGAATGAATTTATGGGACGCTAGAAACGCTGCTTGATTGATGTATAAGCTCCCGATGTGATCGGTCGAGATAGAATCCGCGAATTAGGACGTAAACCGGACTAAGCAACCGAAACTGCCAGTTCGGATTCAAAACTGGCCAGTTTCGGGAAAGTGGAATATTAGGGTCCTTAGAGGCTGAACTGGGTAAAACTCAAAACATGAAAGTTGTTCAGAAGGGTTTTTCCTAGGGGTCAACATCGGCAGAATCTCAAAATGAGGCTCCAATGTCCTCCGTTTTTAACAAAACCCGTGGCTGATCTGCCCAGACCCAGTTTTCAGGATCAGCCGGTTTCAAACAAAAACTGACACGAATACAAGTAGAACTGGATTTTTTGTAAAACACAAAAGTTTTAGCATTTTTCGATAGCTACAACTTTCATGAAGAAAAGTTTTTCAGATTCGAATTCGATTTTTAAACTGACACTGTTTTCTGAGGAGTGTGCAGGGAACCGAAAATTCCTGCACAGGATTTTCTAAAAACAGTTTAGAAAAACTGTATTTTTCCTCAAAACTACTGTTTTGACTATGGAAACTGTTCCAAAGGCAATTTCCAGCCCTAAATAATTTTTAGAAAGATCCGTTTCGAAAACATGAATTTTTATAAGCTAAGTTGAGAGTTTTGAAATTTTCCTTCAACTTTTCAAGCTAAGAAGAGAAAATGAGATTTCCTTTAAGCCAAGTATTTTCAAGATTTTAAGCCAAGGTAAAGCAAAATGAACATAACAGGCGATTTTCAGTCCTTAATGATTTTAAGGAGCCTGTTTTAAGAAAATGAATTTTTACAAGTTAAGAAAAGAGTTTTGGAACTTATTCACCCAAAACTTTCCAAGTTAAGGAAGGATGAGATTTTTAAAGTTAAGATTTTCAAGAGGTATTCCTTAACTTTTTCAAGATAAGGAAACGAATGGAATTTCAAGCCACGATAAGCAAAGTAAGCGTAACGGGTAGTTTTCAATCTTAAACGACATTTATGAATCATTACAAGAGAATTAAAGAGTTTTGAAGCTAAATTTGCTTAAAATTCCAAAGGATAAGAAAATGATGTTTTCGAAGATAAAATGGAATTTTCAAGCTAAAGGTTAGCAAGCGAGTCGATTACGGATGGTAACCGGAAATTATATCCGAGTTACTGGGCTAAGCCCAAAGCCCAACGTTTGACCCAAAGGGGGTTGACCTTAGTTGACCACATGTTGACTTGGGTTGACCAAAAGTTTAACCTTTAGGGTTACCCAATATAACCCTAAAGGATACCAAGATTAATGAATTGGGCTAAGACTTAGGGTTATTGATAAGATAATAACCTAATGGATTACGGATCAAGTAAAAGTAAAACATAAGCCCAAGAAGAAGGAAGTGACCAAACAAGTTTAGCAAGAAATATTAGAGGGGACATACAACTTGGATTGTTCATGGATGTTGGTTAGGATACCAAAATCATATATCATGATTTATGGTAAGATAAGATAACCTTATCTTACACCTTCATTGAAACAGGAATAGGAACATGTTGATATATCACGAGGAACGATACGTCAAGAGCATAGGACCTCAGGTAAGTACAAATCTCACCTGTGGTATGGAAATAGTAATGTATTTTCAAATATACAATGACAAGTTCAAATACCATGTTTAAATGCTATGTTAGATGCTATGTTTTTTAAAAAAAGATGCCATATCATGTTTTTAAAGAGGCCATGATTTAAAGAATTTCAAGTTTTAAAGAATGCCATATTTTAAAGAATGCCATGTGTTAAAGAGGCCATGTTATGTTAAAATATGCCATGTGCATATATAAGATATGATTTTGTGACATCATGACGTATGTTCACCAATGATAAACAACTTGGTAAAAATACACAAGTAAAGTGTCGTACCAACCTCCCATCAGATGGAGAGTTATTCATGTTCAAGTTATGATTATCAACCTCTCGTTGATGCGAGAGGGTATAATCAATTATGTTTCCCAGAACTGTTAGGGACCTTGCAACCCCTAACTTTTTCTGGAGGCGCGCTTCTCTTCTGGTACGTACACAAGGGGCCCACATGTTAAAGAAAGATAATAAGTTAAGACTAATAAAAAATGCATAAATGAACATAAATGGTTCATACATATGTTATATGATGATGTATGTTTTCAAGATGTTAAAATGAAAAATGTTTTTGTGAGATTAAAGTTTGTACTTGCTGAGCAAAAGCTCATCAGATTCATTCCATATCGCAGGTAAAGATGAAAGACCTGTAGCTTTACTTGGTGGGCTTGAAGACGATGCAGCAAGTGAAGGGCGTGTGGGATACCACTACGCAATATTTTCCACACAATATTTAAGTTATGAAGTTTTTCACGAATGTTTAAATGTCAAGTTACGTTATGTATGTATGTACTATTTTCAAGTCACGAATTCAAAACGAAGTTCTAATTTTCAAGTTTCAAAAGAAGTTTTAAAAGTAAGAAAGTTAAAAGAAAAGAAAAAAAAATTTATTCTGAAATTTTCTATAAAGGTTGTTTTAAGACTAAGGTTTAAGTCAAGCAAGTAATGTGACTGTCCCCCATCCGCGTCGTCGGCCCTACGTGGGTCGTCGGGGCGTTACAGTAACTGGTCCCAGTTTTGGAACGCAGCAACATGAATCAAGAAAGGGTGCAATGTAAGACTCGAATTTTCATGGACTTATGATTTCTTTATTTATAAGGAGTTAAAGTCTATATTATGTATTTACAAGATGTTTCATGAAAAATTATGAATAGCAATGAGAAATTCATAATTTTATTTGTTAATGTTTGAATTCTCGTTGAATTTGCTAAAAGACTCAAAATAGAATGCCGAGTTTAGTAAACGGCTTTTTAAGTCGAAAAGAACAAAAAAGTATGTGATTTTACGAAAGTCAAAAATTTGACCAAGACGGGTCGAAGAATTGACTTTACAAGTATGATGAAGGGCAATAAAGAAAAGAGACTACGAAAATGTTTTTATGATCAAGATAGTAGGAATAAGCCGTAAAACCACCCTAGAAAATCAAGCACACCGAGTTAGGATTAAGGGCAAATAAGTCTCCGAAAAATAAGAGAGAAATTTTTACGGTCCGATTTTACACAGAAAAATTTCGGGCCGAAGTACAGTATGAAAATACTAAGCACAGTATTATATGTGGCACAAGAAAAATGAATTATTTTGGAGAAAAGCCAAAGAGCCAAACAAGGCCCTTGTTTCTTAAGGGAATGACATCACTTGGCTTTGGAGCCATGACATCACAAGCCTTATGTGGCTTAGAAAAAAATTTCTAGAAGACTCTAGAGCCTTCCCACCACCCATTGGTTGCCACCTACACCCCCTTTGGCCGGCCATACCCCCCCTTTCTCTATAAATAGAGACCCCAAAAACCCATTTTAATTCACAAAATCTAGCCAACCTCTTGCCAATTTTCTTCACAAAAACCGTGGGTTTGAGGGAGAGAAAGAGAAGAGAAAATCAGAAATTTTTAGAGGGCTTTTGCTTGGGAGAGTTAGATCTTTGCTAGGGAGAAACAAAAAAAAAATTTTGGAAGCTTGGAGACCCATTTTTGGGCTAGTGAAGCCGTGGGTTTGGGGGGAGAAAAAGGAGAAGAAAAGTTGAAATTTTTGAGGGGAAATCTTGTGGGAGTGTTCGGGTTTGAGTAGATCTAGCAAGAAACCAAAAGAAAAATTTTGGGTGCTCTAGTTGGATCAAAACCGTGAGCAAGGACCAAGGAGAACCAAAGGGGATCTTAGAAATTTTCAAACCCTAACTTGGGTTTAAGGTAAATCTTGACCCAAATCTTTCAATTAAGTTCAAGTTGAGCATTTTATTGGTGATTAAAGTTGGATTTATAAGGACATAAGTCCAATTTAATTTTCAGCTCTAGATTTGTAAGTGTGTGCTTGGTTAGGGATTAGGGTGTGGTTGGCTTGTTCATGATGTTGCTTGCTTAATTTTGTGATTGAAAAATGGTTAGGATGCATGCTAGATGTGATTGGTATATCCCCTGATTTTTGGTCACAAAATCTGCCCAAGGCAGTGCTTGTGTGGCTGCTTGTGTAAGGATGAATGTGATGATGGATGCTTGATTGTGGTGCTAAGATAGAACCCATGCAGTCCAAGGATTAGGGCTTTCGGTTTGGGGATGTGTGGGCACACGGCGTTGACATGCTTGAATTTATGGGACATTAGCAACGCTGTTTGATTGATATATAAGCTCCCGATGTGATCGGTCGAGGTAGAATCCGCGAATTAGGACGTAAACCGGACGTAACAACCGAAACTGCCAATTCGGATTCGAAACTGGCCAGTTTCGGGAAAGTGAAAATTTAAGGCCTTTAGAGGCCGAACTGGGTAAAACTTAAAACACAAAAGTTGTTCGGAAGGGTTTTTCCTAGGGGACTACGCAAGCATAATCCCAAAATGAGGCTCCAATGGCCTCCATTTTAATGAAAACCCGTGGCTGAGCTGCCCAGACCCAGTTTTGATGATCAGCCGGTTTTAAACAAAAACTGGTACGAATACAAGCCGAATGAGATTTTTTGTAAAACACAAAAGTTTTAGCATTTTTTGAGAGCTACAACTTTTGTGAAGACAAGTTTTTCAAATTCAGAGTCGATTTTTAAATTGACACTGTTTTACGAAGGGTGTGCAGTGAACCGAAAATTCCTGCACAGGATTTTCTAAAACTGGTTCAGAAAAACTGTTTTTCTTTTTAAACCCACTGTTTTGACTATGGAAACTGTTTCAAAGGCAGTTTCCAGCCCTAAATGATTTTTATAAAGATCCGTTTCGAAAACATAAATTTTTATAAGCAAAGTTAAGAGTTTGAGATTTTTCCTCAACCTTTTTCCAAGTAAGAAAAGAAAATGAGATTTGTTTTAAGTCAAGTGTTTTCAAGATTTTAAGCGAAGATAAAGAAAAATGAATGTAGCAAGCGGTTTTTAGTCCTAAATAGTCTTATAAAATGTTACCCAAAGAAGTAAGAATTTTTCAAGCAAACTAAAAGATTTTTAGAAGATAATTACACAATGTTTTCCAAAGGCAAGAAAAAAAAAAAAGGAATTTTCAAAGTAAAATGAGTAAATAAGCCGACTACAGAGAGTAACCGGAATTAGTATCCGAGTTACATGGTTTGGCCCCAAAGCCCAAGATTTATCATAGAATGGTTGACTAAGGGTTGACCCAATGTTTAATTAAAGTTGACCTTAAGGGTTACCCAATGTAACCCTAAGAGATACCCAACATATAATTGGGCTTGGATTTAAGGGTTAATGGAGATAACCCAAGGATTATGATGTAAAAGTAAAACCCAAGGTTTAAAAGAAAAACCTAGCAGTATACTAAAGGCTTAGCACCAATGAGAGGTTATCCAACATGACCTCTCGAGGAATAATCAAAAGTTGATTATTCTTAATTAATGAAATGACCAATGATGACCAAGTAAGGTATCAAGTATCGGGAACATACCACTAAGATTAGGTATCAGAGTTGGTTAGGTCGCCAACACTTCATGATAGGATTCTGATCCTATATTTTTCATATAGTAGGAAGTGATCTGCTGTTGCCGCCTGATTTGAGGACAGAACATTCAGGATACGGCACAAGAGGTAAGTACAAACCTCACCTGCAGTATGAAAAATAGAATGTTATGTTCAAATATACTATTACATGTTTAATGTTATGTTCAAGGTGATGCTATATTTGCAAAAATGCTATGTTTACTAAAGTGCTATATTTGCAAAATATCATGTTTTTAAAAGTGCTATAATTGCAAAATGTCATGGTTGCAACAATGCTATATTTACAAAATGTCATGTTTTCAAAAGTGCTATAGTTGCAAAAATATTATGTTTACAAGAATGCCATGCCATATTATGAATGAAATGAAAGTTATATTATCATATAGTGACATCATAAGATATGTTTACTAAAGATAAACAACACGGTAAGAAATCACAAGTAAGGTGTCGTACCAACCTCCCATCATGTGGAGGGTTTTCATGTTCAAGTTACGATTATTACCCTCTCGTTGATGCGAGAGGGTATAATCAATCATGTTTCCCAGAACTGTTAGGGACCTTGCAACCCCTAACTTTATCTGGAGGCGCGCTATATCTTATGGTACGTACACAAGGGGCCCACATGTTAAAGGAAAATAATAAGTCAAGTTAAAAATGGATGCATAATTGAACATAAATGGTTCATGCATATGTTACATGATGATTGTATGTTTTCAAGATGTTTAAAATGAAAATGTTTTGTGAGATATGTTTGTGCTTACTGGGCGAAAGCTTATTCAGTTACATTTCATACTGTAGGTAAAAAACCTACAGCTTAAATGATGAGCTATATGCGGGTGGTGCGGCGGATGAAGGGCGGTATGGATACCACTACGCATAAATTCCGCAACCTTTTTCTAAGCCAAGAAGTTTTTATATATATGTATATATTATGAAAGCAAATTATGTTATATGGTATTTTGTGAAGACAAGTTATGTTACCTAATATCTTATTTTGGGTACTAAAGACTTTCAACAAACTTTTCTATTTCAGTATGTATGTAAGATAAATTTCTATGAGCAACCTTCTTATATATATATGTAGTAAAAAAAAAATAGTCCTAAATTTTCAAGTATAGTAAGTTAAGTATAAGTAAGGTGACGGCCCTACGTAGGATGAGGGCGTCACATGCAATGAATCAGTTGAGAAATATGATGGCTGATGATATGTGGGTCAGATATCAAATATCTCCATGGTATAAAACCACTTGAAATGTAACATGGTATTATTTTGGACCACAATAGGACGGTGATTATTAATTTGTAGTTTTTATCAATGTTTACAGACCAATTATGAACTTTTTGTTGGTGTATTTTAAGGCTATGTAAGAGTTTGCTACAAATTATTATGATGACCTAAGGTGATTGGTGTTATTAATAGAGAGTATTTAAAATGTCGGAATTAATAGAGTTGAGTTTCAGTTGTGTTGAAATTTTTAAGTTAGATTAGTTATAACTTTTGAAAAAGTATTTATAATTTTGTTGACTTTTCAGAGGAAGAAAAAAAATGAGGTGCAAAAGTACAGTTTAGTTGGAGTTCAGATACATTACCGAGGAAAAGAAAAAAATTGTAATTGTGTTCAACTCAATTGGATATTAATTGAGTGTATTTTAATTATTCCATTTTCCGTCGATGGCACCTACAATAGAATGTTAAATTGAGTTGAGTTTGAGTTGTGTTGAAATTTTTAAGTTAGATTAGTTATAACTTTTTGAAAAAGTATTTATAATTTTGTTGACTTTTCAAAGCAAGAAAAAAAAATGAGGTGCAAAAGTACAGTTTAGTTGGAATTTAGATAAGTTATCGAAGTAAAAAAAGAAAAAAATTTGTTTAACTCAATTTCTTCACATCCAAACAGGGCCTTTGTTTTTTTTTTTTTTAACTTTTCAACTCAAACTTTTTTACCAAACAATCAACTCAAACTAAACTTTTTTTTTTTTCAAACATTTTACCAAACACTCTCCTTCTCAACTCAACTCAACTTAAGTCAAACTCAATTCAAATATTTTAACTCCAACTAACGAACCAAACAAACCCTTAATTTTTAAAATGTTCCCCCTATTTAACATATTTTTTTTATTTTTAAATTTGTTTTCATGAAATGCATTTTTTTTAAAGTTGTTTCATATTGAATCCCTATTTGTTCTTGCAATCCTTTAAACCTTTTTTTTTTTTTTTTTCAAACATGACCTTTGTCAATACTTGTCACACTTAAACGTATATTTATTCTAGTCCGCTCAAACACTATTTTCTCGTATAAATACTAAATCAATTTTTTAATCTAAAAATCCTTTTTATTCGACTTGTTGTTTAATTGTTAGTAATTCATTTTACATGGTTATACTAAACTCTTAAGAAAACAATAAATTAAATTAAAAAAAAAAACAATCTCCTTTAAAATATAAAAATTTGTAGTTATGTTGTGAAAAAATATATATAACATACATATATATATGTTAAAATAACATCAAAAATTAAATTCGCGCACACATGAAACACGTGAGCTTGGCTGCACTCTTTTATTGGTGGCTGGTGGGGAATAAAGGAACATTTTTTTCCCCTTTTTTGAAAGTGGGTAATAAAGAATTCACCTCAAATCTTTGGCCTCGGGAAAAGTTTATTATCTTTACGATAAATAAATAAATAGTTGACAAAGATTTACAGTGGAGATGCTGAGGGGGATACGGAGGGCTAGATTGAGGAAGATGAGAGAGAGTGATGGAGATGATGGGGAGAGTCATATACAGAAGGCATATATACCTAAATTTGAGGGAAAAAAAATTATACTTTAGCCAAATAAATAAATAAATAAATAAACTTTCTTCTCTATTTCACATTCTTTGGGTCTATGGGTTAGATTTGTGTTGCCGGCCGGTTTAAGGCCATGGAACTCCAGCAACGGTGTCCAAGTAATTATAGATTGTTATTATGTTTGTGACAGTTATCAGTTTTTACAAAAAGATGGATAAGTTATGCAATCTCATATAATTTAGGAATGGATATAAGTATAAAAACCACACCCCAATAGTATGAGACTTTTTCAGGTAAAATCCAACAACAAAACCATGCGGGTACAAATCTAAATGAGACAATATTATATCAAAATAGGGCATGAGTCATTACAAATTATATCATGAGGGGTAATTATGATAGTTATCAGTCTTACCCGTCTATTCTTACATCACTTGATAATGAACATATGATACAGTTTATAAGTAAAGAGACCATCTTCTAATGATATGATCAATTTTAGGGTAAAGCTCAATAGCAAAAACCGTATAGACACGAGGTACAATATAGATAATATCATATTAAAAATAGCCATAGTTCGTTCCAATGCCACTATCAGAGAAATTGGGGGAGGAGCATCATTAGGGAAATAAGTGGGCAATTACATTTTTTTTTATTAGAAAAAACCAGAAGAAAAATATTAAAAATTTCATGAGATAATAGCTTATGGATTTGAGTGGGAGTGGTTGATGAATTTTTTGACATGGGTGGTTGGATGAAGAAGATGGATTAGCTTCTTTGGGTTTTTTAGGACATAAAACCAATAAATCAATTTGGTTACCTACGACCATTTGCATGTGACCATTTATGCAACTCCACCGTCTTTCCCATACATTTTAATCTGTATGACCCTAAAATTGAACTCTCTATCTTACGGATTCTCCTCTGTAATAAGTGCATTTTGTTTCAACTCCTATACGAACTTTAATATATACATATATATATATATATATATATATTTAGGTTTATTAAATTGAGAAGTTCAATGATTCATGGTGATGTAGTCATGAATAATAATATAGGCAATTCATGTAGTGCCCACATACCAAATTGTGCGACATTTTCCACAATGCATAGATAAACTTCGTAAATTTTTTATATAGTAATTTTATCATAAATATATTTCGTAAATCAATTAGTTATTGTAAATACATTTTATTTACAACAATACATTTTGGAATAACTTTATTATGAACATGCTTCCCAAATTTATCATTTATCATGAATATGCTATTTACCAAACCCTAAAAGTTTTCTACTATTTATGATTACTAGTTTTTAACACGTGAGGCACGTGTGTGATAAATTTATTAAAATTTGTTTGAATTTAATTAAGAAGAATATTTAGGTATAAATATAATTGAAAAAACATATTTTTAAACATAATAAATCATAAAGAACATGTTGGAAAAACGGATCCGATATTAGAGTTACGGCGCAGCGGAAGTTTTAAAATTTTTATTTTGATTCAGAAAAGTAGCTCAATTTATTAAAATTTGCTTGAATTTAATTAAGAAGAATATTTACATATAAATATAATTGAAAAAACATATTTTTATACATAATAAATCATAAAGAACACGTTGTAAAAAACGGATCCGATATTAGAGTTGCAGCACAGCGGAAGTTTTAAAAATTTGATACCGATTCAGAAAAGTAGCTCATGATGTATATAATAATAAATTAAATACATGATCAAACATACCTTGTTTCTTAGATTATGAAATTGCTAAAGCGTCAACTAACGTATTTTCTCTACTATTCTTGAATCCCCACATCTCAAAGTATGTGTGGGCACACGTACTATGAATCCAAGTGGTCGGTAATGCTTCCGAAGTCTAGATCCCACCTTTCTCAATCTTGATGTATTTTGTTGAGAATTCGATCCAGGTTCATTTTTTAAAACTACAAAACAGGAACCGGTTAACCTTTTATAAAAAATATCACTCGGCTTAACCATCCTCACAGTTTTGATTTAATAGAAATTTCTCTCTTTTTCTCACACTTAAGAAAGACGAATTTTCTTAAGCCCAAAAAGTAGTTTTGGCGTTTTCTCTTTCTCCCAAAAACATCCCCTTTTTAGTGTATGATAATGGTTAGCTTTTTTTAAGAATCCCTAACCTTTATATAATATTCAAATTCTTTTTCAAAAATATCTCCTTCTTGAAAAATAATTAATAATTATTTTCTGGATAATCTTTTGAACCAAAAGATCATACAAATTTCGAACTAGGTTCTTTGAACCTAATAGATGTTTTTTTGCAAGGGGAGGGGCTCCAAAAATTCGTCCCCCTTTTTCTAGGAGAGTCAAATTCGTCCTCCACGTAATGTGGAGCTTGATCGGTAGTTCAAATTTAAATCAAGAATCTAGACTAGTTAAAAAATTTTAATCCTATCTAGATTCAAACTCCTTTTAAACCTTTGAATTTAAATAATATTCTCTTATTTGAATTTAAATAAATATTTTTCACAAACATTATCCATATTAATTAATTTAAATAAATGGAATATTTTAGATTTCCTTTCCACAAAAAAAAAAAAAAAAAAAAACGTGTACCATTCTTTAAAAAAAGAAAATCTAACAAATAAACTTCATTATTTAAATCAATTAATAATTTAATGTTATGAATTGTAAGACTCGAAATTTTGAAGACTTGTAATCTCCTTGTTCATAAGGAATTTAGGTCTAATTTATGTATTTATGATGTGTTATATGAAAAATTATGAATAATAATGAGAAATTCATAATTTTATTTAAACAATGTTCGAGTCCTCATTTAATGGTTATGAGACTCAATTAATAATTTCCGAGCCAAGTATGAGGTTTTTAAAGGAAAAAGAACGAGGAAAAAAGAAATTTTGCGAAAAGTCAACTTTGACCAAAAAGTCAAAGTTTGACCAAGACGGGTCACAACGTTGACTTTACAAGTATGATGATGGAATATGGAAAGAATTTCCAAAAAATGAAGTTTTACGATCAAGATAGCACAAACAAGCCATAAATCCACTCTAAAAAAATCAAGCACACCGAAATCGAATTAAGGGCAAAAAGGTCTTCGAAAAATTGGAGAAAGAAAGTTTTCGGTCCGAATTTACAAGGAAGAATTTTGGACCAAAAATATCAAATGAGAATGCTCATCACAGTGTTGGAAATAACTGTGGAGCGCGAAACGAGCTGTGAAAGAACGAAATGGCTAAACAAGACATTGTGTGAGCTAGTGGAAGATGACATCAACCCTTTGACATCACCTTTCACTAACCCAAGTTGCACATGTGGACTCCCCTTCTCTCACACAAAATTCGGCAACTAGAAGGAAAAAAGAAAAGAAATTGGTTTGGTTTTGGTAACTAAGTGGCAATTCAATCCCAACCAAGTCAAGGACAAACCCATGCCCATGACATCACTTCCCACTAACCTAAGATAACTTGTGAAGCTCTCTTTCCCCCTCCCCTTTGGTCGGCAGCAGCTAGGGGCAGCAAAAAGGAGTGGACATAAGCCTTAAATTAAGGACAAGGCTAGCCATCTTGTCCATCAAAGAAAACCCCCCCTTTTCCCATTCACTTTTATTAAAAGAATGAGCCAAAACCCCTTGCACTTTTCCTTCCCAAGGTTCGGCAGCAATAAGCACAAGGAGGACATGACTTAAAGCCATGATTCAAGGAAAATAAAAGTGAACAACAGCCCTCCCTCGTCCTCATGAAATTTGGCAGCCAAGAAGGGACAAGAAAGACAAGACTAAAGCCACATTTTAAGGCAAGCTATCAACCACTTTGGTCAATCAAAGAAACCCTCCCATCTCTTGTGCTTTTTGTTGGAAAAAGTGAGCCAAAGCTCTTACTTTCCTTGGGTATACTCGGCAGCAAGAGGGAGAAGGAGAGAGAGAGAGATTCCAAGAGAAATTTTTGGGTTTTCCATCTCAAGGGTGCACGGTTTTGGGCAAGAAGAGAGAGAGCTAGAGAAAGCTTGAGATTTTCTTGTGAGTTTGAGCTTGTGGCCGACCAAGAGAAGGAGAAAAAGAGGTGAGTAACTCTTGACAAATTTTTGGGTTTTCTACTTGAAAGTGCTCAGCTTGGTGGTGTGAAAAAACTAACCAAAAATCTCTTGGATTCCATTTTTTTTGACCAAAGCTGTGAGCCACCAAGCAAGGAAAGCTTGAAGAAAAATTTTGTGGGATTCTCCAAGAGGTGGCCGAACAAGGAGGAGGAGAGAAAGGTAAGAAAAACTTGGATTTTCTTCTTGTTAATGTTCGGTTTTGGTAGAGCAAGAAAAAGGCTAACAAAAATTTCTTGGACTCCATTTTTGTGGTGAAGCCGTGGGACTAGGAACCAAAGGAAGAGTTGGAAATTTCAAAACCCTAACTTGGGTTTGAGGTAAAGCTCTTAAACCACCTTGAAATCAAGTTCCATTAAGTATTTTAAGGGTGATTCAAGTTGGTTGTAAGGACATAAGTCCATTTAAATTTTCAGCCCTCATTTATTGGTGTGTGTGCTTGATTAGGGTTAGGGTTTTGGTTGGCTTGATCTATTATTTGCTTGCTTGATTTATGCTTGCTTGATGATGGATTTTTCATGCTAGAAATAAGGTTGTATGTCCCCCTAGATGTGGCCAAAAATATGCCCTTGGCAGCCCCTAAGATGCATGCTAACTTAGGGTAAAATGTGATGCTTGAAAGTGTTGTAAGAAAAAGCTAGAACCAAGCAACCCTAGGTTTTTAGTTTTGGATTTTGGGTTGCATGGAATGTATGAGATAGATTATGGGTTTCAATGGGACGTTAGAAACGCTGCTTGATCTATGTATAAGTTCCCGATGTGATCGGTCGAGTTAGATCCCGCGAAGTAAGACGTAAACCGAAAGTAACTCTCAAAGCTGCCAATTCGGTTTCGAACCTGAGCAGTTTTAGAAAAATGAAAATATAAGGCCTTTAGAGGCCAAACGGGGAAAAACTCAAAACATGAAAGTTGCTCGGAACAACTTTTCCTAGAGGACTGCATGGACAGAATTTTGAAATGAGGCTCCAACGGCCTCCGTTTTCACCAAAACCCGTGGCTGACCCCTGGGGCAGTCTTCACCCAGTTTTTCAGAGTCAGCCCGTTTTCAAACAAAAACTGGTACTAATCTAGGCCGAACTGGATTTTTCACAAAACATGAAAGTTTTAGCATTTTTCGAGAGCTACAACTTTTGTGAAGACAAGTTTTTCAGATTATGAACGGATTTTTAAACTAAGATCGTTTTACGAAGAGTGCTCAGGAAATCCGAGAATTTCCAGCACTTTGGTTTTTCAAATGCCTTCAAAAAAAATTGTAAACTTGTTTTTAGATCGTTGTTTTGACTATGGAAACGGTTCCAAAGACGGTTTCCAGCCTTAAATAATTTTATAAAAAATCTGTTTCCAAAACTATGAATTTTAAGGGCTCGGGTTTGAAATTCCACATTTTCCACGAAGTGAAGAAAAGAGGGTTTCGTACCGAATATTTTCAAGTTAAAGAAAATAATGAGTGTAAGCCAGAGTATTTTCAAATTAAAGGAGTTAAAATTTTTACAAGAAAAATAAAGGATTTTTGGAAGACAATTGTACGAGATTTTCCAAAAATAAAGAAGAGGAATTTTAAAGTGAAAATTGGTAAGCAAGCCGATTACGAACGATAGCCGGATGATATATCCGAGTCACAAACCAAGGGTTGACCAAGGGTTGACCCAAGGTTAATTAGGGTTAACCTTAAGGGTTACCCAACATAACCCTAAAGGATACCCACATGTATAATTGGGCTAAGATTTAAAGGGTTAATGGAAATAACCAAATAACAAGAATGTATGAAAAGCCCAATAATAGAATAAGGCTCTAATCAAAAAGGTTACCCAATGTAAACCCTTAAGGATTAATCAAAGTTTGGTTACCCTTAACAAAGAAGGATAATCAAGATGGATATTAAGTATAGGGGACATACAACCAAAAGTAGGTATGAGTGTTGGTAGGTCACCAACACCTTACGAAAGGATCCTGATCCTATATTTTTGGTATAGCAGGAAAGCGACCTGCTGTTGCTGATCAATTAAGGACGCAACGTTAAGCATACGGCATGAGAGGTAAGTACAAACCTCACCTGCAGTATGAAAGTTAGTAAATTATGCTCAAGTATGTGATTTTCAAATATGCTACAATATGTTTGTGCTATATCGATGAAATGCCATGCTTTATAAAAAGTGCTATTTTTGTAAAATGCTATGTTTATAAAAAGTGCTATTTTTGTAAAATGTTATAAAAGTGTTATTTTTACAAAATGTTATAAAAGTGCTATTTTTGTAAAATGTTATAAAAATGCTATATTTGTAAAATGTCATGTTTATAAAAATATCATGATTGCAAATGCCATGAATGAAAAGTATGCCATGCCATGTTATGAATGAGATAAAAAGTATGTTATCATGTAGTGACATCATAAGGTATGTTCACTAAAAATAAACAACATGGTAAGAAATCATAAGTAAAGTGTCGAACCGACCTCCCATAAGGTGGAGGATTTTTCATGTTTAAGTAAATGATTCACCCTCTCGTTGATGCGGGAGGGTGTAATCACCCGATGTTCCCAGAGCAGTTAGGGACCTTGCAACCCCTAACTGTATCTGGAGGCGCGCTAAATAAATGATGATACGTACACTATGGGGCCCATAAGAAAGATAAGTTCAAGTAAAAAGGAATGCATCAACGGAACATAAATGGTTCACGCATATGCATATAATGATGAATGTTTCAAGTTGTTTTAAATGTTTTGTGAGATTATGTTTGTGCTTACTGGGCGAAAGCTCATCAAGTTATATTTCATACTGTAGGTAAAAAACCTGCAGCCTGAATGGTGGGCATTGTGTGGGCGATGTGGCGGCGGACGAAGGCGGTATGGATACCACTACGCATAGATTCCGCAATCTTTTGATAAGCTAAGAAGTTTTGTATATAAGTAAATATACATATGATGAAGACAAGTTTTTGTACTATGGTATTTTGGAACTAAAGACATTAAGTAAACTTTTTATTTTAGTATTGACGATTTATTGTTAACGACAATGTTATCTATAAGTATGTTCAAAAAAAAAAATTCCTAAATTTTAAGTAAAGTTATGTTAAGTAAAGTAAGGCGTGACAGCCTTGCGTAGTAAGGGGGCGTCACATGAATATATTTTAACAATTTTGAAACAAAATCTTCTTTCCTTCATCCATTGAAATTCATGCACTATAAATTTGGAGAGAAAAATTTTGTTTTCCAAAATTAAATAATTCAAATACAATCCTATTTCCAAAATTCAATTAACCAAAATAATTAACAAATAATTATTTTATTTACAACAAATCATATGTTGATAAATCACATTATTTACTTACATTAATTTTACATATCCAATCCTTTCCGGATTGCATGTTAGAGAGTATTGTGTCTTAATAGACATTATTAAATTCTCATTTAATTTACCGATCTCATTAGGAATAAATCCCGATTTATTTCGTGGAACTATATGAGCTAGTAGAGGGACCTGACGGAAATATGTAAGGAGACTCCTATAATTGTGAAAAATTAATCCCGGACTAATTATTCATCAATTATCAATTTCAGGATTATTCTACTAAAAGTCTGAAACTGAAATCCTATTTACATACCGTATTACAAAAGCTCTCTAACGCAGTGTTTCTTCTATGATTTATTCATTGCTTATTTAATCCCCATATTTTATCCATGATTGAATAAGATTTTTTCCGTTTTATCTTTTCAGTCATTTTAACTTAAAGTTCCATTAATCTCTATTGAAAGAACCACCAATTGTAAAGCTATACAATCGATAAACCATCAGAGAATACAAAGTAAACCGATAGTCAAGATCTTGTTTTATTATCTTTCAATTCCCGAATAATGCCTTTAAGTAGATAATATATACTATCGTTAAGATAGCTATGGATTCTATATCTATGAATCTTGATTTCTCTATCTATAAGTCATACACCCAAAACACAAGTATATATTGATTATCAATTATCAGTGTCTCACCTATAGTAGATCAAAGTGCATAAGTCATGGATGCGAACTCAAGTATTCATTTCAGGATTAAGATTAATGCAGGATAATAATCAAAGCGTCATTGATTCTTATAAATGGAATTATTAAACCGAATCAATTACGCCTTAGGTCCAGTCCAATGTCATACCTTAATATTGGTATATATTAAAATTTCTACTTAGAACCTATCCGATGGTCAAGACAAACCATCTATCTAAGGAAGTAGATAACTTTTACAATCTTATCATGAATAAGATCTCCAAATCTTATTCCATAGATTGCAGACCATTTATTTGGACTATTATCAAATTGCCACGTCTTCTATGTATATTTCGTATACATATGGTAATCCAATATATTACTAACAGCCTAGAAGTATTTTATATTTACTCAAAATAATCATACAATCAACAAATGAAAATAGATAAGACACTACTTTTTAAACATGCATAATTTATTTTTATTAATATCAAAATGTCATATTTATAGAAAATACCTAGAATTAATTTTCTATCCTTAGGGCACATATAGATCCCAACAGATCAAGTATTTGAATAAGGCATAATTTAAAAATGTAAGATTTAAAAAAGTAAAGAAATCATGAAAAAAAAAAAAAAAAGAATGAAAAAGTGAGGATAAATATTTGAAAAGCAACATAGTAGGTGCACATGTTTGAATTAAGTTTTTTAGGTTGGATTTGAATTGAATTATTATGCCTTTGATGCATTGGGTTTGAATGGATGAAGTTAAAAATTGTAAAAAATTAAAATGTATTAAGGAAAAAAAATATGTAGTTTATTTCATTTATCTCAAAATTTTATACAATTAAAAAAATATATCCCATTTGACTTGTATAGGTAAAGTTATGGAATTTTAAGTTTGAGTTACAAAGTTGTAATAATTAATTGCAAATAATGAAACTAAAAAAAAAAAAAAAGGATTTAAATGTATCTGGTGTATCAAACACTTGCTTAATAAGTTAGCATTAAAAGACAAAAAGGATATGGTTTAAGATAAGAAAAGCCATTATCAAAATAAATTGATAAAATACTTTAATAATATAATCTAATGAAATTGTTATATATATAAAATTAAGTTAGAAAGATAATAAAGAAAATGATGTTTAAATATGGTCATATTTGTGAAAAAAAAAATAGGGCAAACTAAAAAAAAGTGTTGTCTTATATGTTAGAATATATAAAAAGAAAACACCAAAAAGCACAAAAAGGGCAAAAGCAAGAAAAAGTTCGGGGGGTGTTTGGTGAATGAATTTAGTTTAAGATTTTTAAGTTTTAATAGTAATTTTTTAGAAAAGACAAAAAATTTTTTCACAAAAAGATAAAAAACTTTTTTCAAAAAAATACAAAAACTATTATGAAAAAATTACAATTTAGTTCAAATAGAACTAACAACCAAACGGACCCTTAGAGAGAAGGGGAGAGAAAGAGAGTACGAAGCAGAGAGAGAGACAAAAGCAAGGAAAGGTAAATGGCAAAAACTAAAAAAATAATAAATAAATAAAGAAGATTGATACGTGAAACAAAAGCAAGGAAAGAGAGAAAGAGAGAGAGAGAGAGAGAGAAGGGGACCAAAACTTTAGTACAAGTGTCAACAAATAAGATAGTTATGGCCACTTATATATATATATATATATATATATATATGTTAAGATAAAGTTAAGATTAAGATTATTAGATGTCTTTGACTTGTTTTCCTCCTCCTCCCTATATTGTAAGAGAGAAATTACAGTAAATTGTAATTTTATGGTAAAACGAAAAAAACAATGTTCTAAAAATGTTGAAATAAATGGTAAATTTATTAGGTAAATAGAAAATTTATTAATTGAAAAGAAAATTTATTAAGTAACATATTTATGAAATCTAAATAAATTATTTAACTGATAAATTTGTTATTTATTGTTATTCACTCTAAATATTTATAAAATGAATTATTCACCTTAATTTTTCTTTTTTGTAAAAATGCTATTTACTTATTTTCCCATTATAATATTGTGCTTGTGAGAATTAATGCAAATGACTCTTTCGAAGCTTCTTTTCTAATTTGACATTGTTTTGAAACATTTATTTGTCATTCAAAAATACTGCTCAAAATTTAACCTCATATGTTTTACCCAAAATTTTCCTATTTATCAAAAAAAGAAAAAAAATGTTAAGATATCACAAATGTCATCAAAATCAATAATGATCACTGACATTGTTGGTTGTGTTAATTAAAAAAAAAAAAATTCTAGTGATAGCATGTGCTCTTTAACTATTTGATTATAGTAGAATGTACTCTGTATTTTTGGTTCTTTAATGACTTAAAAGAAATGACAGCAGCTAAATGGGATGAGATTTCTTTTTGTTCAGTTGGGACATGAGTTGTCAGTTTTTAATGGATTTGGGGAAGTCTGAATTCTGATTATTTACTTCTCTAATCTGCTTTTGGATTTTCTAATTATCTATTTGACCTTTAAAAAACAAAAAATGTGCTTCTGACGTAATTATTTTATGATGTTTGTGACGAAATCAGACGAAAATAATGTTAATTGTCAAGAAAATAAGAATTTAGAGATATAATGGCTAAAATTAAAAAAATAAGAACCAAACCATCACTTTTTAAAGAGTTAAAATCATTTTGATTAATTATTCAAAAATTAAAAAAAAAAACACAAAAAGACAAATGACTTGGATCAAAATTTTAACAGAGAAAAAAAAGACTCTCTTATATAAAAGTAAATGACAAATAATTAAATATATAAATAATTGAGTATAATGACATTAAATAATTTTGTTAAACGTCACTAAATTCTTTAATAAATGCATTTTGCATCTTTTTTTTTTAACCTCGTAATTGAATTCTCCGTTTATTTTATATGGATATGAATGGTCTTTTTTTTTTTTTTTTTTTTTTTTTTTTTTTTTTTGTTTATAGACTTTCTTCACGTTTTTTTAGGGGTTTTTATTTTTTTATTTTATCACACATTCTTTTTCATCTTATTGGATTTTTTTTTTCTTTTGGGAGTTTTAATGAGGCACCAAGTCTGCTATCTGGTAGATCTTAAAAGATGTCAACAGTATAGTTGTTTTTGTGTTTTTACTCCTTTTTTAGGTGGTTTTTATTCTTATTCCAACTTTCTTGCTCGTAAATATCTTAATACACCTACTAATTTCTATCATTATCATTATTTAAGTTTAAAAAAAAAATTTTAATTCAAATATGTTACTTACTTTCAATAACTTTTTTATCGGAAAAGATTTTCAGAAAAATACCATTTATCCCTTATTTACGGAAATAACTTTATCAAATAAGAACTCTTATTTATACAAGAATAATCGATAAGCTAGATAAATTTATTATTATTTTTCCATAAAATAAAACAAATCGTGTAAGAAAATAGTGAACTTATTTATTAAAAAAAAAAATGGTGAACTTAATGGGTCAAAGTCAAGAACTCAAGATACATTGTGTGCCTTGGCACATGTACATGTGATGATTGAAGGCAGAACTTTATCGTAAGTCGTTGTGAGTGCCGGTTCGGTTCTCCTCTGCCCAAATCTCCTCTCTCTTGATCTGTTCCTCATTACTCTTTCAAGGTATTTCCTTCGTCCCATTCTCTTAACTTCATCTAGTTGCTGCGTTGCTTTGGAGTAACCTTTTTTTTTTTTTTTTTTTTTTTTTTTGGGGATTCACTCAGTTGTTGGAAAATAATTCTGGTTAGAGCTAGCAAGTAGCAACCATTAAGGAAGAACCCAAAAAAAAAAAAATTAAATAAATAAAAGAGAGAGAAAAAAAATTGCTATACAAATTAAGTACACTAAGTTCTCTGCTTAGCTGCATAGAGATGCCAACCTTGGATAATTTGACATGTAATAATTTAATGCCTTGTTTTCCAGCTGTCAAATCTGAATAAAAAAACTGTGTTTTTCGGATTCGATTTTGACGTGATTTTGAACGGATCTAACAATTAGAAATGTGTACTACGTGTATGAGGTCCTGCAGGATAATGACCCAGAAACACAAGTAAGAAGTTACTAAAGAAAGAGAATGAGTAACATTGGAATTAGTAGGAGTGGGATTTGACCCGTTTCTCCTAGTTTCATACAACATCTAATTTGTGCTTCACCTTCCAAAGAAGCAACAGGTCTATGCTCTTAGCTGGACCTGCATCCCCTATTTGTCTTCGCTATCTGCTTTGTATTTGTTTATTTGCTCGTACCATGACTACTCTAAAGAGTTGCTTCTTTCTAGAAAGAACTAAAAACATTCATTCGATTCTAGAATCTGCAACATCATAATTGATAATGACACAATATGTATTAGGTTTGAACTCGATCTCGGATTTTATTTCTTTTTTCGGCACTGAATGGTCTAGTCTTTTCTGGTTTCTATACTGAATGATCAGAGGATTAGGGTACACGCCACATGGTGGTTTTAATTGTTTCAAGCAAAAGGAAATTGTAAATTATTTTGCTTTGTGTTTATGCCCTTTGTGTTTATGCCCTTGCCAAGAAACATAATCAGATATTTCGGCCGTCTGGGCAAAGAATTGGAATTGAACTTTTCGGTTCAAATAACTTTATTTGAATGTTTGTGAAATAGAAATAAAACACTGTAGCAAAAAAGGGTTTGAACCTAAACACACTCAAACTGTCTCTGAAAGTAGAAAACTAAGGATGATTCTGTCAACTTTATCTGCTGTTTCTTAAATAAGTGGATTTTATGTATATGCAGTGAGTTGTATATCTGCATTGTTTCAAGTATTTCAAGATAGCAATTTTGTATTGCCGGCATATGGAAGGAACCAACCATGTTTCTCCTGATCAAGAGCAACCGCCAGAGGACTTGGTGGCCACTTTGAGAGGAAAATTACAGAACATGTCTCCGCTGCCCTCTGAATGTTGTATCTATAGGGTCCCGGCACGGCTACGTCATGAGAATGAAAAGGCCTATACCCCTAAGGTTGTCTCCATTGGACCACTTCACCGTGGTGGGGACCGCTTGCAAGCCATGGAAGAACACAAAATGCTTTATCTCCAGAGTTTTCTAGATAGAACCAATGTAAGCTTGGAGACCTATGTCGAGTTCATGAAGGGAAGGGAGCAAAAAGTGCGCAATCACTATGCTGAGACTTTTGAACGTATAGAAAGCAACCGATTCGTGGAAATGATCCTTGTGGATGCTGCCTTCGTAATTGAACTTTTGTTGAGGAACCACTCCAAAGATGGAGGTCAAGAAAATGACCGCATATTCAATAGACCATGGAAGGTAGTTGATGTAAGGAATGACATGATGTTGCTGGAAAATCAGTTGCCATTCTTTATATTTGAAGATATTTTTGCCCTAGCCAAACTAAAAGTTTCTCTTGACAACATTACTCAGAGATTTTGCTTGAGTACTGAGAAAATCTCCCTCATCAAGCTGACCTTCGAATTCTTTCGCTTTAAAGCTTACTTGACGGGACTAGAGGACATCTTGAGAAGGGTACAATCCTCTAAAGTCAAGCATTTTATTGATTTCTTCAGAAAATGTCACGTGCCAAGAGAGCTACCACCAAGAGGTGAAATTCAGACTCTAACCATACCTAGTGTGACGGAGCTGCACGAGGCTGGAGTCAAGTTCGAGGTGGGACCAGCTAAAAGCTTGTTTCCTAATCTGCTAGCTTTTGAGCAGTGTCACTTGCTCGATTGTTACATCAATGACTATGTCTTCATCATCGACCGTCTCGTCGACACCACAAGGGCTGTCCAGTTGCTTGCTCGGAGCAAAGTAATTGAGAGTAAGCTTTCTGATAACAAAGAGGTTGTAACATCCATTAACAACCTAGTCCGAGGAAGTATCTTGCGCCGTAAGCATTTCTACTTCAACGATCTTTGTGAAAGCTTGAATGATTATTACAGTAACCCCTGGAACACATGGATGGCTACCTTGGTTCATAAACATTTCAGCTCCCCATTGACCATTTTCGCTGTGCTTGTGGCTGCTGCAATCTTCATACTTACGCTTTTACAAACTATTTGTTCGTGTGGAGTTCAGTTTAAGTAGTAACGTTCCTCGTCAGAGTTGGTTATAACGAGGGCAAAAAGTAAAAGAAGAGGAAGAAAAGGATAAACTACCAATAACTTTTCTCTTGTTTTCGATAGTTGTTTATTTTTCTTTTTTCTTTTCTTTTTTCTCGATTGTTTTAGAAACAATTTTGTGGGGAACAATTTTCAAGTGATGTAACGTGTTGGTTTGGCATATATGTACAGAATCATTATGGCTTGATGTTGTTATTTTTAATTACACAGATTCGGCAAAAGAATTCTTAAATAATCACTATCAGCAGATTGGTTGGGGATTCGAACTCTACATTTTGTGATGGAGTTAGACGAGAAAATATGATATGTTATGACAACAACCACGAAACATAATTGAAGAAATGCAATATATCTAAAAGGTTTCTCTACTCAATAAAAAACTAACGGGTCTAATACTATGTTACTCGGTATAGCATAATTAGAAATTGATATGCAAATTATGCATTATATTGTTGATTCAATTAAAACTAAGAAGTGCACTACTGTATTACTTGACATCCAACTTTATTTATTTATTTATTTTTTTTAAGAACAAAATGGTAGCGATGACATCTCTCGACCACAATGTGTACTCAAGGACAAGAATTCAAAGTGTTCACAGTGTCACTTCCTTAGCTGATGGATGGAGCACATTTTTATGCACCAAGTTGGCTGGATATCCTCTATTTGGGGCGACTCCAGTGCTGCTTGAAGGATGTAATTCATTGACGATTGCAGAAGCGGCTAGCCCACCCCTGCACAATCTGGTCGGGACTGGAGTGGTTCCCCTGAGGAGCCCAAGGCAGGGCTAACCAGTCGACAAGATGCGTTAGTGCGCCCTTGGTGGGACAGCTGGTCGCTGTCAGGGGCACCACACAGGACCTAGCTGAGCCTTTCGGTCAGTCCGTGACAACAGGCTATTCAATCTTTTCTTGAAAAGCTTTTTAAGAGACAAGTTTAATATTTGTAGAGAAAAATATGCAGAACAAAACAGGGGAAGCATAATTATGGTAAGTTGGCCAAAAAGAAGTACAGTTAATCAAGCCAACCACATTACCCAGTTAAAAAAATAACACAAATTAGGACTTGGAGAACATGTTCAGACACAGAAAATTAAAAAAACCGAAGAACCATAAAACAAAAGAAGGATTTGGTTGGTCTGCTGCACATATGTTCCACACACCGTACAATCACATAACCATGTTTATTTTCACTAGCATGAGAATTCAAAGGAGAACAAAGCAAGGTCAGAAAGGAGCAGCAACAACGGTCTACGACAATCACATGGAAAGACAAGGAGCAAACTTTATATCTCGGATGACTAATTTTGTTATCATTTCACTCCACCTTGGTCCAAAAGTCCGAGTTCTTGAGGTATTTGCAACTGAAAAAAATTATATATGAAAGAAAAAAATTAGTCATGGATTTAGGAAAAGGGCGTGACAGTCTCAGAAAGAATCGCAACATAATTTATATTTAACAGTAAGACAAATGAGACAGATACTAGAACAAACCTTAACATTTTCAATCAGTCCTCAATGTCATCGCTGAAGAAACTAAACCGATCGCTGGAGAAACTCAACCGGTTGACATCATTCTGCGGAACAGTTGAGGTTGAGGCAGACTCTTCTTCTCGATCGCTGAAAAATAAACTCGACTGAAGGTCATGTTGTGTGACGGCATCTCTGTTTGTTGCTAAACCTTGCAAATAGTCCAACAACTCCGACTCACCAAGCGTGTACGAAATGTAACTTCTTCCCTGAACTCTGTAGAAGAAAATGACAGATGGCACATGCTGAACCTTCAAGTAATCTGTGCCTCCATCTGGTTGCATATTGCTCACAAATTCAGTCGGCATGTCATAGTTGGCAAGGGCTTTCAGATTTCTTAGGTGTTTGATGCCGGAGGGAACCTCATTCAGAAGCGGGCTAGGTCCAATCGTCAAAGCTTCAAGATTAGGCAATGCTCCTCTCTCTATTGTTATCACCCTTAGTTCACGTAACTCCGTCAGGACAAGCTGCTTGAGCTTTTGGAAACTGCCTTCTGCGAAATGAAGTTGCTCGCCATCGTATGCTCGATAAAGTAAAAGAGATTCCAAATTAGGCAAACACGAAAGGGCTTCTAAAGGGTCAATAGTCAATCTTGAGAAACTTAAACCCAATATGCTTAGATTCTGAAGCCTCAAAATCCAACCTGGCAACTTCTCTAGACGACCCTTCAAGATGAGGCGTCTTAGTAAAGGTGGTGGGGTCGAAATGGGTTCCAAAACCAAAGTTTGAAGATCATTGGAAGCGTATAAACTTAGGGATTCAAGGAGATTCATCTTCTCGATGGAGGTGCAGAGAGGGTTCACAATGTGCGAGTCCAATTGGGAAATGGCCAAACATCTCAACTTTCTCAATTTCTTCAACTCTTTTATGACACCAAATCCGCTACTGCGTGCTTCCACTGTCATTAGTGTTTGCAAGTTTTCCAGAAAACGAATCCCTTCCTTAATCCTCGTTCCATGGACTGAACATGGGCTGCCTTTGTCATTATGAACACTAGCCAGTATGTGTCGTAATTTCCGGAGCTTCTGGATCTCGATTGGTAGCTCATTAATCAGTGTACTTCTAGTGTCTAAGGTTTGCAGATTGAGTAGTAACACGATGGACTTTGGAAGCTTCTTCACTTTCGTATTCCTTAAACTCAAGTACTTCAAGAACGACAGGTTTCCCAGTTCTGTTGGGAGGTCATCTATTGGAGCATTTTCAAAGTCCAGCAACTCCAAAAGCTTAAATCTTTCGAACAAACTAACCAGCGAAGACTTTGTAATCACTATTTCATTGGCATCGAAAAGAAAGGCAGAGTAAACCCTGGAGTCTTTGACAGCGATTTCTATAGAGTTTGTTACTCCACCATAGATTGATAGTCGGCGACTTTTATTGTAAACAGATTTTGTCGAGTATCTGTTCTCAATTACCTGACAAATATTGAATTGCTTGGCCGTTGCTGTAAGAATTTCGTGCATGAAACCCTGAACTGTACACATTCTTTCGGTGCCATCGTGCTTCATGGGCAAGACTTGGACCAAGTTTCTATTTATGAGCTCATTTAAGTACATTTCTGCAACTTGTTCCAACGTCTTGCCAACCTCTTCTTTAACAAAACCCTCAGCGATCCACAACATGAATAATTTTTGATCAGGAATCAGAAAGTCTTCGGGAAAGATACCGAAGTACAAGAAGCAAAGTCTAATAGGGAAAGGTAGATCATTATAGCTACGAGAGAAAATTGTTAAAATTACTGAATTAAATCTGACATCATTACTCCTCCTCAATCCTTCTTCAAACCCCACAATTGTTGAGCGACCTATCAAACTGAAATCCGCATGCCACATGCTACATCCTCCTGGCAACAAAAAAAACTCTTGATCTAGACCCCAATCTTTCATCACTTGTATTGCTTTTATAATACGTTGAATATCAGAAGCTACATCTCCTGGATTCAACTTTTTAATCAGGTTGTCGCCTTCCCGGAGAACCATATTATTAGATTCACGCCGATGTTGGTGCCCTGCCGTCTGAAGAACGTACATGTCCAAGATGAACTTGGTGCGCTGCGCTGCCTTTGTTGCATCCATCGACCATTCTTCTGTGTTCCACTTCGGTATGTTAATGCTCATGACCAAATGCTTGAGATCCTCTAGCTCGCTCTTCAGACTTTGAATGTCTGTGTCGGCCTCTTGGAACAAAACTGCTTCATTTGTTAAGCGAAGTGCCTTGTCAATGAGATTAATTGCTGTACGTGAAGCTTTCATTTCTGCTAATTGCTCGGCTTCTTGAACTACTGGGGGCCAATTAACTTGTTGCTTAAATCAGGAGAATGTCGGGTCTGGAGATAGAATGAGATGTTACACGGTTTAGCAATTAGCAGCCCCCTTGACTCCTCTTATGCACAATGAACATTTTTCCTTCTTTCTTTACTTGAAAAAATTGATAAAAAAAAATTATTAGAGTTTTTTTCTTTTTTTTTTTTTTTTCGGTCTTTAATTCATCATCTATGATAACATTTCTCTGACAACCACGTTGAAAGAGAGTAGAATATAATGTGAGAAGTTTGTATGTCCAAACAGGTGCCACTTGTCAGATATTATACCCTATCATCATATTATAATTTAGTTAAGCTATTCAAAACAGATTTATTTTGAGGGAAAGGCTATATGGATAGGATTTTTTTAAAAATGACGTCTAAGGTGGAACTTCCTAAAGCTTTCCTCCATCTTTCTTTGTTTTCTCCATTGACTTTCCACCTCTGTAGCTAGAGGTGGGAATTCGGGCCACCCGGCCCGAGCCCGGTGGGCTATTTTAAAAATTCGGGCCGGACCGAATTTTTGAAAGGTAAGCCCAGCCCGGCCCGCGGGCTTACAACGGGCCGGGCCCAATTTTTTATATTTTTATTTAATTTTATTTTGTATTTGTAATTTTTGAATAAGTTTGTATATTTTCGATAATTTAATAATTTATCTTAGATAAAAAATAAAAAAATTTTATACTTTGTTAAAAAAGTTTTATTATACTATTTCTATTAATTTTTATATTTATATTTATATTATAATTGCTTAGTTAGTACTTAATAATTGTAATATTAGTTAGTTAATTAACTTAATATTATAATTAAACTTTTAATTTAAGTTGTTTAAGATTATAATTAAATTTTTATTTTTTTAATTTTTATTTTATTTTATATATATAAATTTTTTAATTAATTTTTTAATTTTTTTAAATAACGAGCAGGCTGGGCCGGCCTATCGGGCTTAAATATTCGGGCTGGCCTGGCCCGACCTGTCGGGCCTAAAAGGAGAGTCGGGCCCGGTTTACTGGGCCCATAAAATGCGGGTCGGGCCGGGCTACCAACCGGGCCTAATTATGGGCCGCGGGCCGGCCCGTTTGGCCCGGCCCAAATTCCCACCTCTATCTGTAGCTAGGAAGCCGTGTTGTATAGACTATGATCCCGTTTAGTAAAACGGATTGAGTTGAAATTTTTAAATTTGAGTTGGTTGACTTTTTAAAAATTAGTTATAATTTTTATTGATTTTTCAGAAAAAGATAAAAATTAAGACGAAAATTTTATGTTTAAGATATAATGTCAAATACAACATATATCTTAACTAACTATATTAAATAAGTAGATATCTAGTTTCATTGTTCACTTTCGTCATCAAATACGCAACCAATGATTGCATTTAGATATTTTATTTCTATTTTATTTCCTTTTTTTTTTTTTCCCTTTGTAGCTACATACTAGTTTAAGAACACATGCATAGCACGTGATTAGATATATTTAAAAAATTTATTTAAATTAAAAATATATTTAAGTAAATAAAACAGACCAAAAAAAAAGAAAATCAATAAAGCATCTAAAAATAAATTTTAAAAAAAAGCACGAAAAAAAGATAAAAAAATAAAAATACTAAAATATCAAAAATAGACTTGTATTAAAAAAGTATTCAAATGAAAAAATAAAAACAAATTAGGTTAAAAGAGAAAACAAATAAAGTTAAAGGACTAAAAAGTCCACCTCTCTCTCTCTCTTTCTCTCGTTTGTCAGTGAACAAAAAAAAAACAAAACAAAAATACTATCTCTCTCTCTCTCTTGCTCTGTTTCTCTCCCCACCTTTTAGTGTGTCAGAAAGAAAACAAAACCCCAAAAAGTTCTCTCTCTCACTTTCACTCTCACTCTCTCCTTAAAATACAAGTTTCGTGCATTTTGGATGAAATAGGCGAATAGTGCTAAAAGGGTAAAATCGGTAAATTACTGTGCAACTCGGGAAAATTCAAAGGGTTTGAAGGACAGAAGCATCATTTTACTGTATAATTTACTGTTCAGTGAACAGTAAAAGTTTACATCCTTTTAGTATATATAATTTGACTGACACAAATTGAGTTGGCTTTTCTGCTTCGAGCGAACTGTGACGCCCCGAACCACCCACCTGACACCCACGCGGGGCTGACCGCGCGGATGAGGGGCGCCGGAACCGTCACATTCATACATAACTTACTTTACTTTGAAAATGCGGAATAAATTTTTTTTTTTTTGACTTACTTTTTTTTTGAAACTTCTTTTGAACATCGTTTTAAAACTTTCTTTGAACTTCATAATTTGGATTTCATTTTAAAATATTGACTTGAAACCCATACACTAAAATTGTGTATTATACCTTGAAACATTTCATGCATACATAACATAACTTGACTTTTAAACATACATGAAGACTTCATAACTTTAAACATAATGCGGAAATTATTGCGTAGTGGTATCCCACACCGCCCTTCACTCGCTGCATCATCTCCAAGCCCACCAAGTAAAGCTACAAGCTTTTTATCTCAACCTGCAGTATGGAATATATCTGATGAGCTGACGCTCAGTAAGTACAAACTTAAATCTCACAAAACATTTTCAATTAAACATCTTGAAACATACTTCATCATAAAACATATACATGAACCATTTATGTTCCATTTATGCATTTATTTTAACTTCCTTATCTTTCTTATGGGCCCCATAGTGTACGTACCCTTAACATATAGCGCGCCTCTAGATACAGTTAGATGGGGTTGCAAGTCCCTAACTGCTCCATGAAACATAAGTGATTACACCCTCTTACATAAACGAGAGGGCGAATCTATAACTTTAACATAAAAATCCTCCACCTTGGCGGAGGTTGGTACGACACTTTACTTGTATATTTTTACCAAGTGGCTTATCATTAGTGAGCATACTTTATGATGTCACTATATCATACATACTTAACATTTCGTTCATAAAACATAGCATGGCATCTTTAAAACATGGCATCTTTAACACATGGCATCTTTAAAGCATTTCAACATATCTTGAAATATAGCATATTTGAACATACATATTATTTTTCCATACTACAGGTGAGGTTTGTACTTACCTTAGGTCCTACGCTCTTGGCGTACATTCCTCGCGATATCTCAACAGGTTCCTATTCCTGTTTCAAAGGAGGTGTAAGATAAGATTAACTTATCTTATCATAAATCGCGACATACGATGTTGGTATCCTAACCAACATCTATGAGCAATCCTAGATGTGTGTGTTGTATGTCCCCTCTAATATCTCTTGTAAACCTGATGGTTACCTTCTTCTTCATGGGCTTATACTTTACTTTTCTTGGTTCATAATCCATTGGGTTATTATCTCTTCAATAACCCTTGGTCTTAGCCCATTTTATTAATCTTGGTATACTTTAGGGTTATATTGGGTAACCCTAAAGCCAACTCTTGGTCAACCCAAGTTAACATGTGATCAACCAAGGTCAACCCCCCTTTGGGTCTAACGTTGGGCTATGGGCTTAGCCCAGTAACTCGGATATAATTCCGGTTACCGTTCGTAGTCGGCTTGATTACCCATTTTTACCTTAAAACTCCATTTCATTATTTTTGGAAAACATTATATAGTTATCTTCCAAAAATCTCATTAATTTGCTTGTAAAAAGCTCTTACTTCATTACTCTTGAAAATACTTGTCTAAAATCATCACTTTCTTTACTTCTTAGAAAAATGTGGAATTTCAATTCCAAACTCTTAAAAATCCCACCCTCTTCTTGAAAAATCTCATTTTCCTTTAACTTATGGAAAATCTCATTTTCTCTTTAACTTGAGAGCTTTGGGTGAATAATCCCAAAAACTCTAAAAATTCATTTTCTTAAAACGGAACTTCATAAAATCATTACGGATTGAAAATCGCCATTGGAACGGTTTTCGTAGTCAAAATAACATTTTAGAGACATTTTACATTTTCTAGAAAACGTTTTTGTAAACCATAGTGCTGGAAATTCTCAGATTCCCTGAGCACTCTTCGTAAAAACAACCCAGATTAAAAATCCATTCATTATCTGAAAAACTTGTCTTCACGAAAGTTGTAGCTATCGAAAAATGCTAAAACTTTTGTGTTTTGCACAAAATCCAGTTCTGGCTAGATCAGTACCAGTTTTCGTTTGAATGTGGGTGATCCTGAAAAACGGAGTGAAACTGACTCCAGGAGTTAGCCACGGGTTTTCATAAAAATGAAGGCCTTTGGAGCCTTATTTTGAGATTCTGACCACGTTAATCTCTAGTAAAAGTTGTTCCGAACAACTTTCGTGTTTTAACTTTTAGCCCGTTCGGCCTCTAAGGGCCTGATATTTTCTCTTTCCCGAAACTGGCCAGTTTCGACTCCGAAATGGCAGTTTCGGTTGTTAATCCGGTTTTACGTCCTAGTTCGCGGATTCTAACTCGACCGATCATATCGGGAGCTTAAACATTAAACAAGCAACGTATCTAACGTCCCATGCATACATTCTTGCCCATCCTTCACACCCATGCAGCCCACAAAAATGTCCTTGGCTGCATGGTGTTCTATCCTTGCATCATTCATCAAACTAGCATCACATTCATCATTTTTCTTCAAGCAAATCAGCCACTGCCTTAGGGCTAATTTGTGACCAAAATTTAGGGACTTAAATAACACATCTAGCATGCATCCTAGTCATATTTTAAGCATAAAATCATGCAATCAAATCATCACAAATAAGCCAACCAAACCCTAATCCCTATCAAGCACATACACCAAAAATCTTGGCTGAAAAAGGAGATGGACTTATGTCCTTACAAACCCATCTTAAACCATCATAAAAATGCTTATCTTGAGCTTAAATCCAAGATTAGTTTAAGGGGTTACCTTAACCCAAGTTAGGGTTTTGAAAAATCCTCAAAACTTCTTTTGGTTCCTCCTTGGTTTGGGGGCTCACGGATTCACCATGCAAAATAGGATCCAAACACTTTTTGTTAGTTCTTTCTAGCTCATCAAAACTGAACTTTATAAGATGAGAAATCCAAGTTTTTCTCTTACCTTTTTCCGTCCTCCATGCTCGCGGATTTTTTTGCTCCAAGAAGCACCAAAAATCTTTTCTTGGTTCCTCTTGCTAGAACCGAACTTCAAGCTTGGTTTACCCCATAAATTTTTCCAGATTTTCTTCACCATTTTCACTCCTCTAACCCATGGTTTTGTGCCCTAAAATGGGTCTCCATGGCTCACAAAAACTCTCTTGATTCTCCCTTAGAAAACCGAACACACACATGCACAAGCCATCTTGATTTTTTTTTTCCAGATTTCTCTCCTCTTCCTCTCCCTCTCTCCCACGGATTTCTTCTTGCAAAACTGGCAGAAATGATGGAGGAAATGAGAGGGGGAGAGCTGCCGAATGTGGTGGAAAAAGGGAGGGTTGATTGTCTTGCTTTTCTCCTCAAAAGTAGCTTTATGTCAAGTCTATTCCATCCACCTTGCTGCAGCCGAATCCAAGGCAGGGAGATGGCTTGCTTGCTGCCGAAAATTGAAGGGGAAAGGAGGGGGACATGCAGCAGATTTTGTGGAGGAAAAATGGGGAAAAGCTAGCTTGCATTTGTTGGCTTTGTTGACCCACCTTTTTCCCTTAAAAAAAGGGCTTTATCACATGTGTTGCTTTTCCTTGTGTGCAGCCGAATCTTGAAGGAGAAATGGGGGGCCTTGTGTCCGGATTTTGAAGTGGAAAAAGGGGAAGTAGATGGCTTGCATTGACCAACTTTTTCTCCTTAAACCAAGGCTTTATCACATGCCTTTATTTTCCTTCTTTCTTTTCTCTTGGTGCAGCCGAAAATGAGGAAGGGCTAGGGGCTGCCTTGTGCCGGATTTTTGGAGGAGTAGATGGCAGAAAATTCAATGAAAGAGGTGTGGTAGTTGGTCCTTAATTCATGGCTTTATGTCTTGTCTTGTTGTCCCCTTAATTTTTGGCTTTTGCTTTTGCTTTCTTTCCTTGTAATTGCTGACCATCAAGGGGAGGATGGGGGCTATTGGGTGCATTTTTGGAGAGCCAAGTGGCACTTAAATAGGTGATGGAGAGGACACCACACTTTACCAAATTTAGTTCACATCTAATGAGATCATTGGGGGACATCCTTCCTTAAATTATGGCTTCCTTTCATGCCTTTTCTTTTCTTTCTTCTTTCCTTTGTGTCACACAGATATAAAAAATATTGTGCTCCATAATTTTGATCCAAAAATTATTCCTTGTAACATTGGACCGAAAACTTTCTTTCTCCAATTTTTCGGAGACCTTTTTGCCCTTTTAATCTTGACTCGGTGTGCTTGATTTCTAGGGTGGTTTTTACGGCTTATTTTTACTTTTTTGACCATAGGAAGTCTTTGCAGTCTCTTTTTACGCTGCATTTCATCATTTTTCGAGTTCAAGATTTTTGACCCGTCCTTGGTCAAACTTTGACTTTTTGGTCAACCCTTTGACTTTCTTAAAATTTCATCATTTTTCATTCTTTTTCTTTCCTTTTCGTCCTTTTTGACTCAAAATGCCGTTTACCAACCTCGGCATTTTATTCCGAGTCTCATATCCGGTTTAAGAGAAAATTCTAACCTTGACTAATAAAATTACGAATTTCACATGGCCATTCATAATTTTCCATGAAATATCATAAAAACACATCATGCGAACTTCTAATTTCTAATAAAAAGAGAAATCGTAAGTCCGTGAAAATTCCGGGTATTACACGAACAATTAATTTGGCCCGCCATATTTAAGTGCAATTACACTATTGCCATTAATTTAGTTCAAAAAAAATTTTCAGCACGAACAATAACTAGATATGTACATGTCAATTAGTACTAATTAAATGATTCATATAATTTATCATTTTATAAATTTTGCTTTAATAGTACCTCATTTAATCCTCTTAAACTCCCGCTTCAAGTTTGTTTTAATTTAACTGAGAAAAAAAATATTTTCCATTAGAAAAAAAAAAAACGTTTTCCCATTGAAAAAAATTAAGAAGTTTTTCTTGGAAAAAAAAAAAAAAAAGGAAAGCAAACAGCACTACGTATTTGTTTACTTATTTATTTGTGTTTTTGGCTAAATGTTGTTTTAATTTAAGAAGAGCAAAATCTTTATACCACAAAAATTCAAGATTCACCAGAGATTTAACAAAAACAAAATAAGATTAATGTAAAATACATAGAACTTAGTATTTTTTTTTTTCTTAAAAAGAACTTGATGGAGAAAATTTTAGAGTTTAAAAAATTGAAATTAGAGTTACAAAAGATGCGAGTGTACATATGGATTTTGAAAAATAATATATTTTTATGAGAACTGTGGTATATGTATAATGGTTTATTTATCATAATAAAGACAAGATATAGTTAAGTGGAATATTTGTAATTAAAGAGTGCAAATAATGGAATTAGTTTTTAGATAATTGCACAACCAACCCTAATTACCAGGAAAAAAAAAAAAGAAAAAAAAATGTAACGCTTGAAGCCATAACCCAGTGTGACTGAAGGAGGCAACCGATAGTGTGTTGAAGAACTAAGAAGGGAAAAAAAAAAAAAATAATAATAATAAAAAAAAAAAAAAAAGAAGAAGAAGAAGAAGAAGAAAAAAAAACGTAAAGCTTGAAGCCATAACCCGGTGTGACTAAAGGAGGCAACCAAGTGTGTGTTGAAGAACTAAGAAGGAAAAAAAAAAAAAAAACAAATAAGTAAATAAATAAGTTAATGATATAACCAATTTATGTTTAATTTTATTCCATCTAATCGTAAACAAAAGTTAGCTTCTATGGCATTTCGCATCTGTTTAAAGTTTGTTTTAAGACTACCGAGCAATGAAAGTCTCAATTTTAAATTTTTTTGTCGAATTGTTTTAATTTTAATTTAGTATGATGTACAAAGCAATGAAGGATGTAGGCACATACTTTATGCGTATTTTTATAATTTTGAGTGGATATAGTAATTTTTATGTGATCATAAGTTACCTTAGATCCATGAGAAAATAAACTAAAACGTGATATTAAAACAAGTGATAAGGTGAATATTGCTAGTATTTCTTCTGAAATATGCTTTGAGTATCAAATAGAATGAAAATTTGATGGTTAAATATAGAAAAATTATTACTTAACTACAGACACCAACTCTAATATAAACTTTTGAATACCAACCTATATTGGATATGAGTTATCATTTTATTATTATTATTATGATTATGATTATTATTATTATTATTGGTAAGGATTTAAAGTATTGTCACATTTAAAGCTCAACGTTCATGTTAATTATATATCATATATATATTTTTAGAGATCTCTAATCTCATTTTTCTCAATGAAAATTTTAATTTTGTTGTTTGTGATCAAATTTGATTTCTGATTGGGATGAGTATTCTTTCAATTTTTATGATTAAATTTGTGCATTTTGTGTGTCTGTGTGTGTTTTTATTTTATTTTATTTTTTTTTACTTCTACTATTATAATTGCATATTCTTGTTCAACTTCTAAGTTCAAAATTTTCTTTTAATTATCTACATTATGAAAATTTTTAATTATAACTCAATACGTACATCGCATGTACCTCAATTAGTGGTAGTAAAAATGTGTTTCTCAAAAAAAAAAAAAAAAAATTGTGGTTGTGGAAATGGAAAAAAAAAAAAGTTCTTTAAATTTGCCTGGAGGGAAGATTGTGGTTAAGTGTGTAATAACTGAAATTTTTACGGACTCGTAATTTCTTTATATATAAAGAAATTTAAGTTCGTACTATGTGTTATTATGACGTTTCATGGGAATTATGGATGTCAATATGAAGCTATGATCTAATTTGATTATCTGAGTATGTTTGAGTTTTTATAAGTATTATGAGACTCAATGATTGTTTATTAAGTCAAGGATAAGGCCTTATGGTGATAAAGGCAGAATCATAATTTATGGTTTGTCCTGACCGATGAATGATCAGGATAATTTACGACATGATTAAGATGGTACTGCCGTATTATAAGCAGTATTGAAATTATACTGTGACCAACCGTCATTACGAATACAGGTTAAGAATAAGGAATGTGATCACTCTAGAATAATCAGGAATAATATTTGGAGCAATGAGAACTAAGTAGCTTCTAATCCTAATAAAAACCTATATGCAGTTCAGTTAAGTACAGATAAATTCTAGACTATATTCCAGTAATACTGTACTACTAATAGTTAAAATAGTATTTGTAGTCTTTGGATTATTAAGAAAATAGACTACGTATTAGTCAAAAGTTTTGCTGTTTTATTGTTTTTTTAATGGTATTTTGAGTATGATCAAGAAAATATGTTGATTTAATATAATTATAACATTGTGAAACAAAATACACGTCTTTAAATGTAAGGTATAATTTGTTTTTTTATATGATATAAAAAGGTAAATAAGTCAAATATGTTTTTGCTTTTAAAGGAATAAAAGGTATAAATATATATATATATATTAAGTGTAATATAATGATAAAAAAAATATAAAAATTCAAAATAGTTGATATATTCGCAAAATTCAGAGTCTAAAAATGTAAATAACCTTTTACGTAATGTTTTTCCCACACAAATAACCTTGTCTTATTCGGAGACCTTTTTTTCTTTTTTCTTTTTTTTCCCTCCTCTTTGTACTTGACCCCTTCCTCTGCCCCAAGTCTTTCCCTCTTGGACAGGTCGTCTCCTCCGGTCGTCGCTGGTATTTCCTCTTATCTTCCGTTCTATTTATAATCTGTTCATTAAATCTCGTTTACTCTGGACACTTCGGATTTTATCGACTGATCAGCTGCTATATGATCCAATCCATTTAGTTTCAACGGACTGAACTTTTGAAGTAAGCACCATTCTCTGACAATTCTTCTTTAGTTTCAGCATATACAATTCCTTTGTGTTTGTGTGTGTGTAAATATAAATATAGCAACTTTCTTACATGTGTGTGTATATGTATATATGTGTATGACAGTCGGATAAGTCTAGTAGTTGTAATATTTTATTAAATATTTTTTAATTATTAACCAATTTACATATAATTTTTTTTTATTTAAAACCTTGTAGCATAAATTATTTAAAACTATTAATCCAAAGAATAGGTATCATTAAAAAATGTTATAGTGGAATCAACTAGTTGTTACTGTGGAATTATGATAATGTGAATATATATATATGTGATGTGTATTATGTTGTATATTCAAGAACTCAACATATTTGTATCTTGTATTTGTAGTTTTCTTCTTGCATATTTACCACGAAAGCTCGTCAAAATCAGATTTGAGTTCTTGATCTTGATAGCTTTTCTGGGCCATGTTTGTCATTGTGTTTTACCAAGAAAGCAGGGGCATGAGAAAGATCCTGAAAGAAATTCGTAAAATCGGTAGTTTAAGATTTTTTAGATATTTATGTACTTGGATAACTAACCTTTTAGAAAAGATATTTATCATTTTGGAGAGCTTTAAACGGCTCAAAAGTCATAAACCGGTCTTCCGAGAAAGTCGGATGATCAGGACACACGCCACGGAAGAGGTTTCATTTCTTTGACCCTAAAACCTCTAAGTTGTAATCTGTCTACACTTCCTGGGTGGACATAATGAGAACATATATATATATTATATGTATATATATTATGTAGTAAGAGCATTATTCCTCAATTAATACTAGGACTTTATGCTTGTGCAGCAAACATATTTGCATTGTTTCAAATTCAAGTGAAGAAGTCGCAGACAAAATCGTGAAATGGAAGGGAGCAACCCCGTTTCTTTAGATCAAGAGCATCAGCCTGACGAGCTTGCGACATCATTGACAAGAAAATTAAGGAACTTGTCACCATTGCCCTTTCGATGTTGCATCTACAGGGTCCCGGAGCGTCTACGTCATGAAAATGCAAGGGCCTATACCCCAAAGGTTGTCTCCATTGGACCACTTCACCATGGTGCCGAAGGTTTGAAGGCCATGGAAAAACATAAGATGCTTTATCTCAAAAGTTTTCTCAAGAGAACAAAACTAAGCATGGAGGATTACGTTAAGTTCATCAAGCAAAGGGAGCAGAAAGTGCGTGATCATTACGATGAAGACTTCGAACAAATGGGAAGCGACCAGTTCGTGGAAACCATCCTTGTGGATTCTGCCTTTGTCGTTGAGATCTTGTGGAGGAACCACTCCAAAGAAGGGGCGCATGGAAATGACCGAATATTCAACAAGCCTTGGAAGATTATGGACATAAGGTACGATATGATGCTGCTGGAAAATCAGCTTCCGTTCTTTCTTTTTGAAGATATTTTTAAGCTAGCGAAACTAAAGGTTCTTCGGGACAACGTTAGTGATGGTGATTGTCCAAGTATCGAGAAATATTTCCTCATTAAGCTGACCTACGAATTCTTTAAATTTAAAGCTTACTTGGGGGATATAGAGGAAATCTTTAGCAGGATAAATTCTTCCAAGATCAAGCATTTTGTTGATTTCCTCAGAAAATGTCATGTACCGAGACCGTTACCACCTGTTCGTGAAATTCAGACACTAACTATACCCAATTTGACGGAGCTGTACGAGGCTGGGGTCAAGTTTGAGGCGAAACCAACTGGAGGATTGTTTGACATACAATTCCGCGAAGGAACTTTGTTGATTCCTCACTTGATCATACGGAAGTTCACCCAGAGCTTTATTCTGAATCTGCTCGCATTTGAGCAATGCCATATGCTTGAGTACTGTTACATCAATGATTATGTTTTCATCATCGACCGCCTCGTTGACACGACCAGGGCCGTTCAGTTGCTTGTTCAGAGTGGAGTAATTGAGAGTAACTGCCAGATAACCAAGAGGTGGTAACATCCATTGATAAGCTTGTCCGTGGAAGTTTCTCGTGCCGTAAGCATTTCTATTTTAATGATCTCTGTGATGGCTTGAACGCTTATTGTAGCAACCCCTGGAACACATGGATGACAACCTTAAAACAACAATATTTCAGCTCTCCGTTGACCATTTTTTCTGTTGCCGTGGCTTCTGCAGTCTTCATACTCACTGTCATCCAAACAGTGTGTTCGTGTGGAGTTCCGTTTAAGAAGTAGAAAATATGTTCTTCCGAGTTTTGCTCTATGATTAGAAGCAATGGAAAATAGAAAAGTAGAATTATAGAAGGGTATTAAGAAAGAAGAATTCTCTTTTTCTTGCTTCTTTAAGAAAACTTAGAACTTCAAACGAAACTCCAAGTAATGTATTTATGAAATATTGTTCAATATGTGTGCCTGCTGGTTGATTATGAATTGGTAATGAAAATCCATTTTTTCTTTTTTGTTTTGTGAAACAAATTCCTATTTGCAACATCAGCAACTCTTCAACTTTTTATGGTTTTTTAACATTCTTTCCCTTGTATATCATAGTCTGGCCAACTCATCAATAACATTTTTTCAGTCTTCAAATGCGATTCAACCTTTTAACACTTTTTTTTTAATAATTTTTTTCCCTTCTACTTTCTAACTGGAATTCCTAAAAGAAAAGTTTGCTGAGAGAGATATAACCGTATGTTAAAAAAACAAAAAAACAAAAAAAACAAAAAAAAAAAAAAAGGAGCACATGTGAAATAAATTGGGACAAGAAAACCAACATCATAAGGTTAACACAGTAACACAAAATCAGGCCATAAACAGCTAGAACAATCAACCATGTTCATGCCGGAAGTATAGCGAACTTAATGTATGAAATGATTTATTTAATGACTTATTGAATCAAGATCGGTCCCTAGTTTGAATCATCGGGGTATCTGCCTACTCCTAAAGCCGAAAATGCAATTATAAAATAGTTATAATCATAATTATGATAATAATAATGTTAGGAAGAAGGCAAGAATTAGATTTGTAACGTGTGAAGGAGAACAGAGTAGTGTTAAAGAGTAATCAGCAGACAGCAGCCACTAGCATTTACGATCTCGAAGAGGCATAACCTGTTTTGATTAACACCTTTAAAGTCGAAGGGATGACATTGACAAAGATTTTGATCTATTAAAAATTGGTGCAAATACAACAATTATGACACTATTACTATTTTGAAGCTTTTATCCGAACCGTTTAGACACAAGAAAATTTCGTGATGAATTAAGGAAGCAGAATTGGAATGCAATGTATCAAGTGCTGATACTATTTTGAATAACAGGACATGTTTTTTTATGAACATGTTAAATAAGAAAACAAAAAGAAAAATCACTATAAAACCTTAAACTCTGTTAAATAATTTAAAACTTTATAGCCAGCAAAAAAAGAAAGAAAGAAATTTTAATCTTGATAAGCAGCTTTTCCTGAACAGTAGGATATTTCCGTAGAAACAACGTAACAGAGCGATCTAATGCTTCTCTTGAACTAATTAACAACTTCTTAATCTATCAGTAAGTCAAAAAACTTTTGTAGCAGTTGCTCAACACATTTTCCCCCATCTAGCACAATCCGGCTCATTAAAGAACAAGATTTCATAGTCTACGGGAGCAATTCAACCTCCGAAGTTTTTCTACATTTGAGACACCTAAGAAACAAGTTGTTTGAGATAAATATATGATAAACACGATAAAACATCGGTGAGAAAAGGCAGAACAGTCAAGTTCAAATAGTCAGGAAATACAATAGCATTTCAAGCCCAAACACATACACAACATAAATAACACAAAGACCGGTACTCTCTGTTACCGAAGATAGAAAGAGAACCACAAATCCAAAGAGCGAATTGCTTTGCTCAACAGCACAGAGTCTACATAGTTTACAAAAGGAGAACAAACCAAAAGCCTTGAGCAGCAAGAACGACCTACTGAGTTCACACCGGAAGTAAAGTAGCAAATATCTGAAATGATAATTTCCTGACAGATTCAGTCCAGCTTCATCAAGAAGTTTGAATCCTTGAGGCCTTAGACAGCACATAAAAGCCTAAAATTGAAGTATAACATATATATGTGAATATATATACATACATATATATATATATATATATATAAGAAGTTAGTAAGAGGTCGTGACATAATTTGAAAGAGCTGCAAAATAAGAGTGCAAAAACTTACAGAGTGGTCAGCAGTTACAAGTGCTCAAGACCTCAGAGATACGTTGTCTGTCATGATGAACAAACTTTAAAATGGAAAGAATATTATCAATGAATGTGTTAATCAAGAACATAGAGAGCGAAATCTAAAACTGGTAAATTTATTGTCATTTTGGTCCTTTTCTCTGAACCATTCAGTCATGCGAAAGAAATTTTAAGAAACAAGGCAGTGGGATTAAGTTGACATTGAATACCATGATATATCACTTTCTTTTTAGAGGAGAGAGTTAATTAGCTAGTTTTGTATTTTCAACTATTTTTGTTAATTAGGAAAATGAATCACTGAAAAGTTTGTTAAACGGAACAATGAGGGTGGGATGTACATACTTTGGTTAAGAAAAAATACGAGGTTTTTTTTAAACAAAAAAAAAAAAAAAGGCCAAAATAGAGAAGGGAGACATAGAACGAACCAGAAAATCCTCAATGTCATCACTGAATGCAGAACCCTGGTAACTGGAGAAACTTGACTGACCGACATCGGGCCATGCAAGAAGAGACAGTGCACCTTGTTCTATGTCCAACGCCTTTAGTCCTTGCAACTCTCTTAGAACAAGCAGCTTGAGTTTTTGAAAACCACCTTTCTCAAAATGAAGTTGCTCTCCCTCGTATGCCTGGTAGAGCCCAAGAGACTCTAGATTAGGCAAGCCGCAGAGGTATTTTAACGGGTCATCAGTTAACCTTGTGTGTCTTAAGGAGACCACGCGTAGACAATGAAGACTCAAGATCCCAGCTAGCAATTTCTCTACTTGGACATACCGAACATGACATGGCAAACCACGTATTAAGGACAAAATGTTGACAACATCAGTGTGTTTGACCTTGTCGCTTATGTATAAAATTTGAGTTTCAACGTAGTTAATACAGTATCTAAAGACATATCGAACACATAGAGTTTCTGCAGTCAATCCTGAAACAACCAATTCTTCCAACCACACCGTTCCTTTGACAGTCTGAAGGGCGTGATTGAAAATCCTCTCGACGCTGACCCTCTTTAAAACGTTGTTGTTGTGTACATCATTGGCCTTTACTTGTGTAGTCTCATGCATTAAGCCGGGGGCTGGGAATAGTTCGCAAGCTACGACCAGATTTCTCTGAATCAGCTCACGTAAGTACTCTTCAGCAACTTCTTCTAATGTCTTTCCTCTCTTCTCTTCTATGAAACCCTTCGCAATCCACGACTTGAATAAGTCGTCATCGGAAATTAAAGTGTCCTCTGGAAAGCTCCTTAAAAGTGAGAAACATGATTGCAGTGCAGAAGATAGATCATCAACACAAAAAGAGAAGATTTTTGAAACATTTGATAGGTGGGGATTGGATATAAGAGCAGAAGAAAGCTGCTTTTGCCACTCTGACACCGTACTCTCTTTTGTTGACAATAAACCAGCTATGGCTACAATTGCACGCGGAAAGCCTTTGCATAGTCCAAGAATCTGGGGCGCTAACTGCTCTAACTCCAGAGGACAATGCCTCTCAGTGTCATATTTGAATGCTATTCTACAAAAGAGTTCCCAAGATGCTGTTTCAGATAACGGTTCTAGCTTGTGAACATGATCGACTGAGCTTTCTTTACAGGAAGCAGCAATTGTGTCGCAATGTGTAGTGATGATTACCCTACTGCCATGGCCGTTATCAGGCAAAGCATCTTTCATAACATTCCAAAATTCTTGTTCGCATATGCCATCAAAGACAATCATGTACCTTTCTGACTGCAAAAGTTTTCTCAGGATGCTAATTAGCTCTTGCCCCTGCAGCATGTCAACTTCCCCCACGTCACAGCTTCCTGACCCGCGGATCCTCTCTATTATGATCTTTAGCAGCTCCTCTACCTTGCGTGACGGAGAAACATATAACCAAGCACGGAAACCAAAGTGTCGCCTTACGGCTTCATTGTGGAAGACTTTCCCTACAAGAGTGGTCTTACCAATTCCACCTGCACCTACAAGTGAAATAACTGCCCGCCTGGAGTCTCGGTCCATTAGCATTTGTATCAAATCATTTGTTACAGAATCGATGCCCACAATGCATTTGTCGAGGAAAGGGGAAACAAGTTGAGGGTGGTACCCCGCAACAATTGTTGTGGTGCTGCAGGATCCACGCTCCACTAAGTTATGTCTCCGACCTCTTTCCTTGATTCCCCTTAATACTACAATGATATATGCAATGGTGAAAGCAAGATTGCCATGACTATTCAACTCACCGATCGATTGACCTGCTTGGCGAAGGAACTTAATCAATCCAAGTCGATGGGGTCGTCCTAATACTTGAAGAAAATTCTCCTCCAAAAGATGTTTTAGGAGCTCAGCCGCGTCGATTGCTTGTTTCAACCAATTCGTCACTGCTTGACTCAACACTTCTTCCTCTGACTCCACTTCGAGAATAATCTTGATAGACTCCAGCTCCTCTTTCATTCTCTGGACTTGTCTGTAAACCTCGGTACCTTCTTTCTTTTCTCCGGTTAACAGCGAAGCAAGCTCACCGATCACACGAGACATCGACCGATCTGCTAGTGTAGTAAAACAGAATCCCATTTCTCCTTTACTACAGATTGATCTATCCAAAATGACTAGGCAGCAATTAGTAGGATGACTCACTGTGGAAGAGCGACATGAATCGATTCTTGAATGAGCAAATGTAAACTTCTCTCCCACTTACTTTGTTGACTCTCCTGTCGCAAGTCTTGTGGTGTGGCGGGCCCGGAGGCCGTGTTATACACTTCCGAGAAGGTGCTTGAACAATCAAACATAACGTGTTATCATTTTTTATTTACAGTAACGGGTTGTCCTGTTCAGCTTTTTCAACCGAAAGGACTTCGGGGTCTGACACTTTCGCTAGTCTTGTGGTGTGAACGGCCTGCAGGCCGTGTGATACACTTCCGAGGAGGTGCTTGAACAATCAAACATTAGATGTTATCATTGTTTGTTTACGGTAACACGTTATCATGTTCAGCTTTTTCCACTGAAAGGACTTCTGTGAGGACTTTATGGGTAGTTACAGTTGATATATATTTTTTAATATTTATCTTTAAAATATGTTTTAATGAAATAATTAAAAAAAAGTTTATTTTTCAAGTCTTGTTTTAAAATATGTCTATTTTTAAACAATATTATGGATATGTCTATTTTTCAAGAAATAAATATCTATAAAATAAATTTTGTCCTTTTATTATAATTGACATCATTCATTTTTTATACAGATTCTTTTATTTTTCTTTTATTTTTTTTGTTTTACTTTAATGATGAATATTTTTTGTTGATAAATGTGAATTACCTTTACTAAATCAAAATTAGTTATAAACACCAAAGTAATTATAATAAATTTAAAATATTCACTATAAAGATGATGATTCAGACCAAATAATAAATATAACATCAAATATTTAAGATAAAGATTGATAAAATTAAAATATTCACACTTTTTCATATACAAAGCCAATGAGTTTTTTTACAAAAAAATCTAGTTGATTGAGTAATATTTCACGACCCGACTTTTCGGACCGTTAACTAGCTTACCTATTTTTAATTCATTTAGACTTAACACTTATTTATGTTAGGTTCCAAAAATAAAGAATTAAAAAAAAAACAAATCATATTCGTACTATAAGAGTTAAATTTACTAAAATTTTTAATTGAGAAAATTAAAAATCTATAGATAATAAATATCCTATTCAAATTCGTATTTAAATAATATTTAAAAAGATATAATACTATGTGAGTTAAAAGGAAAGAATCTGAAGTCTTTTTTTCTCGTAGAGTACTTCTACTAGTTTGGTAGTACCAAAATATTAAAAGCATAGTTATAAATATAGTCGATACAAAATAATTTAAGAAGTCTAAATGCGGAAATTAAATTTGTGGTAATATCCCATTATGACGCCCTAGAAATTCATAAACTTGATTCATGAACTATTATCATGAATTTCTTTCATTAATATACTTCTAATTAATTATTTTTATGAATACCAAATTTCAAGATCACGAATGATTGGATATGTATCATCAGTATGATGATGTCAATGATCTGACAATGTTGAGTTTCTCTATTTAAATGAGAACTTATAAATACATAAAAGATGAGTTGAACGACATATAAATTTATATAAAAAATTTATTATGTCGTATTAGAGGGATAAATATTAATTTTTGGGAAGAACCAAAATTTTTATTAGTAGGTTAATTTAATGATCTTAGTGTTCATCTTGGTCATATCAATAGTTAAGTTTTGAGAGTATGATTGGGAAATTGATGTGTCACATAGATAGGTATTACATAATTCCTTTGAAAAGGAAATGATAACATGAAATTTCTAGGTATTACAAGCATTATCGTCGGCGGGTGGCGGATGATCACCATCTGCAGCCTCGGCCTGTGCGGCAATCACCTCAGCCCTCAAAATGTTCTCAATCACGTGTCCAATGGTCATCTGGGGCATAGGCTCCGGGACGTGCTGGCGAATGCGTCCAGGCAATCCATTACGTAGAATCGTCAACGCCTCCAGCACTGGATAGGGTATGTCCTAAGGAACATGAGGCAACATGGCCTCCTGAAACCTCCGACAGTAATGAGCCATGGGCTCGAGTGGATAGGTGTGCCACTCAAGTACATAGCTATCATAACGCGTCTCAATCATGTCCCTATAAATATCCGGATCGCGCTGAAGTGCTCCGGGGCCGTAGTCCAATGTCGGTCCGAAACGAGCAGTCACTAGTGCACGAAAATGTGCCCATGTGCGATCAGGCATCTGAGGCTCCCCAATCGACATCCACCATAGGCGGGCGTCGCCTATCAGACATCTACTCCCCAATAAAACCTGCAGGTGAGCTGGAATATGGCTCGTGCGAAAGATCAGCTCCATGTCATATAACCACTCTGTAACGCCCCGACCTGGCGCCGGTGCGCTACTCTACTGTTTGCTACTAACTACTTACTACTGCTACTGACTACAGAAAATAATACTTACTTAGTATTGGAAAACACAGCGGAAAATTTTTTATTTTTTTTTATACCGTGCTGCTTGGCACGTAACTGTTCTAAAAATACATTTCTCAATACAACGTGTCTGAAGAATTTAAACGCGTAGCGACTTCCATTCCCCACGATTTCACATTGCCCGACCACGCTCCTCCATCTTGTATCAGAGATTGCTGAGAGGTTGCTTACCTACAGCATAAACTTAAAACAATGAGCTTTCGCTCTGCAAGTACAACTCCTATACCGCAACATATATACTACTAACATCACAACATGTCAACACTGCATAGAACATATATTGGCAACTGGTGCACTGAACATAAACTGATAAACATATGCATGAACCGGTTATGTTCATATTATGCTCTGTTATCTGCTGCTAACTTACTTACTGTCTTTCTAATTTAATCTGCTAATGGGCCCCTTACTGAGGTGAACGTATCCAGCGCGCAACCATGGACTTAAACTTGCCATAGCCCGACCCGCCCTGTGACGGGGGATACGCCACCGGCAAGTGCTGCTTGCCATCTACCTACTGATCTGCCTTTAAAGTCTATCTAAGACTTTTTGTTCTTATAAGATTTAGTGAACATGCATCATGATGTTCCTATTCTTAAATCATGCTCGCTACTGAAATCTGAACATACATACTGCATGGCATCTATAAAACATGTTATCTAAACATGGCATCTAGCATAGCATATAGCATATAGCATATAGCATATAGCACATAGCACATAGCACTGAACACTGAACACTGAACTCATGTCTAAGTAAGTATACAACTACTAGCCTATGCTGTAGGCGGCGTTGTACTTACCGTTTCTATCTCTGATGCTAAGCTGCTCCGCTTCTGCGTCTAGCTACTGGATACGTCCTGCTTAACCGAAGGACATAAGTAAGGTCTCTAATCTATGACTATAATATGTTGGTCTCCAACCAACATTCTTACATGCTTTGTTATATGTCCCCCTAACTATAAACTATCTCATGCATGGTTACACTAAGTAACCTTATCACTTTGGGTTATATCTGATAACCCCATGAAATCGTATCTCGTAACTTACTAGGTTACGTTGGATAACCTTTTCTACTAACTCTCTGCTCATAACTGAACTTGATCTCTACTAGGTTAACTCACGTTAACCTCTAAGGTTACTAAGGTCAACCCTCTTCGGGTCAAGCTTGGGTTTTGGGCTAAGCCTGGTAACTCGGGTGTAAATCCCGGTTACATTTCGTGACTACTGACTAGCAAACCTTGAACTTGAAAAACTTTACTTTCTTTAAAATCATTAAAAGAGTTAGGTAATAGAGCCCAACTTTCTTAAAATTCTTCTAAAATTTTCCTGACAGATAGAACTGCTTTTATAAAACATCTGAGGGTCGGAAACTACCTTTGGAATAGTTTCCATGTTCAAAACAATGTTTTTAAATCAAAAACAGTTTTTCCTGAACTGGTTCTAAAAAATTCTGTGCAAGGATTTCTTGTTCCCCGCGCAGTTTTCCGAAATCAGGTTGTATTTAAAAATCCCTTTGGAATCCGAAAAAGTTGTCTTCATAAAAGTTCTAGCTCTCAAAGAGTTCTAAAACTTTCGTGTTTTACAAAAAATCTGATTCTACTTAGATCAATACCAGTTTTAATTTGAAACTCGTTGATCCTGAAAACTAGGTCTGACTGGATCACTCTCGGTTTTTCGTGAAAACAGAGGCCTTTGGAACCTTATTTTGGGAAACGGTCCGCGTTGCCCCCTAGGAAAAACCCTGTTCTACAACTTTCGTGTTTTAGGTTTTTGCCCATTCGGCCTCTAACGACCTGCAATTACCACTTTTCTGCGACTGGCCAGTGGGGAACCCGAACTGGCAGCCTTAACTAATTGATCCGGTTAACGTCCTAATTCGTGGTTTCTAACTCGACCGATCACATCGGGAGCTTAATGACAAATCATACAACGTTTCTAACGTCCCGCATGTTCTAACATGCCTTCCCAACGTACCCATACAGCCCTACTAATCCGGTTGCACAAACCATGGCTGCATGGTTCTATCTTCTAGCATACATCAACCATTCAAGCTATAGCATGCCAAAACAATCAAACTAGCACCCTAACATGCATTCTTGCTCTTACTAACATACTTGGGGACATATAACTTCATTCATGCTTCTAACATGCAACCTATGATCAATCAAACATAGGTATGAAAACATAAATGCATAATTGAACCAACCACCCCTTAAGCTAGCAAATCAAGCATAAAACTTTAACTAATGGGCACAAAAATAAATGAGCTTATGCTCTTACAAACCATAGCTCAAAATACATTTAAACTTTACTTTAAAAAGTTTAAATGAAACTAGGATTAGGTTTTGAAAATTACCTCTTGAAAAGGGTAGGGTTGCTCACGGTTTTGGACCCGAAAGACACCCCTCGGCTCTAGCACCTAGATCCGGTTTCTAGCTCACCAAAATGGCACGAAATTTGACCACAAATCAGCCCTCCCTATGCACGGCTTGGCTGCTCAAAATCAGCCCCAAAAACTGAAATTTTCCTGCTCCTAATCCCACAAACCCGTGGGCTGCTCACAAGGAGATTTTGACTCCAAAATCTCACCCGAAACACTCCCTCATGCTTGCTCTCTCAAACCCAAATTTTTTTCCCAAAAATTTGTGGATTCTCCCACTAATTTCCTGCACCAAACCCACGGTTTCTACCTTGGAAGATGGTTGGAAAAATTCTAGTACACCCTAAGGTTTCACTCACATAACCGAAAATTTTTTTCTAAGCTTGGATCAAAAAATTTTCTTTGGTTTCTCTCCCACAATGGCTCTCGGATTTTGGCTGAGAAAATGGGCAGAGTTTAGTCTCATTTCTTGAATAAAAATGGGTATGAACACTTCTATTTATAGACAAAAGCTAAACTTTCAAAAATTAGACTTTCACCCCTAACTTTTTGAAAAATCATCCCTTCTTCCATAAGGTGGCCGGCCATGCCTTGTAGAGCAAGGTTTATCTTTTGGTGACTCATCATAGTGACATCATCCATGTGACATCATCAATTTTTCGAAAATTACACTTTTGCCCCAAAACTTAAAATCTTTACAAAAATGCCACTGTTGGCCGAAAATCTTTTCTTGGTGAACAAGCAAGAATTTTCTAGAATAAGACACTTGTCTTATCTAGCTTGGCTCACAAAATTTTTATGATATCATAATTTAAAAACGATGATGTCATAATTAAAAAGCCCTTTTTGACTATTTTTGTGAAAATAACTTATTTTCATACTGAACATACTTAAATTTCCATACTGTGACTACTAATATACAGTATGGATTTTTATACTGCAGTCCAACTTTTTATCTGTGAAAAATCGGACTGAAAAAATATTTTTCTTCTTTTCTGAAATCCTTTTGCTTAGTGCCCTATTTTAGCGTGCTTGATTTTCCTATGGTGGTTTTAGCTCTTAATTATGCTGTTCTATCTAAAACTGAGCTTCTACAGTATTTTTCTCATACTGCAGATCCTAAAAATTTATACTGCTGCACATTTGACCATTTCGGGTCAAACTTTGACTTTTCTGATCAAAGTTGACTTTCTTGGTCAACACTTTGACTTTTCTAAAATGATGCAAAAATCGTCCCTTTCATTTGAAAAGGCCAATTTCAAGTCTAAACTTTCATTTTTGAGTCCTGTAAAGCTATACGGACCCATCTCGCATAATAAAGTTCTAAATTGAACTTTTTCGTAAATGCCTCACGACATACATTCAACTCCTTCTAAGGAGGAAATAGAGACATAGAAATCTTAGGTATCACAATCTACCCTCCTTAAAAATTTTCGTCCTCGAAAATTCGAACGAACTGGTGTAGCTTTTCTGACTGGCCTTCTGTTTTGGGGTGAAATGTCGTACTAAACTTCAAATTCGACCCCTTAGCTGCGTAAACTCTTGTTCATAGTCATGAAGTGAAGCGTCCTTCGCGATCTGGGATGCTCGATCTCTGCACTTTGCGTAATCTAACTATCTGAACTACTTAACCTTCTACTAACTTTTCTACCGAAAAGTAGCCTTAATCTCGGATAGGTGGGTTGATTTGGTCCATTTCTCGATAATGTCCCAAATCTTGTCGTCTCCACTTGTAGTCCTAATACGAAATCTATCGTAATCTGCTCTCGTTTTCGTGGTAGGAACGTAATTCTTCTCCTTGAAGTAGACTACGCCCTCAGCTGAAATCTCAAATTCCTTGCTCCTTACGTGTTCTGACTGTCTATGTTGCCTTCTGAGGAGTCCCGCAGCTGCTTGTAGCGGCTAAACCTCCACTTAGCGTACTAACTAACGTCCCACAACGCTTTGATAGCCTCTCATAGCGTTGTAATCTATTTCTAAGATCACATCGAAATCCTAAAGCTGATCGCAATGAGATCTACAAACAACTTTCTACCATGGATAATTATGGAAATATTTTGCATTCATAACTTGATTACAAAATTTCTCCATACAGCACAGAAACTTTAAAGAAACTGTCTTAAACTATACATACTACTTCCTAATTTCTGGGCACCCTTCAAAAATATACACAAATGAGTGGCACCAGAGCTATATATTACAATAACGTCGTGGCGATAAGAGTCTACTTCATCACCACATGAGATGTTCCTGCTCCGGGATCTCCGTTAGTGTAGGCGTAAATCCTGGTCTGTGGCTCAGGAGCCTCTAGTCTTCCTTGCGCAATCGAGGGTCCGTCGAGCTGCGCTTGGATTGCGTGTAACTGCTGATTGTTGTTGTTCCGGCTCGGATTGGGGGATTCTGGATCTGGCTATTCAGGGGACAGTTCCTTGAGTAATGCCCTTCCTTGCCACACTGATAGCAAGCAGTTGACCCTATCTTGCATACTCCCGGATGTCTCCTCCCACAGTTTGAGCACATCGGGTAGTCATTGTTGCCATTTTCATTCCCTTGACTGTTCCTTTTCTGAGGAAAATTCCCTTGTTGGGCCTGGCCAGAGGGATTTCCCTTTCTCTTGTTTCTCCCCGCTTGCTTGGGATCTTGTACGGGGTTGTTCGACTGTCCTCTAGGTTGGGAATCTGAGTCTTGTCGAGACTGATTCTGCCTTGCTCCTGCTTTCTCTTCTTTCTTAGCCTTGAAAAATTGGGCCCTAGCCTCCCTATCTTTGTTTGTCCAATACTCGGCTCTAATGGCTCGACTAATGCAATCCGACACTGTCCTTGGTGGGCTACTGCCAGCACTGACTTGCTTGGCAATATCTGTCCTGAACATCTTCATCATCAGTCGCACCTTATCTTCTTCATTTTGTACTGTGGTGGGACATAATCGAGCCAGTTGCTCGAATCTTCTAACGGCTTCCATTACCGTCATTGTCTCTTGTCTGAAGCTAGTGAACTCGTCCTGCTGTACCGCAAGGACCTCTTTGTTGTAGTACATAGCGCGAAACTCATTCACAAAATCTTGCCAGGTCATGGTCATGATGTCCCGGCGCATCTGTACTGTCCTCCACCAGTGTCTTGCATCCTTCTTTAGAGCAAAGGAAGCACAGAGTACTTTCTCTTGCTCTGTAAGTTGCATGAAATCCAAAATAACTTGGACATCAATGAGCCAGTTATCGGCTGCGATCGGGTCTGTGGGTCCTTCGAATTCGGGCGCCTTCATTCGCCTGAAGCGCTCGTATAGAAGATCCTCTCGTACTACTGGCGGGTTTACTTGTACTCTAACTGGTGCCATCGGAATCTCAGCATTCCGAGGAATTTCTGGCTGGGCCTCCGGTTGAGCCTCCGGATGCACATTCGGTACTTGGGGTACTACTGGGGGAACTGGCTGAACTCTGGGCGGAACCTCATTAACTTGGGGTCCTCTGTTCATCTGAGCTAACTGAGCTCGAAGTCTATCTGTCTCCTGCTGCTGCTCTAATAACTGCCGTTGTAAGTCTGCTATAACGGTCGCGAAATCCGGCTCAGGCGGGTTAAGCGGTGCTGCTCTCCGTGTACGAACCATCTTCTAAATCCTATCGTAAGAAAAGATACTATCTTACTGTTAATATCTTCTCTTTCATTCATGACTCATCACATCATATAACTCGTACTAAAAAATCGAGATCGTGATGGAAGTGTCTACCACTTTGCCATCATACTCGAGTCGTCCTATCGTTAAAAGAAAACTAACGAGAGTCGGTCCTAAATCTAGAGATTCGATCGAAATTACGGAAAAACGTTAAAATCGGTATCCGGGCGTTCGTAGAATCGGCGTCGGCTTCTACTTCATAATCTGATATCTTCTACCGTAAAATTCGCTGGAGTCGAGTCCTTTGAAAATACGGGTCCTGCTTCGTGCTGTCGCTCCCTTGTTCTGACGTTGTCCACGATGCTCGTCAATCGTTCGGCCTAATAGCTACTAGCATTCCAACCGTAACTGTTGGAACGAAACGTCTAATCCTTACTGGCTTACTACACCTATCCTCTTGGTAGTCCCGGTCCTGCGGAATATGAGGTATCTGACCTTCTGAAATCCCTTGCAGTGATGACTCATGGACCTGTGAGGGTAAGCGTGCCTTACTACTGCTTAACTAAACTATCGTGCGTAGAATGCATCCCGACGGGTGACATTCTAGCTCCTTTCTGAATTCCTGCGTCTGCTGCTAAGCATCTGATAGCTGATCGAATTCCTCGATAAGCTTCTGTGCAGCATCTATGGAATATCTCTTCCATCTCGTACTGCGTCGTACTGCTTCAAACTGCTTCGTACTGCTTCAAACTGCTGCCTGTTGCCGTAGCGGTGACGACACCGTCCGCCACGTATCCTTGCATAGCATAGATTGCAGTCTGGAAGAAGACCGCACCGCGTCCCGATCTACTTTGATCCGATCAGGGTCCTTAACTATCGCATCTATCTTACCATACGCATAAAATAACTATTTACGCGTATTCATGAAAACTATAAACTTACTTACAATGATGGCGGCGATGGTAGGCAATTGTGAAATCATGTCGCAGGGAAACCGCTCTGATACCAACTCTGTAACGCCCCGACCTGGCGCCGGTGCGCTACTCTACTGTTTGCTACTAACTACTTACTACTGCTACTGACTACTGAAAATAATACTTACTTAGTATTGGAAAACACAGCGGAAATTTTTTTTTTTTTTTATACCGTGCTGCTTAGCACGTAACTGTTCTAAAAATACATTTCTCAATACAACGTGTCTGAAGAATTTAAACGCGTAGCGACTTCCATTCCCCACGATTTCACATTGCCCGACCACGCTCCTCCATCTTGTATCAGAGATTGCTGAGAGGTTGCTTACCTACAGCATAAACTTAAAACAATGAGCTTTCGCTCAGCAAGTACAACTCCTATACCGCAACATCACAACATGTCAACACTGCATAGAACATATATTGGCAACTGGTGCACTGAACATAAACTGATAAACATATGCATGAACCGGTTATGTTCATATTATGCTCTGTTATCTGCTGCTAACTTACTTACTGTCTTTCTAATTTAATCTGCTAATGGGCCCCTTACTGAGGTGAACGTATCCAGCGCGCAACCATGGACTTACACTTGCCATAGCCCGACCCGCCCTGTGACGGGGGATACGCCACCGGCAAGTGCTGCTTGCCATCTACCTACTGATCTGCCTTTAAAGTCTATCTGAGACTTTTTGTTCTTATAAGATTTAGTGAACATGCATCATGATGTTCCTATTCTTAAATCATGCTTGCTACTGAAATCTGAACATACATACTGCATGGCATCTATAAAACATGTTATCTAAACATGGCATCTAGCATAGCATATAGCATATAGCATATAGCATATAGCACATAGCACTGAACACTGAACACTGAACTCATGTCTAAGTAAGTATACAACTACTAGCCTATGCTGTAGGCGGCGTTGTACTTACCGTTTCTATCTCTGATGCTAAGCTGCTCCGCTTCCGCGTCTAGCTACTGGATACGTCCTGCTTAACCGAAGGACATAAGTAAGGTCTCTAATCTATGACTATAATATGTTGGTCTCCAACCAACATTCTTACATGCTTTGTTATATGTCCCCCTAACTATAAACTATCTCATGCATGGTTACACTAAGTAACCTTATCACTTTGGGTTATATCTGATAACCCCATGAAATCGTATCTCGTAACTTACTAGGTTACGTTGGATAACCTTTTCTACTAACTCTCTGCTCATAACTGAACTTGATCTCTACTAGGTTAACTCACGTTAACCTCTAAGGTTACTAAGGTCAACCCTCTTCGGGTCAAGCTTGGGCTTTGGGCTAAGCCTGGTAACTCGGGTGTAAATCCCGGTTACATTTCATGACTACTGACTAGCAAACCTTGAACTTGAAAAACTTTACTTTCTTTAAAATCATTAAAAGAGTTAGGCAATAGAGCCCAACTTTCTTAAAATTCTTCTAAAATTTTCCTGACAGATAGAACTGCTTTTATAAAACATCTGAGGGTCGGAAACTACCTTTGGAATAGTTTCCATGTTCAAAACAATGTTTTTAAATCAAAAACAGTTTTTCCTGAACTGGTTCTAAAAAATTCTGTGCAAGGATTTCTTGTTCCCGCGCAGTTTTCCGAAATCAGGTTGTATTTAAAAATCCCTTTGGAATCCGAAAAAGTTGTCTTCACGAAAGTTCTAGCTCTCGAAGAGTTCTAAAACTTTCGTGTTTTACAAAAAATCTGATTCTGCTTAGATCAATACCAGTTTTAATTTGAAACTCGTTGATCCTGAAAACTAGGTCTGACTGGATCACTCTCGGTTTTTCGTGAAAACAGAGGCCTTTGGAACCTTATTTTGGGAAACGGTCCACGTTGTCCCCTAGGAAAAACCCTGTTCTACAACTTTCGTGTTTTAGGTTTTTGCCCATTCGGCCTCTAACGACCTGCAATTACCACTTTTCTGCGACTGGCCAGTGGGGAACCCGAACTGGCAGCCTTAACTAATTGATCCGGTTAACGTCCTAATTCGTGGTTTCTAACTCGACCGATCACATCGGGAGCTTATTGTCAAATCATACAACGTTTCTAACGTCCCGCATGTTCTAACATGACTTCCCAACGTACCCATGCAGCCCTACTAATCCGGTTGCACAAACCATGGCTGCATGGTTCTATCTTCTAGCATACATCAACCATTCAAGCATAGCATGCCAAACAATCAAACTAGCACCCTAACATGCATTCTTGCTCTTACTAACATACTTGGGGACATATAACTTCATTCATGCTTCTAACATGCAACCTATAGTCAATCAAACATAGGTATGAAAACATAAATGCATAATTGAACCAACCACCCCTTAAGCTAGCAAATCAAGCATAAAACTTTAACTAATGGGCACAAAAATAAATGAGCTTATGCTCTTACAAACCATAGCTCAAAATACATTTAAACTTTACTTTAAAAAGTTTAAATGAAACTAGGATTAGGTTTTGAAAATTACCTCTTGAAAAGGGTAGGGTTGGCTCACGGTTTTGGACCCGAAAGACACCCCTCGGCTCTAGCACCTAGATCCGGTTTCTAGCTCACCAAAATGGCACGAAATTTGACCACAAATCAGCCCTCCCTATGCACGGCTTGGCTGCTCAAAATCAGCCCCAAAAACTGAAATTTTCCTGCCCTAATCCCACAAACCCGTGGGCTGCCACAAGGAGATTTTGACTCCAAAATCTCACCCGAAACACTCCCTCATGCTTGCTCTCTCAAACCCAAATTTTTTCCCAAAAATTTGTGGATTCTCCCACTATTTTCCTGCACCAAACCCACGGTTTCTACCTTGGAAGATGGTTGGAAAAATTCTAGTACACCCTAAGGTTTCACTCACATAAACCGAAAATTTTTTTCTAAGCTTGGATCAAAAATTTTCTTTGGTTTCTCTCCCACAATGGCTCTCGGATTTTGGCTGAGAAAATGGGCAGAGTTTGTTCTAATTTCTTGAATAAAAATGGGTATGAACACTTCTATTTATAGACAAAAGCTAAACTTTCAAAAATTAGACTTTCACCCCTAAATTTTTGAAAAATCATCCCTTCTTCCATAAGGTGGCCGGCCATATACTTGTGAAGCAAGGGTTTTTGGTGACTCATCATAGTGACATCATCCATGTGACATCATCAATTTTTCGAAAATTGCACTTTTGCCCCAAAACTTAAAATCTTTACAAAAATGCCACTGTTGGCCGAAAATCTTTCTTGGTGAACAAGCAAGAATTTTCTAGAATAGACACTTGTCTTATCTAGCTTGGCTCACAAAATTTATGATATCATAATTTAAAAACGATGATGTCATAATTAAAAACCCTTTTGACTATTTTTGTGAAAATAACTTATTTTCATACTGAACATACTTAAATTTCCATACTGTGACTACTAATATACAGTATGGATTTTTATACTGCAGTCCAACTTTTTATCTGTGAAAAATCGGACTGAAAAAATATTTTTCTTCTTTTCTGAAATCCTTTTGCTTAGTGCCCTATTTTACGTGCTTGATTTTCTATGGTGGTTTTAGCTCTTAATTATGCTTTCTATCTAAAACTGAGCTTCTACAGTATTTTTCTCATACTGCAGATCCTAAAAATTTATACTGCTGCACATTTGACCATTTCGGGTCAAACTTTGACTTTTCTGGTCAAAGTTGACTTTTTTGGTCAACACTTTGACTTTTCTAAAATGATGCAAAAATCGTCCCTTTCTATTTGAAAAGGCCAATTTCAAGTCTAAACTTTCATTTTTGAGTCCTGTAAAGCTATACGGACCCATCTCGCATAATAAAGTTCTAAATTGAACTTTTTCGTAAATGCCCTCACGACATACATTCAACTCCTTCTAAGGAGGAAATAGAGACATAGAAATCTTAGGTATCACACACTCGGCCAGGGACACCGTCCGACTAGTGCCGGCGAATAATAATGGGTGTGACTCGTAGAAAGAAGTCACCGCATCTCGATCTTCATCAGCATGTACCGGGTCCATCGTATCTACTCTATCATAACATAAACACATAATAAACATTTATGCAATAAAATATAAATTTTACTTACAATGATGGTGGCGATGACAGGCAGACTGTGAAATGGTATAGCAGGAACCCGCTCTGATACCAACTCTGTAACGACCCGCCTAGCCAGGCCGTTACCGTACTTATATATCTATTGACTTAGCAAAATTTAACGGAAATTTTTTTTTTTTTACACGAGCATATGAACATACATATTTTAACTGACTTACGATGTTTTGCGTACGCATATACAATAATTACATAACTTTGTTCTGCTTGAAATAAAATACTTAATAGTACAAAACGCGTAGCGGTCATGTTCCCACTTTTTCACAGTCGCTCCGCCACGCTCCTCCATCATTGCATCAGTCGTTGCTTATAGGTTGCTTACCTACAGCATAGACGTAAGACGTGAGCTTTCGCTCAGCAAGTACAACTTGTTAATTCGCGACATAACAAAATAACACATAATAGAACTTGGCATTTCTTAACATGTCATAACCTAACTGCATAACATATTTAAACATGCATGAGCCATTTATGCTTTATTATGCTTCCTTATACTTTCATAGCATACTTCCTATCTTATCTTGCTTATGGGCCCCTTACATAAGTGTACGTACCCGGTGCACAACTATGGAGTGGTTGGGGCGGCCAGACCATTTCCAACTCAAACCATAGTCCAACCCGACCTCGGACGGGTGGTACGACACTGGCAAGCTCGCTTGCCATTTTACTTGTTTTTCATGATCTCTTTCTTGATCTTGGTCTTATCTTAATCATAGGTGAACATGCTTCATGACGTTACACCTATTTGATCATATTCTAACATGCCTCATATCATATCTATGATCTCAACATTTCATATAACATACCTCATTTTAACATAACACATAGCATAGCATGCATCATATTAAACATTAATCACATGCTTGGCATATCACACAACAAACAATATAGCATATATCGAACACTATATTAACATGCTTAGGTAAGCATCACAACAAATGCCTATGCTGTAGGCGGAGTTGTACTTACCTTATGTCCGAGATATGGCTGCCTCCGTCTAGGGTGCAAATGCAGGTTATCCCCTGCTATATTAAAGGACAAAAGTAAGAGATCTTGATCTTATAGAATGTTGGTAATCAATTCAACATTCATATATCAACCTAGTTATATGTCCCCTTCATAACTTATAATAGCTTGTGGGGTTACTACAAGTAACCCTCGTGATTAGCATTACCAACCTTGGATCTTACCTTACTAGGTTACCGAGGGTAATCTTGTAGGCTAAGTCCATATATAGATACTTAGGACTAAGGCATTATTCCATTCTTAAATCTTGTTGTAACCCATAACCTACTCGGTTATTATCGGTCATCTTAAGTATTATTATCTTGATACAATATTGGGTTATATTGGGTAACCCATGGTCTTTATTAATTTGATACCATGTTGGGTTACATTGAGTAACCCTTAGTCTTACTAACCTTGGTATCATGTTGGGTTACATTGGGTAACCCTTGGGGTGACTTATCTTAAGTGAACCCTTATTGGGTTACTAAGGTCCAACTAAAGGGTAACCTATTAAGTGACTATAGGTAACCCTGGACTTTGGACCCAGTGCTATAGTTCGGGTGTAATACTTAGTTATTGGTGGTAAACTTCTTGCTTACCTCAATTTTAAGAAAACCTAAGTCTATAGTTCCACTTGTTTTCTTTAGAAAGTATAGGTGTTTCCACCACCTTTTTTCAAAAATATTCTTTATCCTCCTTATAAAAATTTGGGTTTTCTCATCAAAATATTTGAAAATGGTATTGAGGATCGGAACTGCCTTTGGAACAGTTCATTTAGTCAAATTAACAGTTTTGGTTCAAAAATACTAAATTCTTATATTTTTCTGGAAATTCTTGTACATAATTCTATTACTTCCTGTACAGTCTTTGTAAATCCAGTTACACTTAAAGATCTAGGTAGAATTTGAAAAAGTTGTCTTCATGAAACTTTTAGATCTCAAAAAATTCTAGAACTTTCATGTTTACTGAAAAACCCAGTTCGGCTTGTATCTACGTCAGTTTTAATTTGAATTGACTGGTCGTGTATCCTAGGTCTGGGCAGACCAGTCTCAGGTTTTTGTGAAAACGAAGGCCGTTGGAGCCTTATTTTGGAAAACTGTCCATGTTGTCCCCTAGGAAAAGCTGTTCTGAACAACTTTCATGTTTTGAGTTTTTCCAAATTCGGCCTCTAAAGGCCTCAAAATTCACTTTTTAGAAAACTGGTCAGGATTTACCCGAACCTGGCAGTTTTTCGGTTTAGAGTTTATTTTACGTCCTAAACATGAAATCTAGCTCAACCAGCCACCGCGGGAGCTCTAATACACACATGCAGCAGTTTTCTAACGTAAATTTTGTTTAAACACATTTTCTAACATAGCCATGCAAGCCTAATCAACTTTGAATAATTTTGGTTGCATGATTTAAGGTCATAGCATGCATATCAAGCATTATCATTACATTCTAGCAACCTAGCATAAAATTTTCATCCATAACTATCCTAGTGCAGATCAGGGGACATACCATAGACTATCATTTAACATGCAATTCACAAATTTAAAGCAAGCATGCAAAGATAAAATCAAACCACCCTTAATCTAAATCAAGCATAACCCTAAGTTTCTAGTTTTGGGCACAAAATAAATTGAGCTTATGATCTTACAAATTCAACTTGAAATACACTTAAATTTCAAATTGAAAGCTCAATTGAAAGAGATTAAGGTTTAGAATTGGTTACCTTGATTAAAGACACAAATGGGAGCTAAGGTTGATTCACCAAAAATTCTCCCTTTTTGCCCCCTCCTATGGCCGGTTGTTGGTGCTCCTTTTGCACCAAAATTATGGCTGATTTTGGGGTGGTTGTTAGCACTCAAACTAAGCCCTCCTTGACACAAAATTTGGTCACTTCCTCACCCACTCACAACCGGTTTTTGGCCCCCAAAACTGAGCCTAAACCTGCCCAAAAAAAAAAAACAGTTTTGCACGCTAGTAGAGATCTCACCCTCCAAGCATCAAAACCCCTAAGTTTCTTGAAATTTTTCTTCACTAAAGCTCACCCTTGAATGTGCAGATTTTTGAAGAGGAAATTTGGGCAGAGGTTGGCTGTTTTTCTTTGATTTTCTGCAGCAAAAACCGCCCCCCCATGGCCTATTTATAGGCAAGATTTTGGGGCATTTTTGAACTATATTTAGTTCTTCCTTTTTAAAACAACCCCATAAGTTTTTCTAATTATATTTTTGCCCCAAAGTGGCCGGCCATCCTAGCATGAGCTGTCAAGCTTATCAAATTTTTTAATCCTTTTTATTTTTTAATTAAAAACTTAATGATATAATAATCCAATGTGATGTCATGCATGAGGTAATTAGGGCTTGTTTGGCTTTTTCTCTTAAAAGCAGTCCACTTTTTATTCAACACAGATATTTTTGGTACTGAGTTCACTAATACACAATACTGTGGCCTAGTATAGCAGTCCAAAATTTATCTGTGTGAAAATGGACAGTACGAAAAATTTTCTTTTTGCTTAAAACTTTTTGGCCCAAAAATACCTATTTATTGTGTTTGATTTTTCTATGGTAGTTTGATTTCTCATCTACATTTTCTTGACCATAATTTTGGTTTTTGCAGTATATTTTCCATACCGCTCGTCATTTATCTATGTGGTCAACTCGTTGACCACATTTGGTCAACCTTTGACTTCTTTGACCAAACTTGACCTCCTTGGTCAACTTTGACTCCTTGGTCAACTTTGATTCCTTTGGTCAAATTTTGACTTTCGTTTACTTTCTTTGACCTTCTTTGACCTTCTTTGACTTTCCTTGACTTTCTTGGTCAAAGTTTGACTTTCTTGACCAACTTTGACCAATCATAAAATCATAAGTCTTCTTCATTTTTTTACCCAAAAAGTCATTTGCTTAACTAAATCATTTATAATTGAGTCTTATTAAGCTAATAAGAACTCATAAAATAACTCAAAAATCCTAATCAGGGATTTGCACAAATGCCTTTATGGCTCAGCTTGAACTTCGTTACAAGAAATTGTATTGACGAAAAATTTAGTTATTACACATCTAGCATGCATCCTAACAATTTTTCAAGCACAAATCAAGCAAGCAAACATCATGAACAAACCAACCACACCCTAATCCCTAACCAAGCACACACTAACAAATCTAGGGCTGAAAATTAAATTGGACTTATGTCCTTATAAATCCAACTTGAATCATAAATAAAAATGCTCAACTTGAACTTAATTGAAAGATTTGGGTCAAGATTTACCTTAAACCCAAGTTAGGGTTTGAAATCCCAAATCTCCTTTGTCCCTTGGCTTCCTTCTAGCTCACGGTTTTGGTCCCTAGCTAGGACACCAAAATTTTTTTCTTGGCTCCTTGGTAGATCTACTTAAAACCCGAACACTCACCAAGGATTTCCCCCAAAAATTTCAACTTTTTTCCTCTCCTTTTTCTTCCCCCAAACCCACGGCCACACTAGCCCAAAAATGGGTCTCCAAGTTCTCAAATTTTTTCTTGTTTCTTCCTAGAGCAAGATCTAACTCTTCCAAGCAAAAGCCCTATGAAATTTTTGGTTTTTCTCTTCTCTTTCTCACCTCCTTACCCATGGATTTTTGTGAAGAAAAATGGCAAGAGTTTGGCTATGTTTTGTGATTTAAAATGGGTTTTGGGTTCAACTATTTATAGAGGTGGGGGGGGGGGGGGGGATGCATGTGGCCGGCCAAGGGGAAGGCTAGAAGGCTCTAGAATCTTCTAGAAAATTTTCCAAGCTTAGCTCACCTTTGTGAGGTCATCACTTAAGAGCTACATGAGGTCATCCCCTTAAAAACAAGGCCCTTGTTTGGCTCTTTGGCTATTCTCCCAAAATAATCCATTTTTTATGCGATACTGATATTTCTAATACTGTGCTCAGTATTTTCATACTGTACTTCAGTCCAAAGTTTTTCTGTGTAAAATCGGACCGTAAAAATGTCTTTCTTATTTTTCGGAGACCTTTTTACCCTTAATCCTAACTCGGTGTGCTTGATTTCTAGGGTGGTTTTAAGGCTTATTCCTACCATCTTGACCATAAAAATTGCTTTCGTAGTCTCTTTTCAAAATTGCTTTTCATCATACGGTACAGTCAATTCTTTGACTTTTCTTAGTCAAGGTTGACTTAAATCACATCCTTTTTCGTTCTTTTCGACTCAAAAAGCCATTTGCTAACCCTGGTATTCTATCTTGAGTCTCTTAGCAAATTCAACGAGAATTCAAACATTAACAAATAAAATTATGAATTTCTCATTGTGATTCATAACTTTTCATGAAAACATCTTGCAAACACATAATACGGACTTTTAAATTTTCTATGAATAAGGAAATCATAAGTCCATGAAAATTCGGGTCTTACACCTACAAGACAGAGGCAGAGAGTCTGCAAGGTCTTTGTTTAAGTCTAATCAACCCTAAAACAAATGTTTTAAACTTAAATAATGATGTTTGAAACCATTATCTAGACTTTCACAGTTTGCACATTGTAGAAGGTGAAATTCTACAGTCAAATTTTTATTGAGGGACCATGACTGATGGACGACTGGTGTATTAGTGATTGATTAAGTGTTAATAATAGTAAAATAAATGCAGAAAAATGAAGAGAGAGGAGACAAAAGATTTAAAAAGGTTCACCCATAATCTCGTGAGCTATGTCATTTGTCGGTGCTTCGAGAGCATTCACTATGTAAGTAGAAATAATATAAAAGAGCTCGTGTAAGGCTAGAATGGGAAAGATGATAAGTGGGGGAAATTAGACACAAGGATATAGAGGAAAAGTTGGAATTGAGGAATTCCGGTGTGTCTTCGACGGGTTGTCACTGGCATCTGAAGATGGGTTGCTGATGGAGAATTTGGAAAGGCTCTTGATGAAAGTTGGCTCCTTGTGGGCATTTTATGTGTGTCCTCCGATTGTGGTGATGATCGATATTTATAGGCATTGGTGAAGGCCTAGAGTATCTTGTCATATGTATGATTCAAATTCGAATTCGAATAATAATAAGGTTATCCATTTTCTTTTATGATTAGATATTGCATTTAAATTATTGCATTTTAATTATGAAGACAAATTCAAATATATTTTAGGCTAGAAGGATTTTCCAAATCCCTAAATTCGTGAGTGGATAATTATGATAGTTACTCGGAAGATTTCCGTTATTTTCAGACTAGGACTTGCCAATAATTGGCTGGGAGTCAATTGTAATAATCACCCTTTTTGATTTATTCATGATTTCCTCGAAGAGGAAAAATGAATATTTATGTGAAATGTCTGATATGATTTTATCAAATGTATTTGAGTTCTTATAGCATAATAAGACTCAAAAACAACTTGTTTAGTTAAGCATGATGCCTTTTGAGGAAAAAGGCAGAATTAAAATTTTTGATCTTGCCCGGTCAAAGTTTGACTAGAAACATCAAAAGTTTGAATTTGACAGTACTGCATTATAGCAATCAATATAGGAATTATACTGCGAAAAACCGTCATCATAGATAGAAGAATGAGAATAAGGTTCAAAACCACCCTAGAAAAATCAAGCACATTATTTGGGACATTAAAGGTTAGGTAGCTTGAAGTCATATGAAAAGTTTTTACGCAGTCAAATTTTACACAGAAGGATTGTAGTCCAGTATGACAATACTGTTAATTAGTGATAAATAGTATTGGAATTATCCAAGCTAGTCAGAATATTGATTGCATATTAGGGGAATAACCAAACAAGCCTTAAGGAGGTGACACCTCATCATAGGATAATTGATGAAATTTGTGATTTTTTTGGAAATTAGGAAAAGTAGATAATCTTGAACCAAACTTGACTTCCAAGTCTCCTATAGTGGCCAGCCACCTAAGGGGGTATATGGGCAAAGATTTTGTTTTTAGGGTTAGATGAGCAATTTTGGAAATAAAAAAATAATTCTAGAAATTAAATTCGTTTTCACCTATAAATAGGTGAGGTGGTGGATGATTTGGGCATTTAGTTGAAACCCAAATTCCCTTGTTCCATCTCAACTCTCTCTCTCCCTCTCTACCTTAGGGCCGAAGTAAATAAAAAAAAAAAGTGTGTGGTTGGATTTTTGGGGAGTGTAGCAAGGAGAAAAATTTTGGATCCAAAGTTTAGATCCAACCTCAAGGTGTTAAGGTAACCCTCATAAATCCCCTAAACCTTTCAATTAAGTTTTGATTCAAAGTTTAGGAGTATTTTTCATATGGGTATGTAAGAGCATAAGCTCATTTTATTTTCTTATGAAATAGCTTAGGTTAGTTTAGATTTGTGCTTGATTAGAATTAAGTGGTTTTGATTTATGTTTTTATGTATGTTTTGATGGTATATTTGTATGATATTAGGGTTTACATGTATGCCTTTAAGATATTTTTTATATGTCCCCATGTGTTTAAGAAATTGTAGGTTATGCATGAATGATGGGTAAGCTAGGTTATGAACTTGTATGACAATATGGATATGCAAACCAACCCTAAACCCTAGGTTGGTGCTAGAACACCACAAGGGTTGTATGTGTATGGATGAATGTATGCCGATGAAAAATTTACGTTAGAAGCGCTACATGTTTGATGTAGGCTCACGGTTGCAACCGTTTAAGGTAGTGTGACGCCCCCTTACTACGTGGGGCAGTCACTCCTTACCTTACTTACTTACTTTACTTGAAAATTTGGGGATATATTTTTTTTTGACTTTCATAAAACTCTTATCCCCTTTTTTTTTTGAAACTTACTTATAAAACATTGTCTTTAGCATCATGGCATTACTACACAAGTAAACTTTACTTAAGGTCTTTGGTTCCAAAATACCGTAAAGCATAATTTGTCTTTACCATACATACTTATGTACAAAACTTCTTTTCATCAAAAGATTTTGCGGAAACTATGTGTAGTGGTATCCATACCGCCTTCGTCTGCCGCCACACCGCTCCAACAATGCCCAGCATTAAACTGCGGGTTTCTTACCTACAGTATGAAATATAACTGAATGAGCTTTCGCCCAGTAAGCACAAACATAGTCTCACAAAACATTTAAACATCATAAAAACATTCATCATCATATGCATATGCATGAACCAATTATGTTCCATTTATGCATTTCTTTTTAACATTCTTACCTTTCTTATGGGCCCCTTAGTGTACGTACCCTTAATAATATAGCGCGCCGCTGAGTACAGTTAGATGGGGTTGCAAGTCCCTAACTGCACCAAGAAACACAAGTGACTCCACCCTCTTACATCAGCGCGAGGGGAATCCATAACTTGTATATAAAAATCCTCCACCTTGGTGTAGGTTGGTACGACACTTTACTTGTGACTTCTTACCATGTTATTTATCTTTAGTGAACATACCATATGATGTCACTACATGATAACGTACTTTATATCTCATTAATAACATGGCATGGCATTCTTTTCATTCATGGTATTTGCAAATATGACACTTTCATAAACATGACATTTTGCAAATATAGCACTATTATAATCTTTTACAAAATAGCACTTTTTATCAACATAGCATTTTACGAAACTAGCACCTTCTATAAACATGGCATTTCGCAAAAATAGCACTTTTCATAAACATAGCATTTTACAAAAATAGCGCATTTTATAAACATGGCATTTCGCAAAAATAGTACTTTTCATAAAACATGGCATTTTATAGATATAGCACACAACATATTGCAGCATATTTGAAAACCACATACTTGAACATAATTTACTAGTTTTCATACTGCAGGTGAGGTTTGTACTTACCTCTAGTGCCGTGTTCCTTAGAATCACGTTCCGTAACTCGTCGGCAACGGCAATTTACTTTCCTGATATACCAAAAATATAGGATCAGGATCCTTTCGTAAGGTGTTGGTGACCTACCAACACTCATATTTACTTTTGATTATATGTCCCCTATACATGTTATCCATCTAGGCCATATTTATCCCTATTCTTTATTGAACTTGGATAATCCTTATGAGGTTACATTGGGTAACCTTTTTTTTTTTTTTTTTTTTTTTTTTTTTTTTAGGGTCTTGTTCTCTTATTGGGCTTTGCTCATATATCCTTGTTATTGGGTTATATCCTTTAACCCATTTAATCTTAGCCCAATATTCATGTGGGTATCCCTTAGGGTTATGTTGGGTAACCCTTAAGGTTAACTTTAATTAACCTTGGGTCAACCTCTTGTCAACCCTTGGTTATCCTTGGATATGTAACTCGGATCTAATATCCGGTTACCGTTCGTAATCGGCTTGTTCACCAATTTTACCATAAAATTCCTCTTCATTATTTTTGGAAAATCTTGTGCAATTTACTTCCCAAAAATCCTTCATTCTTCTTATAAAAATTCTAACTCCTTTTAGTTAGAAAATTCATTAGCTTAATTTTATTATTTCCTTCAACTTGCAAATGTTTGGTTGAAACCCTCTTTTTTCTTTTCTTTATGGAAAATGTGAATTTCAAACCCGAGCCCTTTAAAATTTATGGTTTTCGAAACAAATCTTTTATAAAATCATTTGGGGTCGGAAACCACCTTTGGAATGGTTTCCGATGCTAAAAAGACCATTTTGGAACACTTCATGATTTTTCTAGAAAAGATTTTCGTGAGATTCATTTGCTAGTTTTCGGACTCTCTGCGCGTCTCTCACAAAACGCGCCCAGTTTAAAAATCGGCTCGGAATCTGAAAAACTTTTCTTCACGAAAGTTGTAGCTAACGAAAAATGCTAGAACTTTCATGTTTTGCACAAAATCTAGTTCGGCCTAGATCAGTACCAGTTTTTATTTGAAAACGGGTTAGTTCTGGAAAACTGTGTGGAGAACGTCCCAGGGTTCAGCCACGGGTTTCGAGTAAAACGAAGGCCTTTGGAGCCTTATTTCAAGATTCTGTCCACGTTGTCCTCTAGGAAAAGTTGTTCCGAACAACTTTCGTGTTTTGAGTTTTTCCCCGTTTGGCCTCTAAAGGCCTTATATTTTCGTTTTTCCAAAACTGCTCAGGTTCGAAACCGAACAGGCAGCTTGGTGAGTTACTCCGGTTTACCTCTTAAGCTAGCATACAATAAGGGGGCTGCTTTGGCAGATTTTTAGCCTAATCTTATGGGACATACAACCTATCTTCTAGCATGAAAAATCCATCATTTTCATGCACAAATTTTTAAAGCAACAAGCATAGAAAAATCAGCCAACCAACCCTAACCTATCAAGCACATACACACCATAAATGAGGGCAGAAAATCAAATGGACTTATGTCCTTACAAACCACTTGAATCAACCTTAAAAACACTTAAATAAAGCTTAGATTCAAGGGGGTTTAAGAGATTTTACCTCAACCCAAGTTAGGGTTTCGAAATCCCAAAATCTTCCTTGGTTCCTTGACTTGTTCTAGCTTACGGTTTTCTTCATGAAAATGCATCCAAAAATTTTTGTTGTTAGCTCTCCTTGCTTCTAACCAAAACCGAAATTCATATGAAGAAAAACCAAGTTTTTCTTACCTTTTTCTTCTCTTCCTTGTTCGGCCAAGACTTGGAGAAATCCACAAAAATTCTCTCAAGTTTCCTTTGCTCTTGGTTGCTCACAGTTTTGGTACAAAAAAAATGAGATCCAAGAGATCCTTTTTGTTAGCTTCTTCTTAACTCAAAACCGAGCATGATCAAAGGAGAAACCCAATAATTTTTTTCAAGATTCACTTACCTCTTCCTCGCTTGCTCTTGGTCGGCCAATGCTCCAAAAACTCACAAGAAAATTTTTTTCCAATCTCTCTCTCTCTTTCTCTCAAAACCGTGCACTCTCTTGGAATGGAAATCCAAAATTTTTCTTTGCTCTCACTCTCTTCCTCTTGCTGCCGTGAATGAAGAATGAATGAACTAGGATTTTTCTTAGTTTCTCAAGCAAAAAGCTAGAGAGATAGGATAGGCTTGATGTGAAAAGTGGAGTGGTTGAAGTAGATGGTTTCTTGTCCCTAAATTGTGGGTTATGTCTCCTTTTCTTTTCCTTGATGCTAGCTGCCGAATCCAAGGGGGATTATGGGGCATGGGCTGCTGCAAATTGAAGAGAAAAGGAGGACAAATGGCAGCCCTTGGTTGGCTCTAGAGAGCTTCTAGAAAGATCTCCCACTTGTCTCACCTTTTGGTCCTTAATTTGTGGCTTTATGCCTTGTCATTGTTCCCAATTTTTTTTTTTCTTTCCTTCTTCCTTGTGGCAGCCGGATTTTGTGGGGAGGGAGAGCATGGTTTGACTCATTTTTTGTGCAACCAAAAATGACTAGAGAGTGAGAGGACTTGATGGACAAGAGTTGGTGCACTTTTCCTTGATTTATGGCTTTGTGTCACACTTTGCTTGTCACTTTGGTTTTCTTTTCTTTCTGTCCTTTGCCTTTCTCCTTGTAGCCGAAATTGATGGGGGAAGAGGACAAGCTCATATATATATATATTTTTTCTTTGGTGAGTGGAGAATGAGATCATAGGTATGGGCTCTTGTCCTTTGCTTGGTTAGATTTTGGTGTGTCATCTAGTTACCAACTAACCAATTTTCTTTTCTTTTCCTTGTCTAGTTGCCGAATTTTATAAGGAAGATGGGGGTCCATATGTGTAGTCTTGGGTTGGTGGAGGGTGATGTCAAGAGGTTGATGTCACCTTCCACTAGCTCTCTTAATGCCTTGTTTGGCCGTCTCGTTCTTTCGCGGCTCCTTTCGCGCTCTACAGTTATTTCCAACACTGTGATGAGCATTTTTATTTTATATTTTGATCCAAAAATTATTCCATTAAATTTTTGGATTGAAACTCTCTTTCTCCAATTTTTCGGAGACCTTTTTGCCCTTAATTCTTTTTCGGTGTGCTTGATCTTTCTAGGGTGGATTTACGGCTTATAAAACTCCATTTTCGGAGATTCTTTTCATATTTCTTCATCATACTTGTAAAGTCGACGTTGTGATCCGTCCCGGTCAAACTTTGACTTTTTGGTCAACCCTTTGACTTTTTTTGGTCAACCCTTTGACTTTTGTCAATTTCATCCTTTTTCGTTCTTTTTCCTTTAAAAACTTCATTCTTGGCTAGTAAAACATTAATTGAGTCTCAAAATCATTAAATGAGGACTCGAATATCGTTTAGATAAAATTATGAATTTCTCATTATTATTCATAATTTTTCATATAGCACATCATGGATACATAAATTAGACTCTAATTCCTTATGAACAAGGAGATTACAAGTCTTCAAAATTTTGGGTCTTACAGGTAGTGTGCGCGTAAATTTTACGTAAAAATGGACTTAAGCCAAAACTGCCAGTTTCGGGTAAAACTGGGTAGCTCACTGGAAAAGCAATTTTGAGGCCCTTAGAAATTTTTTATATGTCCCCATGTGTTTAAGAAATTGTAGGTTATGCATGAATGATGGGTAAGCTAGGTTATGAACTTGTATGACAATATGGATATGCAAACCAACCCTAAACCCTAGGTTGGTGCTAGAACACCACAAGGGTTGTATGTGTATGGATGAATGTATGCCGATGAAAAATTTACGTTAGAAGCGCTGCATGTTTGATGTAGGCTCACGGTTGCAACCGTTTAAGGTAGTGTGCGCGTAAATTTTACGTAAAAATGGACTTAAGCCAAAACTGCCAGTTTCAGATAAAACTGGGCAGCTCACTGGAAAAGCAATTTTGAGGCCCTTAGAGGCCGAATATGGAGAAACTTAAAACATGAAAGTTGTAGGAAATAGAAATTCATAGAGGATAGCACAAACAGTTTTCAAAAATAAGGCTCCAATGGCCTCCGTTTTTACAAAAATCCGAACCCGATCATGCCGAGACTTCATGCACGGCTAGGCAGGTTCAACAAGGAAAATGAGTGGGTTAGAGGTCGAACTGGGTTTTGAGCAAAACATGAAAGTTGTAGGGTTTTTCAAGATATAAAACTTTCATGAAGAAAACTTTTTCATATTCTAAACATATTTTTAAATAAAATTAGATTTCAAAAACTATACAGGAAAACAAGAAATTCCTGCATATGATTTTCAGAAACAGTGCAGGAAAAAGAAATTCCAGCATATATACTGATAATTGACAGCATGAAACTGTTTCAAGGTCAGATTACAACACTTGACAATTTTACATCAATCAAATGAGCTTCTCTTTGGACATGCCCGTGACTTGTCGGGGAGTTACTTAATGACTTGTTTTAGGCTTTGGAGGTTGCCGGATTGTACCTTATTCATGTTCTTTGATGATGTGTATTGACACGTGTATGGTGATAGATGATGTATGAAATCTAACATCAACACATGTAAACTAAGAAATATTAATATTTTAATAAATTATTATTTAAAGCATACTAATTAAGCCCAATGTTTAGTATAATTGAAATTGAGTTTATATCAAATACTTAGGATCTCTGTGTGATTTGATTTAAGGTTTTGGTGATCGGAGTGAGGAGTTTTAGTATACATGAAGTTATCCGTAGATTTAAATTGCCAAAGAGTTAGGACACCTAACCTATTTTTATGAACGTTGCTTATGAATTCCTCATTTTAAAATTATATTAAAAATAAAATGGTTTTGAAAAACGTTTTTAAATGGAGAGTATATATATGTATCATTTGATTTGGGTCAAAAGTATATATACATAGATTTATTATTTTGAGAGACTCAAGTGAGATGCTTTGAAACTTGGCTTGTTCTGTCCAAGTGTGTTAAATGAAATTTCAAACACTATCCTATTAGATATTGGTCGTTGATAGTTTTGCTCGTAAAGCCTTTTTCAGATATTGAGATAATGTCTTGTTACCGATTGGTTGGTGTTAGGCTAGCAGTTATGAGTATATTTATGCTGAACAAAGTTCTTTTTTGCATTTATTTATTATACATTTAATTTTGGCCTTGTTCATTTTTATTATATCTCAGCCTAACTCTTTTTGATCTAATTTATTTTAAATTGAGTGAAGTGTATCCTATTGAGCTAGATACTGATATTTATTATTGTTTTAACCTCCCGCTAGGAGGTGCTAGGAACAACTAGGATTCAGTGGTGATCTATCTGTTCTTTTGTTTTTAGTTATTTATTTTTCCAAGGCATATAAACTTAGCTCTCTCTCTGGATTAAGTTTTGGATGTTTGTACTTTCATTTCCTATTTTGTTTGGTTGTATGATGATACTGGAGGTTAGATTTTCAAATCTTTTTTCATGTGAAAAACTTAATATTTTTCGGGTCACCCAATGTTTTGGTTAAAATGCTACTTGGTGGATTTTCATTAAAATAAAATTAGTAGACTTTAGGACAAAATGTTATCTGGCCTAATACTCTAATATGTTTTCTAAAGATATGGCTAAAATGGGAATTTTAAGATAAATGTGGGCGAGTTTCGGAATATTATGAGTTTTTATTTATTTGATGATTTTTATTACGGATTTACTTTTAATTAAACCCCTCCGTGCCACTGTAGCCAGTTTTTGGGTCATGAAAGCGAGAATCACGAGGAATGCAACCCAGCCCATCCTACAATTCAATGGCTTCTTCAACTACCTCGCGTTAGCCTTGTCGTCTCCTCCACTTTTCTAGCTTATTCACGTTGTCTTCTCCGATGGGCATCGGCTAGCGACTCTCCAACAATGATGGATATTGGTTGGCTTGTGTGAAATATGGATTTGGTTTTGATTTTGGGGCTATTTTGTAATAATAGATTATTTGTGTCAAATTTTATAAATATGGAAGATTTTTTTTAATTTTTTATTTTAAGACAAAATGTGGATTACTGACCCGGCAGAGGTGGCTATAGCTCATAACTAATTTGTAGCCAATTATGATGGAGGTGGTTACCGATTGATATCCCTATAGTGAAAGTAACCATTGGTAACTAGCCAATGGAGTTTGTTACCGATTGGTAACCTGTGGACAAAAGAAACCAACTGATAACCAGCGGAGGTGGTTACTGGTTAACGATTATCTCTTTAACTCATTAAGTATGTAGGGATGAAACTAAAATTAGATTAATTTAAAGAATACCTTTATAGTTTCTAAAAAATAGAAAGACACATTAAGAAATAACTATTAAAACTAACTAACATTTATTTTTATTTTAGGTTATTAACATTTTTACACCTTATATTTTGCTTATCTTCAGAAAGTATATCTTGCGTTTTGAATTTTTACATACCATCAGATTATGTTTAATACACAAATTTATACCCTATATTGTCAGCACTTAATTTTAACTTTAAAATATCCAAATTACCCTTAAAAACAAAAACAAAGACTAAATAATATTTAAATTTTTAGACACTGTATTTTTTATTCAATAAGGATACTGTGCCTTTTAAAGTTCTATATTTTTATATTATTAGATTATTTTTAGTAGAAAAATCTATACATATTCTCTATCAAAAGTTAATTCTATCATTAAAATTACCTAAATTACCCTTGAAATTGAGAAACAAAACATGAAAAAAATTTGAAATCAAAAGTTAATTAAAGGGGCTGAGGTGGGGGGTCGAAAGGAGTGCGTGACGAAGAGGTGGGGAAATAAGTGGGTGATTATAAGAGTGAGGTTGAAAAGTCAGATTTTTTGTTGAGAAAATCAAAAGTTTTGCTGTTTTATTGGTTTTTTTTTAAATGATATTTTAAGTATTTTTAAGTTAAAATAAAGCGTTAATCAGAAAAATATATTGGTTTAATAAAATTATAATATTGTGAAATAAAATACATGACTTTAAATGGAAGGTATAATTTGTTTTTTTATATGATATAAAAAGGTAAATAAGTCAAATATGTTTTTGCTTTTAAAGGAATAAAAGGTATAAATATGTATATTAAGTGTAGTATAATGATAAAAAAAATATAAAAATTCAAAATACTTGATTTATTCGCAAAATTTCTAAAAATGTAAATAGCCTTTTACGTAATGTTTTTCCCTCAAACAAATAACCTTGTCTTATTCGGAGACTTTTTTCTCTTTTTTTCTTCCCTCCTCTTTGTACTTGACCCCTTCCTCTGCCCCAAGTCTTTCCCTCTTGGACTGGTCGTCTCCTCCGGTCGTCGCTGGTATTTCCTCCTATCTTCCGTTCTATTTATAATCTGTTCATTAAATCTCGTTTACTCTGGACACTTCGGATTTTACCGACTGATCAGCTGCTATATGATCCAATCCATTTAGTTTCAACGGACTGAACTTTTGAAGTAAGCACCATTCTCTGACAATTCTTCTTTAGTTTCAGCATATACAATTCCTTTGTGTTTGTGTGTGTGTGTAAATATAAATATAGCAACTTTCTTACATGTGTGTGTATATGTATATATGTGTATGACAGTCGGATAGATCTAGTAGTTGTAATATTTTATTAAATATTTTTTAATTATTAACCAATTTACATATAATTTTTTTATTTAAAACCTTGTAGCATAAATTATTTAAAACTATTGATCCAAAGAATAGGTATCATTAAAAAATGTTACAGTGGAATCAGGCCATAAACAGCTAGAACAATCAACCATGTTCATGCCGGAAGTATAGCGAACTTTATGTATGAAATGATTTATTTAATGACTTATTCAATCAAGATCGGTCCCTAGTTTGAATCATCGGGGTATCTGCCTACCCCTAAAGCCTAAAATGCAATTATAAAATAATTATAATCATAATTATGATAATAATAATGTTAGGAAGAGGGCAAGAATTAGATTTGTAATGTGTGAAGGAGAACAGAGTAGTGTTAAAGAGTAATCAGCAGACAGCAGCCACTAGCGTTTACGATCTTGAAGAGGCATAACCTGTCTTGATTAACACCTTTAAAGTCGAAGGGATGATATTGACAAAGATTTTGATCTATAAAAAATTGATGCAAATACAACAATTTTGACGCTATTACTATTTTTAAGCTTTTATCCGAACGATTTAGACACAAGAAAATTTCGTGATGAATCAAGGGAGCAGAATTGGAATGCAATGTGTCAAGTGCTGATTCTATTTTGAATAACAGGACATGTTATTTTATGAACATGTTAAAGAAGAAAGCCTAAAGAAAAGTCACTATAAAACCTTAAACTCAGTTAAAGAATTTAAAACTTTATAGCCGGCGAAAAAAGAAAGAAAGAAAATTTAATCTTGATAAGCAGCTTTTCCTGAACAGTAGGATATTGCCGTAGAAACAACGTAACAGAGTGATCTAATCAGCTCTATTGAATGGCTTCTCTTGAACTAATTAACAACTTCTTAATCTATCAGTAAGTCTAAAAACTTTTGTGGCAGTTGCTGAACACATTTTCCCCCATCTAGCACAATCCGGCTAATTAAAGAACAAGATTCATAGTCTACGGGAGCAATTCAACCTCCGAAGTTTTTCTACTTTTGAAACACCTAAGAAACAAGTTGTTTGAGATAAATATATGATAAACACGATAAAACATCGATGAGAAAAGGCAGAACAGTCAAGTTCAAATAGTCAGGAAATACAATAGCATTTCAAGCCCAAACACACACACAACATAAATGACACAAAGACCGGTACTATCTGTTACCGAAGATAGAAAGAGAACCACAAATCCAAAGAGCGAATTGCTTTGCTCAACAGCACAGAGTCTACATAGTTTACAAAGGGAGAACAAACCAAAAGCCTTGAGCAGCAAGAACGACCTACTGAGTTCACACCGGAAGTAAAGTAGCAAATATCTGAAATGATAATTTCCTGACAGATTCAGTCCAGCTTCATCGAGAAGTTTGAATCCTTGAGGCCTTAGACAGCACATAAAAGCCTAAAATAGAAGTATAACATATATATGTGTGTGTGTATATATATACATATATATATATATATATATATATATATATAAGAAGTTAGTAAGAGGTTGTGACATTATTTGAAAGAGCTGCAAAATAAGAGTGCAAAAACTTACAGAGTGGTCAGCAGTTACAAGTGCTCAAGACCTCAGAGATACGTTGTCTGTCATGATGAACAAACTTTAAAATGGAGAGAATATTATCTATGAATATGTTAATCAAGAACATAGAAAGAGAAATCTAAAACTGGTAAATTTATTGTCATTTTGGTACTTTTCTCTGAACCATTCAGTCATGAGAAAGAAATTTTAAGAAACAAGGCAGCGGGATTAAGTTGACATTGAATACCATGATATAGCACTTTCTTTTTAGAGGAGAGAGTTAATTAGCTAGTTTTGTATTTTCACCTATTTTTGTTAATTAGGAGAATGAATCACTGAAAAGGTTGTTAAACGGAACAGTGAGGGTGGGATGTACATACTCTGGTTAAGAAAAAATAGAGGTTTTTTTTTTAAACGAAAACAAAGCCAAAATAGAGAAGGGAGACATAGAACGAACCAGAAAATCCTCAATGTCATCACTGAATGCAGAACCCTGGTAACTGGAGAAACTTGACTGACCGACATCGGGCCATGTAAGAAGAGACAGTGCACCTTGTTCTATGTCCAACGCCTTTAGTCCTTGCAACTCTCTTAGAACAAGCAGCTTGAGTTTTTGAAAACCACCTTTCCCAAAATGAAGTTGCTCTCCCTCGTATGCCTGGCAGAGCCCAAGAGACTCTAGATTAGGCAAGCCGCAGAGGTATTTTAACGGGTCATCAGTTAACCTTGTGTGTCTTAAGGAGACCACGCGTAGACAATGAAGACTCAAGATCCCAGCTAGCAATTTCTGTACTTGGACATACCGAACATGACATGGCAAACCATGTATTGGGGACAAAATGTTGACAAGATCAGTGTGTCTGACCTTGTTGCTTATGTATAAAATTTGAGTTTCAAGGTAGTTAATACAGTATCTAAAGACATATCGAACACATAAAGTTTCTGCAGTCAATCCTGAAACAACCAATTCTTCCAACCACACCGTTCCTTTGACAGTCTGAAGGGCATGATTGAAAATCCTCTTGACGCTGACTTCATTGGCCTTTACTTGTGTAATCTCATGCATTATGCCGGGGGCTGGGAATAGTTCGCAAGCTACGACCAGATTTCTCTGAATCAGCTCATGTAAGTACTCTTCAGCAACTTCTTCTAATGTCTTTCCTCTCTTCTCTTCTATGAAACCCTTCGCAATCCACGACTTGAATAAGTCGTCATCGGAAATTAAAGTGTCCTCTGGAAAGCTCCTTAAAAGTGAGAAACATGATTGCAGTGCAGAAGATAGATCATCAACACAAAAAGAGAAGATTTTTGAAACATTTGATAGGTGGGGATTGGATATAAGAGCAGAAGAAAGCTGCTTTTGCCACTCTGACACCGTACTCTCTTTTGTTGACAATAAACCAGCTATGGCTACAATTGCACGCGGAAAGCCTTTGCATAGTCCAAGAATCTGGGGCGCTAACTGCTCTAACTCCAGAGGAGAATGCCTCTCAGTGTCATATTTGAATGCTATTCTACAAAAGAGTTCCCAAGATGCTGTTTCAGATAACGGTTCTAGCTTGTGAACATGATCGACTGAGCTTTCTTTACAGGAAGCAGCAATTGTGTCGCAATGTGTAGTGATGATTACCCTACTGCCATTGCCGTTATCAGGCAAAGCATCTTTCATAACATTCCAAAATTCTTGTTCGCATATGCCATCAAAGACAATCATGTACCTTTCTGACTGCAAAAGTTTTCTCAGGATGCTAATTAGCTCTTGCCCCTGCAGCATGTCAACTTCCCCCACGTCACAGCTTCCTGTCCCGCGGATCCTCTCTATTATGATCTTTAGCAGCTCCTCTACCTTGCGTGACGGAGAAACATTTAACCAAGCACGGAAACCAAAGTGTCGCCTTACGGCTTCATTGTGGAAGACTTTCCCCACAAGAGTGGTCTTACCAATTCCACCTGCACCTACAAGTGAAATAACTGCCCGCCTGGAGTCTCGGTGCATTAGCATTTGTATCAAATCATTTGTTACAGAATCGATGCCCACAATGCATTTGTCGAGGAAAGGGGAAACAAGTTGAGGGTGGTACCCCGCAACAATTGTTGTGGTGCTGCAGGATCCACGCTCCACTAAGTTATGTCTCCGACCTCTTTCCTTGATTCCCCTTAATACTACAATGATATATGCAATGGTGAAAGCAAGATTGCCATGACTATTCAACTCACCGATCGATTGACCTGCTTGGCGAAGGAACTTAATCAATCCAAGTCGATGGGGTCGTCCTAATACTTGAAGAAAATTCTCCTCCAAAAGATGTTTTAGGAGCTCAGCCGCGTCGATTGCTTGTTTCAACCAATTCGTCACTGCTTGACTCAACTCTTCTTCCTCTGACTCCACTTTGAGAATAATCTTGATAGACTCCAGCTCCTCTTTCATTCTCTGGACTTGTCTGTAAACCTCGGTACCTTCTTTCTTTTCTCCGGTTAACAGCGAAGCAAGCTCACCGATCACACGAGACATCGACCGATCTGCTAGTGTAGTAAAACAGAATCCCATTTCTCCTTTACTACAGATTGATCTATCCAAAATGACTAGGCAGCAATTAGTAGGATGACTCACTGTGGAAGAGCGACATGAATCGATTCTTGAATGAGCAAAAGTAAACTTCTCTCCCACTTACTTTGTTGACTCTCCTGTCGCAAGTCTTGTGGTGTGGCGGGCCCGGAGGCCGTGTTATACACTTCCGAGAAGGTGCTTGAATAACCAAACATAAGGATTTATCATGTTTTATTTACAGTAACGCGTTATCATGTTCAGCTTTTTCAACCGAAAGGACTTCGGTGTCTGACACTTTCGCCAGTCTTGTGGTGTGGAGGGCCTGGAGGCCGTGTTATACACTCCGAGAAGGTGCTTGAACAATCAAACATATAGTGTTATCATTTTTTATTTACAGTAACCGTTATCCTGTTCAGCTTTTTCAATTGAAAGGACTTCTGTAAGGATTTTATGGATTGTTACAGTTGACTTCTTTTTTTAATATTTATCTTTTATAAATTGTGAAAAATAGTAAGTTTGAAATTAAAAAAAATATTGACTTATTGGAATACTTTACTCAGATAATTTTAGAAAACTTTAGATTTTTTTTAACTATATCAAAATAACCTGTACAATTAAAAAAAAAAAAAAAACTCATTCCATGAAATAAAATTTAAGTTCATAAAAATTATCAAATCAAATAATAATAAAACTAAAATTTCAAAATTTTATTTGAAATTAAAAATATCAATCTAATGATCATTTCTCCTGTTTTCCTATCACACATCATCCTACTTCCGTTCCAAGCTCCTCCAATATTGTATCTTACCCTTTCTTTTCTCTGCAATATGAGTTAACTTATATAAGTAAAGGCTTAGTAAGACACTTAAATCTCATGAACGTAAATAAACATTTTTCAATATCATCATAAACATCATCATTAATATAAAGATCATTTAAAAACTTTTTAACTTTTAAAACAGTCATATATTAGGCCTAGCATTGTACCATCATAGCACGCTAGTTACAGATGGAGTGGGGTAGCAAATCTGAAACCAACGATGACAAAAAGTTTGCTCACCAGACAACATTATCATCATCAAGGGTGTACAACGCCATTTTAAAACATTAAAATACATATGCATACTTATATATACTTTTATTCAAAACATCATCATAGGAGGAGTATTATTTAAGAGCATCATAATATCGTCATCAACATCAAAACATATACTTCTCAATTATTTAATTCATGTTACAAGTGAGAGTGTACTAACATAATGTCTCACTTAACTTTTTCAAATTTTCCGATGGTAACGCGCGATTAGGGTCTCAGGTGTTCACCTTTAGAACCATTCATGTTGTAAGAACCCGAATTACGATGAACTTATGATTTCCTTTGAGATAAGGAAAATTTAAAATTTGAATTATGTATGACAATATAAAGCTCATGATCTGAGTTAAATATCAATATATATTTGAGTTCTTGGTAAATTAGTTACGAGACTCAATATAAGTATGAGACCCTTTTTGGGAGAAAAAGGGCAAAATAGGAATTTTGATTTTTACTGCAGTCAAAGTTTGACCAAGGTTGACTTTAGGTTGACCAAGTTTGACTGAGATGGTACTGCAGTGTAATCATCGGTATGGAAACTATATGCAGAAAACTGTCGTTACAGACGATTAAGCGAGAATAAGGTTTGAGACAACCCTAGAGAAAAATCAAGCACGATATTTAGGACATGAAGGACTAAATGGTTTCAAGTCCTAAGAAAATCTTATACGCAGTCCAATTTTATGCAAAGGAATTCTGGACTGTAGTCTAGTATAATAGTACTGTTTTGGTGAAAAACAATATTAGTATTGATTAAGTTAGTAAGGAAATGGATTGCATCTCTATATTTAGGGATTTTTGGGAATTAAGTGGACCATTATGTATGAATTAGAAGCCAAGTAACTCCACCTTAGCCGCCACCTCACAGGGATTAAAATGCAAATATTTTGTCCTTAGGGGCTAAAGTGTAATTTTTGAAAATAGTGATGTAAGCATGATGTAAGCAAGTGATGCAAGCAAGATGATATCTTCAAGGTGATGTAAGCATAGGTTGCTTGGTGAACAAGTTAGCTTGTTGAACAAGCCACCTTTGGCTCACTCAATGGCCGACCACCTAGGAGGACCAAAGAGCAAATATGTTGTTCATTAAGGACTCTCATGTAATTCAAAAAGAATTATGGAGCTAAAAATAATTATGGGAAATTTGAAATTTCCACTATAAATAGGGAAAGTTAGAGAGCTATCCAAACTTTAGTTCCATTCCAAGTCTCTCTTTTCTCTTCTCCCTCCCATTAGAACCGAATTCTATTTGAGAGCAAAACCCCTAGAATGGTCGATTTTGCTTGAGCAGAAAGAAAGAAAAAGAAAGGAAAAAAAAAAAAAAAGAGAAGCAAGAAAAGATGAGAAGAGTGATCACCGGTTTTGATGGAACACCAACCAAGGGTGGCCAAAACTTGGAAACCCACCTAGCCAAGGAGGCCGGCTGTGGTGGAGAGCAAGGGGAGTAAGTTTGGTCGGATTTTGAAGAAGAAAAGCAAGAAGAAATTGTTGGATCCAAGCTTGAAAATCATTTCCAAGTTCAAGAGGTAAACCTTCTAAATTTCTCAAGTCTTTTACTAAGTTTGGAGCAAGAAATTTAAGTGCATTTCAAGCAATTGGATTGTAAGAGCTTAAGCTCATTTTCTCTCCTTTTCATGCAGTGGTTTAGTGGCTTGGTATGAGCTGATTATGTGGTTGTGTACGGCTATGGTTTTATGCTCTAGAGATTATGTGTTAAGGGTGTATGCTTAATGCTCACCATATGTTTGTTATATGTCCCAATAAGTTTAAGATTGATGTATGGTTATGTATGATAAGATTTTTATGTTAGAAATGCTGTATGTCTACTTATAAGCTCCCTGTGTGACTAGTTGAGTTAGAATGCAGGATTAAGGACGTAAAATGAACTTAAGCAAGAAAACTGCCAGTTCGGGTAAAACTGGCCAGTTTTCTGGAAAGCCGGATTTGAAACCCTTAGAGGCCGAATTTGATGAAAGTTAAAACTGCAAAGTTGTAGAGAAAGGATTTTCCTAGTGGACAACATAAACAGTTTTATAAAATAAGGCTCCAATGGCCTCTATTTTATGAAAAACCGAGCCTGGTCTGCCCAGACCTAGTATGCACGGCCAGCAGGTTTCAACCTCAAATATGACTAAGTTAAAGGCAAAACTAGGTTTTGTGTTAAGAACCAAAGTTGTAGTATATTTCAAGCTCTAAAACCTTTATGAAGAAAGTTTTCCCAGATTCAAAGCAAATTTTTAAGTAAAACCTGATTTTCCGGAACTGTGCAGGTAATAGGAAATCCTGCACAGGATTTTCAGAAAACCATGCAAAAGTAGGAAATCCCTATACATGCATGGATATTTTAATTAAGAAACTGTTTTTAAGAATAGTTTTCAAAGTTGACAGTTTTTAACTGTCTTTACTTATAAGTTATGGTTGTATGAAAATATAGTGTTTTTAAAAGGATAACCTATGGTAACCGGTTAGGACACCCAAGTTATTGGGTTAGGCCTTACCCTATGGTTACCGATAGTAACCTAGTAGGGTGTTACTCTCAAAAGTGATAAGGTCTTAGTAAGATCAGTAACCTAACGAGTTACTGTTTATGTCTCGTTGGCCCATGAGCCCTAAGATTACGGCTAGTAACCGAGCGAGTGTTCATCGGTAGTTATCGGAGACATATAACTAGGGTTACTCATGGATGTTATTTGGGATATCAACATTTAATGTTTATAATTTATGATAAGATAGAATGTAAATAACTCTTATCTTACACCCTGTTTGGAAACAGGAGTATGAACTGTTGTCGTGCCATGTTGTAATGATAAACCAAGAGCGTGGACGATAGGTAAGTACAACTCCGCCTACAACATAGGCTTTTTGTTGTACTACTTGTTTAATATATGATATGCTATGTTATGATGTTTTATGCTATGTTACTATAATGCCCGACCTACGTAGGGCCGTTACCTTACTTACTTAACTATATCTTACTTGAAAATTTGAGAATAATTTTTTTTTCTCAACATACATATATATAAATAGATTAGCCCGTAGCAACTTGTCATATATACATACTGAAATAAAAAGATCAATCAAATTCTTTAACACCATACATACTATATATCATAATTTGTTTTTGAGATATATACATATATACATAAACCTATTAACTCAAAAAAGGTTGCGGAAAATATGCGTAGTGGTATCCCACATCACCCTTCATCCGCCGCATCGTCCACATATAGTCCACCAATTAAGCTGCAGGCTTTTTACCTACATTATGAAATATAACTGATGAGCTTTCGCCTAGTAAGCACAAACGTAATCTCACAAAAACATGTTAGCATCGTATAACTTATGCATGAACCATTTATGCTTAATTATGAATCTTTTATGTTTAATTATTGACTTGGACTTATTATCTTGATTACATGTGGGCCCCTTGTGTGTACGTACCGAATGCGTGCTCTCCAGATAAAGTTAGGGTTTGCAAGGTCCCTAACTATAATACTCGATTTTTCTATGTTACTATTTCCTTTTTAGAAGAATTAAATGCATGCCGTATCGGCATTTATGAAAAAGTTCGCTTTAGGACTTTATTATGTGTTATGAGTTCTTATAGCTTTATAAGACTCAAATATGCTTGTTTTGATTGATAAATGGTCTTTTCGAATGAAAAGAGATGAAATTTACATGATTCTAGGAAAGTCAAAGGGTTGACCAAAAAAGTCAACTTTGACTCGGAAAAGTCAAAGTTTGACCAAAATAGTCAAAACCCTAACAGTACAATTTTGTGACATATAGTATGAGAAAAATACTGCGAAAACCCTTTTTTTTTCGGATAAGATGAAATAAATGAGAACTAAAACCGCCGTAGAAAAATCAAGCACACAAAGTTAGGGCACAGGGCAAAAGGGTTTGAGAAAATAAGAAAAAAAATTTTCAGCCCGATTTTTCACATATAAAATTTTTACAACAGTATAAAATATTAATACTGTGTATTAGTAAAGCACAGTATTAAATTTTTCTGTGTTAAGTTTAAATTATACTGCTTTTTGAAAAAGTAGCCAAACATGCCTTTATGATTTATGACATCATCACTTTTTTTATTTATGACATCATCAACTTTTTGGAGAACAAATCCACACAAGACAAGTGTCTTGTTCTAGCACATTCTTGCTTGTTCTCCAAGCTCTATGGCCGGCCACTTAGGGGGCTTTTTGTGAAAAATTTCAAAAATTTTGGAGTCAAAAATCTAAAGTTAAAAAGTCTCACATTGCCTATAAATAAAGGTGCTCTCTCTTCTTTTTAAATCAGAAAATTAAACTAAATTCTGGCCATTTTTCTTCAGCCAAGCCGAGAGTGAGAGAGTGGAAGAGAAACAAAAAATTTTCTTGAACCAAGGTTAGAGGGGTGTTCGGTTTTGAGTGGGAAAGCAAGAGAGGGGTGCAAGTTAATGGTGTGGCTGAGCATAGGGTGGGGGCTAAAATTGAGTCCAAAAAGCCAAGTTTTGGGAGCCTTTTGGTGTGTGGAACCGGTTCTAGGAGCTAGGAACCAAGGGTGTGATTTTGTGGTTCAATCCTAAAGCCAAACCCTAACACCAATCAAGGTATTTTTCAAAAGCCTTAATTTTATTTCATTCAAGTTTTTAAGTTGAGATTTAAATGTATTTGTTTTAAGCCAATGTTTGTAAGAGCATAAGCTCACCAATTTATTTTTATGCCCTTAGTATTAGTTTGGTGCTTGATTAGTTCCTTAAGGGTGGTTTGGTTTATTTATGTCATTAATATGCTTATGTTTGATTGGTATGCTAGGATTGCATACTAGAATTTTTACATGAGGTTACATGTCCCCTATAGCATGAATGAGCATGTGAATCTATGTTAGAAATTATTTTGGTAGGATGTTGAATGCTTGGAATGGTTTGTGCTATGCTAGACCATGCACCCCTAGGTTAGGGTTCGGATTTCATGGGCTACATGGACATGTTGGGTTTGCATGTTGGGACATGCAGGATGTTAGAAACACTGCATGCTTTGTAAGTAAGCTCCCGAAGTGGTCAGTCGAGATAGAACCCACGAATTAGGACGTAAACCGGTTTAAGTAAACAAAGCTGCCAGTTCGGGTTCCAAACTGGACAGTCTCAGAAAAGTGGTAATTGCAGGCCTTTAGAGGCCGAATGGGCTAAAATGTAAAACATGGAAGTTGTAGAACAGGGTTTTTCATAGGGGGCAGAGTAGACCATTTCTCAAAATGAGGTTCCAAATGCCTCCGTTTTTATGAAAAACCGAAGGTGGTCTGTCTAGACCCAGTTTCCACGACCAACCTGTTTCAATTTAAAACTGGTATTAATCTAAGTAGAATCAGATTTTTTGTAAAACACAAAAGTTTTAGATCTCTTCGAGAGCTAGAACTTTCATGAAGACAATTTTTTCCAATTCCAAAAGGATTTTTAAATATAATCTGAACTCTAAAAACTGTGCAGGGAGCAGGAAATTCCTGCACAAGATTTTCTAGAACCAATTTAGGAAAACTGTTTTTCTAGCTAAAAACACTGTTTTGAACATGGAAACTATTCCAAAGGCAGTTTCTAACCTTCAAACATTTTATAAAACTATGTTTCAAGAATTAAGAATTTTTAAGGAAAATTAGAGAAGTTTTCGGCTTATGTGCCAAAACCTTTTTAAGGATAAAGAAAAGACAATTTTCTTAATCAAGTTGTAGAACACGTTAGGATCGATGGTAATTGGGGAAATTATACCCGAGTTACCGGGCTTAACCCCAAAGCCCAAGGTTGACTCGAAGATGATTGACTTTAGTAACCTTAGAGGTTAACTTCGGTTAACCTAGTATGGATTAGGATAACGATAAGTTCGAGGTTAGGTGCTAGCTTAACCCTTTACACTCGGGCATGTGATTAGTATGAAATGTTATTCAACGTAACCATACATAAAATGTTTTATGATAGGGGGGACATATAACCAAAGCATTGTCAGGCATAGACAAGGTAAGTACAACGCCACCTACAGCATAGGCTATTAGTTGTATACTTACCTAGATGTAATTGGTATGCTATGTGCTATGTGTTATGATTAGATGTTATGTTCTATGTATATGGTAAGTCTATGTTATGAAATGCATTAAGTAAGCAACGTATGCTTACGGGAAATATGATATGATTATGAATTATGATTAAGTGACATTGAATATTATGTTCACGAAATGGGACCATGTATGGCACGTCTAAGAATGACAAGATGGAAAATAGGAAGAGACGATAAGTCGCCTGTGTCGTACCACTCGCACCAGGTCAGGTTGGACTGTGGATTGAGTTGGACTTGGTTTGGCCGCCCCAACCAATTCATAGTTGCGCGCCAGGTACGAACACTCATGTTAAGGGCCCCTAAGTAGAATAAGAGATGAAGAGATAAGAAAGCATAATACGAACATAATTGGTTTATGCATGCTATATGTACCAAGGTGTTATGTAATGAAATGAGAAGTAAGTTTATGTGTCGCGGAATAGGAGTTGTACTTGCTGAGCAAAAACTCATTGTTTTGAGTTTATGCTATAGGTAAGCAACCTACCAGCTGATGATGATGCAAGGTGGAGTAGCGTGGCCGGGCACTATGAATAGTGGGAAACGGAAACCGCTACGCATTTTGATAATGGAATTATGAAATGTTTAATTATGGCTATTTAGTAGTATGCACAATTAATACTATGTTTTATATTTTACGTTTCGTATTGTATATACGCCTTATAAAAAAAAATTTTCCGCTGTGTTTCATATATTAAGTAAGTAAGTTTGTATAAGTTATCGCATGAATGTATGTACGTATGTATGGTAACGGCCTGTGCTAGGCGGGTCGTTACACTAACAATTCTGGAAATCATTGAACTTAAATATGAATAGTTCTCCACCTGATGGGAGGTTGGTACGACACCTTACTTATGTGTTCTTACCATGTGGTTTATCATTAGTGAACTTACCTCATGATGTCACTATATCATATCATAACTTAACATTTCATTAATAACATGGCATTCTTGAAAACATGGCATTTCTATAAACATGGCACTTTTGTAAACATGGCATATTTGTAAGCATGACACTTTTGTAAACATGACATTTCTGTAAACAAGGCATCTTTGCAAACATGGCACTTTTGTAAACATAACACTTTTACAAACATGGCATTTTTTTAAACATGGCACTTTTTAAAATATGGCATACATGTAAACATGGCATATTTGAAAATAGTATTTACTATTTTCATACTCTAGGTGAGGTTTGCACCCTGGTGTCCGATTGTATAAGTCGGGCGTTAAGAGCAGAATACTGGATAAACCAGGATAAGGAGGCAAGGGCTCAAATTTTTAAGACCAAGAAGGAAGAGAAGGCTATGGCAAAGCCCATGCAACCTCGCCAAAGCTCGGAGCCATATTCAAAGGGTCCAGCTAGCAACCCTGCTCAAAGTTCCAAGCCGTTTGGGAGGAACAAGAGAAAGGGGAATTTTCCAGGTCAAGGTCAGCAGAGGAGTAACCTTCAGAAGAAGACTGACAGAGGAAAGGAGGGTAACAGTAATGACTTTCCCTTGTGCCCTAAATGTGGGAGGAAGTACCCTGGAATGTGCCGAATGGGGACAAACGCTTGCTACCTTTGTGGCAAGGAGGGGCACTACGCAAGGAGTTGCCCTCTGAATACTCATACCCAAAACCCTCAATACCCAAGCGGGAACGCCAACAGCCCGCTACATGCAGTCTAGGCAAGGTTGGAAGGACCTTCAATTACCTAGGGAAGACTGGAGGCTCCTGAACCCTAGGCCATAATTTATGCTTACACAAAAGGGGATGCGGAAGCCGGAACGTCGCATGTGGTGACAGGTCAGATCTTTATCGCTACCTATGATGCCATTGCCTTGTTTGATTCTGGAGCCACTCATTCATTTGTATCTTTGGAGTTCACTCAGAAAGTAGAGAGAGGTGTAAATAGCCTAGTACAGCCTTTCAAAACTTTTTTGCCATCCGAAGAAATTTTGTGGTCCAATTTTTGGATGCGAAATGTTTCCGTGGTCATTTGTGACAGAGAATTATTTGTAAATCTCATCACGATCAAGCTTCAGGATTTCGATGTGATATTAGGAATGGACTTCTTAGGAAAATACAATGCTAAGATTGACTGCCGGAAGTGTTGTGTGACGTTCAATCCGTACGGTGAAGAGGAGTTTAGTTTCTACGGACAATCTCGAAGCCCAGCAACTAGATTAGTTTCGGCAATGAAAGCTTGGAAGATGTTAGCTAATGGCAGCCAGGGATATTTAGCTAACATGGTGGACAAGGATAGAGAAATGGAGCTGACACCGGAAGATATTCCCATCATAAAGAAATATGTAGATATCTTTCCGAAGGACTTACCAGGACTCTCTCCAGAAAGGGAAATCTCGTTTGAAATCGAGTTGTTCCCTGGAGTCGCACCGATATCGAAGGCACCCTACCGTATGGCATCCGCGGAGCTTAGAGAGCTTCAAGTGCAATTGCAGGAACTCCTTGACAAGGGATTCATCCGACAGAGTCATTCCCCATGGGGAGCACCTATTTTATTCGTCAAGAAGAAGGATGGATCGTTGCGTATGTGTGTTGACTATCGTGAGCTGAACAAGATCACAATCAAGAACAAGTATCCACTTCCAAGGATTGATGATTTGTTTGATCAACTCAGGGGAGCGGTAGTGTTCTCAAAAGTCGATCTGCGATCAGGATATCATCAGCTCAGAATAAAGGAGTCAGATATCTCCAAAACAGCTTTTCGTACGAGTTATGGGCACTACGAATTTTTGGTTATGCCCTTTGGACTAACTAACGCCCCAGCTGCTTTTATAGATCTCATGAACCGTGTGTTCAAAGAATATTTGGACAAGTTTGTTATTGTCTTTATTGACGATATTCTAATTTACTCAAGATCCAAGGAAGAACATGAACATCACCTTAGGCTGGTAATGGAGACACTAAGACAGAATCAATTGTACGCCAAGTTCACAAAATGTGAATTTTGGCTGGAGAAAGTGCATTTCTTAGGTCACGTGGTTCAAAAGGAAGGAATATCTGTGGACCCTACAAAAGTGGAGGCAGTTAGCGCATGGTCAGCACCCAAGAATGTCACGGAAATAAGAAGTTTTCTTGGCCTAGCTGGATATCACGGACGATTTGTCGAAGGATTCTCCAAGATTGCTGCACCGCTTACAGCCCTTACCTAGAAAGGGAAGAAGTTTGAATGGACTCAGAAGTGCGAGGAGAATTTCCAAGAGCTCAAGAAGAAGCTGACAAATGATAATTCCTGATGTAGAGGCCGGAAATTTCGTGATCTATAGCGATGCTTCCAAAAATGGATTAGGAGCTGTCCTGATGTAAAATGGGAAGGTAGTAGCCTACACATCATGACAACTGAAGATCCATGAAAGGAACTACCCCACTCATGTGATATCCGAATTTTCTATGCCCATATTTTCTCTTAAGGAATTAAATTCACAATATGTTCACAATCGTGAAAAAGCTTAATTTCGAGCTTTTGATCGATTTTATGAATTCTGATGGGTCGGGAAGACTCAAAATTTATTTCTAAACTCGGAAACGGACCTTTCAAGTCGAAACGGTCAAAACGGTACAAAATTTTACGAAAGTCAACTTTGACCGAAAAAGTCAAAGTTTGACCGATAAAAAGTCAACCCTTTGACTTTTCGAGATTTTTCGAGTTCAGCGCGGAACGAATTCCGAGAATGAGTTTTGTGAACTAGATAGCAAGAATAAGCCGTAAAACGTCCCTAGAAAATCAAGCACACCGAGTTAGAGTTTAAGGGCAAAAAGGGTTCGGAAAAATTTAAGAAAAATATTTTTCGATCCAAAATTCACACAGATAAATGTTGTACTACAATATGAAATAAAAATATTGTGTTTTGAAAAATCACAATATTAAAATTATCTGTGTAGCACAAAGAGGAAGAAAAAATGAGTTTTGGAAGGTAACTAGTCAAGTTAGAACCTAACTAAACTAAACCACCATCCTAGTTGCATGTTAACTTTTCTCCACCAACCAAAGCAACCTATTAGCTGCCCTCCACCCTCTTTCCAGCCGGCTGCAGCAGCTATGGGAGCAAGGAAAAGAAAAAAAAAAGAGATGGAAAAGAAAGATGGAAAAGAAAGGCCTTAAATTAAGGCAAGTCTTCACCTACCCTTGTCCATCACCTTCTCATGCATTTAATGCAATTTTCAGCCCTTTCCCTCACCACATTTTCGGCAGCCTTCCACTCACACACATGCACGGTTTTTGCTTGAAAAAAAAGAGGGAGACACAAGCCAAGATTTAAGGGATAGAAGCCAACCACTTGTCTAATCAAATCCCCTCCATTCTCTCCTTTCTTTGTAGTAAAATTAATGAAGCAAACCCTTGCATTCCACTCACATTTTCGGCAGCCAAGGGAGAGGAGAGAGAAGAGAGAAAATCAAAGAAAAATTTTGAAGTTTGGGGTCTTGGAGATCCGGTTCTTCAAGGGGTGAGAGCAAGAAAGAGTTGTGAGATTTTTTGTGAGTTTTCTAAGGGGGGAGCCGACCAAGAGAAGGAGAAGAAGAGGTGAGTTGGTTTTGAAAAATTTTCTTGGGTTTGTCTTCTTGAAGTGCACGGTTTTGAGTTGGAAAAAGGAGCCAACAAACTTTCTTGGATCCACTTTGTTCTAGGTTGGCCGTGAGCTAGGTGGTGAGGAGGAGAAGGAGAAATTTTCACAACCAAACTTAGCTTTGGTTGAGGTAAATTTTATAACCCTAAAACCCTTTATTTTGAGCTTGATTTTAGGTTCAAATTAAGTCTTCAATGGGGTTGTATGGACATAAGTCCAATTTCTATTTTGCTCTAGATTTTTGTATGTGCTTGATTTCTAGCTCTAGGGTTGGTTTGGCTTTAAATTCTTGCTTGGTTTGTGATAATTTTTGTATGAACTTCATGCTAGAAAACGTTATGTGTTTGAATCTTAGGCTCCCGAAGTGTTCGGTCAAGTTAGATGCGCGAAATAGGACGCAAACCGAAAACGAAATCGAAACTGTCCAGATTCGGGTTGAACCTGACCAGTTTTGGACAAGTGAGATTTTATGTAAGACCCGAAATTTTTGAAGACTTGTAATCTCCTTGTTCATAAGGAATTAAAGTCTAATTTATGTATCCATGATGTGTTATATGAAAAATTATGAATAATAATGAAAAATTCATAATTTTATCTAAACGATGTTTGAGTCCTCATTTAATGATTTTGAGACTCAATTAATGTTTTACGAGCCAAGAATGAAGTTTTTAAATGAAAAAGGATGAAATTTGACAAAAGTCAAAGGTTTGACCAAAAGTCAAAGGGTTGACCAAAAAGTCAAAGGGTTGACCAAAAAGTCAAAGTTTGACCGGGACGGGTCACAACGTCGACTTTACAAGTATGATGAAGGAATATGAAAAGAATCTCCGAAAATGGAGTTTTATAAGCCGTAAATCCACCATAGAAAAATCAAGCACACCGAAAAAGAATTAAGGGCAGAAAGGTCTCCGAAAAATTGGAGAAAGAGAGTTTTGGTCCAAAAATTTAATGGAATAATTTTTGGATCAAAATATAAAATAAAAATGCTCATCACAGTATGGAAAATAACTATAGAGCGCAAAAGGAGCCGTGAAGAAACGAGATAGCTAAACAAGGCATTAAGAGAGCTAGTGGAAGGTGACATCAACCTCTTGACATCACCCTCCACCAACCCAAGACTACACATGTGGACCCCCCATTTTCTTATAGAAATTCGGCAACTAGTAGGGAAAAGAGAAAAGAAATTGGTTAGTTGGAAACCAATGGAGACTTGAAAGCCAACCAAGGACCCAACAAAAATCAAGGACACATGCCCATGCTTGTGATCTCAATTTTCCACTAACCAAACTTGAGCAAATGGGTTATCCTCCCCTCCCCAAAATCCGGCTGCAAAGTGAAGGAAAGAAAAGAAAATTTAATGGGAACCAAAGACTAGACATCAAGCCTTAAATTAAGGAAAAAGTGCACCAACTCTTGTCCATCAAGTTCCCTCACTCTCTAGTCATTTTTGGTTGAACAAAAATGAGTCAAAACCATGCTCTCCCTCCCCACAAATCCGGCTGCTACACAAGGAAAAAGGAAAGAAAAAAAAAATGGGAACAATGACAAGGCATAAAGCCACAAATTAAGGACCAAAAGGTGAGGCAAGTGGGAGATCTTTCTAGAAGCTTTCTAGAGCCAACCAAGGGCTGCCATTTGTCCTTCTTTTCTCCTCAATTTGCAGCAGCCCATGCCCCTTAATCCCCCCTTGGATTCGGCTGCTTTGGAAGAAAAGCAAGACAAGACTAAAGCCTTGTTTCAAGGCAAGTTATCACCAACTCCTAGCTCCACTTTTTCACATCAAACCTATCTCATCTCTCTAGCCTTTTTGCTTGGGAAAACTAAGAAAAAAATCCTAGCCATTTCATATGCAAGTTCGGCAGCAAGAGGAGGAAGAGAGAGAGAGAGATTCAAAAGTTTTTGGACTCCCATTCCAAAGGGTGCACGGTTTTGAGAGAAAGAGAGAGAGAGATTGGAAAAATTCTCTTGTGAGTTTTTGGGAAGAAATCCGAGCAAGAGGAAGAAGAGAAAAGGTAAGAAAAATTTGGTTTTTCCCCTTATGATTTTCGGTTTTAGTTGGAAGCAAGTAGAGCTAACAACAAAAATTTTTGGATGCATTTTCATGAAGAAAACCGTGGGCTAGAGCAAGCCAAAGAACCAAGAAAGATTTTGGGATTTCAAAACCCTAACTTGGGTTGAGGTAAAATCTCTTAAACCCCTTGAATCTAAGCTTTATTTAAGTGTTTTTAAGGTTGATTCAAGTGGTTTGTAAGGACATAAGTCCATTTAATTTTCTGCCCTCATTTATGGTGTGTATGTGCTTGATAGGTTAGGGTTGGTTGGCTGATTTTTCTATGCTTGTTGCTTTAAAAATTTGTGCATGAAAATGATGGATTTTTCATGCTAGAAGATAGGTTGTATGTCCCATAAGATTAGGCCAAAAATCTGCCAAAGCAGCCCCCTTATTGTATGCTAGCTTAAGAGGTAAACCGGAGTAACTCACCAAGCTGCCAGTTCGGTTTCGAACCTGAGCAGTTTTGGAAAAACGAAAATATAAGGCCTTTAGAGGCCAAACGGGGAAAAACTCAAAACATGAAAGTTGTTCGGAACAACTTTTCCTAGAGGAAAGCGCGGACAGAATCTCGAAATAAGGCTCCAAAGGCCTTCGTTTTACCCGAAACCCATGGCTGAACCTGGGACATTCTCCACACAGTTTTCCAGAGTTAACCCGTTTTCAAATAAAAACTGGTACTGATCTAGGCCGAACTAGATTTTGTGTAAAACACGAAAGTTCTAGCATTTTTCGATAGCTACAACTTTCGTGAAGACAAGTTTTTCAGATTCCGAGCCGATTTTTAAACTGGGCGCGTTTTGTGAGAGACGCGCAGAGAGTCCGAAATCAAACAATTGAATCTCACGAAAATCTTTTCTAGAAAAATCAAGAAGTGTTCTTAAATGATTATTTTAGCTTCGAAAACCGTTCCAAAGATGGTTTCCGACCCCAAATGATTTTATAAATGATTTATTTCGAAAACCATGAATTTTAAAGGCTCGGGTTTGAATTTCACATTTTTCCCTAAAGTAAAGAAAAAGAGGGTTTCAACCAAGAATTTACAAGTTAAAGAAAATAATGAATTTGAGCCAATGAATTTTCTAATAAAAAGGGGTTAAGATTTTATAAGAAGAATGAAGGATTTTTGGGAAGTAAATTGCACAAGATTTTCCAAAAATAAGGAAGAGGAATTTTATAGTAAAATTGGTGAGCAAGCCGATTACGAACGGTAACCGGATATTATATCCGAGTTACAAACCCAAGAATAACCAAGGGTTGACAAAAGGTTGACCCAAGGTTAATTAAGGTTAACCTTAAGGGTTACCCAATATAACCCTAAGGGATACCCACATGTATATTGGGCTAAGACTTAAAGGGTTAATGGAAATAACCCAATAACAAGGATGTATGAGCAAAGCCCACTAGTAGAACAAGGCTCTAAACCAAAGGGTTACCTAATGTAACCTCATAAGGAATTATCCAAGTTCAATAAAGAATAGGGATAAATATGGCCTAGATAGATAACATGTATAGGGGACATACAACCAAAAGTAAATGTGAGTGTGGGCAGGTCACCAACACCTTACGAAAGGATCCTGATCCTATATTTTTGGTATATCAGGAAAGTGAATTGCCGTTGCCGACGAGTTACGGAACGCGATTTTAAGGAACACGGCACTAGAGGTAAGTACAAACCTCACCTGCAGTATGAAAACTAGTAAATTATGTTCAAGTATGTGGTTTTCAAATATGCTGCAATATGTTGTGTGCTATATCTATGAAATGCCATGTTTTATGAAAAGTGCTATTTTTGCGAAATGCCATGTTTATAAAATGCGCTATTTTCGTAAAATGCTATGTTTATGAAAAGTGCTATTTTTACGAAATGCCATGTTTATAGAAGGTGCTAATTTCGTAAAATACTATGTTGATAAAAAGTGCTATTTTGTAAAAGATTATAATAGTGCTATATTTGCGAAATGCCATGTTTATGAAAGTGTCATATTTGCAAATACCATGAATGAAAAGAATGCCATGCCATGTTATTAATGAGATATAAAGTACGTTATCATGTAGTGACATCATATGGTATGTTCACTAAAGATAAATAACATGGTAAGAAGTCACAAGTAAAGTGTCGTACCAACCTACACCAAGGTGGAGGATTTTTATATACAAGTTATGGATTCCCCTCGCGCTGATGTAAGAGGGTGGAGTCACTTGTGTTTCCTGGTGCAGTTAGGGACTTGCAACCCCATCTAACTGTACTCAGCGGCGCGCTATATTATTAAGGGTACGTACACTAAGGGGCCCATAAGAAAGGTAAGAATGTTAAAAAGAAATGCATAAATGGAACATAATTGGTTCATGCATATGCATATGATGATGAATGTTTTTATGATGTTTAAATGTTTTGTGAGATTATGTTTGTGCTTACTGGGCGAAAGCTCATTCAGTTATATTTCATACTGTAGGTAAGAAACCCGTAGTTTAATGCTGGGCATTGTTGGAGCGGTGTGGTGGCAGACTAAGGCGGTATGGATACCACTACGCATAGTTTTTGCAAAAATCTTTTGATGAAAAGAAGTTTTGTACATAAGTATGTATGGTAAAGACAAATTATGCTTTACGGTATTTTGGAACCAAAGACCTTAAGTAAAGTTTACTTATGTAGTAATGCCATGATGCTAAAGACAATGTTTTATAAGTAAGTTTCAAAAAAAAAAAGGGGATAAGAGTTTTATGAAAGTCAAAAAAAAAAAAAAAAAAAAATATATCCCCAAATTTTCAAGTAAAGTAAGTAAGTAAGGTAAGGAGTGACTGCCCCACGTAGTAAGGGGGCGTCACATTTTAAGGGCTCTAGAGGCCGAATGGGTTAAAACTCGAAACACGAAAGTTCCTCGGAACAAGTTTTTCTAGAGGACAGCGTGGACGGAATACCAAAATAAGGCTCCAAAGGCCTTCGTTTTCAATGAAACCCGTGGCTGACCCCTGGGCGCAGTCCCACCGGATTTTTCGGAGTTAGCCGGTTTTAAAAAAAAAACTGGTATCAATCTAGGTAGAATTTGATTTTTTGCAAAACACGAAAGTTTTAGCATTTTTTGATAGCTACAACTTTCGTGAAGACAAGTTTTTCAAATTCCCAACGGATTTTTAAAATAGACGTGTTTAATGAGAAGTGCGCAAGGAATCCAAAAATTCCTCCACCAAAGTTTTACAAAGTGTTTTCAAAAAAATTGTAAAGTGTTCTAAACCGTTATATTAACTGCGAAAACCGTTCCAAAGGCGGGTTTCGACCTTAAATGACATTTATAAGGAATTATTTCAAAGGTCGGAATTTTATAAAGAGTTTTACGGATTTTTGAGAAAAATCTTGTAAAAGTGCAAAAAGGAAGAAAATGTAATTTTAAGTTAAGAAAATTTAAGAAGATGTATTTTTCAAAATAAAAATGGTAATCAAGCCGATTACGGGCCGTAGCCGGGAATAGGACCCGAGTTACCGGGCTTAGGCCCACAGGGCCCAAAATTGACAAGGGTTGACCAATAGTTGACCAATTGTCAACTTTGGTTGACCCACAATAAGAAAGAGGTAACCTTAAGGGTTATCCGAAGTAACCCTAAGGACTACCATAAGTTAATGGACCAAGCAAAATGGGTCAAGACCATTGACCCCATATGCTATAATAGAATGGTAAGCCCAAGGTAGTAAAGAAAAATCCAATAGAAGTTAAAGGAGAAAATTTAGAGGTTATCCAACGTAGCCTCTTAAGGGATTAATCCAGTTCAAATTAATCCCCAACAGTAAAAGGCCAATCTAGGACAAGTCAGTTCTGACGGGGACATACAACTAGGTTGTAGTGGGTATGTTGGTTAGGGTACCAACATTCTACAATCAGAAACAGAAACTCACGTGTGTCCTTTCTCAAGCAGGAGAGGACGTGTAGCTGTACTTCGAGACATGACAGCGACAGTAAAGGAATTAGCGCAAGAGGTAAGTACAACTCCGCCTACAGCATAGGCTCTAGTTGATGCTTACTAAAGTAAGATTAGATGCATGCTAAGGGTGTATGATGTTGTATGCTATGCATGATATGCTATGCGATGTTGTGCTATAAGTTAATTGCCATGTCAATTGTGCTAGTATGCCATGTATAGAAAGCATGATCAAATATGAATTAATGTTCAGTATGAGTTAGGATTATGTGACATCACGATTGCATGTTCACTAAATTCCTACAAGATAAATAAACTCAAGATTGAGTTAAGAAAATATAAGAAAACATAAGAAGGCAAGCGAGCTTGCCGGTGTAGTACCACCCGTCCGAGGTCGGGTAAAATTATGGTTTGAGTTGGACAGGGCTGGCCGCCCCAACCACTCCATAGTTGCGCGCCGGGTACGAGCACCAAAGGTAAGGGCCATAAAAAAAAGATAAGCGAAGAAAGTAAATACGAGCATAACTGAACCATGCATGTGTAGACATTGTTAGTTATGCTATTATGAACGATGTTATGTGATTATGAATGGTTATGTATGGATATGTATGTTAAGTTAGAAATGTATTTTCGATATGGTTATATGTAAGTCGCGGATGGGACAGTTGTACTTGCTGAGCGAAAGCTCACTGTCTTACGTCTATGCTGTAGGTAAGCAGCCTGTCGTCAATGCATGATGCAAGGTGGCGAGGCGTGGCGAGGCAAGCTGTGAAATCGTGAGACTTTATGCCGCTACGCGTTTTGACCTTTTTGAGTTTTTATAATTATGTAATTAGATTTTATGCTGACACCTTTTCTATGAACACGTTTGATTCGTGTATATATATATATATATATATATAAATTTCCGCTGTGTTTTAAGCTAATTTATAAGTATGTAAGTAAGTAAGTCAGCAGTGTAACGGCCTGTGCAAAGGCGGGTCGTTACAACTCATGATTTGGAACTTACAGCTGTAGTATTTGCACTTAAGATCTGGAGGCATTATTTGTACGGGAACAAATGCGAGATCTACATGGATCATCAAAGCCTCAAGTATATCATCACTCAGAAGGAGCTCAACATGAGACAGCGTAGATGGCTAGAGCTTGTAAAGGACTATGATTGTGAGATCCTTTACCATCCTGGAAAGGCGAACAAGGTAGCTGATGCCTTAAGTAGGAAATCAGTAGGCATGTTAATGTCTATTGAAGCATTTCCGAAGCCACTACAAAAGGAGATTTCTGAATTCAACCTGGAGATGATAACCAGGAAGCTATCTTCTTTGACTCTCCAGTCCGATTTGCTGGAGTCTATTAAGGCGTACCAAGGGAAGGACTCCTCTTTGCTAAAAATGCAACTTTTTGGTGGAAAGAACAAGGAGTTCAAGACCTCTACTGATGGCATTGTCTACTTCAAGGAGAGAATTTGTGTTCCTGACGTGGAATTTTTAAAGGATCAGATTATGTCAGAAGCACACAAGACGCCATATTCAGTACATCCAGGAGCATCCAAGATGTACAAGGATCTCCGAGAAAACTATTGGTGGCCAGATATGAAGAATGAAGTGGCCGAATACGTGTCCAAGTGCCTAACTTGTCAAAAAATTAAGGCCGAGCATCAACATCCGGGAGGAGAATTGCAGAAAATAGAGCTTCTTGAGTGGAAATGGAAGCAAATTAATATGGATTTCGTTGTGGGTTTGCCTAGAACTGCAAGTGGGAACAACACGATTTGGGTTATTGTTGATAGATTAACCAAATCAACCAACTTTGTTGCGATGAAGGACACGTTTTCAGTGGAAAAATTGGCCGAAATTTTTGTATCCCAGATCGTCAGGTACCATGGAGTGCCAAAATCGATCATCTTAGACCGTGACGGACGTTTCACTTCTCGATTTTGGATGAGTGTTCATAACGCCATGGGGTCGAATTTGAAGTTCAGTACGTCATTTCATCCCCAAACTGACGGCCAATCCGAACGAACTATCCAGACGCTAGAGGATATGCTAAGATCATGCGTCTTAGACTTCAAAGGAAACTGGGATCAGAAGCTGCCATTGATCGAATTTTCGTACAACAACAGCTATCATGCTTCGATTGGCATGGCCCCATTTGAAGTATTGTTGGAAGGAAGTGTCGATCTCCTATTCATTGGCAGGAAGTTGGGAAAAAATAACTTCAGACAACGGATTTTATCAAAAAGACCTCTGAAAACATCAAGAAGATTAAGCAGAGGCTCGACATAGCCTTCAGCAGACAGAAGAGCTATGCCGATAAATGTATAAGGCCTTTGGAATTCCAAGTCAGAGACGCCGTATTCATCAAGATTGCTCCTATGAAAGGAGTAATGAGGTTTGGTAAAAAGGGAAAGCTTAGTCCGAGATATACGGGACCGTTTGAAATCCTTGAGAGGATTGGAAAAGTAGCCTATAAGCTTGCCCTACCGCCAGAATTAGCGTCGATGCACAATGTTTTTCACGTCTCGATGCTAAAGAAGTACGTACCAGACCCTTCTCATGTGCTTAGTCCAGAACCCGTAGAGATTGAAACCGACTTAACTTACGAAGAAAGGCTAGTGTGAATTCTGGATTGAGAAGAAAAGGTCCTAAAAAATAAAACCATTTCCATGGTTAATGTAACGCCGCGACCACCCACGTAGGACCGACCACGTGAATGGGGGTCGTTACATAACTTACTTAACTTAAACTTACCCAATTTTTAGAGTAAATTTTTTTTAAAACATACTTACATAAAACATAAAACCTTAAACCTAAATATAAACAGAAACTTAAACTTATTCTTATACATAAAACTTAACTTCTTCATATGTACTCACCCGAGTACCGAGCTTTCACCTCTTAGGAAAGCTACCATGCGTAAACATAAACCGTTGATCAAACCCAACTTAATGCGGATTGGTACAACATGAGGCAACTTACTTACCATACATACTTAAACCTTGCCATACATACTTAAAACATAAAGTAAACATCTTTTTCATTTCAAACACACTTTATAAAACCGTGGTGGAGTCCATTCCACATTTCACAATCCACAGCGCCATCTCTCCACAGTCTCGCATCAAGTATTGCCGGTAGGTTGCTTACCTACAGCATGAACGTAAGTAATGAGCTAATGCCTAGTAAGTACAATATTCAATCCGCAATGCATATGTAAGTGCAATAATGCATGAACCAATTATGATTTCTTATGAATCAATTATGGTTTCGTACATTAACTTAGTTCTGTTTCCTTCTATACCATGTGTGCACGTACTGGGATACATAACTATGGAGTGGTTGAAAGCAGCCAGTCCATATCAACTCCAACCATGAAACAAACTGTTTAACATGGAGTAGTTGAGGCGGTCAGTCCAATCCAACTCAAACCACGGAATATACCGTTTGAACCCGCCCTTGTGGCAAGTCAGTACGACACAACAATCTTAACTCTTCTTAACTCATATCTTAAAATCTTGTTCTTATCAATGAACATGCTTCATGATGTCACAATATCAAAGCCTATAACATAACATACCATCATTCATAACATAAATATCATAACATAATACATCGTAACATGACATACCACATTGTACCATAACATACCATGACGTATTGCATCGTAACATAAACATACTGCATCATCACATAAACATCATAGCTTACAAATCATGTAAATCAATTTATGATTTCTTAAAAACACATCATGCAATAAAACATATTGTTCATGCTGTAGGCGGAGTTGTGCTTACCTTCCGTCCTACGCTCTTGATTTATCGTCCCATCATAGCACGATAACAGTTCCTACTCCTGTTTCCAAATAGGGTGTAAGATAAGAATCATTTACATTCTATCTTATCATAAATCATAATTATTAAATGTTGGTATCCCAACCAACAACCATGGATAATTCTAGATATATGTGTCCCCCATAATTTACTAATGAAAACTTGGTCGGTTACTAGCCGTAACCTTAGGGCTCATGGCCCAACGAGACATAAACAGTGACTTAATAGGTTATTAATCTTACTAAGGCCTTATCACTTTTAGAGTAACACCCTCCTAGGTTTTTATCGGTAACCATAGAGTAAGGTCTAACCCAATAACTTGGGTATCCTAACCGGTTACTATAGATTATCCTTTTAAAAACACCATATTTTCATAAAACCATAACTTATAAGTAAAAACAGTTAAAAACTGTCAACTTTGAAAACAATTCTTAAAAACAGTTTCTTGATTGAAGTATTAGTGCAATGTGCATGGATTTCCTGCTTTTACACTATCCTTCGAAAAGCTTGTGCATGAACTTCCTATTTTCTGCACAGTCCCGAAAAATCAGGTTTTACTTAAAAATCAAAACATGAACTCTAGATTATAACTTTATTATGAGAGTGGAACTTATAAACCAATTATAAGTTCAATCGCCAATTATGGTTGGATTTAATAAAAATCCGGCAGCATAACGACTTATTTCCCTTAATACCCAAAATTTAAACCTGCAATAAAAACCATTTTATAGAGAGTTTTGACACACCATAACCGCAAGATGTGCCATCCATATACATTCATCATAAAACATACAACATATCTCATTCTAATTCAATTTCAATTAATTAACTTGAACATCAAATATATAAACATATATATATATATATTTTGATATTCAATTCAAAACATATAAATAGGCATGTAATCAAACCAATAAATGACTTAAAGTAGTCAAGATTACTACCGAGATCGTTCGACGACGTTCGGTGAGTAAAACGCTTCCTGCTGGACATTCAAAACTCTTCTTAATTTCGAGCGAGTAAACTTTTAATCGCCATTCTTAACCTTCGAGATTCAATCTCGCAAATCCGAGGTTGTAAACATGTCCGGATCGTTGAAAATAGACCGGAAAGGCGATCTTCGAAAATTCGTCGACAGTTGACCACGTTGACCGGCGTTGACCAACTTTGACCGGCGTTAACCGGTGGTAAAAGTCACAGAGATGAGCACCGCTTCGAAGATCTCGACGAGGGGAACCCATTTCTGGTGTCCACTTCTTCAAACGGCGTTCGGTTTTCTCAAAAACGTAAGAAAACGAACTAGAAGACGGCGGTGGATCGGGATAATTTTCGACAACAATCGGAGTGGTGATGGACTGGGCTTTGTTCCTCTCGACAAGTGGAACTCAATGAAACCAACGGCTCGTAAAATAGAGCTCGAATTGCACCGAAATCTCGCTTGAAAGTTTATGTGACTGAAACTTTCCTAGCAATTTTCCGACGAACGGCGGCGAGTGACATGGCCAAACTCCGGCTATTGGACATTCGGGTGATGGGCTGCAAGGGTCACCAGCGCGTGCGGCGGTGGCTAGCCGGAGATGGGACCTCCTTTGACGGCAGCGACGGGCGTGATGTCACGACCCTACTAGCCACCCTAAGACCCACGCGGAGTCCGACCGCGCGAACCTGGAGCGTTCGGTCCGTGACATTACTTAACTTACTTGCTTGATTGAAAAATTAAAGTTACCCAATTTTTAGAGTAAAATTTTTTTTTCTTCTTTTCTGAAAATCGTTAACTGAAAACTTCTATTGCGGAAATTATAAAACTTTAACACAAGTTAAACTGAACTTAAAAACTGTTTTTCTTTTATAAAACCTTATCTGATGTACTCACTCGAGTACTGAGCTTTCACCTATAAGGAAAGCTCCATACATACATACATACACAATCTGTGTCATACATACATGCTGAAAACGTAATGAAAACACATTTTCATTTAAACGCACTTCGGAAACCCCGTAGTAGTCCATACCCACGTTTCACATTCCGCAGCGCCATCTTTCCACAGCTTGTATCAGGTATCGCCGGTAGATAGCTTACCTACAGCATGAACGTAAGCAATGAGCTAAAAAGCTCAGTAAGCACAACATCCTATCCGCATGCAACTAAATGCACGAAAATCGTGAACCAATTATGATTCATTATAATATGGTCATCCTACTGATCTTATCTTACTACAGTACCATGTGTGTATGTATTTAGGCACGTAACCATGGAGTGATTGAAGACGGTCCGACCAACCAACGTAAACCATGAAACACACAGTTTAACATGGAGTAGAGGAGGCAGCTCTTCCATATCAAGTCAAACCATGGAACATGCCGTTTGAACTTACCACAAAGGCGAGTTCGTACAACACAACATGTTCTACTGTACTGATCTTATACATTACCATGTGCCTTATTAAATGAGGACATACTTCGTGATGTCACAAAATTTAACATACTACATGCACATACTTAACATAACATAAACATACTACATGACATAATACATAACATGCTTAACTTCACATGCATACATAAACATACTACATAACATGACATACATACACATACTACATAACATGACATACATACATATACTACATAACATGACATACATACATAACATGACATACATACATAACATGACACATAAACATACATAGCATACTACTTAACTTAACATATCATACTGCATAACAACTTGACTCATGAAATCCTATTCATGATTTCTAAACACAACTTATGCAAACAAACATGTTCATGCTGTAGGCGGAATTGTACTTACCTTTCCGTCTGACATCATGCTTAACTGTCCCTTCCTAGTGCTGTTCCACTCCTGGTACAACTGCAGGTTCTGCCTGCTTGACAAGGACATGCTCTACTTAAACTCATGAAAATGCTGGTAAACTAACCAACATGTCTACATGGTATTGGTTGTATGTCCCCTTAAGTGCAAAACGTATAACTTGGTTACACTTGGTAACCTGACGTGCTAAGCCAAAACTAACCTCTAAGGATTCCTTATCTTAATATGGAACTATCGGGTTATTTCCGATAACCCTTTGGTTGAGCTTAACGGTATCCTTCGGGGTTACTTTGGATAACCCGTGAGGATAGACTAACCCCATACTATTAGTTAACCAAAAGTCAACCAAGGTCAACTTTGGTCAACTATAGTCAACTGTGGTCAACCCTCTAAGGTCGACCTCTCGGGTCTCGGGCTTGACCCGGCAATTTGGGTCTAACACCCGGTTACCACACGTGAACTAATCGTTAACTAAAACATAACTTGAAAACTCTTATTTCCTTTCTTGGAAAAACACTTAGGGAATAATTCCCAAAATTTCACTTTTGTGTAAAAATTCATAACTTGAGTCATAAAATCCAAACTCTTGGTTTTATGCTTTGTAAATTCATTTTAGGTTGAAAACCATCATTGGAACGATTTTCATAGCCAAAACACTTGTTTAAGGTTGAAAAACCAATTTTCTAAAAACACTTGTTGAGTTTATGGTGCAGGAATTTCGGATTCCTTGAGCACCCTTCATAAAATAATTTTTATCTTAAAATCGGTTCGTGATCTGAAAAAGTTTTCTTCACGAAAGTTCTAGCCCTCGAAAAATGCTAAAACTTTCGTGTTTTACGAAAATCCTGATTCGGCCTAGAAACATACCAGTTTTGAGTTGAAACTAGCTGACCCCTGGGAATGGGTCTGGGGACGTAAAAATATTTGCCAGGGGTTTTGGTATTTTTGAAGGCCATTGGAGCCTTATTTTGAAAAACGGCTCGAGTGTCCCTCTAGAAAAAGTTATTTCGGACAACTTTCGTGTTTTACGTTTTCCCAAATTCGGCCTCTAATGGCCTGTTATTTTTCGTTTACGAAAACTGGGTAGACTTAGCCGAATCTGACCAGTTTTCGGTTTACTTTTATTTTACGCGTCCTAAGTCGCGAGCTAACTCAACGATCACTCGGGAGCCTAAATCAATCACATGCAACGTTAACTAACGTCCCACATGCTTTGGACATGTCACCCCACGTGGTCATGCAAACCAATCCGGAACTTACTAACCTAGGTTTGCACACTTGTCTAGGGTTGCATAAACATGCATTGCATCAAATTAACCATACCGAAACAAAATCTAGCACCCTAGCATTCTTGCCCTACTCGGCTGCACCAATAACAGGGACATATCCAACCAATTAAACCATGCAAACCATGCACACAAGCAAGCATAAAACATAGAACAAAATCAGAAAATCATGCAAAGCTAACCTAGCATACTACACACCCTAATCAAGCATCATAATTCTAACTAAGCATGAACCAAATTACATGAGCTTAAGCCCTTACATCACTTGCATAAATACACATTAAATTCCCAAATTTAATGCTCAAACCAAAGCTTAGGGTTTAGGGTTTCTCACCTCACCAATTTCGGAAATTGGTTCCACCTATGGGAGCCGAACTTCCTCTTGCTCTTGGCTGCCCTCTTTGCAGCCGAATTCCCTTCACCAAAGGGACTCCAATTTCAGCCATGAAACACACAAACATGCACATAATTAAACCATCATCTTGCATGAAAATTTTCTTAAAAGAATCAAGGGTTTACCTCACTTACCCTTGGCTTGATTAGGGCTCATGGAGCCGAAATTCATCTTCCTTATTGGCTGCTCACTTCACACGGTTTTGGCTCCCAAATGGTTCCAAAATTTCTCACCAACTTTGGTGTTCCCTTGCAGCCCTTGCCGAGCCTCTTGCAGCCCCTAAGCCCCAAAAATTTTGGCTCCAATTTCCTGCACCCTCATGGCCGAAATCAACCACACCACCAAGCACAAAATCACCTTGGCTCCATGGTTGATTTTCCTCCTTTCTCCATGCTCGGCTTACCATGGCTTTGGCTGAAAAATTTTCTTCACTTTCTTCTCTCCTCCATGCACGGCTGCAGCTCACAAAATCTGGAAAAATTCCAGATTTTGGCTTGGCTCTCCATGCTCCAAAACCGAGCACCCATGGTGGCTCTCATGAAAAATTTTTTCCAACTTTGGCTTGCTCTTTCTCTTCCTCTCCCTCTCTCGGATTTTCTGGACCAAAATGGCCAGAACCCAGCTGCTTTTCCTCTTTTTTTTCTGCAGTGAATGGGTCTATTTATAGACTTTTTGGACAACTTTTGGAAATTCTATTTTGGCCCCAAAATTTTTAAATTCTTTGACTTTTCTCCCCAATGGTGGCCGGCTGGGGACAGCTCAACTCCAGCTGGCTTGGCTGATGGTAGGGCTGTGGTCATGGCTGATGTCATGGCTTACCTCACAACTTTTCAAAAATTGCATTTTTGCCCCCCGAAAATGAAAATTCTTGCAAAAATGCCCTCTAGGTATCCGATTGTTCTAAAAATCAACACACCCATCCTATTTCATGATATTATCATCTTGGTAACTTCATACGCTCATTTTGTCAATTTTCCAAAATTTACACTTTTGCCCCAAAAGTGAAAATTTTTTTTGTATTTATGCCCCTAAATTCCATAATTGGCCATAATGCTTACTTTTCCATTCAATATCATTCTTTTCATGATTTTATGTGATTTTCTTCCATTAAAATCACATATTTTCAAAATTTACATTTTTACCCCGAAAGACAAAATCTTTGCATTTTGACCCCCGAAAATGACTGTTCCTTAATTTCTTCTTGCAAAACATGTTATTACCTTATTGTGACCTCATCTAACGACGTCACTTGGCTTACTTCACATATTTTTCAAAATTTACATTTTTGCCCCCAAAAATGAAAATTTTGACATTTTTGCCCTTTGGCCTTGACTTGCCCTTTTGGGTGATTTCTTGACCAAATATGTCATTCTGACCTTAACTAATGCTAGGGATGCTTGATTTCTAGGGTTTTTCTTATTTTCTACTGTCTATTTGGGCTATCTCGCCCATATTGACATATTTTACAGTATTTTCGCATACTGCATCACTTTTCACTCTCGAGTCAACTGTTGACCACTTTTGGTCAAACTTTGACTTTTTTGGTCAAAGTTGACTTTTTCGGTCAAACTTTGACTTTTTCGGAAAAACGTTCCTTATCGCCCTTTTCGACCTGAAAAGGCGTTTTGTAACCTTAAAAATCTATTCTGAGTCTTATTGAGCCATAAGACTCCGTAAAACGTGTGAAAAAACTCTTAACGGAGTTTTTTTCCGTAAACATCATAAAATATGCTCATAATTCCTTTAAAAGAGAAAAAATGGCAATCATGAAAATTCTAGGTATCACACGTGAAACGCAAAGAAAGAGAACGGAAAATAAGAGAAAGAGAGAGAGAAAGAGAGAGAGACATGAAGGAGAAGTTGGCTGAAATATATTGTTCTCCTTAATTAATATCTTTTTTTTTTGACTTCCTTCACAAGCCATGCAATACACCCATTTTTTTTTTTCTTTTCTTTTAAAACTTCTTTTGAAACTTGAAAGCTTGTACTTCATTTTGAAATCGTGACTTGAAAATAGTACATACATATATAACGTAACTTGACATTTAAACATACTTGAAAAACTTCATAATTAAAGAATTACGGAAAATATTGCGTAGTGGTATCCCACACCGCCCTTCACTTGCTGCATCGTCTCTAAGCCCACCAAGTAAAGCTACAAGCCTTTTATCTCTACCTGCAGTACAGAATATATTTGATGAGCTTTCGCTCAGCAAGTACAAACTTTAATCTCACAAAAACATTTTTCATTTTAACATCTTGAAAACATACATCATCATATAACATATGCATGAACCATTTATGTTCATTTAGGCATCTTTTATTAATCTTAACTTATTATCTTCTTTTAACATGTGAGCCCCTTGTGTACGTACTAGAAGAGAAGCGCCCATCCAGATAAAGTTAGGGGTTGCAAGGTCCCTAACAGTTCTGAGAAACATAATTGATTATACCCTTTCGCATCAACGAGAGGTTGATAATCATAACTTGAACTTGAACATGAAAAAACCTCCACCTTTGGGAGGTTGGTACGACACTTTACTTGTGTATTTTTACCAAGTGGTTTAACATTGGTGAACATACCTCATGATGTCACAAAATCATATCTTATACATGCACATGGCATATTTTAACATAACATGGCCTCTTTAACACATGGCATTCTTTAAAATATGGCATTCTTTAAAACTTGAAATTCTTTAAATCATGGCCTCTTTAAAAACATGATATCTTAAAAAACACAGCATTTAAACATGGCATTTAAACATGGCATTTAAACATAGCATTTAAACATGGCATTGCATATTTGAAAATACATTACTATTTTTTCATACCACAGGTGAGGTTTGTACTTACCTGAGGTCCTACGCTCTTGACGTATCGTTCCTCGTGATATATCAACAGGTTCCTATTCCTATTTCAATCAAGGTGTAAGATAAGGTCATCTTATCTTACCATAAATCATTACTTTTGATGTTGGTATCTTAACCAACATCCATGAACAATCCTAGTTGTATGTCCCCTCTAATACCTCTTGCTAAACTTTGGTTGGTCACTTCCTTCTTCTTGGGCTTACGTCTTACTTTTACTTGGTTCGTAATCCATTGGGTTATTATTATTTTCTTATCAATAACCCTTATGTCCTAACCCGATTATGTATTCGGGTATCTCTTAGGGTTATATTGGGTAACCCTTAAGGTCATCTTTAATTAAATATCGGATTAACCCTTAGTCAACTCTTGGTCAACCATGATCACCCTTCTATGGTAAATCTTGGGCTTTGGGGCTAAGCACAGTAACTCGGATACTAATTCCGGTTACTATCCGTAGTCGACTTGCTTACCCATTTTATCTAGAAAATCTCATTTTATTACTTTTGACAACTTTGGATTCATAATTCCATTTCTCTTCTTAACATGAAAAAGTTGAGGAAAATTTCCAACTTTAAAATCATTTGGTCTAAATACTTTAAAATTGCATTCTTTTCTTAACTTGAAAGAGTTGAGGAATAACTCTTAAAACTCTTACTTTTACTTGTAAAAATTCATTTTCTTAAAACAGGCTCCTTAAAATCATTAAGGACTGAAAATCGCCTGTTATGTTCATTTTGCTTTACCTTGGCTTAAAATTTCATTTTCCTTATCTTGAAGACATTTGGTTTAAAATCTCATTTTTCTTACTTTTGTAAGTTTTGAAATTTCAAATCCGAAACCTTAAAATTCGTGGTTTTTGAAATGGAGGCTTATAAAAATTCATGTTTTTTAAATGAATTTTTATAAAAATCATTTAGGGCTGGAAACTGCCTTTGGAACAGTTTCCATAGCCAAAACAGTGATTTTGAGAAGAAAAACAGTTTTTCTGAACTAGTTTTAGAAAATCCTGTGTAGGAATTTTCGGTTCTCTGCACACCTTTCGTAAAACAGTGTCAGTTTAAAAATAAACTCCGAATTTGAAAAACTTGTCTTCACAAAAGTTGTAGCTCTCGAAAAATGCTAAAACTTTCATGTTTTGTGAAAAATCCAATTCGGCTTGTATTCGTGCCAGTTTTTGTTTGAAACTGGCTGATCATCAAAACTGGGTCTGGGCAGACCAGCCACAAGTTTTTGTAAAACGGAAGCCATTGGAGCCTCATTTTAGAAATTTGTCTATGCTGTGTTCTAGGAAAAATCCTTCCGAACAACTTTCGTGTTTTGAGTTTTACCCAGTTCAGCCTCTAAAGGCCTTATTCATTTTCCCGAAACTAGCCAGCTTTGAATCCGAAATGGCAGTTTCGATGGCTTAGTCCGGTTTACGTCCTAAGTCGCGGATTCTATCTCAACCGACCACTTCGGGAGCTTACGCAACAAGCACACAGTGTATCTAATGTCCCATACATTCAATCAAGCGAATCCCATGTGCCCATGCAACCCTAAACCGAAAGCCCTATCCTTGGGCTGCATGGTTCCTAGCCTAGCATCATAAACAAGCATACATCATCACATTCACCATTGAACTAGCAGCCACATAAGCACTGCCTCGGGCAGATTTTGTGACCAAAAATCAGGGGACATACCAATCACATCTAGCATGCATCCTAATAATTTTTCAAGCACAAATCATGCAAGCAAACATCATAAATAAGCCAACCAACCCTAATCCCTAACCAAGCACACACTTAGCACGTCTAGGGCTGAAAATTAATTGTGGACTTATGTCCTTACAAACCCACTTGAACCACAATTAAAATGCTTAATTTGAACTCAATTGAAAGATTTGGGTCCAGATTTACCTTAAACCCAAGTTAGGGTTTGAAATCCCCAAATCTCCTTTGGTCCCTTGGCTTCCTTCTAGCTCACGGTTTTGGTCCCTAGGTTAGCCACCAAAAAAATTTTTGTTGGCTCCTTGGTAGATCCACTCAAACCCGAGCACTACCACAAGGCTTACCCCCAAATTTTCAACTTTTTCCCCTCCTTTTTCTTCCCCCAAACCCACGGCCACACTAGCCCAAAAATGGGTCTCCAAGTTCTCAAAATTTTTCTTGTTTCTCCCTAGCAAAGATCCAACTCTCTCAAGGAAAAACCCTATGGAAATCTTGGTTTTTCTCTTCTCTTTCTCTCCCCCATACCCACGGATTTTTTGAAGTAAAATGGCAAGAGTTTGGCTATGTTTTGTGATTTAAAATGGGTTTTTGGGTCTAGTATTTATAGAGGAAGGGGAGGTGTATGTGGCCAGCCATGGGGGGGGGGGGGGGGTCCTAGAAAGCTCTAAAATTTTCCCTTGCCACATAAGGGATTGTGATGTCATAGCTCCAAAACCAAGTGATGTCACCCACCAAAAATAAGGGCCTTGTTCGGCTCTTGGCTATTCTCCAAAATAATCTTTTTTTTTTTTGCTACACAGTTATTTCCATTACTGTGCTCCGTATTCTCATACTGTACTTCGGTCCAAAATTTTTCTGTGTGAAATCGGACCGTAAAAATTTCTTTCTTATTTTTCGGAGACCTTTTTACCCTTAATCCTTAACTTAGTGTGCTTGATTTCTAGAGTGGTTTTAAGGCTCATTCTTGCTATCTTGATCATAAAAAGTTTTTGCAGTCTCTTCTTATACTGCATTTCATCATATTGCGAAGTCAATTCTTTGACTTTTCTTAGTCAAACTTTAACTTTTTCGGTCGAAGTTAACTTTCGTAAAAACATGTACTTTTTCGTTCTTTTTGACTCAAAAAGCCGTTTGCTAACCTTGGCATTCTATTTTGAGTCTTAAAGCCAATTCAATGAGAACTCTAACATTAGCTAATAAAATTATGAATTTCACATGGCTATTCATAATTTTCCATCAAACATCTTATAAACACATCATACGGACTTCTAATTTCTTATGAATAAAGAAATCTCAAGTCCATGAAAATTTCGGGTGTTACAGTTAAAGTGCTATGGCGAAACCATAAAGTTGAAGAAACAACCTGGGAAGTGGAAGAAGAGATGAGAAAGAACTACTCCAATTTGTTCTAATTTTCGAGGACGAAAATTTTTAAGGGGGGTAGATTGTAATAACTGAATTTTTCAACAATACGATTTCTTGTAGAGAATTTCAAGTTGAACCATGAAGGTATTTATGTAAAATCCTGATTAGGGTTTTGAGTAATGTTATGAGTTCTTATTGATTTTATAAGACTCAACCACGAATTGCTTAATTAAGCAAATGACCTTTTTGGGTGAAAAAGGGAAAGAAAATCCATGATTTTATGTTGGTCAAAGTTTGACCAAGAAAGTCAAAATTGACTAAGAAAGTCAAAGGCTGACCAAAAATGGCCAAAGGGTTGACTACACAGATACATGATAAGCAATATGGAAAATATAATGCAAAAACTGAAATTAGGGACAAGAGAATGTGAATGAGAAATAAAATCACCATAGAAAAATCAAGCACAATAAATAGGATTTATTGGGCCAAAAAGTTTTAAGCAAAAAGAAAATTTTTCGTACAGTCTAGTTTTACACAGATAAATTTTGGACTGCAGTGGAGTATAACAGTATTGTGTATTAGTGAGCACAGTACCATAAATATCTGTGTTGGCATTAACGTTGATTGGTTTTTAAGGAAAAAGGCAAACAAGCCTTAAATAGGCTTACATCACCTAAGCTCCTATTTATGACATCATTAAGGCTTTAATTAAAAAAATTAGAAAATCTTGGACTATTCTAAAGGGTGAGGTGGCCGGCCATTGCGGGGTCAAAATACAATTAATTTTGCTCCAAGAATTTGTGAGCAAAAGTTGAACCAAAAATAATTACAAAGCAACCCCATTTTTCACCTATAAATAGGCCACAAGGGGGGGGACGGTTTTGGCCTCAAAAAAATCAGAAAAAGCAGCCAAATTTTGCCCATTTTCCCTCTCCCAAAATCCGGATTTCCAAGGGTGAGAAAGAGCAAAGAAAAATTTGAGAATCAAAGGGGTTTTAGTGCTAGGGTGGTAGGTTTTCCTCTAGTAACTTCAAGCAAGGTTTTTGCAAATTTTTGGTGCTTATTTTTAAGGCTTAAGGCCGGCTGTGTTGGGGTGAGAGAGTGAGGAAATTTGAGGTTAGTTTGTGTATGGTTTTGGTTCCAAAAGCCACCAAGAGATCTGTAAGACTCGAATTTTTCTATGAACTCATGATTTCCTTATGCATGAAGAATTAAAGTCCATATTATGTGTTTATGAAATATTTCATGAGAATTATGAATATCAATGTGAAATTCACAATTCTATCAGTAAATGTTTGAGTTTTCATTCAATTGGCTATGAAACTCAATAAGTGATTTTTAGACATACATAAGGCCTTTTATGGAAGAAGGCTTAGAAAAATTCATGATTTTCTGTTGGTCAAAATTTGACCAGAAAAGGTCAAAGTTTGACCACAAAGTCAAAGGTTGACCTGAGAGATCAAAGGCATGAGAGTACAGTTATATGACAGGCAGTATGGAAAATATACTGTGAAAAACCGTCATTATAGACAAGATAGTAAGATCAAGATTCAAAACCACCATAGAAAAATCAAACACACCAAGTTAGAAATAAAGGGCAAAAAGGACTTTGAAAAATAGGAAAAATTTTATACTGTCCATTTTTACACAGATAAATTTTGGACTGTAGTACAGTATTAAATACTGTTATTAGTGGATAACGGTATTAAAAATATCTGTGTAGCATAAAAGTGGACTGCATATTAAGGAAATAGTCAAACGAGGCCTTAAGATGATGACATCACCTCCCCATGAATTTATGACATCATAAATGATTAAATTAGCATGGAAAGAATTATGGAATTCTCCAGAAAGTGGGTGAGGTGGCTGGCCACCTAGGGGGTGAAAATGCAAAGATTTTGTCATTAGGGGCTAAAATATAATTTTTGGAAAATAGGTAATGTAAGCAAGATGATGTCATCATGGTGATGTAAGATTAGCCTTGGAGAGCAAGGGATGGCCGGCCAACATGCCACCTAAGGGGGTTAAAGTGCAAAATTGTGATTTTGAGGGACATTTTAGCAATTTTTAGAAAGTTTTTCCACCACTATAAATAGGCCTTGAGGGGGGTCGGTTTTTGGCTGAAAAAATCAGAAAAATCAGCCAAACTCTTGCCATTTTTCCTCTCTAAAAATCCGAACCCAAGCAAGTGAGCCAAAGAAAGAAAAAAATTTGGAAAATCAAGAGGGAGCATTAAGGGGTGTTCGGTTTTCATCAAGAGCCAAGAAAAAGTTGAAAAAAAATTTGAAACCCATTTTTGGCTAAGTGGCCGGTTGTGGGAGAAAAGGAAAGGAAAGGAAAAAGTGAAGGGAAAATAGAAGAGGAGGTGTGGCCGGACTTGGTTGAACCGAGCAAGTGGCCGGAAAAATTTTGGTGCCCATTTGGAGGGGTAAGAACCGGTTGGAAGGTGACTTAGGGAGGGAGAATTTTTCGGACCCTAAACCCTAACCCACTCCTAGGGTTAATCAAGGTAACTATCCCATAAACCCTAATCTTTCCAATTAAACTTTCAATTTGAAATTTAAGTGTATTTCAAGTTGAGATTGTAAGAACATAAGCTCAAATTTATTTCATTGCCCTAGGTTGGTTTAGGTGTGTGCTTGATTAGATCTAAGAGTGGTTTGCTTATGATCTTTGATTGATTTTTAGATTTGCATGCTAGGTGTTTGATATGTTGTATGTTCCCCAAGAATGTTCAAGCATGATCCAAAATGGTATGTTAGGTTGCTAGAGTAAAATTGGAGTGAATGGATTGGTTGATTAGAAATAGAAACCATGCAAACCCTAAGGGTGTATGCTTGGTAATGGTTTGCATGGGTGTGAATGGGCTGCATGAATGAGAAAGTGGGACGTTAGAAAACGCTGTATGCTTGCTGTTTAAGCTCTCGCGTGTTCGGTTGAGTTAGATTGCGCGTAATAGGACGTAAACCGGATTTAAGAATGGAAACTGCCAGTTCGGATTCAAACTGGCCAGTTTCCTGGTAAGTGGAATTTGAGGCCTTTAGAGGCCGAATTGGGAAAAACGTAAAACATTAAAGTTGTTCAGAATAGTGTTTCCTAGGGGGCAGCATAAACAGTTTTTCAAAATGAGGCTCCAATAGACTCGGTTTTTATGAAAATTCGAGCCTGACCGTGTCCAGGATTTACAAACGGATAGGTGAGTTCAAACAGCAAAACAAACATGTTAAAGTCTGAACTGGGTTTTTCTCAAAACATGAAAGCTGTAGGATTTTTTGTAAGCTAAAACTTTCATGAAGACAACTTTTTCAAACTCCAACTGTATTTCTAAACTGACACTGATTTCTAAGGACTGTGCAGAACAGGAAAATTTCTGTACAGGATTTTCTAAAAACAATGCAGAAAATGTAAATTTTCAAAAAGCCAATGTTTTGACTGTGAAAACTGTTCCAATGGCAGTTTTCAATACTAAATGATTTTATAAAACCCCGTTTTAAGATCCACGAATTTTATGAGTTAAAGTAAAGGATTTTAAACTCAAATTCACCAAAGTTTTCAAAAAATGAAAAATGGATTTTAAACCAAAGTTTAGTAAACAAGACGATCTCGGGTGATAACCGGAAGTAGGACCCGAGTTATAAGAGGTTGACTTTTGTTGACTAAGTTTGACTCATAAGGGGTTGACTTTTGTTGACTAAGTTTGACCAAGTAGAATGTTGACCAAGGTTGACCACCTCGAGGGTTACCGCATATAACCCTATAGGATACCATGAGCGATAATGGATTAAAAATGTTAACATATAAGCCCATGGTTAGGAAGGTAACCTAACCCTAATGGTATGCATGTGGGCTTAGTAACCAGGGTTATCTTATGTAACCTAATAAGTGATCATGTGTATGCTAGGGGGAACATATAACTAAGACTAAGTATAAATGTTGGTTAGGTCACCAACATTTTATGATGGGATTCTTATCCTATACTTTTTCAAATAGCAGGAAGTGACCTGCTGTTGCAACCCGAATTGAGGCCGCAACACTCAGGACATAACACACGAGGTAAGTACAAACCCACCTGTAGTATGAAAATAGTAACTTATTTTCAAGTATGCTATGACATGTATGCTATGTTGTGTTGAGTATGTCATGTTTAAATAATGCTATGTTATGAATGCCATGTTAAAGAATGCCATGTTAAATAATGCCTTATTTAAGAATGCGATGTTCTAAGAATGTCATGCTTTAAGAATGCCATGTTTTAAGGATGCTATGTTTTACGAAGGCCATGCCCTGTTTTCAAGAACACCATGTTTTCAAAAATGCCATATTTACAAAAATGCCATATTTTTAAAAATGTCATATTTACAAATATACCCTGTTTACAAGAATGCCATGTTTTTAAAGATGCCATATTTACAAATATGCCATGTTTACAAAAATGTCATATTTTCAAGTATGTCATGTTTTTAAAAATACCATGATTACAAAGATGCCATGTTTAAAAATACACCATGGTTATGAAAATGCCATGATCCAAAGAATGCTATGTTTTTAAGAAGGCCATTGTAATAACCAGATTCTTCATGTCACTAATTCCCTTTTAAGGAATTAATTTCATGTTATGAAAATATTCGTGAAAAAGCTCGATTAAGGGCTTTTGTTCGATTTTGTGGATTCTTATGGGTCGATAAGACTCAAAATTGAATGCTAAGGTTAGCAAACGGCTTTTTGAGTCAAAAAGGGCGAAAATGTGATACCTAGAATTTCATGTTGCCATTTCCTTCTAAAAGAGGAATTATGAGCATATGTTGAGATGTTTACGGAAAAACTCAGTTAAGAGTTTTTCACACGTTTTACGAAGTCTTATGGCTCAATAAGACTCAGAATAGATTTTTAAGGATAGAAAACGCCCTTTTAGGTCGAAAATGATGAATTAGGACGCAGTTCCGAAAAAGTCAAAGTTTGACCAAAAAAGTCAACTTTGACCAAGAAAGTCAAAGTTTGACCAAGAATGGTCAACAGTTGACTTGACAGTGAAAAATGATGCAGTATGAGAAAATACTGCAAAATATGTCAGTATGGGCGGGATAGCCCAAGTAGACAGTAGAGCCACCCTAGAAATCAAGCATCCCTAGCATTAGTTAAGGGCCAGAATGACAGATTTAGTCGACAAGTCACCCAAAAGGACCCGGTCAAAGTCAGGGGCATAAATGTCAAAATTTTCACTTTTGGGGTAAAAGTGTAAATTTTGAAAAATATGTGAAGTAAGCAAAGTGATGTCATTAGATGATGTCACAATAAGGTAATGACTTGCCTTGCAATAAGAAATTAAGGACCGGCCACTTTTGGGGGTGAAATGCAAGGATTTTGTCTTTCGGGGCAAAAACGTAAATTTAAAAAATATATGATTCAAGTATGAGAAAATCACATAAAATCATGAAAAGAATGATATTTGCTTGAAAAGCAAGCATTATGGCCAATTATGAAGTTTAAGGGCATAAATGCAAAAATTTTCACTTTTGGGGCAAAAGTGTAAATTTTAGAAATTTGACGATATGAGCATATGAAGTCACCGAGATGATGACATCATAAAATAAGTTGGGTGTGTTGATTTATAGGACAATCGGACACCTAGAGGGCATTTTTGCAAGAATTTCCATTTTTGGGGGCAAAAGTGTAATTTTAGAAAAATGTGAGGTAAGCCATGAGCTAAGCAAAGTGACATCAGCCATGACATCACCCATGCATAGCTGTTGCTGAGCTAAAGACAGCCGGCCACCTTGGGGAACAAGTCAAAAGTTTAGAAAGTTTAGGGGTCAAAATGCAATTTTTCAAGAGTTGAAAAATGTCTATAAATAGACCTATTTGGACAGATTTTTGGTGCGGAAAAATTGAAGAAAAGCAGCCAAATTATGGCCAAAAATCTTCAGAAAAATCCGAGACTCAAAGGGGAGAGAAAAGGCAAGCAAAAAAATTGGAAAACCCATGTGTGATCCACCCTTGGAGTGCACGGGTTTGGTGCATGAAAACCAAGCCAAAATCTGAAATTTTTTCTCCAGAAATCTGGGCAGCAGCCGTGGGAAGAAAGGAGAGAAAAGTGAAGAAAAATTTCGGGACCAAACCCAAGGTGTGGCCGAGCATGGAGAAGAAGAAATCAACCATGAGCCATGAGAAATTTTGTGCTTAGGATGGGAGCAAGGTTTCGGCCTTGGTGTGCAGAAATTTGGTGAAGAAATTTCATGGGTCTTAGGGGCAACAAGGGTGTCGGTTTTGGCTGCAAGGAGTCACCAAAGATGGTGAAAAATTTTGGTGTCTTGGGAGCCCAAAACCGAGAGTAAGTGTGCAGCCAAGGAGGAAGGATTTTCAGTCCACAAATCCTAGCCAAACCCATGGGTAAGTCAAGGTAAATCCTTGAATTTTAAGTTAAATTTCCATGCAAGATTGGATGGATAATTATGATTATGTTTGTGTATGCATGGCTGGAAATTTGGAGCCCATTTGGTGGGAGAATTTTGGCTGCAAAGGGCAGCCAAGCAAGCATGGGAGTTCGGCTCCCTTAGGTGAACCAACTTCCGGATTTTTGAGGTAAAAGGCCCTAACCCTAAAGCTTTGGTTCAAGCTTTAAATTTGAAAATTTATGATGTATTTCAAACAAGAAATGTAAGGGCATAAGACCTGTTTTTTTTTTTTTTTTTGTTAATGCCTAGGCTAGGAATGTGATGCTTGATTAGGGTGATTAGCAAGTTAGATTAGCTATGCATGGTTTATGTTTATGTGCTATGGTTTTATACTTGCATGAATGCATGGTTTGCATGGTTGTATGGTTAGTATAGTCCCTGTCCTAGGTGCAGCCGTGTATGGCTTATGTGCTAGGAGGTTAGACCTAGCTTTGGTTTGGTTTAATTTGATTCAATCCATGTTATGCAACCTTAGAACACATGCAAACCTAGGGTGTAGTAGTTCCGGATTTGGTTTGCATGGCCACGAGGGGATGACATGTCAACACATGTGGGACGTTAGTTAACGTGCATGTTGTTCATTTAGGCTCCCGAGTGATTGGTTGAGTTAGTTTCCGAAGTAGGAGACGTAAAATCAAGTAACACGAAAAATTGGCAGGTTCGGACTACGTCTGTCCAGTTTTCGTAAACGAAAAATAACAGGCCCTTAGAGGCCGAATTTGGGAAAACGTAAAACACGAAAGTTGTCCAGAACAACGTTTCCTAGGGGGCTACGTGGGTCGTTTTCCAAAATAAGGCTCCAATGGCCTTCAAAAATACCAAAACCCGTGACTAAATCTTTTAAGTCCCCAGACCCAGTTTCAGGGGTCAGCCAGTTTCAACTCAAAACTGGTATGATTCTAGGCCGAATTAGGAGTTTTGTAAAACACAAAAGTTTTAGCATTTTCGAGAGCTAGAACTTTGATGAAGAAAACTTTTTCAGATTACGCACCGATTTTAAAACGAAAATTGTTTTATGAAGGGTGCTCAAGGAATCCGAAATTCCTGCACCACAAGTTTTACAAGTGTTGTTAGAAAAATAGTTTTTCAACCTTAAACGAGTGTTTTGACTCGGAAAATCGTTCCAAGGACGGTTTTCAACCTAAAATGATTTTACGAAACATAAATCCATGAGTTTGGATTTTATGAATTAAGTTAAGAATATTTACACGAAAAGTGAAATTTTGGGATTATTTACCTAAGTGTTTTCCAAGAAAGGAAATTAGAGTTTTCAAGCAAGTTTATAGCCAACGTTTAGTTCACGAATGGTAATCGGGAGTTATACCCGAGTTACCGGGTCAAGCCCGAGACCCAAAAGGTTGACCATAGAGGGTTGACCATAGTTGACTATAGTTGATCAAAGTTGACCATGGTTGACTTCTGGTTAACTAATAGTATGGAGTTAGTTTATCCTTACGGGTTATCCAAAGTAACCCTAAGAGTTACCGTTAAGCTCAGCTAAAGGGTTGTCAGATATAACCTGATAGTTCAGATTTAGATAAGCAACCCTTAGAGGTTTAGTTTGGCTTAGCACGCCAGGTTACCGTTGGTAACCAAGTTAGACGCTTTGCACATAAGGGACATACAACCAAGATCATGTAAACATGTTGGTTAGATTACCAGCATTTTCACGAGTTTAAGTAGAGCATATCCTTGTCAAGCAGGCAGAACCTGCAGTTGAACCAGGAGTGGAACAGCATTAGATGGGACAATCAGTCAAGAACGTAGGACGGAGGGTAAGTACAATTCCGCCTACAGCATGAACACATGTTTGTTTGCATATGATGTGTTTAAGAAATCATGAATGGGATTTCATGATTTATGATGTTCAGTATGCAGTACGTTTATGTGTTAAGTCATGCAGTATGTTTCATGATAAGTATGCAGTATGTTATATGTTATGTTATGCAGTAAGTATGCCATGTAAGTTTATGTTCAGTATGCAGTATGTTTCATGTTAAGCTATGCAGTATGTATGTTAAGTTATGCAGTAAGTTCATGTTATGCAGCATGTTGATATGTTAAGATTCAGTATGTCACCCACATTAAGTGATAAGTTAGTATGTATAGCATGTTATGTTTTATGTTAGATTTGTGGCATCACGAAGCATGTCCACTATTAATAAGTCACATGGTAAGGTATGAGATAAGTACAGTAGGACATGTTGTGTGGTACTAGCTTGCCTTCGTGGTAAGTTTAAACGGCATGTTCCATGGTTTGACTTGATATGGAAGGGCTGCCTCCACTACTCCATGTTAAACTGTGTGTTTCATGGTTTGAGTTGGTTTGGACGGACCGCCTTCAATCACTCCATGGTTACGTACCTAAGTACATACACACATGGTATAGTAGTAAGATAAGATCAGTAGAGAGACCATAATTGATGTTATAATAAATCATAATTGGTTCACGTTTTCGTGCATCTAGTTGCATGCGGATAGGATGTTGTGCTTACTGAGCTTTTTAGCTCATTACTTACATTCATGCTGTAGGTAAGCTACCTACCGGCGATACATGATACAAGCTGTGGAGAGATGGCGTAGCAGATTGTGAAACGTGGGAATGGACTACTGCGGGCTTTCCGAAATTAGTTTAAAATGAAAATGTATTTTCATTATGTTTTCAGTATGTATGTTTAGTTTCAGTTTCAGTAAGTATGGCACGCAAGTTGCCACGTGTTGTACCGGTCCGCTGTAGGTCGGGTCTGGTCCACGATTCAGATTATGTATGTATGTATGGAGCTTTCCTCATAGGTGAAAGCTCAGTACTCGAGTAAGTACATCAGAAAAAGATAGAGTTTTATAAAAGAAAAGCAGTTTTGAGTTATGCTTTAATCGAGTTTAAAGTTTTATGATTTCCGCAAAAGAAGTTTTCTAGTCACGATTTTAGAAAAGAAAGAAAAAAAAAATTTACTCTAGAAATTGGGTAAAAAAGGATTTTTCAAGCAAGCAACCAAGTAGTAATGTGACGAACCCAACTCCAAGTATGCGTGGTCAGTCACCGCATGGGCTTTAGGGAGGCTAGTGGGGGCGTGACAGAAAAAGTACGTGATTTTATGAAAGTCAAAGGTTTGACCAAAAAGTCAACCTTAACCGAAAAAGTCAAAATTTGACTAAGAAAAGTCAAAGGATTGACTTAATGATATTTTGAAATGCAGTATGGAAAGTATAATGCGAAAAATATTTTTGTGAGTTAGATAGCAAGAATAAGCCTTAAAACCACCATAGAAAATCAAGCACACCAAGTCAAGATTAAAGGCAAAAAGGGCTCGGAAAAATAAGAAAAGAAAAATTATATTGTCTAACTTTACATAGATAAATTTTTGTACTATGGCACAGTATAAAAATACCGTGTATTAGTGAAGCACAGTATTAGAAATATCTCTGTAGCACAAAAATGGATTATTTTTGAGATAATTAGCCAAACAAGGCTTATATGGGGTATGACATAATCCAAGCTTTTATTTGTGACATCATAATCCTCATTTTGGCTTGGAAAGAAATCAAGGAAGCTTCTAGCTTCCCCTTGGCCGGCCACCTCACTAGCTACTCACGGAATTATTAAACATTTTGGGGCTTTTGCATGATTTCCCAAAAGTTTCTCACCCTCTATAAATAGGGGTTGCTTCTATTCATTTTTATTGAAAAATTAGGGGAAGTTCTTGCCAATTTTTCTCTTGAATTTCCGCAGCCAAAGAGTGAGAGAGGGAGGAGAGAAAAACAAAAATTTCTTGAGGGCTTTTGCTTAGGGGAGTCCGGATTTGCACTAGGAAGAACCAAGAAAAAGTTTGAAAATTTTTGGGTCACTTTAGGTATTGTGGCCGAAAGCGAGGGGTGAGGAAAAAGGAGAGGAAAAGCTGAAAAATTTTGAGAAAAAACCTTGTGGTGGTGCTCGGTTTGGAGTGGAGCAACCAAAGGACCAACCAAAATATTTGGTACCCAAATTGGAGGTGGCAGCCGTGGGCAAGGGGAGCTAGGGGGAGAAAGAAATTTGTGTGACCAAACCCTAATTTTGGTCTAAGGTAAATTCTTGAGCCCTAACCCTTCAATTTGAGTTCAATTTGGGAATTTAATTATGTTTCAAGCTGGCTTGTAAGGACATAAGTCCACTTTTAATTTCTTGCCCTAGTTGGTTGGTATGTGCTTAATTAGGTGATTTAGGGTGTTTGGCTTAATTTATTGCTTGATTTGTGCTTGTTGGTTGATAGATTTCATGCTAGAAGTGTATGTTGTGTGTCCCCTATTTTTGGTCCAAAAATCTGCCCTAGGCAGTGCTTGATGGCTGCTAGCTTAAGGATGAAAGTTTGATGCTTGTTTGAATGAATGAAAAAAGTTAGAACCATGCAAACCTAGGATTTAGGGCTTTCGGGTTTGGTTTGCATGGATCCGTTTGAGCCGCATGTGAGTGTATGTGGGATGTTAGAAGCACTGCGTGTTTGTTGTGTAGACTCTCGAAGTGGTCGGTCGAGATAGATCTCGCGAAATAGGATGTAAACCGGACTTAACTACTGAAACTGCCAGTTCGGATCCAAGACTGGACAGTTTCGGGAAAGTGAAAATTTAAGGCCTTTAGAGGCCGAATGGGGTAAAATGTAAAACATGAAAGTTGTTCGGAACAATTTTTCCTAGGGGGCAGCGTGAGCAGAATCCCAAAATGAGGCTCCAATGGGTTCCGTTTTTACAAAAATCCGTGGCTGGACTGCCCAGACCCAATTAACATGATTAGCCAGTTTCAAACAAAAACTGACAAAAATATAAGCGAAACTGGATTTTTTGTAAAACACAAAAGTTTTAGCATTTTTCGAGAGCTACAACTTTTATGAAGAAAGTTTTTCAAATTCGGAGAAGATTTTTAAACTGACACTGTTTTCCGAGGAGTGTGCAGGGAACCGAAAATTCCTGCACATGAATTTTGACAAATGATTTTGAAAAAAACTGTATTTTGTTTAAAACCGCTATTTTTCATTATGAAAACTATTCCAAAGGCAGTTTTCGAACTTAAACGACTTTTATAAAGATCCATTCCAAAGATATGAATTTTTACAAAAAGATCAAAGGATTTTAAAGCCAACTTACTCAAATTGTCAAAAAGAATAAGAAAATAGAATTTTTATGATAAAAATTGGTAATCAAGCTGACTACGGACTATAACCGAGAATAACAACCAAGTTACCGGGCTTAGCCCCAAAGCCCAATGTTGATCCCAAAAGGTTGACCATAGTTAACTAAGGGTTGACCATTAGTTGACCAAATATTGACTTTGGTTGACCCAACATTCCACTAAGTGAAACCTTAAGGGTTATCCAATGTAACCCTAAGGAATACAAGAACCTAGAATTGGGCTAAGAGAAGAGGGTTAATAGACTTAACCCAATAAATTATGATACAAGAGTAAAGCCCAAGGTTTTAAAGAAAACCTAGCAGTATGTCAAGGGCCTACTTCAAGAGATTATCCAACGTAGCCTCTTAGGGAATAATCAAAGTTCGATTATCCTTAAGCAGTAGGATAATTATTTGGAACCTAGTAAGATATCAAATGTCGGGGACATACAACTAGGATTTTGTAGGCATGTTGGTTAGCACACCAACATTCCAGAATGAGAATTAGACTCTTACCTATGTCCTTACTCAAGCAGGAGAAGGCCTGCTGCTGTGCCCGGTGGAAGGACAGCGTCAAGTCAGACATAATAAGAGAGGTAAGTACAACTCCGCCTGCAGCATAGGCTTTAATTGGTACTTGCCTGAGTAAATTAGAAGCATGCTAAGAATATATGTGAAATGCGGCAATGAGGTGCTTTGTTGTGTGCTATGTGTTCAATGCTATGTTATTATATGTGATATGCTATGTGATATGATAAGAAATGCTATGTTATGTATGAGGAATGACATGCTATGTATGAAGTATAGTATGTAAGATGTGTATGTGAGGTAAGATGTAAGTATGTTATGTTTTATGCAAAAGTGACATCACGATGCATGTTCACTAAATTATAAGATAAGGTAAAAAATCAAGAATGTAAAATGGCAAGCAAGCTTGCCTGTGTCGTACCGCTCGTCCGAGGTCAGGTTGGACTATGGTTTGAGTTGGACTGGGCTGGCCGCCCCAACCACTCCATAGTTGCGCGTCGGGTACGGACACGTATGTAAGGGCCCATAAGAAAGATAAGCATGATAGTAAGTTAAGAGTAAAACGAACATAACTGGACCATGCATATGCTATGTTATGTGATGATGAGAAGTAGTATGTTATGTTGAATGCAAGTATGAGGCGATAAGATATGTCATGAGAAGTCAAGTTAGGATATGGATGCTAAGTTATGTATGTGATGTCGCGGTTTAGATAGTTGTACTTACTGAGCGAAAGCTCATAGTTTGACGTCTATGCTGTAGGTAAGCAACCGACAGCAATGGGTGATGCAAGATGGAAGTGCCAGGCGGGGCATACTATGAAATTGTGGGAATACGATACCGCTATGCGTTTTTTTCATTATGTATTTCCTTATGTTAAATATTTTATTTACGATACGCTTATTATGTTTAGACGTATATAAGCTTGTATAAAAAAAAAAAAAAAATTTCCGCTGCATTTCGTCAAAATAATTAAGTACGATAAGTATGTAAGTAAGTACATATGTACGGTAATGGCCTGTGCTAGGCGGGTCGTTACAGCCATGCCATGATTCAAAGAATGCCATGTTTTTAAGAATGCCATGCCATGTTTTAAAGAATGCCATGATATGATGAAATGTCAAGTTACGATATGATATAGTGACATCATGAGGTATGATCACTAATATTAAACTACATGGTAAGAATACACAAGTAAGGTGTCGTACCAACCTCCTATCAGGTGGAGGGTTATTCATGTTAAAGTTCAATGATTCCCAGAACTGTTAGGGACCTTGCAAACCCTAACTTTATCTGGAGAGCGCGCGTCTGGTACGTAGATAAGGGGCCCACATGTTAAAACAAGATAATAAGTCCAAGATGATAATTGATCATAAAACATTCATGAATAAGCATAAATAGTTCATGCATGCATTACATGATGTTAACATATTTTTGTGAGATTACGTTTGTGCTTACTGGGCGAAAGCTCATCAGATATATTTCACACTATAGGTAAGAAGCCTGCAGTTTAATCGATGGGCTACATATGGACGATGCGGCGAGTGAAGGGCAGTGTGGGATACCACTACGTATATTTTTCGCAACCTCTTATGAGTTAATGGGTTTATGTATATATGTATATATTTCAAAACAAATTATGTTACATAATATATCTGGCACTGAAGACTTTGATTATTCTTTTTATTTCAGTATGTAAGTATGACAAGTTTGCTATGGGTTAAACTATTTATATATATGTACGTTGAAAAAAAAAATTTATTCTCAAAATTTCAAGTAATGTATAGTTAAGTAAGGAAGGTGACGGCCCTACGTAGGTCAGGGCGTCATAAGATCAACTCAAATTTTGGTGCCAATTGGTGGAGCAAGGCCGGTTGTAGTGGAGTTTAGGGGGAGGAAGGAAGTTGAGCAAAACCCTAACCCAAGCTTGTGTTCACTTAAGGTAATTCTTCCTAGACCTCAAACTTTTTAAATTGAGCATTCAGTTTGAAATTTAGGTGTATTTCAAGTTGAAATTGTAAGAGCATAAGCTCAATTTATTTTTGTACCCAAATTAGACTATTAGGGTTTATGCTTGGTTTAGAATTAAGGGTGGTTTGGTTATGAGTTGCATGGTTGCTTTAAATTTTGTGATTTGCATGCTAAATGCTTAATTTGTTGTATGTCCCTAAGTTTATTTAAGTACGTGGATGGATATGGTATGCTAGGTTGCTAGAAATTGAATTAGAGTTGTGGTGTGAATTGTGCAATAGAACCATACAAACTTTGGTTGATCCCAAGTCAATTAGGGTTTGCATGGAGTTGTTAGAAAATGTGTTTAAAGAAACCTTACATTAGAAAAACGCTGCATGATTGAAATCTAGGTTCCTACGTGTTCGGTTGAGTTAGATTACGCGATTAGGACGTAAAATGAGCTTAAAATCGAAAAACTGCCAGGTTCGGGTGAACACTGGCCAGTTTTATTTAAAACTAGTTTTGAGGCCTTTAGAGGCCGAATTTAAGAAAACTTAAAACATGAAAGTTGTTCATAACGGTTTTTCCTAGGGGATAATGCAAACCATTTTCCAAAATGAGGCTCTAATGGCTTTCATTTTCATGAAAACCCGAGACTGACGTGTCCAGACCTTTATGCACGGCCAGTTGAATTCCAAGGCGAAAATGAAAGGGTTAGAGTCAGAACTGGGTTTTCACAAAACATGAAAGTTCTAGGATTTTTGAGATCTAAAAGTTTCATGAAGACAACTTGTAACGCCCATTTCCTACGTAGGGCCGCCACCTTACTTACTTAACTATACTTTACCTGAGAATTTGAGGATAAATTTTTTTTTTTTTTGAAATATTTTTCTTTTCCAAAGTACTTATATATATTCATTGGGTTTGACCATAACAATATTTACATACATACTTACTAAAATAAAAAGAATTGTTTAAAGTCTTTAGTGTCAACCATATTACGTAACATACTTTGTCTTTGCACTACATACATACATACAAAAACTTCTTAACTCATCAAAAGATTGTGGAATTTATGCGTAGTGGTATCCATACCGCCCTTCATCCGTCGCATCGTCCACACATGGCCCATCATTTAGGCTGCAGGTTTCTTACCTACAGTATGAAATATAACTGAATGAGCTTTCGCCCAGTAAGCACAAACTTAATCTCACAAAACATCTTTTTTTTATTTTAAACATCTTGAAAACATACAATTATCATAAAACATATGCATGAACTATTTATGTTCATTTATGCAATCCATTTTTAACTTGACTTATTATCTTCCTTTAACATGTGGGCCCCTGGTGTACGTACCATAAAATATAGCGCGCCTCCAGATAAAGTTAGGGGTTGCAAGATCCCTAGCAATTCTGGGAAACATGATTGATTACACTCTCTCGCATCAACGAAAGGTTGATAATCATAACTTTAACATGAAAACTCTCCACCTGATGAGAGGTTGGTACGACACTTTACTTGTTATTTCTTACCATGTTGTTTATCTTTAGTGAACATACCTTATGATGTCACTATATGATAACATAACTTTCATCTCATTCATAACATGGCATGGCATTTTGTAAATATAGCATATATAGCACTTTCGTAAAATAACATTTATGCACATATAGCATCTTGTAAATATAACATTTATGCAAACATAGCATTCTTGTAAAGCATGACATTTAAACATGACATCACCTTGAACATAGCATAAAACATGTAATAGTATTTTTGAACATAACATACTATCTTTCATACTGCAGGTGAGGTTTGTACTTGTGACGCCCCCTTACTACGTAGGCCCGTCACGCCTTTCTTACCTACTTACTTTACTTGAAAATTAGGAATATTTTTTTTTTTGAAACATACTTATAAAAGCACTTGTCCTTAGCAATATATCATTACTACTTAAGTAAACGTTACTTAAGCTTTTTAGTTCCAAAATACCATAAAGCATAATTTATATTCATCATGTATATCCTTATATATACAAAACTTCTTTACTTATCAAAAGATTTGCGGAATTAATACGTAGTGGTATCCACACCGCCTTCGTCCGCCTCCACATCATCCTCACAATGCCCACCATTACGCTGCGGGTTTCTTACCTACAGTATGAAATATAACTTGATGAGCTTTCGCCCAGTAAGCACAAACATAATCTCACAAAACAATTAAAACATCTTGAAAACATTCATCATCATATGCATATGCGTGAACCATTTATGTTTCATTTATGCAATTCTTTTAACTTACTTATCTTTCTTATGGGCCCCATAGTGTACGTACCATCATTTATTTAGCGCGCCTCCAGGTTACAGATAGGGGTTGTGTAACGCCCTGCCTGGCACGGACCGTTATCTTACTTATCTAGTTACTCATCTTTCCTCTCGTACTTACTTAAGTATTTAAGGGAATGCATACAAACCTTACTTACTTATACATGAAACACAGCGGAAATTTTTTTTTTTTTTTATACGGTGCTAACTTGCATATAACTAAACTGAAGGAACAATTTCAAATAATATATTTAGAAGATCAAAACGCGTAACGGCTTCCATTCCCTACATTTCACAGTGCCCGACCACGCTCCTCCATTTTGTATCATCAAATGCTGACAGGTAGTTTACCTACAGCATAAACTTAAAATAATGAGCGTTCGCTCAGGAAGTACAACTCCTATACCGCAACATATATACTACTAACATCACAACATGTCAACACTGCATTGAACATATACTGGCAACTACTGCACACGTACTGCTAACTACTGCACTGAACATAAACTGATAAACATATGCATGAACCGGTTATGTTCATATTATGCTCTTTTATCTGCTGCTAACTTACTTACTGTCTTTCTTACTTAATCTGCTAATGGGCCCCTTACTAAGGTGAACGTACCCGGCGCGCAACCATGGACTTACACTTGCCATAACCCGACCCGCCCTGTGACGGGGAGTACGACACCGGCAACTACTTGCCGTCTGCCTACTGATCCTCTAACCATGTCATACTTACTCTGGTCATTCTTATTAGAATTAGTGAGCATGCATCATGATGTTACTTATTCTTACTTCATAATCATCTAACATTCTTAGCTTGACATGCAATCATACATATCATAACATACTTCCTTGCATAAACATAAATCATGTTTTGATATGCCCCGTAGCATATCAATTAACACTTAGCATAACAACGCATCACATAGCACATAGCACATCAACTTTGTCTAGGTAAAAATATCCTAATAGCCTATGCTGTAGGCGGCGTTGTACTTATCTCGTCTACGTCCGATACTAAACTGCTCCGCTTCTGGGTTCAGCTGCAGGGTACGTCCTGCTTAACCGAAGTACATAAGTAAGGTCTCTAATCTCGACTATAATATGTTGGTTTTCAACCAACATTCATGCAATGCTTTGGTTATATGTCCCCCTAACTATAAAACATGTTATATGTGTGGTTACCTCAAGTAACCTTATCACTTTGGGTTATATCTCATAACCCCATAAAATCGTATACCGTAATCTAGTAGGTTACGTTGGATAACCTTTTCTACTACACCCTTATCCCATAACCTGATGGGTTACACTAATCCATGGGATAATTCGTCCTACATCTTACTAAGTTAACCCTTGTTAACCTTTAAGGTTACTAAAGTTAACCCTCTTCGGGTCAACCTCGGGCTTTGGGGCTAAGCCCAATAACTCGGGTGTAATTCCCAGTTACATGTCGTAACTATCTACCTAGCAAACCTTGAACTTGAACCTCTTAATTTCTTTTCTTTATCTTTGTAAAAGCTTTTTGGCTTAAAAGCCGAAAAACTACTATACTTTTCCTTAAAAATCCTTGAATTTTAAAACATGGTTTATAAAATGTTTGAAGGCTAGAAACTGCCTTTGGAACAGTTTCTGTGTTCAAAACATGTTTAAAACAGGAAAAACTATTTTTCCTAACTGGTTCTAGAAAATCCTGTGCAGGAATTGCTTGCTCCCTGCACGGTTTTCAGATTTCAAGTTGTAGTTTAAAATCCTTTTAGAATTGGAAAAAGTTGTCTTCATGAAAGTTCTAGCTCTCGAAGAGATCTAAAACTTTTATGTTTTACAAAAAATCTGATTCTGCTTAGTTTAATACCAGTTTTAATTTGAACAAGCTGGTCGTGTAAAACTGGGTCTGAACAGACCACCTTCGGTTTTTCATAAAAACGGAGGCCATTGGAGCCTTATTTTGAGAATCGGTCCATGTTTCCCCCTAGGAAAAACCCTGTTCTACAACTTTCGTGTTTTACGTTTTTGCCCATTCGGCCTCTAAAGACCTGCAATGACCACTTTCCTGAGACTGTCCAGTGTAGAACCCGAACTGGCAGCCTTGTCTAGTTAAGCCGGTTAACGTCCTAATTCACGGGTTCTAACTCGACCGATCACATCGGGAGCTTAATAACAAGACATACAACGTTTCTAACATCCCGCATGTTCTAACATGCCTTCCCAACGTACCCATGCAGCCCTCTAATCTGGTTGCACAAAACCATGGCTGCATGGTTCTACTCCTAGCATGCATCCAAAACAATCATGCTATTCCATAAAATATCATTCCATATCATCACATCTAGCATCCTAACATGCATTCACATTCTTAACACATAATTGGGGACATATAACCTTAATCTAGCATGCAACCTATCATCACACAAGCACATGCATAAAGGAACCAACCACCCCATAGGCTAGCAAATCAAGCACCATGCACTAGCTAAGAGCACAAAATTAAATGGTGAGCTTATGCTCTTACAAACCATAACTTGAAATATATTTAAACTTTACTTTAAAAGCTTAAATGAAAATAGGTTTAGGGTTTTGAAAAATACCTTGAACTACTTCAAGGATTGGCTTTAAGGTTGGATCAAAATTCTCACCCTTGGTTCCTCCTCCTAGATCCGGTTTCTCCACACACCAAGTGGCTCCAAATTGGCTCCTTTTTGACCTCTAATTTTCCCTCACCCTAGGCTCGGCTACTCAGCCCCTTGACACCCAAAAATCTCCACTTTTCTCATTGTTTTTATAGCCCAAACCGTGGCTGCACACAAGACCCCAAAATGGTCTCAAACTTGTTATAAACTTGGTTTTGGTTGCTTGAATCAAACCCGAAATTGTCCCCTAAGGTTTTCCCTCAAAAAATCTGATTTTTCTCTTTCTCTCCCCTGCTTTCTAACCCACGGCTACAGCTAGGATGGGTTGGAAAAATTTTTCCAACTCTTCCTAATGGTTCCTACACCAAAACCGAAACTACCCCTAGGATTGGATCAAGAAAATTTTTGTTTTCTCTTCCTCCTTCTCCCTTTCTCTCTCTCGATTTTTCTTGGCTGAAAATGGGCAGAACTTGACTTGAAATTCTGATTTAAAAAGGGTGGAAGACACCCCTATTTATAGACAATGTGGGACTTTTTAACTTTGCAATTTAGTCCCTAAATTTTTTGGAATTCACACTTTTTGGGGGGTGAGGTGGCCGGATTTTCCTTGTAGAACAAGGGAATGACATCATTGCTTACATCATGGCTTACATCATCAAATTTTTAAAATTACACTTTTGCCCCAAAAATGAAAATCTTGGCATTTAAGCCCCCTAGGTGGCCGAAACTTTTCTTGGTGATCAAGCAAAGATTTTTCTAGAACAAGACACTTGTCTTGCTTAAATTTGTTCTTAAAATATTTATGAGGTCATAATTTAAAATGGTGATGATGTCATAATTAAAAAGCCTTGTTTGGCTACTTTTTGTAAAAACAGTCTACTTTAAACTAAACACTGATAAATCTAATACTGTGTTGTACTAATACACAGTATTAATATTTTATACTGCAGTAAAAATTTCATCTGTGTAAAAGTCGGTCTGGAAAAATTTTTCTTTATTTTCTCAAACCCTTTTGCACTATGCCTTAACTTAGTGTGCTTGATTTTTCTATGGTGGTTTTTGATCTTATCTATACTATCTTACTCATAAAATGGGTTTTCACAGTATTTCTTCTATACTGCATGTCACAAAACTATACTGTCATCACGTTGACTATTCTGGTCAAACTTTGACTTTTCCGGGTCAAAGTTGACTTTTTCGGTCAAACCTTTGACCGACCTAGAATCATGCAAATATCATCTATTTTCTTCTGAAAAGGCTATTTTCTACTCTAAACAATCATCTTTGAGTCTTATAAAGCTATAAGAACTCATCACGCATAATAAAGTTCTAAATCGAACTTTTTCATAAAATGCCCTTATGGCATACATTCAAGCTCTTTCTAGAAGAAAGAATTAACATAGAAAAGTCAGGTGTAACAGGTTGCAAGGTCCCTAACTGCCCTGGGAACATTGGGTGATTACACCCTCCCGCATCAACGAGAGGGTGAATCCTTTACTTTAACATGAAAAATCCTCCACCTTGTGGGAGGTCGGTACGACACTTTACTTGTGATTTCTTACCATGTTATTTATCTTTAGTGAACATACCTTATGATGTCACTATATGATAACATACTTTTTATCTCATTAATAACATGGCATGGCATTCTTTTCATTCATGGCAATTGCAAATATGACATTTTTATAAACATGACATTTTACAAATATAGCACTTTTATAATCTTTTACAAAAATAGCACTTTTTATAAACATAGCATTTTGCAAAAACAACAATTTTTTTTTATAAACATAGCATTTTGCAAAAATAGCACTTTTTACTAAACATGGCATTTCATAGATATAGCACACAACATATTGCAGCATATTTGAAAACCACATACTTGAACATGATTTATTAGTTTTCATACTGCAGGTGAGGTTTGTACTTACCTCTAGTGCCGTATCCTTAAAATCGCGTTCCTTAAATTCGTCGGCAACGACAATTCACTTTCCTGATATACCAAAAATATAGGATCAGGATCCTTTCGTAAGGTGTTGGTGACCTACCAACACTCATATCTACTTTTAGTTGTATGTCCCTTAACATAATATCCATCTTGGCCACTTTAATCCCCATTCTTTATCGAACTTCGATTAATCCTTAAGAGGTTACGTTGGGTAACCTTTTTGGTTAGAGCCTTGTTCCATTATTGGGCTTTGTTCATACATCCTTGTTATTGGGTTACTTCCATTAACCCTTTAATCTTAGCCCAAATATACATGTGGGTATCCCTTAGGGTTATGTTGGGTAACCCTTAAGGTTAACCTTATTTAACCTTGGGTCAACCTTTTGTCAACCCATTGGTTATCCTTGGGTTTGTAACTCGGATATAATATCTGGTTACCATTCGTAATCGCTTGCTTACTAATTTTACTTTAAAATTCCTCTTCCTTATTTTTGGAAAATCTTGTGTAATTAACTTCCAAAAATCCTTCATTTTGCTCGTAAAAATTCCAACTCCTTTAATTAGAAAATACATTGACTTAATCTCATTATTTTCTTTAACTTGGAAATATTTGGTATGAAACCCTCTTTTTCTTTACTTCGGAGAAAATGTGAAATTTCAAATCCGAGCCCTTAAAATTCATGGTTTTCGAGATAAATTTTTTATAAAATCATTTGGGGTCGGAAACCACCTTTGGAATGGTTTCCGAAGCTAAAATAACCATTTAAGAACACTTCACAATTTTTTTAGAAAATATTTTCGTGAAACTTATGTGCAAGATTTCGGGCTCCCTGCACACCTTCCATAAATCAAGCCCAGTTTAAAAATCGGCTTGGAATTTGAAAAACTTGTCTTCACGAAAGTTGTAGCTATCGAAAAATGCTAAAACTTTCGTGTTTTGCACAAAATGCAGTTCGGCCTAGATCAGTACCAGTTTTTATTTGAAAATAGGTTAACTCTGAAAAACTGGGTGAAGAACGTCCCAGGGTTCAGCCACGGGTTTTGGGTAAAACGGAGGCTGTTGGAGCCTTATTTTGAGATTCTGTTCACGATGTCCTCTAGGAAAAGTTGTTCCGAACAACTTTCGTGTTTTGAGTTTTTCCCCATTCGGCCTCTAAGGGCCTTGAAATTACCCTTTCCCGAAACTGGCCAGATTCGAATCCGAATTGGCAGTTTCGGTTCCTCATTTCGGTTTACGTCCTATTCGCGGAATCTATCTCGACCGATCACATCGGGAGCTTAGACAACATCAAGCAACGCTTCTAACGTCCCATTGAAACCCATAAATCCATCTCATTCAACTCATGCAACCCAAATCCAAAAATTAAAAAGACTAGGTTGCTTGGCTCTAGCACATGCATTAACACACACAAGCATCACAAAATCCATCCCTAATCTAGCATGCTCACAAGGCTGTCAATGGTAGATTTTTGGTCTTATCTTATGGGACATACAACCTATCTTCTAGCATGAAAAATCCATCATTTTCAAGCAAAAATTTTAAAGCAAATAAGCATCAAAAATCAGCCAACCAAACCCTAACCTTATCAAGCACACACACACCAACAATGAGGGCAGAAATTTAAAGTGGACTTATGTCCTTACAAACCACTTGAATCAACATCAAAAACACTTAAATAAGACTTGATTTCAAGGTGGTTTAAGAGATTTACCTCCAACCCAAGTTAGGGTTTTGAAATCCCAAAATCTTCCTTCCTTCCTTCTAGCCTCCTCTTTCTCCTCTTGCTTTGTTCGGCCACCACTTGGAGAAATCCTCAAGATTTTTTTTTTCTTAAATCCTCCCTTGCTTGGCTCACGGATTTGGTTCAAGAAAATGAGATCCAAGAGATTTTTTGTTAGCTTTTTCTCATCTCTAAACCGAGCACTATCAAGGAAGGAAAACCAAGAATTTTTCAAGATCCACTTACCTCTTTCTCTCTTGCTCTTGGTCGGCCAGCTCTTGAAGAACCCACAAAAATTTTTCCAATCTTTCTTAGCTCTCTCTCTTGCAAGAAACCGAACTCTCTAGGATGGAAAAACCCAAAAATTTCTCTTGGAAACTCTCTCTCTCTCTTTCTCCCTCTTGCTGCCGAGTATATCCAAGGAAATGGCAAAGGTTTTGGCTGCTTTGACAAGGAAAAGAGAAGAGAAAATGGATGAGATGTCTTGAATGACTAGTGGTTGGTTTCTTGTCCTTAATTCAAGGCTTTAGTCTTGTCTCTCTTTTCCTTCTAGCTGGCCGAATCCAAGGGAGAGGTTGGGGGGTTGCTTGCTGCCGAAAGTGAAGGGGGAGAGGGGGAGACAAGGCAGCTGGATTTGTGGAGGAAAAAGGGGAATAGGCTAGCTTATTTTAATGGCTTGTAGACCAACCCTTTTTCCTTAAAAACCCCTTCTTTTTTTTTTTCTCCATGCTCCCTTTTTCCTTGGTGCAGCCGAACATTAGAGGAGGGTGGGCTGTCTTGGTTGCCGAAAATTGAAGGGTAAGGAGGGACATGTGTCCTCTCTTGGTTGGTCCTAGAGATCTCAAAAATTTCTCCCATGCTTGCTCAACTTTTTGGTCCTTAAATCATGGCTTTATGTCTTGTTCCCTTTTTTTTTTTTTTTTGTTTGGGTTGCAGCCGGATGTGAGGGAGGGAAGGATGGCTGCACAAGTAAGCTTAAGATAGTAAAGGATGATGTCATGGGCATGGGCTCTTGTCCTTTGCTTAGTTAGATTTGAAAGACCACTTAGTTACTCAAACCAAACCAATTTTCCTTCCTTTCTCTTCTAGTTGCCGAATTTTGTGATGGAATGGGGGAGTCCACATGTGTAGCCTTGGGTTGGTGGAGGGTGATGTCAAGGGGTTGATGTCACCTTTCACTAGCTCTCACAATGCCTTGTTTGATTATTTCGTTCTTTCACAGCTCCTTTCGCGCTCTACAGATATTTCCAATACTGTGATGAGCATTCTTATTTTATATTTTGGTCCAAAAATTCTTCCATGTAAATTTGGACCGAAACTCTCTTTCTCCAATTTTTTGAAGACCTTTTTGCCCTTAATTCTTTTTCGGTGTGCTTGATTTTTTTCTAGGGTGGATTTATGGCTTATAAAACTTCATTTTCGGAGATTCTTTCCATATTCCTTCATCATACTTGTAAAGTCGACGTTGTGACCCGTCCCGGTCAAACTTTGACTTTTTGGTCAACCCTTTGACTTTTTGGTCAACTCTTTGACTTTTTGGTCAAAGTTGACTTTTTGGTCAAACCTTTGACTTTTGTAAAATTTCATCCTTTTTCGTTCTTTTTCCTTTGAAAACCTCATTCTTGGCTCGTAAAACATTAATTGAGTCTCAAAATCATTAAATGAGGACTCGAACATCGTATAAATAAAATTATGAATTTCTCATTATTATTCATAATTTTTCATATAACACATCATAAACACATAAATTAGACTCTAATTTCTTATGAACAAGGAGATTACAAGTCTTCAAAATTTCGGGTCTTACAGTACTTACCTCTTGTGCCGTATCCTGAATGTTTTGTCCTCAGATCAGGCGGCAACAGCAGATCACTTCCTGCTATATGAAAAATATAGGATCAGAATCCTATCATAAAATGTTGGTGACCTAACCAACATTTATACCTCATCTTAGTGGTATGTCCCCGATACTTGATATCTTGCTTGGTCCCAATTGGTCACCCTACTGCTTACGAACAATCAATCTTTGATTATTCCATAGGAGGTTACGTTGGATAACCTCTATTTGGTGCTAAGCCTTTACTCTTTCCGTTAGGATCTAAGTTTATCATTCATCCTTTGGGCTTTACTCTTATCTCATAAACATCGGGTTATCTCCATCAACCCTTTATTCTTAGCCCAATTTCATCTTTTGTGTATCCTTTAGGGTTATATTGGGTAACCCTCAAGGTCAACTTTAATTTAATAGTGGGTCAACTAAAGTCAACATTTGGTCAACTAATAGTCCACCCTTGGCTATCCTTGGGCTTGATCCTGTAACTCGGATATAGTATCCGGTTACTGTTCATAGTCGGCTTGATTACTTCTTTTTCCTTGAAAATTCCTTTTCCTTACCTTTGGAAAACATTGTGTAATTATCTTCCTTGGGTAGCATTTTTTTTTTTATAAAACTATTTAGGGCTTAAAACCACTTGTTATGTTTACTTTGCCCTATCTCAGCTTAAAATCCCATCTCTTACTTAACTTGAAAAGATGTGACGAAAATTCCAAAACTCTAAATTTTACTTCTAAAAATTCACGTTTTCGAAATAGGTCTTTATAAAAATCCTTTAAGGCTGGAAACTACCTTTGAAACAGTTTCCATAGTCAAAACAGTGGGTTTTAGAAGAAAACAGTTTTTCTGAACTAGTTTTTAGAAAATCCTGTGCAGGAGTTTTCAGCTCACTGCACAGTCCTTGAGAAAACAGTACCAGTTTAAAAATTGACTCCGAATTTAAAAAACTTATCTTCACGAAAGTTGTAGCCCTCAAAAAATGCTAAAACTTTCGTGTTTGGTGAAAAATCCAATTCGGCCTGTATTAGTACCAGTTTTCGTTTGAATCTGGCTGACCCTGAAAAACTAGGTCTGGGGAATCAGCCACAGGTTTTTTGTGAAAACGGAGGCCATTGGAGCCTCATTTTGAGATTCTGCTCATGCTGTCCTTTAGGAAAAATCCTTCTAAACAACTTTTGTGTTTTGAGTTTTACCTAGTTCGGCCTCTAAAGTCCTTAAATTTTCACTTTCCCGAAACTGGCCAGTTTCGAATCCGAAATGGTAGTTTCGGTTGCTTAGTCCGGTTCACGTCCTATTTCGCGGATCTATCTCGACCGATCACATCGGGAGCCTATACCTCAAACAAGCAGCGTATCTAACATCCCAATACATCCAAACATGTCAATCCCAAACGTCCATACAGCCCTAAACCGAAAAGCCTTTTCCTTGGGCTACATGGTCTCTAGCCTAGCATCATAAACAAGCATCCATCATCACATCCACCATTGAACTAGTAGCCACACGAGCACTGCCTTGGGCAGATTTTGTGACCAAATAACAGTGGACATACCAATCACATCTAGCATGCTTCCTAATAATTTTTCAAGCACAAAATTAAACAAGCAATCAACATAATCAAGCCAACCAACCCTAATCACCTAATCAAGCACACACTTCCAAATCTAGGGCTGAAAATAAACTTGGACTTATATCCTTACAAACCCACTTGAACCACAAATCAAAAATGCTAATCTTGAACTTAATTGAAGGATTGGTTTAAGAGTTTACCTTAAACCCAAGTTAGGGTTTGAAATCCCAAATCTCCTTGTTCCTCCCCTTGGTCTCCTAGCTCACGGATTTTGGGTCTAGGTTGGATACCCAAAATTTTTTCTTGGCTTCTTGGTAGATCTACTCAAACTCGATCCTTCCACAAGATTTCCCCTCAAAATTTCAACTTTTTCTTCTCCTCTTCCTCCTCCCCAAACCCACGGCTTTGCTGCCCAAAAATGGGTTTCCAAGCTTCCAAATTTTTTTCTTGTTTCTTCCTAGAGCAAGATCTAACTTCCCCAAGCAAAAGCCCTCTAAAAATTTCTGATTTTCTCTCCTCTTTCACACCCTCAAACCCAAAAATTTTTGACTAAAAAATTGGCAAGAGTTTGGTTGCATTTTGTGAATAAAAATGGGTTTTTTGGGCATCTATTTATAGAGGAGGGAGGGGAATGGGCTGCCGAATTTTGGGGGACCATGTGGCAGCCAATGGGTGGAAGGGGGTGTGTGGTCGGCTAAGGGAGATGTGGAAGGTTCATGAGCCTTTCCTTTCCAAGCTTAGCTCATCCTTGTGAGGTCATCTACATGAGGTCATCCCTTAAAAACAAGGGCCTTATTTGGCTTGTCTCCAAAATTGTCCCTCTTCTCCAAATTAATCCATTTTTTCTTGTGCCACACAAATATTTCTAATACTGTGCTCCATATTTTCATACTGTACTTCGGTCCAAAGTTTTTCCTGTGTAAAATCGAACTGTAAAAATTTCTCTCTTATTTTTCGGAGACCTTTTCGCTCTTAATTCTAACTCGGTGTACTTAATATTCTATGGTGGTTTTATGGCTTATTCGTGCTATCTTGATCACAAAAATGTTTTTGCAATCTCATTTTTATTCTGCCTTTCATCATCCTGTAAAGTCAATGTTGTGACCCGTCTTGGTCAAACCTTGACTTTCGTAAAAAAAATCACATGCTTTTTCGTTCTTTTCGACTCAAAAAGCCAATTACTAAACTCGGCATTCTATTTTGAGTCTTTTAGCAATCTTAAGCAGGAATCAAATATTAACAAATAAAATTATAAATTTCTCATTGCTATTCATAATTTTTCATGAAGCACTTTATAAACACATAATGTGGACTTTAATTCCTTATAACAAGGAAATCATAAGTCCAGGAAAAATTCGGGTCTTACACAACTTTACCAAATTTAGCATGGATTTTAAAATAAAACTGTGTTTCTAAAAACTGTCCAGGAAACAGTAAATTCCTATACAGGATTTTTTGAAAACTATGCAGGAAAATGGTATTTTGCTCAAAAACTGATAGTTTGACTATGGGGACTGTTCCAAAGACGAACAACACTTAATAGCTTTTTCAAATACTTTTCTAAGAAACCCAAATTTTCATAAGTTAAGTAAAAGGGGTTTTTGTGAAAAAGGTGGTAAAACACTAAGTTTTTATAAAAGAAAACAAATAGAACTATAGACCTAAGTTCTCTTAAAATTTGGGTAGTCTAGAGGATAACCAACAATAATCGAGTAGGATACCCGAATTATAGAACTGGGTCTAAAGCCCAAGGTTACCAATAGTCACCCAATAGGATCCAACATTTTTGGACCTTAGTAACCTAATAAGGGTTAACCTAGATTGACCTAGGTTGGGTCACACCAAGAGTTATCCAATGTAACCTAACATGATGCTAAGATTAATGGACTAAAACTAAGGGTTACCTAACATAACCCAACAATGGACCAAGTCTTAAGACAAGCTAAGACATATGGTTACCAATGATAACCTGATAGGTTATGGGCTATGTATGTTAAGAAATAGTTCAAGGATTGAATAATGACCTAACCTTAATCATGTATGTGTAGGCTTAGCGTACAAGGTTACCCTATGTACCCTAATAAGGTATGATCCAAGATTGGTAATATTAACCAACAGGGTTACTTGTAGTAACCCAATAAGATATCATATATTATCAAGGGGACATCTAACTAGGGTTATGTGTGAATGTTGGTTAAGTTACCAACATCCTATAATGATCAAGGCTTCTTACCTATGTCCTTCAATGAAGCAAGAGATAACCTGCACTGGCATCCTAGACGGGGGCAGACATATAGTGGACATAGCAATCAAGGTAAGTACAACACCGCCTACAGCATAGGTTTTTGTTGAATACTTACCAAAGTATGTTAGATGTTTAATGTGTGATATGCTATGTGTTAGAAACATGTGATACTAGGTTATGATGTGCAATATGGATTAAAATGTTATGTGATATGCCAAATGTAATGCATGCTTATGCTATGATATATAGAATATAAGTTCATAGCTATGTTATGATGAAAGGCATGTTATGCTAGAATATGATTATGTAGGTGTGACATCATGAAGCATGTTCACCAATTATTAAAACAAGAACAATATCAAGAATAAGTTCATGAAAAACAAGTATGATGGCAAGCAAGCTTGCCCGTGTCGTACCGACCCGCGTTAGGTCAGGTTGGACTATGGTTTGAGTTGGAAATGGACTGGCCGCCCCAACCACTTCATAATTGTGCGCCCGGTACGGACACTTATGTAAGGGGCCCATAAGCAAGATAAGCTAAGATAAGATAGAAATCATGTTGTGAAAGGATAAGTAAGCATAATGAAGCATAAACGGTTCATGCATGATTAAACATGTTATGTCATTACGTTATGAGATGTGGTTATGCCTTTACGTTATGTAATGAGTTATGATTGTGTGTCGCGGATGTTATGTTGTATTTGCTGAGCGAAAACTCACGTCTTACGTCTATGCTGTAGGTAAGCAACCTATGGGCAACAATTGATACAAGATGGAGGAGCGTGGCGGAGCAACTGTGAAATGTGGGAATGCCGACCGCTACGCGTTTTGTCTTATGAATGTTTTATTTAACGTTAGAATATCGTTATTTACTTATTGTCTATACGCTCGACAAACATCTTTATTTATTTATTTCCTGAACGTTAATCCGTTTGTATAAAAAAAAATTTCCGCTGAATTACGCTAAGTTAATAAGTACATTATGTAAGCATGTATGTATGATAACAGCCTGTGTTAGGCAGGTCGTTACAGTCAGGCTAGCAGTTATGAGTATATTTATGCTCAACAAAGTTCTTTTTTGCATTTATTTATTATACATTTAATTTTGGCCTTGTTCATTTTTATTATATCTCAGCCTAACTCTTTTTAATCTAATTTATTTTAAATTGAGTCAAGTGTATCCTATTGAGCTAGAAGCTCACGTTTTATTGTTTTAACCTCCCCCTAAGAGGTGCTAGAAACAACTAGGATTCAGTGGTGATCTATCTGTTCTTTTCTTTTTAGTTATTTATTTTTCTAAGGCATGTAAACTTAGCTCTCTCTCTAGACTAAGTTTTGGATATTTGTACTTTCATTTCTTGTTTTGTTTGTTTGTATGATGATACTGGAGGTTAGATTTTCAAATCTTTTTTCATGTGAAAAACTTAATATTTTTCGGGGCACCCATTGTTTTGTTTAACATGCTACTTGGTGGATTTTCATTAAAATAAAATTAGTAGACTTTAGGGCAAAATGTTATCTGGCCTAATACTCTAATATGTTTTCTAAAGATATGGCTAAAATGGGAATTTTAAGATAAATGTGGGCGAGTTTCGAAATATTATGAGTTTTATTTATTTGATGATTTTAATTAAGAGTTTACTTTTAAGTAAACCCCTCTACATCACCGTACCCAATTTTTAGGTCATGACAGCGAGAATCACAAGGAATGCAACCCAGCCCATCCTACAATTCGATGGCTTCTTCAACTGCCTCGCTTTAGCCTTGTCGTCTCCTACAGTTTTCCACCTTCTTCGTGTTGTCTTCTTCAATGGACATTGGCTGGCGACTTTCCGATGACTACAACTATGTATGTTAGTTGGCTTGTGTGAAATGTGGATTTGGTTTTGATTTTGGGGCTATTTTGTAATAATAGATTATTTGTGTGAAATTTTATAAATATAAAACATTTTTTTAAACTTTTTATTTTTAAGACAAAATGTAGATTACTGACCTGGTAGAGGTGGCTATAGCTCATAACCAATATGTGACCAGTTAACCCATTAGCAAGGTGGTTACCGACTGGTATCCCTCCAGCGAAGGTAACCATTGGTAACCGCCTAGTGGAGTGTAACGACCCGCCTAGCACAGGCTGTTACTTTCCATACATATTTACTTACTTACTTACTTGGCCTAAAACACAGCGGAATTTTTTTTTTAACAATAATTATAAACATGCAGCTTATAAAATATGTCTTAAATAAAAGTATTCACAATATAAAAACTTAAAAGCAAAACGCGTAGTGGCTTCTTCCCACGATTTCACAGTACGCCTCGCCACATTCTGTCACCTTGTATCACACATTGCTGACAGGTTGCTTACCTACAGCATAGACGTAAGACAGTGAACTTTCGCTCAGCAAGTACAACTGTATATTCCGCGTCATACAAATAACCTCATCACACAATCTAACTTAACATAACATGGCATCACATAATAATTCATAACAACATTCATAATAGCATAACCTAACAATACCTAGCATATGCATGGTCCAGTTATGCTCGTATTTTACTCTATTTACTGGTTCTTGGAACGCCCCCAAATCCACGTAAGGCCTATTACGTGAACTTGGGTCGCTACCTTACTTACTTAACTTAAACCTTACCTAATTTTTAGAATAAATTTTTTTTTTCTTCTTTTTTAAAAATCGTCACTTGCAAACATTGCATACGTAAAACATAAAACCTTAAACTTAAACTTAAAACTTATTTTCATTCATAAAACTTAACCTCTTAATATGTACTCACTCGAGTACTGAGCTTTCACCTCTAGGGAAAGCTACTATACATAAACATAATATAAACCGTGGACCAGACCTGACCTAATGCGGGTCGGTATAACACGAGGCAACTCACTTGTCATACATACTGAAACTTTACCATACATACTTAAAACATAATGTAAACACATTTCTCATTTCAAACATATTTTGAAAACCCGTAGCGGTGTCCATTCCCACGTTTCACAGTCCGCAGCGCCATCACTCCACAGCCTTGCATCAGGTATTGCCAGTAGGTAGCTCACCTACAGCATGAACATAAGTAGTGAGCTAAAGCTCAGTAAGCACAATATTCAATCCGCATGCAAATGAAAGTGCAAGAATACATGAACCAATTATGATTTCTTATTAATCAATTATGGTTTCCTATTAACTTAACTCTATACCATGTGCGCATGTACTGTGGTACATAACCATGGAGTGGTTGAAGGCGGTCCGTCCAATCCAACTCAAACCATGAAACAAGACGTTTAACATAGAGTAGTAGAGGCAGCCAATCCAATCCAAGTCAAACCATGGAACATACCATTTGAACCCACCACGGAGGCAAGCCAGTACAACACAACAATCTTTACTTAACTTATCTCGTATCTTAAGAACTTGTTCTTACCATATGATTCATTATCAGTGAGCATGCTTCGTGATGCCACGATATCAAACATAAAACATAACATACTATCTCATACCTTAACGTACCATAACGTACTGCATCGTATCATAAACATCGTAACATAACATGCTATACCATATCATAACACATCGTAACGTAAACATAAACATACTACATCGTAACATAACATCTTAACATACCACATCTTAACATAAACATAGACGTACTGCATCGTAACATAACATCATACATCATGAAATTCAAATCATGATTTCTTAAAACATCATATGCAAACAACATGTGTTCATGCTGTAGGCGGAGTTGTACTTACCTTCCATCCTACGCTCTTGATATATCGTCCCAACTAATGCTGTTCCTATTCCGGGTACAGCTGCAGGTTCTATCCTGCTCGATAAAGGACATTGTCTAATTTAAACTCGTGAAATGTTGGTGATCTAACCAACATGCTTATATGGTCTTGGTTGTATGTCCTTTTGTGCAAAATGTCTTACTTGGTTACATTGGATAACCTTGTGTACTAAGCCCTTAACATACCATTAGGGTTAGATCATCTTCCAACCCTGGGCTTCATCCTTAATCCACAAATTTTCGGGTTAAATCCATTAACCCTTTAAGCTTAGCTTAAGCGGTGTCCTTTAGGGTTACATTGGATAACCCTTAAGGCCAAACTTTAACTAAACCAATGTTATTAGTCAATCAAAGTCAACTATGGTTAACTCTGGTCAACTAGGGTCAACTAGGGTCAACCCTCCCTACGGGTCAACCTTTGAGCCTCGGGCTTGACCCGATAACTCGGTTATAACTCCTGGTTACCATTCGTAAACTAATCGCTTGCTATACTCTAGCTTGAAAAATTCAATTTCTTTACTTGGAAAATTTAGGGAAATTAATCCCGAAAACTCTTTACTTAACTTGTAAAAATTTATGTTTCGAAACGGATCTTTATAAAAATCATTTAGGACTGGAAACTGCCCTTGGAACAGTTTCCATAATCAAAACAGTAGTTTGGAGAAGAAAAATAGTTTTCTAGAAAACATTTATAAAACTAAGGTGCAGTAATTTTCAGATTCCTTGCGCACCCTTCATAAAACGATCCCAGTTTAAAAATCCGTTCGTAATCTGAAAAACTTGTCTTCATGATAGTTGTAGCTCTCGAAAAATGATAAAACTTTTGTGTTTTGCAAAGATTCCAGTTTAGCCTAGATTCGTACCAGTTTTTGTTTGAAACTGGCTGACCCCGAAAAACTGAGTGAAAACTGGGTCTGGGAATTAGCCACGGATTTTGGGGAAAACGAAGGCCGTTGGAGCCTCATTTCGAGAATCCGTCCATGCTGCCCCCTAGAAAAAGTCGTTCTGGACAACTTTCATGTTTTACATTTTTCCCAATTCGGTCTCTAAAGGCCTTATATTTCACTTTTCCAAAAACTGGGCAGATTCTATCCGAATCTGCCAGTTTTTGTGCTTACTTGGTTTTACGTGTCCTATTTCGCGGAAACTAACTCAACCGAACATGCGGGAGCCTAAGTAACCAACATGCAGTGTTATCTAACGTCCCATATGAACCGTCATGCAACTCTAACACAGCCATGCAACCCAAAACAAATCTGCACTAACCTAGGGTTGCATGAACTAGAGTTTGCATCACATCTCATTCAACCATTCCATTCCATACCATGGCTAGCTCTAACATCCTAGCAAGCAAGCCACAACCAGCTGCACTAAGACAGGGAACATACCAACCATAAAGTCATGCAATCCTAGCATGCAAGCAAGCATACACTTATAGCAAACAAGCATAAACCAAACTATAGCCAAACCACCCTTAACAACACCCTAATCAAGCACCACACCTAGTTTAGGGCATTTAACATAAAACTTGAGCTTATGCTCTTACAAACCATGCTTGAAATACACATAAATCTCCCAATTAAAGCTCAAACCAAAAGCTTAGGGCCATAGGGTTTACCTTTAGGATTTTGAAAGTTGGTTCAAGCTTGGATCCGAACTTCCCTTACTCCCCTTGACTGCCATCACAACCGGACTTCCCCTCCAAATGGGGTTCCAATTTTCAGCCATACACAAGAAAACATACACATAAATATCCCATCGAAATTGCATGGAAAAACACTAGGGTTTGAGGGAGTTTTACCTTAGCTAACCCTAGGGATGGGTTAGGGTATGTGAAGCCGAAAATCTCCCTCCCTTTGGCTCTCCAATCACTCGGCTTTGCCCTCCAAATGGGCACCAAAATTTTTCACCAAACTTGGTGATTTCTTGCAGCCAAAACCAAAGCCTCTAGACCCCAATTCCTTCAAACTTTTCTCTCCTATTTTCTGCACATACAAACCGAACATGCACACACCTAGGGGCACCAAAACTCCTTTTGGTTTCTTGGTTGGTGTTTCCTCTCCATACTCGGTCACACCACCAATTTTTTCACCAAAATTTCTTTCCTTTTTCTTCCTCTCTCATGCATGGCCACTGCCCAGAAAAATGGGTTAAAATTTTCCAGATTTTCGTCTTGGTTTCTAGCTTGAAATCGAGCACCCTAGCTAGCCTCCCTTGGCTTTTTTTTTTTTCAACTTTTTCTCTTGGTTCTCTCTTGATTTCTCTTCTCCTCTCTCTCTCGGTTTTGGGGTGCAGAAAAATGGCAAGAGGTTGGCTAAATTTTCTGATTTAAATGAATAAATGCCACCCCTATTTATAGGCAAAAGTTGAACTTTCAAAAATTAGATTTTGACCCCAAAACTTTAAAAATTCACACTTTTTGGGTGTGAGGTGGCCGGCCAAAGCCTTGGAGAACAAGATTAGGATGACCTCATCATGGTGACATCATCTTGATGACATCACTATGCTTACATCATCAATTTTCTAAAATTTACACTTTTGCCCAAAAAGTGAAAATTTTAACATTTTCGCCCCTGTATGTGACCGGCCCTAATGGGTTACTTGGTGACCAAGTTTTCCATATTTTCAAGTCCTTTTTGCCCTTGACCTCTACTAGGTGTGCTTGACTTTCTAGGGTGGTTTTAAAGCCTACTTGAGCTATCTCGCCCATACTGACGTGTTTTACAGTATTTTCCCATACTGCATCATACAATACTATCAAGTCAACCCGTTGACCACTCTTGGTCAAACTTTGACTTTCTTGATCAAATTTGACTTTTTCTGTAACGACCCGCTTAGTCAGGCCATTACCGTACTTACATATCCAGTGACTTAGTGAAATTTAGCGGAAAATTTTTTTTTTAACAAGCATATAAACGTACACACAATAACTGACATAAGATGTTCTGCGTACGCATATACCATAATTACACGACTTTGTTCTATTTGAAATAAAATACTTAATAATACAAAGCGCGTAGCGGTCATGTTCCCACTTTTCACAGTCGCTCCGCCACGCTCCTCCATCATTGCATCAGTCGTTGCTCATAGGTTGCTTACCTACAGCATAGACGTAAGATGTGAGCTTGCGCTCAGCAAGTACAACTTTTTAATCCGCGACACAACAAAATAACACATAATAGGACTTGGCATTCTTAACATGTCATAACATAATAGCATAACATACTTAAACATGCATGAACCATTTATGCTTCATTATGCTTTCATAACATACTTCCTATCTTATCTTGACTCATCTTACTTATGGGCCCCTTATATATGTGTTCGTACCTGGTGCACAACTATGGAGTGGTTGGGGCGGCCAGACCAGTTCCAACTCAAACCATAGTCCAACCCGACCTCGGACGGGTGGTACGACACTGACAAGCTTGCTTGCCATCTTACTTGTTTTTCATGATCTATTTCTTGATCTTGGTCTTATCTTAATCATGGGTGAACATGCTTCATGATGTTACACCTACTCGTATCATACTCATGATCTTAACATTTCATACAATATAAACATACTTCAATCTAACATATCACATAACCTAGCATGCATCATATTAAACATTAATCACATACTTAACATATCACTTAACAACCAATATAGCATGCATCGAACACTATATTAACATGCTTAGGTAAGCATCACAACAAATGCCTATGCTGTAGGCGGAGTTGTACTTACCTTATCTCCGAGATATGGCTGCCTCTGTCTAGGGTGCAAACGCATGTTATCCCCTGCTATATTAAAGGACAAAAGTAAGAGATCTTGATCTTATAAAATGTTGGTAACCTAACCAACATTCGCATATCAACCTAGTTATATGTCCCCTTCATAACTCTTAATAGCTTATGGGGTTACTACAAGTAACCCTCGTGGTTTAGCATAACCAACCTCGATTCTTACCTTATTAAGTTACCTAGGGTAATCTTGTAGGCTAAGTTCATACATAAATACTTAGGACTAGATCATTATTCCATTCTTAAACTTTGTTGTAACCCATAACCTACTCGGTTATTATCGGTCACCTTAAGTATTACTATCTTGATACAATATTGGGTAACCTTTGGTCTTATTAATTTGATACCATGTTGGCTTACATTGGGTAACCCTTAGTCTTACTAACCTTGGTATTATATTGGGTTACATTGGGTAACCCTTGGGGTGACTTATCTTAAGTTAACCCTTATTTGGTTACTAAGGTCCAATTAAGGGGTAACCTATTGGGTGACTATAGGTAACCCTGGGCTTTGGACCCAGTGCTATAGTTCGGGTGTAATACTTGGTTATTGGTGGTAAACTTCTTGCTTACCTCAATTTTAAGAAAACCTAAGTCTATAGTTCCACTTGTTTTCTTTAGAAAATGAGAGTGTTTCCACCACCTTTTTACAAAAATCCTCTTTATCCATCTTATAAAAAATTTGGGTTTTATCATAAAAATATTTTAAAATGTTATTAAAGATCGGAACTACCTTTGGAACAGTTCCTGAAGTCGAATTAACAGTTTTGGTTCAAAAACATCAAATCCTTTCATTTTTTTGGAAAACCTTGTACAGAATTTTATTGTTTTATGTACAATCTTTGTAAATCCAGTTATACTTAAAGATCTAGGCAGAATCTGAAAAAGTTTTCTTCACGAAACTTTTAGATCTCGAAAAATTCTAGAACTTTCATGCTTACTGCAAAACCCACTTCGGCCTGTATCTACGTCAGTTTTAATTTGAACGGACTGGTCGTGTATCCTAGATCTGGACAGACTAGTCTCAGGTTTTCGTGAAAATGAAGGCTGTTGGAGCCTTATTTTGGAAAACTGTTCCTGCTGCCCTCTAGGAAAAACTGTTTTGAGCAACTTTCATGTTTTAGGTTTTTCCAAATTCGGCCTCTAAAGACCTCAAAATTTACTTTTTCGAAAACTGGTCAGGATTGATCCGAACCTGTCCGTTTTTCGGTTTAGAGTTTGTTTTACGTCCTAAACGTGAAATCTAGCTCAACCAGTCACCGCGGGAGCCCTAATACACACATGCAGCAGTTTTCTAACGTAAATTTTGTTTAAACACATTTTCTAACTTAGCCATGCAAGCCTATCATCATTAGATAATTTCTAGTTGCAAGATTTAAGCCATAACAAGCATAGCAAGCATTGTCATGAGATTCTAGCAACTTAGCATGAAGTTTTCATCCACAACCATCCTAGAGTAGCTTAGGGGACATACCATAGATCATCATTTTGCAAGAAATTCACAAATTTAAAGCAAGCATGCAAAAAAATAAAAATCAAACCACCCTTAAACTAAATCAAGCACACCTAGGTTCTAACTTTGGGCACAAAAATAAATTGAGTTTATGCTCTTACAATTTCAACTTGAAATACATGTGAATTTCAAATTGAAAACTTAATTGAAAAAGTTAGAGGTTTAGAAAAATTTACCTTGATCAAACACACAAGTGGGAGCCAAGGTTGGTTCTCCAAAAATTCTCCCTTTATGCACTCCTCCTATGGCCGGTTTTGTGCTCCTTTTTGCACCAAAATTATGGCTAATTTTGGGGTGGTTGATAGCACTCAAACTAAGCCCTCCTTGACACAAAATTTTGGTCAATTTCTCACCCACTAACAGCCGGTTTTATGGCTTTAAAAATGGGCACAAAGCTGTCCCAAAAAACTGTTTTGCACCTCTAGTAGAAACCTCACACTCCAAGCACCAAAACCCCTAAATTTCTTGAAATTTTTCTTCACCAACTCTCTCCCTTGAATGTCCGGATTTTTGAAGGGGAAATGGGCAAGAGTTTGGCTGCCTTTTCTTGTTTTTTTTCAGTCTAAAATCTGATCACAAAGGGGCTATTTATAGACAAGATTTTGGGGTCAAAATGGGATTATTTTTGGTTCACCTTTTTGAAACAACCCCATAAGTTTTTCTAATTATTTTTTTTCTCCCCAAGGTGGCCGGCCATCCTAGCATGAGTTGTCAAAGATTATCCAATTTTTTAATCATTTTTTTCTTTAATTAAAATCTTAATGATGCCATAAATCCCATATGTGAGGTCATGCATGAGGTCATAGGCCTTGTTTGGCTTTGTCTCATAAAAGCAGTCAACTTTTTATTCAACACAGATATTTTTGATACCGAGCTCACTAATATACAATACTGTGACATAGTATAGCAGTCCAAAATTTATCTGTGTGAAAATGGACAGTACGAAAAATTTTCTTTTTGCTTAAAACTTTTTGGCCCAAAAATACCTATGTATTGTGCTTGATTTTTCTATGGTAATTTGATTTCTTATCTACATTTCCTTGACTATATTTTTGGTTTCTGCAGTATATTTTCCATACCGCTCGTCATTTATCAGTGTGGTCAACTCTTTGACTACCTTTGGTCAACCTTTGACTTCATTGACCAAACTTGACCTCCTTGGTCAACTTTGACTCTTTTGGTCAAATTTCGACTTTCGTTGACTTTCTTTGACTTCCTTTGACTCTCTTTGACTCTCTTTGACTTTCTTTGACTTTCTTGGTCAAAGTTTGACTTTCGTTGACTTTCTTTGACCAATCATAAAATTATAGGTTTTCTTCCTCTTTTTACCCAAAAAGTCATTTGTTTAACTAAACCATTCATTTCCGAGTCTTATAAAGCTATTAAGATCTCATAAAATCATTCAAGAACCCTAATTAGGAATTTACACAAATACCTCCATGGTTCAACTTAAACTTCTCTACAAGAAATTGTATTGAAGAAAATTTAGTTATTACAATTTACCCCCCTTAAAAATTTTCGTCCCCGAAAATTAAAATAAACTGGGGTAGTTCTTTCGCGTCTCTTCTTCTACTTCCCAGGTTGCTTCTTTAACCTTGTGATTTCGCCATAGAACCTTAACCATGAGAATGGTTTTATTTCTGAGGACTTTTTCTTCTTGATCCAGAATTTGTACAGGCCTTTCTTCATAAGTTAAGTCGGTGTCAACCTCCACGGGTTCTTGACTAAGCACATGAGAAGGGTCTGGTACGTATTTCTTTAGCATCGAGACATGGAAAACATTGTGTATCGACGCTAATTCTGGCGGTAGGGCAAGCTTGTAAGCTACTTTCCCAACCCTTTCAAGGATTTCAAATGGTCCAATATATCTTGGACTAAGCTTCCCTTTCTTACCAAACCTCATTACTCCCTTCATAGGAGCAATTTTGATAAACACGATGTCTCCGACTTGAAACTCCAAAGGCCTTCTTCGTTTATCAGCATAGCTTTTCTGTCTACTAAAGGCTATGTCGAGCCTCTGCTTAATCTTCTTGATGTCTTCAGAGGTCTTCTTGATAAAATCTGTTGTCTGAAGTTGCTTCTGTCCAACTTCCTGCCAATGAATAGGAGATCGACACTTCCTCCCGTATAGCGCTTCAAATGGAGCCATGCCAATCGAAGCATGGTAGCTGTTATTGTACGAAAATTCGATCAGTGATAGCTTCTGATCCCAGTTTCCCTTGAAATCCAACACACACGATCTTAACATATCTTCTAGCGTCTGGATAGTTCGTTCAGATTGGCCGTCAGTTTGAGGGTGGAATGCCGTGCTGAACTTCAGTTTCGACCCCATGGCGTTGTGAACACTTGCCCAAAATCGAGAAGTGAAGCGTCCATCACGGTCTAAGATGATCGATTTTGGCACTCCATGGTATTTGACGATCTGGGATACATAGATTTCGGCCAGTTTCTCCACCGAAAATGTGGCTTTAATCGCAACAAAGTGGGCTGATTTGGTCAATCTATCAACCATAACCCAAATTGTGTCGTTTCCGCTCGCAGTTCGGGGCAATCCTACTATGAAATCCATAGTAATTTGCTCCCATTTCCACTCAGGAAGCTCTATTTTCTGCAATTTTCCACCCGGATGTCGATGTTCCGCCTTAACTTTTTGACAAATTAGGCATTTGGACACGAACTCTGCCACTTCATTCTTCATATTCGGCCACCAATAGGTCTCTCGGAGATCCTTGTACATCTTGGATGCTCCTGGATGTATTGAATATGGCGTCTTGTGCGCTTCCGACATGATCTGATCCTTCAAAGATTCTATGTCCGAGACACAAATTCTCTCTTTGAAGTAGACTACGCCATCAGTAGAGGTTCTAAATTCCTTACTTTTCTCGCCAAAGAGTTGTGCCTTTAGCAAAAAGGAATCCTTTCCTTGGTGCGCCTTAATAGATTCCAGCAAATCCGACTGAAGAGTCAAGGAAGATAGCTTTCCAGTTATCATTTCCAGGTTGAAATCGGAAATCTCCTTTTGTAGTGGCTTTGGAAATGCTTCAATAGACATCAACATTCCCACCGATTTCTTATTCAAAGCATCGGCTACCTTGTTCGCTTTTTCGGGATGATAAAGGATTTCAGAATCATAATCCTTCACTAGTTCTAGCCATCTACGCTATCTCATGTTGAGCTCCTTCTGGGTGAAAATGTACTTGAGGCTTTGATGATCCGTATAGATCTCACATTTGTTCCCGTATAAATAGTGCCTCCAAATCTTAAGTGCGAATACCACAGCTGCAAGTTCCAAATCATGGGTGGGGTAATTCCTTTCATGGATCTTCAGTTGTCGTGACGCATAGGCTACTACCTTCCCATTTTGCATCAAAACGGGTCCTAGTCCATTTTTGGAAGCGTCGCTGTAGATCACAAAATTTCCTACCTCTACATCCGGAATTATTAACATCGGTGCACTTGTCAGCTTTTTCTTAAGCTCTTGGAAATTATCCTCACATTTCTGAGTCCATTCAAACTTTCTCCCCTTCCGGGTAAGAGCGGTGAGCGGTGCAGCTATCTTAGAAAAACCTTCAACAAATCGTCGATAATATCCGGCTAAACCAAGAAAACTCCTTATCTCCATGACATTCTTGGGTGCAGACCATGCACTAACGGCCTCCACCTTTGGAGGATCTATGGATATACCTTCTTTTTGAACCACATGACCCAAGAAATGTACTTTCTCCAGCCAAAATTCACATTTTGTGAACTTAGCATACAGCTGGTTTCGTCTTAGCGTTTCCATTACCAGTCTTAGGTGACGCTCATGTTCAGCCTTGGACTTTGAGTAAATCAAAATATCGTCAATAAAGACAATAACAAACTTGTCCAAATACTCCTTGAACACGCGGTTCATGAGATCCATAAAAGCAGCTGGAGCATTAGTTAGTCCAAACGGCATCACCAAAAACTCATAGTGCCCATAACGTGTTCGAAAAGCTGTCTTGGCAATATCTGTCTCCTTGATTCTAAGCTGATGGTAACCCGATCATAGATCGACCTTTGAGAACACCATTGCTCCCCTAAGTTGATCAAACAGGTCGTCAATCCTTGGAAGTGGGTACTTGTTCTTGATCGTGATCTTATTCAACTCACGATAATCAATACATAATCGCAACGATCCATCCTTCTTTTGACGAACAAAACAGGTGCTCCCCACGGGGAATGACTCTGTCGGATGAATCCTTTGTCTAGCAGCTCCTGTAATTGCACTTAAAGCTCCCTAAGCTCAGCGGGTGCCATGCGATAGGGTGCTTTCGATATCGGTGCAACACCAGGTAACAATTCGATTTCAAACGAGATTTCTCTTTTTGGCGGAAGTCCTGGTAAGTCTTTTGGAAAAACGTCCATATATTCTTTTATGATAGGAACATCTTCTGGTGTCAGCTCCGTTTCTCTGTTCTTGTCCACTATGTTAGCTAAATATCCTTGACAACCATTAGCTAACATTTTCCAAGCTTCCATTGCCGAGACAAATCTGGTTGTTGGGCTCCGAGATTGCCCGTAGAAACTAAACTCCTCTTCACCGTGTGGGTCAAACGTTACACAACGCTTCTTGCAGTCAATTTTAGCGTTGTATTTGCCTAAGAAATCCATTCCTAAGATCACATCGAAATCTTGTAGCTTGATCGCGATGAGATCTACAAATAATTCTCTGTCGCAGATGATTACGGAAACATTTCGTATCCAAAAATTGGACCACAAAATCTCTCCGGATGGCAAAGAAGTTTTGAAAGGTTGTACTAGGCTATCCACACCTCTTCCTACTTTCTGGGCGAACTCCAAAGATACAAATGAATGAATGGCTCCAGAATCAAACAAGGCAATAGCATCATAGGTGGCGATAGAGATCTGACCTGTCACCACATGCGACGTTCCTGCTTCAGCATCCCCTCTGGTGTAAGCATAAATTCTAGCCTGAGGTTCAGGGGCTTCCAGTCTTCCCTGAGAAATTGGAGGTCCTTCCAGTCTTACTTAAGCTGCATGTAGTTGATTATTTGCGTTTCGGCTCAGGTACTGAGGGTTCTGAGTCTGAGTATTCAGAGGGCAATTTCTTGCGTATTGCCCTTCCTTGCCACAAAAATAGCAAGCGTTTGTCCCCATTCAGCATACTCCAGGGTGCTTTCTTCCACATTTAGGACACACAGGAAAGTCATTATTGCTACCCTCCTTTCCTTTGTTAGTCTTCTTCTGAGGGTTATTCCTCTGTTGACCTTGCCCCGTAAAGTTTCCCTTCCTCTTGTTCCTCCCAAATGGTCGGGAACCTTGAGCAGGGTTGCTTTTTTGACCTTTTGAGGATGCTTCTGAACCTTGCCGAGGTTGCGTGGACTTTTCCGCGGCCTTATCTTCTTTCTTGGCTTTGAAAATTTAAGCCTTTGCCTCCTTATCCCTGTTTATCCAATATTCTGCTCGTAACGCCCGACTTATACAATCGGACACCAGGGTAGGTGGGTTACTCCCTGCACTTACTTGCTTAGAAATGTCTATTCTGAACATGTTCATTATTCGCCTCACCTTCACCTTCTCACTAGTTACCAATTCTGGGCACAACCGAGCTAACTGTTCAAATTTCTTAACAGCCTCCATGACTGTCATCGAGCCTTGCTTCATATTGGTGAATTCATCCTGTTGAGCTGCTAAAATTTCCGGGTTGTAGTACATGGTTCGGAACTCAGCTACAAAGTCTTGCCAGCTCATAGTGGCAACGTCTCTGCGCATCTGGACCGTCATCCACCAATGCCGAGCATCTTTCTTTAGAGCGAAAGAAGCACACAGAACTTTTTCTTGCTCCGTCAGTCTCATAAAGTCCAGAATGACTTGAATATCAATTAACCAGTTATCGGCCGCTATCGGGTCCGTTGGTCCTTCAAAATCAGGCGCTTTCATCCTCCTAAATCGCTCGTATAACAAGTCCTCCTGTACTGGCGGAATTACTTGCCCTCCAGCAGGGGTTATTGGAACTTCAGCGTTCAGAGGAATTTCTGGTGGAACCTCTGGCTGTACTTCTGGTATCGGGGGTACTCTATCATCCTGACGAGGAACTCCATTAGCTCTAGGTCCTTGGTTTATCTGAGCCAGTTGTTCTCTTAACCTATTCGTTTCTTGCTACTGTTCTTGCAGCTGCCTTTGTAAATCGGCTACCATAGTAGCGAGGTCTGGCTCAGGTGGGTTTTCAGGTGCGGGTCAACGTCTTGGCGGCATCTTCTACTTTCCTACGGAATCATAAGAAAAGATATTATCATACCAAGAATATCCTTTCTTTCATGCATTTCTTATCCTATCATAACATAATACATGGTGTCATGTCAACATTCATTATCATGTCATCATAATCATCACATCATATTGCATACTTATATCATACATTTATATCACATTATAACATTCATAATCACATCATAATTTTCATGAACATATAGTACCATAATACTTGATCTGACTTTTTGCATACATTCAAAAAGTACATCATATTTACAATACTGTAAATACATCTCTGGTGCTTATACTGTACATACATGTCTGTCTTGTCATACTTTATATACATAGACAAAATTTCGATGGGAGTGCCTAACACTTCACCATCATACATAGTCAAAATAACGGGGGTGGAAGTGACTACCACTTTCCATCATACATAAGTACAAGCCTACTGTCCAAAAGTACAAGCTAGTACATATCAGTCTAAGAGTCAAAATAAATATACACCAAGTCAGCCTAATCTATGTTGCTACACTAACTGCTGAATCCGCATCAGAGTCGTCGTCCCCATCTCCGTCGTCGAGAGGAATCTCTTTCGGGTCATCCATCAAATCATCCTCCTCCTCCTCCTCATCACAAGAAATATCGATGATAGGAGGATCAACTGGTGGGTCTGCCGGAATCTCCACGATATCGTCGTCATCTGAGTCGTCCTCGGGGTCCTCCTCTTGCTCCGCCGCAGGGGCTGGTACCTCCTGCACTGGTATAGCCGGGATCGGCTCCTCGGGTGGTGCCGGACCTACCTCATGTAGCGGCTCTCCTATACCCGCATCATCTACAGGTATCTGAGGATCCTCCTCAGCTGCCTCATCCTGAATCACGTCAGCGGCCAACTCAGCTCCCAAAATGTCCTCGATCATATGTCCTATGGTCATCCCTGGCATGGGGTGTGGAACATACTGACGAATACGGCCCGATAACCCGTTCCGCAGAACTGTCAACGCCTCTAACATCGGATGATCGATGTCCTGAGGAATATGAGGCAACATGGCCTCTTGAAATCTCGTACAGTAGTGGGCCATAGGCTCAAGAGGGTACGTATGCCACTCGAGTACGTAGCTATGATAACGCGTGTCATACATATCCCTATAGATGTCAGCATCTCTCTGAGGTGCGCCTGGCCCGAAATCTAATATCGGTCCGAATCGAGCAGTCACTAGTGCACGAAAATGTGCCCATGTCTGATCGGGCATCTGTGGCTCTCCAATAGACATCCACCATAGGCGGGCATCACCTACCAGACATCGACTACCCAGCAAAACCTGCAGATGGGCCGGAATGTGGCTAGTACGGAAAATCAGCTCTATGTCATATAACCACTCGGCCAAGGACACCGTCCGACCAGTACCAGCGAATAATAGTGGGTGTGACTCGTAGAAGGATGTCACTGCGTCTCGATCCTCATCAACGTGTGCCGGATCCATCGTACCTTCTCTACCATAACATAAACACATAATAAACATTTATATAAAAAAATAAATTCACTTACAATGATGGTGGCGATGGCAGGCAGACTGTGAAATGGTATAGCAGGGAACCGCTCTGATACCAACTCTGTAACGACCCGCCTAACCAAGCCGTTACCGTACTTACAAATCTAGTGACTTAGTGAAATTTAGCGGAAATTTTTTTTTTTTAACAAGCATATAAACGTACACACTTTAACTGACATAAGATGTTCTGCGTACGCGTATACCATAATTACACAACTTTGTTCTATTTGAAATAAAATACTTAATAATACAAAACGCGTAGCGGTCATGTTCCCACTTTTTCACAGTCGCTCCGCCACGCTCCTCCATCATTGCATCGGTCATTACTCATAGGTTGCTTACCTACAGCATAGACGTAAGACGTGAGCTTTCGCTTAGCAAGTACAACTTGTTAATCCGCGACACAACAAAATAACACATAATAGGACTTGGCATTCTTAACATGTCATAACATAATAGCATAACATACTTAAACATGCATGAATGCTTCATTATGCTTTCATAACATACTTCCTATCTTATCTTGACTCATCTTACTTATGGGCCCCTTATATATGTGTTCGTACCTGGTGCACAACTATGGAGTGGTTGGGGCGGCCAGACCAGTTCCAACTCAAACCATAGTCCAACCCGACCTCGGACGGGTGGTACGACACTGGCAAGCTTGCTTGCCATCTTACTTGTTTTTCATTATCTATTTCTTGATCTTGGTCTTATCTTAATCATGGGTGAACATGCTTCATGATGTTACACCTACTCGTATCATACTCATGATCTTAACATTTCATACAATATAAACATACTTCAATCTAACATATCACATAGCCTAGCATGCATCATATTAAACATTAATCACATGCTTAACATATCACCTAACAACCAATATAGCATACATTGAACACTATATTAACATGCTTAGGTAAGCATCACAACAAATGCCTATGCTGTAGGCGGAGTTGTACTTACCTTATCTCCGAGATATGGCTGCCTCTGTCTAGGGTACAAACGCAGGTTATCCCCTGCTATATTAAAGGACAAAAGTAAGAGATCTTGATCTTATAAAATGTTGGTAACCTAACCAACATTCGCATATCAACCTAGTTATATGTCCCCTTCATAACTCTTAATAGCTTATGGGGTTACTACAAGTAACCCTCGTGGTTTAGCATAACCAACCTTGATTCTTACCTTATTAAGTTACCTAGGGTAATCTTGTAGGCTAAGTTCATACATAGATACTTAGGACTAGATCATTATTCCATTCTTAAACTTTGTTGTAACCCATAACCTACTCGGTTATTATCGGTCACCTTAAGTATTACTATCTTGATACAATATTGGGTAACCCTTGGTCTTATTAATTTGATACCATGTTGGGTTACATTGGGTAACCCTTAGTCTTACTAACCTTGGTATTATATTGGGTTACATTGGGTAACCCTTGGGGTGACTTATCTTAAGTTAACCCTTATTTGGTTACTAAGGTCCAATTAAGGGGTAACCTATTGGGTGACTATAGGTAACCCTGGGTTTTGGACCCAGTGCTATAGTTCGGGTGTAATACTTGGTTATTGGTGGTAAACTTCTTGCTTACCTCAATTTTAAGAAAACCTAAGTCTATAGTTCCACTTGTTTTCTTTAGAAAATGGGGGTGTTTCCACCACCTTTTTACAAAAATCATCTTTATCCATCTTATAAAAAATTTGGGTTTTCTCATAAAAATATTTTAAAATGTTATTAAAGATCGGAACTACCTTTGCAACAGTTCCTGAAGTCGAATTAACAGTTTTGGTTCAAAAACATTAAATCCTTTCATTTTTTTGGAAAACCTTGTACAGAATTTTATTGTTTTCTGTACAATCTTTGTAAATCCAGTTATACTTAAAGATCTAGGCAGAATCTGAAAAAGTTTTCTTCACAAAACTTTTAAATCTCGATAAATTCTAGGAAAAACTGTCCGCGTTGCCCTCTAGGAAAAACTGTTCTGAGCAACTTTCATGTTTTGAGTTTTTCCAAATTCGGCCTCTAAAGACCTCAAAATTTACTTTTTCGAAAACTGGTCAGGATTGATCCGAACCTGTCTGTTTTTCGGTTTAGAGTTTGTTTTACGTCCTAAACGTGAAATCTAGCTCAATCAGCCACCGCGGGAGCCCTAATACACACATGCAGCGGTTTTCTAACGTAAATTTTGTTTAAACACATTTTCTAACTTAGCCATGCAAGCCTATCATCATTAGATAATTTCTAGTTGCAAGATTTAAGCCATAACAAGCATAGCAAGCATTGTCATGAGATTCTAGCAACCTAGCATGAAGTTTTCATCCACAACCATCCTAGAATAGCTTAGGGGACATACCATAGATCATCATTTTGCAAGAAATTCACAAATTTAAAGCAAGCATGCAAAAAAATAAAAATCAAACCACCCTTAAACTAAATCAAGCACACCTAGGTTCTAACTTTGGGCACAAAAATAAATTGAGCTTATGCTCTTACAATTTCAACTTGAAATACATGTAAATTTCAAATTGAAAACTTAATTGAAAAAGTTAGAGGTTTAGAAAAATTTACCTTGATCAAACACACAAGTGGGAGCTAAGGTTGGTTCTCCAAAAATTCTCCCTTTATGCACTCCTCCTATGGCCGGTTTTGTGCTCCTTTTTGCACCAAAATTATGGCTGATTTTGGGGTGGTTGATAGCACTTAAATTAAGCCCTCCTTGACACAAAATTTTGGTCAATTTCTCACCCACTAACAGCCAATTTTATGGCTTCAAAAATGGGCACAAAGCTGTCCCAAAAAACTGTTTTGCACCTCTAGTAGAAACCTCACACTCCAAGCACCAAAACCCCTAAATTTCTTGAAATTTTTCTCCACCAACTCTCTCCCTTGAATGTCCGGATTTTTGAAGGGGAAATGGGCAAGAGTTTGGCTGCTTTTTCTTGTTTTTTTTTTCAGTCTAAAATCTGATCACAAAGGGGCTATTTATAGACAAGATTTTAGGGTCAAAATGGGATTATTTTTTGTTCAACTTTTTGAAACAACCACATAAGTTTTTCTAATTATTTTTTTTCTCCCCAAGGTGGCCGGCCATCCCTGCATGAGTTGTCAAAGATTATCCAATTTTTTAATCATTTTTTTCTTTAATTAAAATCTTAATGATGCCATAAATCCCATATGTGAGGTCATGCATGAGGTCATAGGCCTTGTTTGGCTTTGTCTCATAAAAGCAGTCAACTTTTTATTCAACACAGATATTTTTGATACAGAGCTCACTAATATACAATACTGTGACATAATATAGCAGTCCAAAATTTATCTGTGTGAAAATGGACAGTACGAAAAATTTTCTTTTTGCTTAAAACTTTTTGGCCCAAAAATACCTATGTATTGTGCTTGATTTTTCTATGGTAATTTGATTTCTTATCTACATTTCCTTGACTATATTTTTGGTTTTTGCAGTATATTTTCCATACCGCTCGTCATTTATCAGTGTGGTCAACTCTTTGACTACCTTTGGTCAACCTTTGACTTCATTGACCAAACTTGACCTCCTTGGTCAACTTTGACTCTTTTGGTCAAATTTTGACTTTCGTTGACTTTCTTTGACTTCCTTTGACTCTCTTTGACTTTCTTGGTCAAAGTTTGACTTTCGTTGACTTTCTTTGACCAATCATAAAATCATGGGTTTTCTTCCTCTTTTTACCCAAAAAGTCATTTGTTTAACTGAACCATTCATTTCCGAGTCTTATAAAGCTATTAAGATCTCATAAAATCATTCAAAAACCCTAATTAGGAATTTACACAAATACCTCCATGGTTCAACTTAAACTTCTCTACAAGAAATTGTATTGAAGAAAATTAGTTATTACATTTTCGGTCAAACTTTGACTTTTCCGAAATTACGTCCTTTTTCGTCCTTTTCGACTTGAAAGGGCGTTTGCTAATCTTAATAACCTATTTTGAGTCTTATTGAGCCATAAGATCTCATAAAAAGTATGAAAAACTCTTAACCGAGCTTTTCCGTAAAGATCTCAACATATGCACATAATTCCTTTGAAAGGAAATGATAACATGAAATTTCTAGGTATTACAGTTTTGATCTTACTTTCATGGTTATCTTACTTATCTTGCTTTTGGGCCCTTACTTTAGTATTCGTACCCAGCGCGCAACTACGGAGTGGTTGGGGCGGCTAGTCCATGTTCAACTCAATCCGTAGTCCAACCCGACCTCGGACGGATGGTACGACACTGGCAAGCTTGCTTGCCTTTTTTCTTTCTTTTCTTTTCTTTATCTCTTTCTTGAGCTTATTAGTCTTATAGGAATTAGTGAACATGCAGCGTGATGTCACATAATCCTAATCCATACTAACATCATTATCTTGCTTAACATGCTTTCTTACCTTTTGTACATCATATCAATGTCATAATTCAACACATTTAGCATAGCATGACAATTAGCATCTAACATAGCACACAGCATATCACATAGCGTCACAAAGCATACCACTTGCATACACCCCTAGCATACATCTAACATACTTAGGCAAGTACCAAATAGAGCATATGCTGTAAGCGGAGTTGTACTTACCTCTCTTGCTATGTCCTCCAAGTTGTTGTTCCTCCACTGGGTACAATGACAGGTTTCCTCCTGCTTGAATGAGGACATAGGTAAGAGTTTAATTTTCATTGCGCAATGTTGGTGTCCTAACCAACATGCCTACAAAATCCTAGTTGTATGTCCCTTATACTTAATATCTGACTTGGTCACAATTAGCCATTCTACTGTTTGAGAATAATCGTTCTTTGATTATTTCTTAAGAGATTACGTTGGATAACCTCTTGGGCTAGGTCCTTGACATACTGCAGGGTTTTCTTAGAAACCTTGGGCTTTATTCTTATATCATAAATAATTGGGTTAAGTCTATTAAATCCCTTCTTTTGGCCCAGTTATAGATTCTTAATATACCTTAGGGTTACATTAGATAACCCTTAAGGTTTCACTTAAATAAATATTGGGTCAACCACAGCTAACATTTGGTCAACTAGTGGTCAACCCTTTAGGGTCAACCTTGGGCTTTGGGGCTAAGCCCGGTAACTCAGGTACTATTCCCGGTTACGGTCTGTAATCGGCTTGATTTCAAATTTTTATCATAAAAATTTCCTTTTTCTTATTCTTTTGACAAATTGAGTAATTTGACCTTAAAATCCTTTGATCTTTTTGTAAAAATTCCTACCGTTGAAATGAATGTTTATGAAAGTCGTTTAAGGTTGAAAACTGCCGTTGGGACAGTTTTCATGATTAAAAACAACAGTTTTGGACGAAATACAGTTTTTCGTAAACGTTTGTAAAAATTCATGTACAGGAATTTTCGGTTCCCTGCACACTCCTCATAAAAAAATGTCAGTTTAAAGATCTATTTGGAATTTGAAAAACTTGTCTTCATGAAAGTTGTAGCTCTCGAAAAATGATAAAACTTTAATGTTTTGTGAAAAATCCAGTTCCACTTATATTTTTTTCAGTTTTTGTTTGAAACTGCACACTCCTCATAAAAAAATGTCAGTTTAAAGATCTATTTGGAATTTGAAAAACTTGTCTTCATGAAAGTTGTAGCTCTCGAAAAATGATAAAACTTTAATGTTTTGTGAAAAATCCAGTTCCACTTATATTTTTTTCAGTTTTTGTTTGAAACTGGCTGATCCTGTGAACTGGGTCTGGACAGATCAGCCACGGATTTTTGTAAAAACGGAGGCCACTAAAGCCTCATTTTGGGATTCTGTCCACGTTTCTCTTAAAGAAAAAATCGTTCCGAGCAACTTTCGTGTTTTACGTTTTACCCAATTCGGCCTCTAAAGGCCTTAAATTTTCACTTTTCCGAAACTGGCCAGTTTCGAATCCGAATTGGCAGTTTCGGTTATTAAGTCCGGTTTACGTCCTAATTCACGAAATCTAACTCGACCGACCACTTTGGGAGCCTACATGATAGACACACAGCATTTCTAACGTCCCACTTGAACCCATAAGCCGCTCCATTGGATCCATGCAAACCAAAGCCGAATGCACAAAACCTAGGCTTGTATGGTTCTAAAGTTTTGCATTCCATTCACACAAGCATCAGCCACACCCCTAAGCTAGCAGCCATCACACACTGCCTATGGCAGATTTTTGTCCAAGATTAGGGGACACACAACCCTAAACATCTAGCATGTAAGAACCCGAATTTCGATGAATTTATGATTTCCTTTGAAACAAGGAAAAATTAAGATTTAATTATGTATGATGATATGAAACTCATGATCTGAGTAAAAGACTCAAAAATAATTTGTTTCGACAAATATGAGACCTTTTGGAGAAAAATGACGAAATAAGAATTTTAATTTTTACTACGGTTAAAGTTTGACCAGGTTGACTTTAAGTTTGATTGAGTTGATATTGCAGTGTAATTTTTTGAAAAAAAAAAAAAAAAAAGGGTTGCCTTGAGGAAAATCAGAAAAGAAAAGTCAAAGAAACAATTATATTTATGTATATAACATGTGTGGTCAAGAATTGGTCCAAAATCCACATGTACAAGGAAGTTAGAAAAAAAAAAAAAGAAACAATATATGTATATGTATATATAATTAATAGGTGTGGTGGTTTTGTGTGGTCAGTTATCCACACGTTCAAGAAGAAGAAGAAGAAAAAAGGATAAGAGATTAATGAAAGGAAAAGGAGGATAATATCAGCCAACTCTCTCCTTCTCCTTCACGTCTCTCTCTCTCACACTCTATTTCACGTCGGTTGGCTTGTGAAGGAAGCTAGAAAAAAAGATTAATTAAGGAATTGTAGAGGTACTTCAGTTAACTATTCCTTCTCTTTCACGTTTCTCTCTTTCTCTCTGATCTCTTCTTTTTCGCTCCTCCTTCTCTCCATTTCACGCCCGTTGCTGCCATTGTTTGAGGCCCCGTCTCCGGCCAGCCACCGCCGCACGCGCCAGTGAACCTTGCAGCCCATCACCCGAATGTCCAATAGCCGGAGTTTGGCCGCGTCACTCGCCGCTGTTCGCCGGAAAATTGCTAGGAAAGTTTTGGTCACATAAACTTTGAAGCGAGATTTCGGTGCAATCCGAGCTCCATTTTGCGAGCCGTTGATTTCGTTGAGTTCCACTCGTCGAGAGGAACAAAGTCCAGTCCATCACCACTCCGATCGTCACCCGAAATTTTCCCGATCCGCCGCCGTCTTCTAGTTGGTTTTCTTACTTTTTTGAGAAAACCGAACGCCGTTTGAAGAAGTCGACACCAGAAATGGGTTCCCCTCGTCGAGATCTTCGAAACGGTGCCCATCTCTGCGACTTTCGCTGCCGGTCAACGCCAGTCAACGCCCTGTCAAAGTTGGTAAATGCCGGTCAACTGTCGACGAATTTTCGAAGATCGCCTTTCCGGCCTATTTTCGACGTTCCGGACATGTTTACAACCTCGGATTTGTGAGATGGAATCTTGAAGGTTAAGAATGGCGATTAAAAATTTACTCGCTCAAAATTAAGAAGAGTTTTGAATGTCCAGCAGGAAGCGTTTTACTCACCGAACGTCGTCGAACGATCTCGGAGTAGGAACTGTTGTCGTGCCATGATGTGACGATAAATCAAGAGTGTAGGACGGCAGGTAAGTACAACTCTGCCTACAGCATGAACAAAACGTTTTTGTTACATGAAATGTTTTTATTTAAGAAATCATGAATTGATTTATATGACTTACAAATATGGTATGTTATGACGCTTTATGTTACGATGTATTATGTTATGTTACGATGTAGTATGTTATAATATTTTATGATACGATGTAATTTATATGTTACGATATTATGTTATGATGTAGTATGTATTGATGAAGTATGCTATGATATGATGTTTTACGCTATGAATGATGTATGTTATGTTTTATGTTTGATATCGTGACACAATGAAGTATGTTCACTGATTTTAAATAATAAAGTAAGAACAAGTTTTAAGATATGAGATAAGACAAGTTAAGATGTTGTGTCTTACTAACTTGCCACAAGGGCGGGTTTAAATAGTATGTTCCATGGTTTGAGTTGGATTGGACTGGCTGCCTCAACTATTCCATGTTAAACGGTTTGTTTCATGGTTTGAGCTTGATTGGACTGGCCGCCTTCAACCACTCCATGGCTATGTACCATAGTACGTTCACGCATGACATGTAAGGGAATAGAACCAAGTTAATATATGAAACCATAATTGATTCATAAGAAATCATAATTAGTTCATGCATTCTTGCACTAAAAATGTTTTGCGGATTGAATATTGTACTTACTGGGCATTAGCTCATTACTTACGTTCATGCTGTAGGCAAACAACCTACCGGCAATACTTGATGCAAGACTGTGGAGAGATGGCGCTGCGGACTGTGAAATGTGGGATGGACACCGCCACGTGTTTTATAAAATATGTATGAAATGAAAAAGGTGTTTACATTATGTTTTAAGTACGTATGGCAAGCGAGTTGCCTTGTTTTGTACCGATCCGCATTAGGTCAGATCTGGTCCACAGTTTATGTTTATGCATGGTAGCTTTCGTAAGAGGTGAAAGCTCGGTACTCGAGTGAGTACATATGAAGAAGTTAAGTTTTATGTATAAGAATAAGTTTATGTTAAGGTTTTATGTTTTATGTATGTATGTTTAAAAAAAAAAATTTACTCTAGAATTTGGGGTAAGTTTAAGTTAAGTAAGTAATGTAACGACCCCCCATTCGCGTGGTCGGTCCTACGTGGGTGGTCGGGGCGTTACATAGAATGAAATCAAACAACCAACAAGCACCAATCAAGCAAGAAATTAAGCCATACACCCTAAATCTCCTAATCAAGCACATGCACCAAACTTAGGGCAAGAAATTAAAAGTGAACTTATGTCCTTACAAACCGAATTGAAGCACAAATAAACTTCAAAATTGGACTTCAAATTGAAGGGTTAGGGTTCAAGGATTTACCTTAGACCAAAGTTAGGTTTTGGTCACACAAATTTCTTCCTCCCCCTAGCTCTCCCCTTGCCCACGGCTGCACCTTGGTTTGGGACCCAAAAATTTTGGTTGGCTCCTTGGTTGGTCCTCACCAAAACCAAACTTCACTACAAGGATTTGCCCTAAAAAATTTTCAGTTTTCCTCTCCTTTTTCTCTTCCCCTCTCTCTCGGCCACAAGATCCAAAGTGACCCAAAATTTTTCAAACTTTATCTTGGTTCCTCCTAGCTCAAATCTGGACTCCCCTAAGCAAAAGCCCTCAAGAAATTTTTTGATCTTTCTCTTCTCTTACTCTCCTCCTAATTTTCAGAATTTCAAGAAGAATTTTGGCAAAAGTTTCCCCAAATTTTTTAAATAAAATGAATAGGAAGCACTCCTATTTATAGAAGTTAGGGAACTTTGAGAATTTGTGATATTACCCCAAAATTTTCAATATTTTCATCAAGAGAGGGGTGAGGTGGCCGGCCATGGGCTTCTAGGGTCTTCTAAAATTTTTTTCCAAGCTTAATTAAGTGATTAATGATGTCATTAATAAAAACTAGATGACATCATCCACCCTTGGTCCTTGTTTGGCTAGTTTTCTCCAAAATTGTCCATTTGTGTGCCACATAGATATTTCTAATATTGTGTTTCACTAATACACAGTATTTTTATACTGTACCATAATACAAAAATTTATCTGTATAAAATTGGACCGTATAATTTTTTTTTCTTATTTTTCCGAGCCCTTTTTGCCCTTAATCTTAACATTGTGTGCTTGATTTTCTAGGGTGATTTTAAGACTTATTCTTGCTATCTAGCTCAGAAAAATATTTTTCGTAGGATACTTCCATACTACATTTCAAGGTATCGTAAAGTCAAACTTTGACTTTTTCGATCAAAGTTGACTTTTGTAAAATCATGTACTTTTTCGGTCTTTTCGTCTTAAAAGATCCGTTTTTTAAGCTAAACAATTTATTTTGAGTCTTATTTACCCATAAGAACTCACAAAATATCACAAAAGCCTTAAACCGAGCTTTTTCACGAATACTTTTCATAATGAAAAAGAATAAGTCCTTCGAAGGAAAATACGAACATTGAAAAAAAATCAGATATTACATGGAGTTTGTTACTAGTCAGTAACCTGTGAACAAAAGTAATCAACTGATAACTTGTTAGCGGAGGTGGTTACTGGTTAACGATAATTTCTTTAACTCATAAAGTATGTAAGGGATGAAACTAAAATTAGATTAAATTAAAGAATACCTTTTTAGTTTCTAAAAATAGAAAGATACATTGAGAAATAACTACTAAAACTAACATTTATTTTTAGTTTAGGTTTTTTACATTTTTGCACCTTATATTGTGCTCTTTTTCAGAAAGTATACCTTGCGTTTTGAATTTTTATATTTTCATACCATCAGATTATGTTTAATACATAGATTTATACCCTATATTGTCAGCTCTTAATTTTGAACTTAAAATGGCCAAATTACCCTTAAAAACAAGAACAAAAATTAAATTATATTTACATTTTTAGGCACTGCATTTTTTATTCAATAAGGATACTGTGCCTTTTAAAGTTTTATATTTTTATATCATTAGATTATGTTGTGTACATAAATCTATACATTTTCTCTATCAAAACTTAATTCTATAGTTGAAAATACCTTAATTACCCTTGAAATTGAGAAACAAAACATGAAAAAGAATTTAAAATTAAAAGCTAATTAAAGGGGCTGAGGTGGGGGTCGAACGGAGTGCGTGACGAAGAGGCAGGGAAATGATTGGGTGATTACAAGAGTGAGGTTGAAAAGTCTGCATTTTTTGTTGAGAAAATCAAAAGTTTTGCTGTTTTATTGTTTTTTTTTTAAGGGTATTTTGAGTATTTTTAGGTCGAAATAAAGTGTAGATTGAGAAAATATGTTAATTTAATATAATTATAATATGGTGAAATAAAATGCATGACTTTAAATGCAAGATATAATTTGTTTTTTCTATGATATGAAAAGGTAAATAAGTCAAATATGTTTTTGCTTTTAAAGGAATAAAAGGTATAAATATGTATATTAAGTGTAATATATTGATAAAAAAAATACAAAAATTCAAAATACTTGATACATTCGCAAAATTCAGATTCTAAAAATGTAAATAACCTTTTACGTAATGTTTTTCCCTCAAACAAATAACCTTGTCTTATTCGGAGACTTCCTTTTTTCCTCTTTGTACGTGACCCCTTCCTCTGCCCCCAAGTCTTTCCCTCTTGGACAGGTCGTCTCCTCCGGTCGTCGCTGGTATTTCCTCTTATCTTCCGTTCTATTTATAATCTTTTCATTAAATCTCGTTTACTCTGGACACTTCGGATTTTACCGACTGATCAGCTGCTGTATGATCCAATCCTTTTAGTTTCAACGGACTGAACTTTTGAAGTAAGCACCATTCTCTGACAACCTTAGTTTCAGCATATACAATTCCTTTGTGTTTGTGTGTGTGTATAAATATAAATATAGCAACTTTCTGACATGTGTGTATATGTATATATGTGTATGACAATGTCTCCTGTCCTGCATTCAGATAGGTCCAGTAGTTGTAATATTTTTTTAAATATCTTGTTATTATTAACCAATTTATAGTAATTTTTTTTATTTAAAACCTTGTAGCATAAACTATTTGAAACTATAAACCCAAAGAAAAGGTATCATTAAAAATGTTGTAGTGGAATCAACTAGTTGTTATCGTGGAATTATGGTGATGTGAACATATATATATATATGATGTGAATTATGTTGTATATTCAAGAACTCAACATATATATATCTTGTATTTGTAGTTTTCTTCTTGCATGTTTACCACAAGAGCTCATCAAAATCAGATTGAGTACTTGATCCTGATAGCTTTTCTGGGCAATATTTGTCATTGTGTTTTACCAAGAAAGCAGAGGCATCAGAAAGATCCCGAAAGAAATTCGTAAAATCAGTTGTTTAATAGTTTTTAGATATTTAAGTACTTGGATAATTAACCTCTTACAAAAGATATTTATCATTTGGAGAGGTTTAAACGGCTCAAAAGTTATCAACCGGTCTTCCGAGAAAGTCGGATGATCAGGACACACTCCAAATTGTAATCTGTCTACACATATATATAATGTAGTAAGAGCATTATTCCTCAATTAATACTAGGACTTTATGTTTGTGCAGCAAACATATTTGCATTGTTTCAAATTCAAGTAAAGAAGTCGCAGACAAAATCGTGAAATGGAAGGGAGCAACCCCGTTTCTTTAGATCAAGAGCATCAGCCTGACGAGCTTGCGACATCATTGAGAAGAAAATTAAGGAACTTGTCACCATTGCCCTCTCGATGTTGCATCTACAGGGTCCCGGAGCGTCTACGTCACGAAAATGCAAGGGCCTATACCCCAAAGGTTGTCTCCATTGGACCACTTCACCGTGGTGCTGAAGGTTTGAAGGCCATGGAAAGACATAAGAGGCTTTATCTCAAAAGTTTTCTCAAGAGAACAAAACTAAGCATGGACGTTACGTCGGGTTCATGAAGCAAAGGGAGCAGAAAGTGCATAATCATTACGATGAAGACTTCGAACAAATGGGAAGCAACCAGTTCGTGGAAACCACCCTTGTGGATTCTGCCTTTGTCGTTGAGATCTTGTGGAGGAACTACTCTGAAGAAGCGGCGTGTGAAAATGACCGAATATTCAACAAGCCTTGGAAGATTATGGACATAAGGTACGTACGACATGATGCTGTCGGAAAATCAGCTTCCGTTCTTTCTTTTTGAAGATATTTTTGATCCAGTGAAACTAAAGGTTCTTCCAGATAACGTTGGTGATGGTGATTGTCCAAGTATCGAGAAACGTTCCCTCATTAAGCTGACCTACGAATTCTTTAAATTTAAAGCTTACTTGGGGGATATAGAGGAAATCTTTAGCAGGATAAATTCTTCCAAGATCAAGCATTTTGTTGATTTCTTCAGAAAATGTCATGTGCCGAGACCGTTACCAACTAAAGGTGAAATTCAGACACTAACTATACCCAATGTGACGGAGCTGTACGAGGCACCGACTGGAGGATTGTTTGACATATAATTCTGCGAAGGAACTTTGGTGATTCCTCACTTGATCATACGGAAGTTCACCGAGAGCTTTATTCTGAATCTGCTCGCATTTGAGCAATGCCATATGCTTGAGTGTTACATCAATGATTATGTTTTCATCATCGACCGCCTCATTGACACGACCAGGGCCGTTCAGTTGCTTGTTCAGAGTGGAGTAATCGAGAGTAAACTGCCAGATAACCAAGAGGTGGTAACATCCATTGATAAGCTTGTCCATGGAAGTATCTTGCGCCGTAAGCATTTCTATTTTAATGATCTCTGTGATGGCTTGAACGCTTATTGTAGTAACCCCTGGAACACATGGATGACAACCTTAAAACAACAATATTTCAGCTCTCCGTTGACCATTTTTGCTATTTCCGTGGCTACTGCAGTCTTCATACTCACTGTCATCCAAACAGTGTGTTCGTGTGGAGTTCCGTTTAAGAAGTAGAAAATATGTTCTTCCGAGTTTTGCTCTATGATTGGAAGCAATGGAAAACAGAAAAGTAGAATTATAGAAGGGCATTAAGAAAGAAGAATTCTCTTTTTCTTGCTTCTTTAGGGAAACTTAGTAGTTCAAACGAAACTCTAAGTAGGGTAATTATGAAATATTGTTCAATATGTGTATCTGCTGGTTGATTATGACTTGATAATGAAAATCCTTTTTTTCTTTTTAGTTTTGTGAAACAAATTCCTATTTGCAACATCAGCAAGTCTTCAACTTTTCAACAGGTTTTTTAACATTCTTTCCCTTGTATATCATAGTCTTCAAATGCGATTCAACCTTTCAACTCTTTTTTGTTTGTTTGTTTTTATTTATTAATTAATTAATTAATTTAATTTTTTCCCTTCTACTTTCTAACTGGAATTCCTAAAAGAAAAGTTTGTTGAGAGAGATATCACCGTATGTGAAAAAAACGAGCATACGTGAAATAAATTGGGCCAATGGTATGGACTGTATTCTGTTATGGATAAGTTAAGAGAACTAAAATCATTAGGTCAAGACAGGAAAACAAAATCAGGCCATAGACGGCTAGAACAATCAACCATGTTCATGCCGAAGTATAGCGAACTTTATGTATGAAATGACTTATGAATCAAGATCGGTCCCTAGTTTGAATCATCGGGGTATCAGCCTACCCCTAAAAGCCTAAAACGCAATTATAAAATAATTATAATCATAATAATAATAATGATAATAATAATAATGTTAGGAATAGGGCAAGAATTAGATTTGTGACGTGTGAAGGAGAACAGAGTAGTGTTAAAGAGTAATCAGCAGACAGCAGCCACTAGCATTTACGATCTCGAAGAGGCATAACCTGTTTGATTAACACCTTTAAAGTCGAAGGGACGACATTGACAAAGATTTTGATCTATTAAAAATTGGTGCAAATACAACAATCATGACACTATTACTATTTTGAAGCTTTTATCCGAACCGTTTAGACACGAGAAAATTTCGTGATGAATCAAGGAAGCAGAATTGGAATGCAATGTATCAAGCGCTGATCCTATTTTGAATAACAGGACATGTTATTTTATGAACATGTTAAATAAGAAAACAAAAAGAAAAATCACTATAAAACCTTAAACTCTGTTAAAGAATTTAAAACTTTATAGCCAGCAAAAAAAGAAAGAAAGAAATTTTAATCTTGATAAGCAGCTTTTCCTGAACAGTAGGATATTTCTGTAGAAACAACGTAACAGAGCGATCTAATCAGCTCCATTGAATGGCTTCTCTTGAACTGATTAACAACTTCTTAATCTATCAGTAAGTCTAAAAACTTTTGTAGCCGTTGCTCAACACATTTTCCCCCATCTAGCACAATCCGGCTAATTAAAGAACAAGATTTCATAGTCTACGGGAGCAATTCAACCTCCGAAGTTTTTCTACATTTGAAACACCTAAGAAACAAGTTGTTTGAGATAAATATATGATAAACACGATAAAACATCGATGAGAAAAGGCAGAACAGTCAAGTTCAAATAGTCAGGAAATACAATAGCATTTCAAGCCCAAACACATACACAACATAAATGACACAAAGACCGGTACTATCTGTTACCGAAGTTAGAAAGAGAACCACAAATCCAAAGAGCGAATTGCTTTGCTCAACAGCATAGAGTCTACATAGTTTACAAAAGGAGAACAAACCAAAAGCCTTGAGCAGCAAGAACGACCTACTGAGTTCACACCGGAAGTAAAGTAGCAAATATCTGAAATGATAATTTCCTGACAGATTCAGTCCAGCTTCATCGAGAAGTTTGAATCCTTGAGGCCTTAGACAGCACATAAAAGCCTAAAATAGAAGTATAACATATATATGTGTGTGTGTATATATATACATATATATATATATATATATATAAGAAGTTAGTAAGAGGTTGTGACATTATTTGAAAGAGCTGCAAAATAAGAGTGCAAAAACTTACAGAGTGGTCAGCAGTTACAAGTGCTCAAGACCTCAGAGATACGTTGTCTGTCATGATGAACAAACTTTAAAATGGAGAGAATATTATCTATGAATATGTTAATCAAGAACATAGAAAGAGAAATCTAAAACTGGTAAATTTATTGTCATTTTGGTACTTTTCTCTGAACCATTCAGTCATGAGAAAGAAATTTTAAAAAACAAGGCAGCGGGATTAAGTTGACATTGAATACCATGATATAGCACTTTCTTTTTAGAGGAGAGAGTTAATTAGCTAGTTTTGTATTTTCACCTATTTTTGTTAATTAGGAGAATGAATCACTGAAAAGGTTGTTAAACGGAACAGTGAGGGTGGGATGTACATACTCTGGTTAAGAAAAAATAGAGGTTTTTTTTTTAAACGAAAACAAAGCCAAAATAGAGAAGGGAGACATAGAACGAACCAGAAAATCCTCAATGTCATCACTGAATGCAGAACCCTGGTAACTGGAGAAACTTGACTGACCGACATCGGGCCATGTAAGAAGAGACAGTGCACCTTGTTCTATGTCCAACGCCTTTAGTCCTTGCAACTCTCTTAGAACAAGCAGCTTGAGTTTTTGAAAACCACCTTTCCCAAAATGAAGTTGCTCTCCCTCATATGCCTGGCAGAGCCCAAGAGACTCTAGATTAGGCAAGCCGCAGAGGTATTTTAACGGGTCATCAGTTAACCTTGTGTGTCTTAAGGAGACCACGCGTAGACAATGAAGACTCAAGATCCCAGCTAGCAATTTCTGTACTTGGACATACCGAACATGACATGGCAAACCATGTATTGGGGACAAAATGTTGACAAGATCAGTGTGTCTGACCTTGTTGCTTATGTATAAAATTTGAGTTTCAAGGTAGTTAATACAGTATCTAAAGACATATCGAACACATAAAGTTTCTGCAGTCAATCCTGAAACAACCAATTCTTCCAACCACACCGTTCCTTTGACAGTCTGAAGGGCGTGATTGAAAATCCTCTTGACGCTGACTTCATTGGCCTTTACTTGTGTAATCTCATGCATTATGCCGGGGGCTGGGAATAGTTCGCAAGCTACGACCAGATTTCTCTGGATCAGCTCATGTAAGTACTCTTCAGCAACTTCTTCTAATGTCTTTCCTCTCTTCTCTTCTATGAAACCCTTCGCAATCCACGACTTGAATAAGTCGTCATCGGAAATTAAAGTGTCCTCTGGAAAGCTCCTTAAAAGTGAGAAACATGATTGCAGTGCAGAAGATAGATCATCAACACAAAAAGAGAAGATTTTTGAAACATTTGATAGGTGGGGATTGGATATAAGAGCAGAAGAAAGCTGCTTTTGCCACTCTGACACCGTACTCTCTTTTGTTGACAATAAACCAGCTATGGCTACAATTGCACGCGGAAAGCCTTTGCATAGTCCAAGAATCTGGGGCGCTAACTGCTCTAACTCCAGAGGACAATGCCTCTCAGTGTCATATTTGAATGCTATTCTACAAAAGAGTTCCCAAGATGCTGTTTCAGATAACGGTTCTAGCTTGTGAACATGATCGACTGAGCTTTCTTTACAGGAAGCAGCAATTGTGTCGCAATGTGTAGTGATGATTACCCTACTGCCATTGCCGTTATCAGGCAAAGCATCTTTCATAACATTCCAAAATTCTTGTTCGCATATGCCATCAAAGACAATCATGTACCTTTCTGACTGCAAAAGTTTTCTCAGGATGCTAATTAGCTCTTGCCCCTGCAGCATGTCAACTTCCCCCACGTCACAGCTTCCTGTCCCGCGGATCCTCTCTATTATGATCTTTAGCAGCTCCTCTACCTTGCGTGACGGAGAAACATATAACCAAGCACGGAAACCAAAGTGTCGCCTTACGGCTTCATTGTGGAAGACTTTCCCTACAAGAGTGGTCTTACCAATTCCACCTGCACCTACAAGTGAAATAACTGCCCGCCTGGAGTCTCGGTCCATTAGCATTTGTATCAAATCATTTGTTACAGAATCGATGCCCACAATGCATTTGTCGAGGAAAGGGGAAACAAGTTGAGGGTGGTACCCCGCAACAATTGTTGTGGTGCTGCAGGATCCACGCTCCACTAAGTTATGTCTCCGATCTCTTTCCTTGATTCCCCTTAATACTGCAATGATATATGCAATGGTGAAAGCAAGATTGCCATGACTATTCAACTCACCGATCGATTGACCTGCTTGGCGAAGGAACTTAATCAATCCAAGTCGATGGGGTCGTCCTAATACTTGAAGAAAATTCTCCTCCAAAAGATGTTTTAGGAGCTCAGCCGCGTCGATTGCTTGTTTCAACCAATTCGTCACTGCTTGACTCAACTCTTCTTCCTCTGACTCCACTTCGAGAATAATCTTGATAGACTCCAGCTCCTCTTTCATTCTCTGGACTTGTCTGTAAACCTCGGTACCTTCTTTCTTTTCTCCGGTTAACAGCGTAGCAAGCTCACCGATCACACGAGACATCGACCGATCTGCTAGTGTAGTAAAACAGAATCCCATTTCTCGTTTACTACAGATTGATCTATCCAAAATGACTAGGCAGCAATTAGTAGGATGACTCACTGTGGAAGAGCGACATGAATCGATTCTTGAATGAGCAAATGTAAACTTCTCTCCCACTTACTTTGTTGACTCTCCTGTCGCAAGTCTTGTGGTGTGGCGGGCCCGGAGGCCGTGTTATACACTTCCGACAAGGTGCTTGAACAATCAAACATAACGTGTTATCATTTTTTATTTACAGTAACGGGTTGTCCTGTTCAGCTTTTTCAACCGAAAGGACTTCGGGGTCTGACACTTTCGCTAGTCTTGTGGTGTGAACGGCCTGCAGGCCGTGTGATACACTTCCGAGGAGGTACTTGAACAATCAAACTTAAGATGTTATCATTATTTGTTTACGGTAACACGTTATCATGTTCAGCTTTTTCCACTGAAAGGACTTCTGTGAGGACTTTATGGGTAGTTACAGTAGATTTCTTTTTTTTTTTTTTAATATTTATCTTTAAATTATGTTTTAATGAAATAATTAAAAAAAAATTTATTTTTCGAATATTGTTTTAAAATATATCTATTTTTAAACAATATTATGGATATGTATATTTTTCAAAAAATAAATATCTGTAATATATATTTTGTCCTTTTATTATAATTGGCATCATTCATTTTTTATACAGATTCTTTTATTTTCCTTTTTTTTTTTTTTTTTTTTTTGGTTTTACTTTAATGATGAATAATTTTTTGTTGATAAATGTGAATTACCTTTACTAAATCAAAATTAGTTATAAACATCAAAGTAATTATAATAAATTTAAGATATTTACCATAAAGATGATTATTTAGACCAAATAATAAATATAACATCAAATATTTATGATAAAGATTGATAAAATTAAAATATTCACACTTTTTCATATAAAAAGCCAATGAGTTTTTTACAAAAAAATCTATTTAATTGAGTAATCTTTAACGACCCGACTTTTTGAACCATTAACTAACTTACTGATTTTTAATTCATTTAGTCTTAATATTTATTTATGTTAGGTTCCAAAAATAAAGAATAAAAAAAAACAGATCATATTCGTACTATAAGAGTTACATTTACTAAAATTTTTAATTGAGAAAATTAAAAATCTCTAAATAATAAATATCCTATTCAAATTCTTATTTAAATAATATTTAAAAAGATATAATATCATGTGAGTTAAAAGAAAAGAATCTAAAGTCTTTTTTTCTCGTAGAGTACTTCTACTAGTTTGGTAGTATCAAAATATTAAAAACATAGTTATAAATATAGTCGATACAAAATAATTTAATAAGTCTAAATGCGGAAACTAAATTAGTGATAGTATCCCACCGTGACGCCCTAGAAATTCATAAACTTGATTCATGAACTATTATCATGGATTTCCTTCATTAAGATACTTCTAATTAATTATTTTTATGAATACCAAATTTCAAGATCACGAATGATTGGATATATATCATCAGTATGATGATGTCAATGATCTAACAATGTTGAGTTTCTCTATTTAAATAAGAAATTATAAATACATAAAAGATGAGTTGAATGACATAAATTTATATGAAAAATTTATTATGTCGTATTAGAGGGATAAATGTTAATTTTTGAGAAGAACCCTGATTTTTATTAGTAGGTCAATTTAATGATCTTAGTATTCATCTTAGTCATATCAATAGTTAAGTTTTGAGAGTATGATTGGGAAATTGATGTGTCACATAGATAGAAGATGTATAAATTAGCATTTATTATTAGAAAATCCAAAGGTGGAAGATTGATCAAGAATTGTGCTTATGTTTGAAATCAATGGTGTAGATTTTATGTTAAATAATCCTAGGCAAATCAATGGCCAAGCTTTGGATGATAGTGACCAATGATAGCTTGCGGTAAGGATTGGTGTAATAGAAGATCTTATGGATGAGAACAAGGATGACAACTTTTGATCAATAGTGGAAAATTGAAAGAAAGAAAAACAAAATAAAAAAGAGAATGTAAGGGGGGATCCAGATTTTTGTATCAAAAAGCAAGGAGAAATTTGAACAAATGAGGAAGAAAAAAAAAAGTGGTGCTGCATGCAACCTCATGTAAGAGAATACATGGTTTATTTTGGCAAGTTAACCCAAAGAAAAGACAAGTGAAAGTGACCCCTTGTTTCCACTTTGTTGAACAAAATTTTCAACCCAACTCCCTCCCTTTGAGTGGCGGCAATGAAGGACAGAATCATCTAAAAAAAATTTCAATTATACCCCTCAAAATAAAGTTCCTTTAAGGTAAAAGTTGGCTAAAAACAAGCTCATAACACCTCATTTTATTCTCACACAAGTGAAGCTCAAAAACCCTAGCTTCTCTAGCCACCACCAAGCTCAAAACAGAAAAAAAAAACCACCAATACTCTTTTCCGTCTCTAGCACCCTCCTCCCTCTATTTTCAAGTTCTAAGCAACCTTATTACCAAGTTCGAAGAAGTATGAAACGGAGTTAGAGAATGTTTTACTAGAGGTGACCTAGTGGTATTCTTTGTGTTTTAGTCATTTTTGGAGAACTAAAGCATGATATTTAATAGAATCTTAATATTAGACTTCTTCTTACCTAGGAAAAAGTTTTGAGAGGAACTTTGGAAGTCTAAGATCTTAAAGGATCCATGGAGCATTTTGGTAAGATCTATGAATTTTGTTAAAGCTTATAGTTGTTGTGGTAATATAGCATACATTAGAAACTTTGGTATGAAAAATAAATTATATGATAAATTTCTATAGAGGATAAGCTTCATTTTAGGTTTTGGAATCACTTAATTTGCTGCAATGCCCTAAATGCTAACTAACAATAATATTAGAAAATTAACATTAGAGTTAATATTGGTAATGTGATGAGATAGAAACTTCTTAATCCTAATGTTATGTTGAGTTATCTTTCAGGTGACGTGACAAGGACTCGATGTGCTAGAACAAAGTTCATGCCAAATTGATGAATATATTTTTTTTATGATGACTTGATAATTTTGCGTGATGGCTTAAATATATATAATAAATAAATTGTTGCATTTATTTTGTAAGTTATATAAAGTATATAATATATATACCATATTTAGCTATACGGTTATATTATATGTTTATATGTATATACTATATGTATGTATATTTCATTTTTACATATATATACAGATTATACTGTATGTATATATGTCTTTATATATATATAGCATATATATATTAAGTTATTTAATTAGTCAAATATATATATAATATTATATGCATATATATGTGTGTGTTATATGTGGCATGCACGGTGTAAGGGGGAAAGGTATAAAGGGGAAGGTAATTACAGCCGAAGGAAGGAAAGAAAAAAAAAAGGAAAAAACTCCTCTAATTCCCATTCAATTCCTTGTTTTATCTGACAATTTTCCTACCCAAAATAAGTTTTTGACAGCCAATTAGCATTCAATTGACTTCCAATCGAAATCCACAAAGTCCACACCATTTTTCTTCAACGCTCACTCTTTGTACCATAGTCTCCCTTTCCCTTTCATTCTAATTATCTTTGTCTGCTCTCTCTCTTTTCCTCACACGCACAAACACAGAGAAAAAAAAAAAAGAAGAAGAAGAGAATCCGCCAAACCTCTAAATTCTTCCAAACCGAAAATCAAAGAATTTCAAGGTATATTTCGGTATTATTTAATGATGATAATGATTTTGTTATTTATTTTAGTTTGCGATTCTTTGAGGGATTGGATGATTTTCTTGATGAGTGTCTTTATGTGAGTTTGAAGAGAGGATGAGAAATATTTATCGAATGATGATCGAAGGATGGTGATAAGGTTGATTTTGTGAACAAGGCGAAATTAGGGTTTTTGATTTCTTGATGTATGATTTCGTTGATATGATGATTGAATAATTTTATGTGTTAGAAACATGTCTTAAGACTGTTTTGGTGTGTGTGTGTGTGTATGAATCATATACATTGTGATGATATTTTTTTTAATACTTTTAATGATTTTCGGATTTGACCACTGTTACTGGAATTTGTAGATTTTATTATAAGTTTTGAAACTGTTTTTAAGGATTCAAACAGTCTCTATTTTTAACAAATTTGATATTGTTGGAAAGCCCTGGATATCTATTTTCATTTGAAATTAGTTTCATATTATTTAGAGATATATGAGAATTTTTATGATTTTTCAAAGAGGCAGAGGTCCGGCTCCCAGATTTTATATAATTTTAGTGGTCTGTTTTCAAAACTGTTTTTAAGAACCCAAACAGTCTTTGTTTTTAATAAATTTGATATTGATAGAAAACTCTGGATGTCTATTTTCATTTAGAATCATTTTTAGGTTATTTGGAGATATATTTGAATTTTTGTGATTTTTCAAATAAGTAGAGGTCCGGCTGCCAGTTTCAGTAAAATTTTAGAAATCAAATTCAAAACTATTTTTGAAGGTCCAAACGATCTTCATCTTTTATGAATTAGGTACCATTAGAAAGATCTAGATATATATTTTTGTTTAAAATTGGTTTCAAGTCTTTTGGAGCTCTATATGAATTTTTATGAATTTTTGAAGGGACAAAGGTCTAACTGGCAGATTCTGTCAAGATTTAAAATTTCATGAAACTGTTCAATTTTTGTGTTATGATGTTATTGAATGATGTAATAGGCCTTTGAGGTACTGCTATGATATGATGGATGTGTTTGATGAATTATTATGAGCTTTTATTGATTTTATTATATTTATTACTCATGGCATGAACGGTTCTGAAGGCGAGCACCCGAGACCTCAAACGCGTGTCACCATCGAAAAATTTGAAAAAGTTAAGTAAGGCATTTATGTAAGTACACTCTGACCTGCAACATGAATTAAAGATTTGAGAAGTATATGTTTTGATGTTGATGATCATGTTATGATGTGTTAAATAATACTTCTCCTATGATGACGTTTTGATGAAAAGTATATATATATATGGTATGTATATGTATTTTATATTTTAAAATGGTGTTGTACATCCTTGATGATGATGATGATGATGTTGTCTGGTGAGTGGACTTTTGTCACCGTTGGTTTGGGATTTGCTACCCCAACCCTTTTGTGAGTAGCGTGCTATGATGGTACAACGTTGGGCCCAATATATGACAGTTTTAAAAGTTAAAAGGTTTTTTAAATAATGTCTATTTATGATGATAAAAGAAAATTGTTTATTCATATTTGTGATATTTAAGTGTCTTACTAAGCTCTCGCTTATATAGGTTAATTCATGTTGCAGATAAAAGAAAGGGTAAGATGTACGGTTGGAGGAGCTTGGAGCGGATAGCGGGACGATATGTGATAGGAAAACGGGAGGAACGATCATGAGATAAATATTTTTTTTATTTCAAATAAAGTTTTGAGACTTTAATTTATTATTATTTGATTGGATGTTTTATATGAACTTAAATTTTATTTCATGAATTGGGTTTTTTTTTTTAATATATGTATATATTAATTATGAAGGTTATTTTGATATAGTAAAAAAAAATTTTTTTTTCTAAAGTTTCCTAAAATTATCTAAGTAAAGTTTTTCATTATGTAAAGATTTTTATTTCAAACTTAATATTTTCCGCAATTTTACATGAGACAAATGATTAAATAAGAAGTTAACTGTAACGGTTCGTATGGGGTCGTTACAGATATGGTATCAGAGAGGTTTCCTATTTCCTAGCATGCATCATCACGTATCCACTTCAAACTTCTTCAAGTAAGTAATTAATTAATTTCTTTAAATAGAAATGTAAGAATTGTGAGATGATATTCTATTTATGGAAAGTTTGAATCCTGACTCGATATTCAAAAAAAAAAAAAAAAAAAAAAAGAGCCTCTTATTGACAATTTTGCTACTAACAGATGACTAAGATAAGATGGTAGGGGACGAGGACGTGGTAACGACTGAGTGCAAGCCAAAGATGAGATTGCTACAGAACCTAACTTAGTAGAAGTTATGGCACAGTTGCGTCAAGACCAACAAAGGGGTCATGGATGTAATAACCGAATTTTTCGTACGTACTCATGATTTCCTTGTATATAAGGAAATTTAAATCCGTACTATGTGTTTATGTAATGTTTCATGAAAGTTATGAATGTCAATGTGAAATTCATAATTTTATCAGAAAATATTTGAATTCTCATTTAATTAGCTTGAGACTCAATAAGTTGCCTAGTCAAGTATGTGACTTTTTGTGCAAAAAAAGAAGAAAACTCTATGATTTTATGTTGGTCAAAGTTTGACCAGAAAAGTCGAAGGTTGACCCGAGAGGTCAACGGTATAACGGTACTGTTATATGATAAGCAGTATGGAAAATATACTTATGAAAACCGTCATTATGGACAAGATAGCAAGATTAAGATTCAAAACCACCATAGAAAAATCAAGCAACCAAGTAGGAAATAAAGGGCAAAAGGCTTTAAGAAATAAGAAAATTTTTATACAGTCTACTTTTACACAAATAAATTTTGGACTGCAGTTGGTGCAACAATACTGTATTATAAGTAAAAACAGTATTGGAAATATCTGTGTTAGCTTAAAATCGGACTGCATATTAAGGAATAAGCTAAACGAGGCCTTACGGTAATGACATCACCTCACCATAGAATTATGACATCATATTGATTTAAAGAAATTGTGGAAAGAAATCCTTGCCACCTAGCACCATTATAGGCGGCCACATGTAGGGTGAAATTGTAAATATTTTGTCCTTAGGGGCTAAAATGTAATTTTTAGAAAAATAGGTGATGTAAGCAAGATGATGTCATGGTGATGCAAGAAACTTGCCTAGCAAGGAGAGCAAGGATGGCCGACCACTTGGAGGGTGTTTTAGCAAATATTTTTGCTAAAAGGACTATTATGTAATTTTGGGATTGAAAATAAATCCCAAAAATAAATTAATTTTCACCTATAAATAGGACCAGGGTGGCGGATTTTTGGCTAAAAATATTGGAAAAACTTCTCTAGACCATGCCAAAGTAATTCCTCACACTCTCCCTATAGAATCCGAACACCAAAGGACCAAAAAGGAAGAAAAAAAAAAGTGAGGAAGGATTTGATCTAGACTAGTGACCTGATTTAGTGAGGCAACCAAGGAAGTGGCTGAAAATTTTTGGAACCCCATAGGCCAAGGAGAGGCCGGTTGTGGAGCAGATCAAGGGGGAAAAAGTTTAGACCAAACCCTAACCCAATTTTGGTGATTAAGTGAGGTAAAATCCCTTTGATCTCTAAGCTTTTAATTTGAGCTTCAATTTGGAGATTTAAGTCTATTTCAAGTTGGATTTGTAAGAGCATAAGCTCAATTTATTTTTATTGCCCTAGATTAGATTTTAGGTTTTGTGCTTGATTAGGATTAAGGGTGGTTTGATTTATGAGCTTTGCATGGTTATATGCTTATACTCGTTTGAATTTCTAAGGTTTGCATGCTAGATGATTGATAAGTTGTATGTCCCCAAATATATTTAAGTGTGATTTAGAATGACATGATTAGGTTGCTAGAATAGAAACTTGAATGAATGGAATGGTTTGATTCAACCTAGAACCATGCAAACCCTAGTTGATGTAAAAGTTTAAATGGTTTGCATGGATATGATTGGGTCACATGAATGTTGAATTGGGACGTTAGAAAACGATGCATGTCTACTTTCTAGGCTCCCGCGTGTTCGGCTGAGTTAGATTGCACGAAATAGGACGTAAAACAAATTTAAGAATGAAAAATGGCCAGTTTGTACCTGAAAACTGCTAGTTCGGGTACAAACTGGTCAGTTTTCTGGAAAGTGAAATTTGAGACCTTTAGAGGCTGAATTGGGAAAAACGTAAAACATAAAAGTTGTAGAGAAGGGTTTTTCCTAGAATACTACATAGACAGTTTTCCAAAATAAGGCTCCAACAGCCTCGGTTTTTAAGAAAATCCGAGCCTGATCGTGCCCAGACTTCATGCACGGCCAGGTGGGTTCAACAGGGAATAAGAACATGTTAGAGTCTGAACTAGGTTTTCTACAAAACACAAAAGTTGTAGGGTTTTTCGAAAGCTAAAACTTTTATACAGACAACTTTTTCTAATTCAACCCAGATGTTTTAAATAGAAATGGATTTCTAAAAACTGTGCAAGAAACAGGAAATTCCTGCACAGGATTTTCTAAAACAATGCAGGAAAACTGTATTTTTGCACCAACACCAATGTTTTGACTCTGAAAACTATTCCAATAGCAGTTTTCAGTACTCAATGATTCTTTATAAAACCCCACTTTAAGAGCCACCATTTTTCTTAAGATGAACAAAGGATTTTTGGATTTAAATTGTCAAGTTTTTCCAAAATAAGAGGAAAAATACATTTTTGGCCCAAATTGTTTAAGTTTATAACAAGACGATGATGGAAGGCAACCGGGAAGGATACCCGAGTTACTGGGTTTAGCCCAAAGCCTAAGTTTGACTCGTAGAATGTTGACTTTGGTTGACTAAGTTTGACCACCTCAAAGGTTACCCAATATAACCCTATAGGATACCAGGATTGATAATGGATTGTGAATTAAGAATATTAAGACATAGGTCCAAGGTTAGGATAGTAACCTAACCCTACTTATGTATGTATGGGCTTAGTAACCAAGGTTACCCTATGTAACCTAATAAGTTGTCATGTGTATAATTGGGGGACATATAATTAAGATTATGTAGGAATGTTGGTTAGGTCACCAACATTTTATGATTATGATTTATAGGATCCTTATCCTATATTCATTTAAATAGCAGGAGGTAACCTATAGTTGCGACCTTATTTGGAGCAATAAAACCTCAGACATAATATACCAGGCAAGTACAAACCTCACCCACGGTATGAAAAATAGTAAACACTATTTTCAAGTATGACATGTTTTCATGAATGCCATGATAGACTATGTTATGTCAAAGTGTGCCATGTATTGCTATGTTGTGCCATGTATTGCTATGATATACCATGTGCATGTCTATGTTATGTTATATGTTACGATATAGTAACATCATGAAGCATGTTCACTAATATTAAATAGTGAGAACATGATTTAAGTCACAAGATAAGTAAGATGTCGTACCAACCTCCCGCCAGATCGTGGAGGATCATGAATATTCGAGCTCAAGTTCAAGTTAAAGATATTAAGACCTTTCGTAAAATTGTAAAGGCTTACATAATTCCCAGAATTGTTAGGGACCTTACAAACCTTAACTTTCTGTGGAATGCATGCATTTGGTACGTACACAAGAGGCCCACAAGTTAAGCAAGATAATAAGTCCAAGTCAATAATTGATTATAAATGTGACGCTCCCTTACCACGTAGGGCCGCCATCTTACTTATACTTAACTTCTTTACTTAAAAATTAGGAATATTTTTTTTTTTGAAACATCTATATATATGAAAAGGTTTGCTCATAGAAACTTATCTTACATACATACTGGAATAAAAAATCTCTTAAAGTCTATAGTAGCAAAATACCATAAAGCACAGTTTGTCTTCATTATATATACTTGTATACAAAACTTCTTAACTTATTAAAAGGGTTGCGGAATATATGCGTAGTAGTATCCATACCGCCCTTCATCTGCCACCGCATCATCCACACAATGCCCACCATTCAAGCTGCAGGTTTCTTACCTACAGTATGAAATATAACTTTATAAGCTTTCGCCTAGTAAGCACAAACATAATCTCACAAAACATTTTCTCATTTAAAACATCTTGAAAACATAACAGTCATTATATGCATATGCATGAACCATTTATGTTCATTTATGCATTCCTTTTTAACTTGGACTTATCTTTCTTATGGGCCCCATAGTGTAGTACCATAACTTATATAGCGCCTCCAGATACAGTTATGGGTTGCAAGGTCCCTAACTGCTCTGAGAATCATTAAACTTTATACCCTCTCGCATCAACGAGAGGTTAATCATCATACTTTAACATGAAAAACCCTCCACCTTATGGGAGGTTGGTACGACACTTTACTTGTGATTTCTTACCATGTTGTTTATCTTTTAGTGAACATGCTTTATGATGTCACTATATCATAACATGATTTTCATCTCATTCATAGCATGGTGTTTCTTAAAACATGGCATTTGTGCATACTTAACATTTTTCTTGCTAGTAGCACTTTTGAAAACATGATATTTTGCAAATCTAACATGTATGGCATTTACGTAAAATAATATTTATGCACATATAGCATCTTGTAACATAACATTTATGCAAATATAGCATTTTGCAAAGCATGACATTTTAAACATGGCATTTCATAAACATAGCACGAAACATCTTGCAGCACATTTGAAAACCGTATACTTGAAGATATTTTACTAGTTTTCATACTGCAGGTGAGGTTTGTACTTACCTCTCGTGCCGTTTCCTGAATATTGCGTCCTTAGATTGGTCGGCAACAGCAGGTCACTTTCCTACTATACGAAAAATATAGGATCAAAATCCTATCATGGAGTGTTGGCGACCTAACCAACTCTCACACCTACTCTTGGTTGTATGTCCCCTATACTTGATATCCTTCTTAGCCACCTTAATCGTCTTTCTTCATTAAGGATAGTCAACCTTTGATTATCCTTAAGAGATCACGTTGGATAATCTCTTGATTAGATCCTTGTTCTTATCGTTGGTTTTCTTGAAAACTTTGGGCTTTATTCATACATTCCCATTATTGGGTTATCTCCATTAACCCCTTAAATCCTAGCCCAAATATACATATCCTTAAGAGGTCATGTTGGATAACCTCTTGATTAGATCCTTGTTCTTATCGTTGGTTTTCTTGAAAACTTTGGGCTTTACTCATACATTCCCATTATTGGGTTGTCTCCATTAACCCCTTAAATCCTAGCCCAAAGATACATATGGGTGTCCCTTAGGGTTATGTTGGGTAACCCTTAAGATAAACCTTAAGTGGACATTGGGTCAACCCTTAGTCAACCCTTAGTCATCCTTGAGTTTGTAACTCGGATATAAAATCCGGTTACCATTCGTAATCGGCTTGCTTACCAATTTTTCCTTAAAACTCCATTTCCTTATTTTTGGAAAACCTTGTGTAACTCTCTTCCAAAAATCCTTTAGTTTACTTGTAAAAATTCTTGCTTCTCTAACCTGAAAATATTTGGGCTTAAAATCTCATTTCTCCTCTCAACTTGAAAACACTTTGGTTTCAAAATCTCATTTCACTTTTCAACTTGAAAATACTTGGTGTAAAGTCATCCTTTTCCCTTAACTTGGAAACATTCGGTTTGAAACTCCTTTTTCTTTACTTCTTGGAAAAATGTGGAATTTCAAATCCGAACCCTTAAAATTCATGGTTTTAGAAACAAATATTTTATAAAATCATTTAAGGTTGGAAACTGCCTTTGGAACAGTTTCCGTAGCCAAAATAACAGTTTAAAAACACTTTATAGTTTTTAGAAGACATTTTTGTAAAACCAAGGTGCAGGAATTTTCGAATTCCCTGCGCACCTTCCCTAAAAACGTGCCCAGTTTAAAAATCCGTCGAGAATCTAAAAAACTTGTCTTCATGAAAGTTGTAGCTCTTGAAAAATGCTAAAACTTTTATGTTTTACGAAAAATCCAGTTCGGCTTGTATTAATACCAGTTTTTGTTTGAAACTGGCTGACCCTGAAAAACTGAGTGAAAACTGGATCTGGGGATCAGCCACGGGTTTTGGGGAAAACGGAGGCCGTTGGAGCCTCATTTCGAGATTCTGCTCATGATGCTCTCTAGTAAAAATGTTCTGAGCAACTTTCGTGTTTTAAGTTTTACCCCGTTCGGCCTCTAAAGGCCTTGAAATTTCACTTTTCCAAAACTGCCCAGATTCGAAACCGAACTGGCAGCTTTGAGATTTACTTTCGGTTTACGTCCTATTTCGCGGATCTATCTCGACCGATCACTCGGGAGCTTACGATTAAGCACACAGTGTTTTCTAACGTCCCATTCAACCCATTAGCCAACTCATACATTCCATGCAACCCAAAAACTAAAATCAAAACCTAGGATTGCTTTGATTCTAATCTTGCATACATACATACAAGCATCACAATTTTTGGCCCTAAACTAGCATGCATCTCTTGGCTGCCTAGGGCAGATTTCGGCCACAATATGGGGACATACAACCCTAGCTTTCAAGCATGAAAATCCATCATCAATCAAACATAAATCAAGCAAGATCTAAGCCATACAAACCCTAATCCTAGCAAACCAAGCACACACACCAATTAGGGCTCAAAAATGAAATCGAACTTACGTCCTTACAACCCAATTGAATCCTCAATTTAAACTTGAAACTACGCTCAAAATAAAGAGGATTAGGGTTTCAAGGGCTTACCTAGATCAAAGTCAAGTTTGATCAAAAATTCCTCTTTAACCTCCCTTGCTCCTAGTCCCACGGCTTCACCAAAGAATGGGATCCAAGGAAATTTTTTGTTAGCTTTTGCTTGCTTCTTCTAAAGCCGAACATCACAAGAAAAAGCCCTAAGAAAATTTCAAGTTTCACTTACCTTTTTCTCCTCCTCTCTTGTTCGGCCATCATTTGGAAAACCCACCAAAAATTTCTCTAACTCTCTCTAACTCTCCCCCTTGCAAACCGAACACCCAAGGATCAAAAGCCCTCAAACAATTTTTTGGATCTCTCCTCTCCTTCTCTCCCTCTCCTTGCTGCCGAATTTTCTGAAGTAATTTTGCAAGAGGTTGGCTGCCTTTCACAATAAAATGAGAAGGGAAAAAGGGAGGGGTTTTTATAGGCAAAGGGAAAGGCTTTGGCTCCACACTTTTTCCCTTAAAACATGGCTTTTTCCCATTCCTTTCCCATGTGCTGCCGACCATCAATGAGTGGAGGAGAGAGCTCCACATCTTCCTAGCTTGGGTGAGTGGAAGATGATATCATGGGTATGGGCATTAGTCCTTGACTTGCTATGGCTTGTTTGGCTAGTTTGTTCTCCAAAACTCATTTTTTTCTTCTCTTTGTGCTACACAGATAAATCTAATATTGTGATTCACCAAAACACAATATTTTTATATCGTACCGAAGTAAAAAATTTATCTGTGTGAATTTTGGATCGAAAAATATTTTTCTTTAATTTTTCCGAACCCTTTTTGCCCTTAAACTTAACTTGGTGTGCTTGATTTCCTAGGGACGTTTTAAGGCCTATTCTTGCTATCTAATTCACCAAACATTATTCTCGGAACTCTTTCCAGACTGTACTTCGAAAATCTCGTAAAGTCAACCCTTTAACTTTTTGTTGGTCAAACTTTGACTTTTTCGGTCAAAGTTGACTTTCGTAAAATTTCATCATTTTTCGTTCTTTTTCCTTTAAAAACCTCATACATGGCTCGTAAAATCATTCATGGAGTCTCATAGTCAATTTAATGAGGACTCAAACATTGATAAATAAATAAAATTATGAATTTCTCATTACTATTCATAATTTTTCATGAAGCACATTATAATCACATAATTTGGACTTCAATTCCTTATGAACAAGGAGATTACAAGTCTACAAAAATTTCGGGTCTTACAATAAAAGATTCATAATTGGACATAAATGGTTTTTGCATAAGTTATATGATGCTTGACATATTTTTGTGAGAATAAGTTTGTACTTGTTGAGCGTAAAGCTCATCAGTATATTTCATACTGTAGGTAAAAAGCCCGCAGCTTAAATGGTGGGCCATGTAGACGATGTGGCGAGTAAAGGGCAGTGTGGGAACCCACTACACAAATTATTCCGCAAGTTCTTTTGAACAAAGATATATGTTTGTGTGTGTACATATATATATATATATATTAGAATAAACTGTGTTATATGATATATGTATGAAGTTGAAAACTCGAAGTAGATGTAAAAAGTATGTATGAGTTCTTATTATGTTATACAAGTAATGTGTGTGCATAAAAAGCTTACTTATAAGGAGTAGTCTATTTATGTATGTATGTTGAGAAAAAAAAATTATTCTCAAATTTTCAAGTGAGAAGTAGTTAAGTAAGTAAGGTAATGGCCCTACGTAGGTCGGGGCGTTACAATGGACAAATTCGAAACGAAGCGATGGTAGAGCCTAATTTAGTAGAAATGATGGTTCAACTTCAGAGGCAAGTTCAGGAACAACAGGCTCTCATTAACAATTTGCAAGCTAATGCAAACAGAGTTGAAGTCCCCATTAATCCACCGGCTGTACAACTAGTGCAAGATAGAGGAGTTCAAGCAGCAACAAATTATGAGCCCCTGTATCTGCGATTCAAGAGGATGAAGCCTAAGGAATTCAGTGGTTCAACTGACCCTTTGGTAGCTCAAGGATGGTTGAAGTCGATTGAGTTAGTCCTTAATTTCATGGGTTTAACCGAGCATGAAAAAGTGAAGTGTGCTTCATACTATATGATGGATGATGCTAGAATTTGATGGGAAGGAATAGAGTTGAGCAGGGATATAAGTCAGATGACATGGGAAGACTTTATCCAGGAATTTAACGAGCAGTATTTCAACATGTCTGTGACCAGAGAATACTATGATGAGTTTAATAACTTTCGTCAAGGAAATCTATCGGTGACAGAAGCTATTAAGCGGTTCAACCAACTAGTATGCCTTTGTCCCCACATGGTGCCAAATGAAGAAGAACGACTGAGGAGAATGATCGGGATGCTGAGACCCGAGATTGCAGTGATTGTTGAAAGCAGGACTGCTCCACCAACCACCACAGCTGAATGTGTCAGGTATGCTTTTCGTGCTGAATATCATCTGAATAAGTAAAAGGAAAGCCAGCCACGTCAAAGCGAAGTCCCTAAGAACAACAACAACAACAACTAGAACCGCGGAAACTTCAGAAATCAAGGCAGGTCTCAAGGAGGTCAGCGGAATAATAACAAGATGAAGGGGAACTTTTTCAATCAGAGGAACCATAACAACTGTCAAGCAGGAGGCCAACCAACTAAGCAAGCCAAAAACATTCCACCTTGTTAAAAGTATGGAAAGCTACATTTGGGAGAGTGTCGTATGGACACAAATCTATGTTATGGTTGCGGACACGAGGATCACCTGTCCAAGGATTGTCCAAACAAGACGTACCAGCCCTTCTAGCAAAGACAACAGAGAAACCCACCAGCTTAGCTCCACAGTATGCAGGCCGTTCTTGAAGGGCCTCATATTTCCCAGGGATGACTTGAGGCTCCTCCACTTACCACCAATGCCAAAATTTTCACCATGACCAAAGAAGAAGCAGCTGTTGAGACTTCTACTGTTGTCACAAGTCAGATACTTGTTCATAACCAGTATGCTAACGTTCTTTTCGACATAGGAGCCTCACACTCCTTTGTGTCTTCTACTTTTGCTAAAAGACTAGGAATAAATCAGGATATCTTGAGTCAGGGATTCACTACGACACTACCCTCTGGGGAAGTGATGATATCCATTCATTGGCTACGAGCAGTGCCGATGAGAAATGTTGATAGAGAGCTCTATAGTAATCTGATAGTGCTCGAGATGTTTGATTATGACCTAATTTTAGGTATGGATTTCTTAGGAAAGTATAACGCGTCTATTGAATGCCGAAGACGTAAGGTCATGTTTGATCTCGAAGGAGATGATCGATTTGAATTCATTGGTGATGCGAAGAAGAAGACGAAGTTGTTCCTGTCAACAATGAAGGCTCAAAAGATGCTAGCCAATGGCTGTAATGGTTTCTTAGCCAGCATTGTGGATAAGAAGAAAGAAGACAAATTGAAACTTGAAGATGTACCTGTCTACGAGATTTTGGTGATGTGTTTCCAGAGGACTTGCCAGGTTTACCGCCAGATAGAGAAATCGAGTTCGAGATTGAGTTAGCACCGGGCACTGGACCAATCTCTAAGGCACCTTATCGTATGGCACCTGCTGAATTGAAAGAATTACATGAGCAACTTTAAGAGCTGTTGAACAAGGGTTTCATTCGCCCTAGTCATTCATCGTGGGGAGCTCCAGTATTATTTGTGAAGAAGAAGGATGAGACAACGAGACTCTGCATCGACTATAGAGAGCTAAACAAGATGACCATAAGGAACAACTATCCCTTGCTGAGAATTGAAGACTTATTCGACCAACTGCAAGGTACGACTGTGTTTTCGAAGATTGATTTATAATCTGGATACCACCAACTGAAGATTGATTTATAATCTGGATACCACCAACTAAAGAGCAAGGAAGGAGATATCCCCAAGTCAGCCTTTAGAACTCGATACGACCATTATAAGTTTATGGTCATGCCATTTGGGTTAACAAATGCCTCTGCTGCTTTCATGGACCTAATGAATGGAGTATTTAAGGAGTTTCTAGATAAGTTTGTGATAGTGCTTATTGACGACATTCTCAATTATTCAAAGACTCGAGACAAAAATGAGAAACATATAAGGACAGTTTTGCAGACATTGAAACAGCACTAGTTGTATGCCAAATTCTCTAAGTACGAGTTTTGGTTAGATCGTGTGATATTCCTTGGTCATGTGATTTCTAAAGACGACATAATGGTGGATCCTGCAAAGGTTGAGTGTAATACTTGATTTTTCTATGCTACTGTTTCCTCTTTAGAGGGCTTGAATGTATGCCATTGGAGCATTTTATAAAAAAGTTCGATTTGGAACTTTATTATGTGTGATGAGTTCCTATCGCTTTATAAGACTCAAAGATGATGGTTTAGATTAGAAAATAGCCTTTTCGGATGAAAAGGGATGAAATTTACATGATTCTACGTCGGTCAAAAGTTTGACCGAAAAAGTCAACTTTGACCTGGGAAAGTCAAAGTTTGACCAGAAAAGTCAACAGGATGACTGTGTAATTTTGTGACACGCAGTATGGAAGAAATACTGTGGAAACCCATTTTTACGGGTAAGATAGCATAAATAAGAACTAAAACCACCATAGAAAAATCAAGCACGCTAAGTTAGGGCACAGGGCAAAAGGACTCGGGAAAATAAGAAAAAAATTTTTCCAGTCCGATTTTTCACAGATAAAATTTTTACTACAGTATAAAATATCAGTACTGTGTATTAGTGTAACACAGTATTGGATTTATCTGTGTTCAGTTTAAAATTAGACAGTTTTTAAAAAAAATAGCCAAACAAGGCTTTTTAATTATGACGTCATCACCATTTTGAATTATGACCTCATGAATATTTTGAGAACAAATCCAAGCAAGACAAGTGTCTTGTTCTAGAAAATTTTTGGCTTGATCACCAAGTAAAGTAACCGGCCACCTCAGGGGTGAAAATGCAAGAATTTTCACTTTTGGGGCAAAAGTGTAAATTTTAAAATTAGTGATGTAAGCAATGATGTCATCTTTCCTTGTTCTACAAGGCTTGGCCAACCACCTCATCCCCTAAAAGTGTAAAATTTTAAAGTTTTGGGGTCAAAAATCTAATTTTTGAAAAGTCCCACATTGTCTATAAATAAAGGTGATCTATACCCATTTAAATCAGAAATTTTAGCCAAACTTTGGCCATTTTTCTGCAGCCCAAAACCGAGAGAGAGAAAGGGAGAGTGAAGAAAAGAAAACAAAAATTTTTCTTGATCCAATCCTAGGGGTGTGTTCGGTTTTGAGCTAGAAACTAATAGGGAGAGTGAAAAATTTTTTTCCAGCCATTCCTAGCTGCTGCCTTGGGTGTGAGAGCAGTGGAACCAAGAGAGAAAAATCAGAATTTTGAGGGAAGAGATTAGGGGAAGTTCGGGTTTGAGTAAGCAAGCAAGAAAAAAAATTTTTGGAGCCAAATTTCTCCTTGTATGCAGCCACGGGTTTGAGTGGAAAAATGAGAAGAAAAATTTCAGATTTTTTTGGTGTGAAAGTTGTGTGTAGCCGAGCCATAGGGGAGGACAATTTTGAGTCCAAAAAGCAAGCTTTGGTGCCACTTTGGTGAGTGGAAACCGGTCCTAGGAGCAAGAGGGGGATAGGGAGGTCTTGGTTCAAACCCTAAGCCAATCCTTGAGAGATTCAAGGTATTTTTCAAAATCCTTAAACCTATTTTCATTTAAGCTTTTAAAGCAAAGTTTAAATGTATTTCAAGTCATGGTTTGTAAGAGCACAAGCTCACCAATTTATTTTATGCCCTTATTAGCTTTAGTGCTTGATTTAGTAGCATAAGGGTGGGTTGGTTTAAATTTCATACTTGTGATGCTATGATTTCTAAATGCTAGGTTGCATGCTAGATTATGGTTATATGTCCCCAATTATGTGTTTGAAATTATGATGCATGTTAGGTTGCTAGATGAGATGGTATTGCTTTGTGTGGCATGAATGGCTTGATGGTGTGCTAGATTAGAACCATGCAGCCAAGGTTTAGTGTGACCGGATTTATTGGGTTGCATGGGTACGTTGGGGCTAGCATGTTGTAACACGCGGGATGTTAGAAATGTTGCATGCCTTGTAAGTAAGCTCCCGCAGTGGGCGGTCGAGTTAGAACCTGCGAATTAGGACGTAAACCGGCTTAACTAGACAAGGCTGCCAGTTCGGGTTCCAAACTGGACAATCTCAGGAAAGTGGTCAATGCAGGTCTTTAGAGGCCGAATGGGCTAAAACGTAAAACATAAAAGGTGTAGAACAGGGTTTTTCCTAGGGGGCAGCGTGGACCGATTCTCAAAATGAGGTTCCAAACGCCTCCGTTTTTATAAAAAACCGAAGGTGGTCTGTTCAGACCCAATTTTCACGAGCAACCCGTTTCAAATTAAAACTGGTACTAATCTAAGTAGAATCAGATTTTTTGGAAAACACAAAAGTTTTAGATCTCTTCGAGAGCTAGAACTTTCATGAAGACAACTTTTTCCAATTCTAAAAGGATTTTAAATATAAATTGATTTCTGAAAACTACGCAGGGAGCAAGAAATTCCTGCACAGGATTTTGTAGAACTAGTTTAGGAAAACTGCTTTTCTGTTTTAAAACACTATTTTGAAGATGGAAACTGTTCCAAAAGCAGTTTATAACCCTCAAACATTTTTAAAACCATATTTCAAGAAACATGGATTTTTAGAAGAGTTTAAAGGAAGTTGGGCTTAATTGCCAGAATCTTTCATAAACTAAAAGAGATTTAAGATTCTCAAGTTCAAGGTTTGTGAGGTAGATAGTTACGATAAGTAACCGGAACTCGCACTCGAGTTACTGAGCTTAGCCCCAAAGCCCGAGGATGATCCGAAGAGGGTTGACTTTAGTAACCTTAGAAGTTAACGAGGGTTAACCTAGTAAGATGCAAGACAAACTATTCCATGGGTTAGCATAACCCAATAAGCTATGGGATAAGGGTTAGCATGAAAGGTTATCCAACATAACCTACTAGATTATGGTATACGATTTTATGGGGTTATGAGATATAACCCAAAGTGATAAGGTTACTTAAGGTAACCACACACAACATGTTTTATAGTTAGGGGGACATATAACCAAAGCATTGCATGAATGTTGGTTGAAAAACAACATATTATAGTCAAGATTAGAGACCTTACTTATGTCCTACGATTAAGCAGGAAGTACCCTGCAGCTGAACCCAGAAGCGGAGCAGTTTAGTATCGGACGTAGACGAGGTAAGTACAATGCCGCCTACAGCATAGGCTATTAGGGTATTCTTACCTAAGTATGGTTGATGTGCTATGTGCAATATGATGTGTTGTTATGATAAGTGTTAATTGATATGCTAAGGAGCATGTCAAAACATGATATGTGCTTATGTTATGAAACATGTTATGGTATATACGAATACATGCTAAGTTAATAATGTAAGTTGAGTACGAAGTAAGAATAAGTGGCATCACGATGCATGCTCACTAATTCTAATAAGAATGACTAGAGTAAGTATGACATGACAAGATGATGAGTAAGCAAGATGGCAAGCAAGCTTGCCTGTGTCGTATCCCCCGTCCGAGGTCGGGTCGGACTATGGATAGAGTAAGTCCATGGTTGCGCGCCGGGTACGTACACTCAAGTAAGGGCCCATAGTTGAGATAAGTTAAGGAAGTAAGCTCAGATGAAATAAGAAAGCATAAAATGAACATAATTGGTTCATGCATATGCTATGTAAGGTTATGTTAAGTGTTGTGATGACATGTTATGATGTGGCTAAGTTATGATGTAGTTAGTTTATGTGTTGCGGTATAGGAGTTGTACTTGCTGAGCGAAAACTCATTGTTTTAAGTTTATGCTGTAGGTAAACTACCTGTCAGCATTTGATGATACAAGACGGAGGAGCGTGGCCAGGCACTGTGAAACGTGGGGAATGGAAGCCGCTACGTGTTCGATCTTTTTAAATATGTTATTTGAGAATTGTTCTTTCATTGCAGTTATGTGCTAGTTAGCACTGTATAAAAAAAAATTCCGTTGTTTTTCATTAAGTACGAGAGGAAAGATAAGTAAGTAGATAAGTAAGGTAACGGTCCGTGCTAGGCGGGTCGTTACAGAGTTAGTATCAGAGCGGTTCCCTGTGATACAGTTTCACAGTCTGCCTGCCATCGCCGCCATCATTATAAATAAGTTTATAGTTTTATTAATATGCGTAAATAGTTATTTTACGATTATAGTATGATCGACGCGACGTTAAGAAAATCCGATCGAGTTGATAAAGATCGAGATACAGCGATGTCTTAGCACAGACTACAACCTATGGTATGCAAGGACACGTGACAGGCAGTGTCATCGTCATGGTGGTATAAAACCGTATGGTATGGACGATTGACGAGTGTTGTCAACAACGCCAGAATAAGGAAGCTACGGCACTAGACAGGCTTAGCACTTTCAGAGGACCTAATTTCGGCAACTCACGACAAGAGATATCGCCACGGGAGACAGAAGTTGACACGGATGCTAAGGACGACCCGGAGAGAATAGGATGCAGATTTCAACGCTTCCTCCGTAGTCTCGATCGATCTCATAGGCTAGATTTAGAACCGACTTCCGTTAGATTATTCTTTCAACGATAGGACGATACGAATATGTGATGGCAAAGTGGTAGACACTTCCATCATAGTATTGAGTAGGTATGTATAGTAAGATAATACCATTGAGATATGATATGATAAGTCATGAATGAAAGAAAAGATATTGATAATATCTTTTCTTATATAGGAAGTTAGAAGATGGTACGTACGCGCCGTAATGTACCTGCAAACCCGCCCCAGCCGGATTTAGCAACTTTAGTAGCTAATTTACAACAGCAGTTACTGAAACAACAACAGGAAACGATTAGACTCCGAGAACAATTAACGCGGATGAACCAGGCTCCCCAGCAAGCCCCACAACTACCCCCAGCGGTGCCTCAGGAATCCAATGTTCATCCGGAGGTTCAACCGGAGGTTCCGCCAGAAGTCCCTCGGAATGCTGAAATTCCGATAGCACCAGCCGGAGTGCAAGTAAACCCGCCGTTAGTACGTGAGGATTTACTTTACGAGCACTTTAGGCGACTGAAGGCGCCCGAGTTCGAGGGGCCTACAGACCCGATCGTAGCCAACAACTGGCTGATCGACATCCAAGTTATCTTGTATTTCATGAGATTCACAGGGCAGGAAAAGGTGGTAGCGAAGCAAACGCGGTCTCGACAAGAATTAGAGTCGCATCAGAAAGGTTAGGCGAACAACCCTGCGCAAGATTCCAAACAATTTGGAAAGAACAAGAGAAAAGGAAATTCCTCTAGCCAGGGTCAGCAAAGGGATTTTCCTCAGAAGAAGAATAATCAAGGGAAAGAGGATACCAACACTAACTACCCGGTATGCGCAAGCTGTGGGAGAAAACATCCGGGAGTGTGCAGGAGGGGGTCAAACGCTTGCTATCAGTGTGGCGAGGAGGGACACTACGCAAGGGAATGTCCTCAGAACAACCAAAACCAGAACCTTTCATATCCAAACCGGAACATCAACAGTCACCAGCTGCATGCAGTTCAGGTAAGGCAGGAAGGACCCACAAGTATGCAAGGGAGATTAGAGGCTCCTGAACCCCAGACCATGATTTATGCCTACACTAATGGGGATGCCGAAGCGGGAACCTCGCATGTGGTGACGAAATAGACTTCTATCGCCATGTGTGATATTATTGTATTGTATAATTCTGGTGCCACTCACTTGTGTGTATTTATGGAGTGCGCCCAGAAATTAGTAAGTAGTATAGACAGCTAAAATAGTTTTTAAAGCTTTCTTTGCCTTTTTGGGAGATTTTGTAATCAAATGTTTGAATGCAAAATGCTTCCATATTTATCTATGGCAGAGAATTGGTTGTAGATCTCATCGCAATCAAGCTTTAGGATTTCGATGTGATCTTAGAAATGAATTTCTTAAGTTATTACAACGCTAAGTAGGACTACTTAGAGCGTTGTGGGACGTTTAGCTAGTACGATAAGGAAAGGGTTAACCGTTACGGACAGTTGCGGAACTCAACATGAAGGATGAAGTAGCGGAATACGTGTCGAAGAGCCTAACTTGTCAGAAAACCAAGGCTGAACACCTACATCTCGGAGGAGATTTGCAGGAAACAGAGACTCCAGAATGGAAATGGGAGCAAGTTACGATAGATTTCGTAATAGGACTACCCAGGACTACGAACGGGAACGACACGATTTGGGCCATTGTCGATCGACTGACCAAATCGGCCAACTTATCCGCGATTAAAGCCACCTTTTCAATAGAAAAGTTGGTAGAAATCTATGTAGCTCAGGTCGTCATACTACACGGAGCGCCAAAACTGGTCATTTCGGATCGTAATGAATGCTTTACTCTTCAATTTTGGACAAGTGTTCACGCAGTCATGGGGTCGAAACTGAAGTTCAGTACGGTATTTCACCCCAGAATAAGGGCCAGTCAGAGAGAACTACACCAGTTCGTTCGAATTTTCGAGGATGAAAATTTTTAAGGGGGGTAGATTGTAATACCTGATTTTTCTATGCTACTGTTTCCTCTTTAGAGGGCTTGAATGTATGCCATTGGAGCATTTTATAAAAAAGTTCGATTTAGAACTTTATTATGTGTGATAAGTTCTTATCGCTTTATAAGACTCAAAGATGATGGTTTAGATTAGAAAATAGCCTTTTCGGATGAAAAGGGATGAAATTTGCATGATTATATGTCGGTCAAAGGTTTGACCGAAAAAGTCAACTTTGACCTGGGAAAGTCAAAGTTTGACCAGAAAAGTCAACAGGATGACTGTGTAATTTTGTGACGCGCAGTATGGAAGAAATACTGTGGAAACCCATTTTTACTAGTAAGATAGCATAAATAAGAACTAAAACCACCATAGAAAAATCAAGCACGCTAAGTTAGGGCACAGGGCAAAAGGACTCGGGAAAATAAGAAAAAAATTTTTCCAGTCCGATTTTTCACAGATAAAATTTTTACTGCAGTATAAAATATCAGTACTGTGTATTAGTGTAACACAGTATTGGATTTATCTGTGTTCAGTTTAAAATTAGACTGCTTTTTAAAAAAATAGCCAAACAAGGCTTTTTAATTATGACGTCATCACCATTTTGAATTATGACCTCATAAATATTTTGAGAACAAATCCAAGCAAGACAAGTTTCTTGTTCTAGAAAATTTTTGGCTTGATCACCAAGTAAAGTAACCGGCCACCTCAGGGGTGAAAATGCAAGAATTTTCACTTTTGGGGCAAAAGTGTAAATTTTAAAATTGGTGATGTAAGCAATGATGTAAGCAATGATGTCATCTTTCCTTATTCTACAAGGCTTGGCCGGCCACCTCACCCCCTAAAAGTGTAAAATTTTAAAGTTTTGGGGTCAAAAATCTAATTTTTGAAAAGTCCCACATTGCCTATAAATAGAGGTGATCTCTACCCATTTAAATCAGAAATTTTAGCCAAACTTTGGCTATTTTTCTGTAGCCCAAAACCGAGAGAGAGAAAGGGAGAGTGAAGAAGAGAAAAAAAATTTTTTCTTGATCCAATCCTAGGGGTGTGTTCGGTTTTGAGCTAGAAACTAATAGGGAGAGTGAAAAATTTTTTTCCAGCCATTCCTAGTTGCTACCGTGGGTGTGAGAGCAGTGGAACCAAGAGAAAAAAATCAGAATTTTGAGGGAAGAGATTAGGGGAAGTTCGGGTTTGAGTAAGCAAGCAAGAAAACAAATTTTTGGAGCCAAATTTCTCCTTGTATGCAGCCACGGGTTTGAGTGGAAAAAGGAGAAGAAAAATTTCAGATTTTTTACGTGTGAAAGTTGTGTATAGCCGAGCCATAGGGGAGGACAATTTTGAGTCCAAAAAGCAAGCTTTGGTGCCACTTTGGTGAGTGGAAACTGGTCCTAGGAGCAAGAGGGGGATATGGAGGTCTTGGTTCAAATCCTAAGCCAACCCTTGAGAGATTTAAGGTATTTTTCAAAATCCCTAAACCTATTTTCATTTAAGCTTTTAAAGTAAAGTTTAAATGTATTTCAAGTCATGGTTTGTAAGAGCATAAGCTCACCAATTTATTTTATACCCTTAGTAGTTTTAGTGCTTGATTTAGTAGCATAAGGGTGGGTTGGTTTAAATTGCATGCTTGTGATGCTATGATTTATAAATGCTAGGTTGCATGCTAGATTATGGTTATATGTCCCCAATTATGTGTTTGAAATTATGATGCATGTTAGGTTGCTAGATGAGATGGTATTGCTTTGTGTGGCATGAATGGCTTGATGGTGTGCTAGATTAGAACCATGCAGCCAAGGTTTAGTGTGACCGGATTTATTGGGCTGCATGGGTACGTTGGGGCTAGCATGTTGTAACATGCGGGACGTTAGAAACATTGCATGCCTTGTAAGTAAGCTCCCACAGTGGGCGGTCGAGTTAGAACCCGCGAATTAGGACGTAAACCGGCTTAACTAGTCACGGCTGCCAGTTCGGGTTCCAAACTAGACAGTCTCAGGAAAGTGGTCATTGCAGGTCTTTAGAGGCTGAATGGGATAAAACGTATAACATAAAAGTTGTAGAACAGGGTTTTTCCTAGGGGGCAGCGTGGACCGATTCTCAAAATGAGGTTCCAAAGGCCTCCGTTTTTATAAAAAACCGAAGGTGGCCTGTTCAGACCCAATTTTCACGAGCAACCCCGTTTCAAATTAAAACTGGTACTAATCTAAGCAGAATCAGATTTTTTGGAAAACACAAAAGTTTTAGATCTCTTCGAGAGCTAGAACTTTCATGAAGACAACTTTTTCTAATTCTAAAAGGATTTTTAAATATAAATTGATTTTCTGAAAACTGCGCAGGGAGCAAGAAATTCCTGCATAGGATTTTCTAAAACCTGTTTAGGAAAACTGCTTTTCTGTTTTAAAACACTATTTTGAAGATGGAAACTGTTCTAAATGCAGTTTCCAACCCTCAAACATTTTTAAAACCATGTTTCAAGAAACATGGATTTTTAGAAGAGTTTAAAGGAAGTTGGGCTTAATTGCCAGACTCTTTCATAAACTAAAAGAGATTTAAGATTCTTAAGTTCAAGGTGTGCGAGGTAGATAGTTACGATAAGTAACCGGGAATGTGACGACCCTTTACTACGTAGGGCCGCCACCTTACTTACTTCACTTAACTTTGCTTAAAATTTAGGAATAAATTTTTTTTTTTTTTTGAAAACATACTTATAAAACGCATTTGTCATTAGCAATAAATCGTTACTACTGAAGTAACAAATTTACTTGAAGGTCTTTGGTTCCAAAATACCATAATACAAAACTTGTCTTCATCGTATATATACTTATATACAAAACTTCTTGACTTATCAAAAGATTTGCGGAATTAATGCGTAGTGGTATCCATATCGCCCTTCATCCGCCGTCACGCCGTCCACACAATGCCCACCATTTAGGTTGCAGGTTTCTTACCTACAGTATGAAATATAACTTGATGAGCTTTCGCCCAGTAAGCACAAACGCGATCTCACAAAACATTTAAAACATCTTATAAACATACATCATCATATGCATATGCGTGAACCATTTATGTTCCATTTATGCAATTCCCTTTTTAACTTGAACTTATATTTTTTATGGGCCCCATAGTGTAAGTACCATCATTTATTTAGCGCGCCTCCAGATACAGTTAGGGGTTGCAAGGTCCCTAACTGCTCTGGGAACACTGGGTGATTACACCCTCCCGCATCAACGAGAGGGTGAATCCTTTACTTGAACACGAAAATCCTCCACCTTATGGGAGGTCGGTACGACACTTTACTTGTGATTTCTTACCATGTTATTTATCCTTAGTGAACATACCTTATGATGTCACTATATGATAACATACTTTTTATCTCATTCATAACATGGCATGACATTCTTTTCATTTATGGCAATTGCAATCATGACATTTTTATAAACATGACATTTTGTGAATATAGCACTTTTTATAAACATAGCATTTTACAAAAATAGCACTTCTTATAAAGCATGGCATTTCATAGATATAGCACACAACATTCTGCAGCATATTTGAAAACCACATACTTGAACATAATTTACTAGCTTTCATACTGCAGGTGAGGTTTGTACTTACTTCTAGTGCCGTATCCTTAAAGTTGCGTCCCTTAAAATTGTCAGCAACAGCAATTCACTTTCCTGATATACCAAAAATATAGGATCAGGATCCTTTCGTAAGGTGTTGGTGACCTACCAACACTCACACCTATTCTTGGTTGTATGTCCCTTATACTTGATATCCATCTTGGCCACCTTAACCCCCATTCTTTATTAATGATAATTGAATTTTGATTAATCCTTAAGAGGTTACGTTGAGTAACCTTTTTGATTATAGCCTTGTTCTATTATTGGGCTTTGCTCATACATCCTTGTTATTGGGTTATTTCCATTAACCCGTTAAATCCTAGCCCAAATATACATGTGGGTGTCCCTTAGGGTTATGTTGGGTAACCCTTAAGGTCAACCTCTAGTCATCCTTTGGGTTTGTAACTCGGATATAATATCCGGCTACCGTTCGTAATCGGCTTGCTTATCAATTTTACTTTAAAATTCCTTCTTCCTTATTTTTGGAAAATCTTGTGTAATTTATTTTCCAAAATCGTTCAGTTTGCTTGTAAAAATTCTAACTCCTTTAATTAGAAAATACTTTAGCTTAAACTCATTATTTTCCTTAACTTGAAAATATTCGGTATGAAACCCTCTTTTCTTCACTTCGTGGAAAAATGTGGAATTTCAAAACCGAGCCCTTAAAGTTCATGGTTTTCGAAACAGATCTTTTATAAAATCATTTGGGGCCGGAAACTGCCTTTGGAACAGTTTCCGAAGCTAAAATAACCATTTAAAAGCACTTCACAATTTTTTTCTAGAAACATTTTCGTAAAACTCATGTGCAGGATTTCGGACTCCCTGCGCACCTTCCATAAAACATGCATAGTTTAAAAATCGGGTTGGAATTTGAGAAACTTATCTTCACGAAAGTTGTAGCTCTCGAAAAATGTTAAAACTTTCATGTTTTTTGAAAAATCCAGTTCTGCTTAGATTAGTACCAGTTTTCGTTTGAAACTGGCTGATCCCAAAAAGCGGAGTGAAAACTGGCCCCAGGGATCAGCCACGGGTTTTGGGGAAAACGAAGGCCGTTGGAGGCTCATTTCAAGATTCTGTCCATGCTGTTCTCTAGAAAAAGTTGTTCCGAGCAACTTTCGTGTTTTGAGTTTTACCCCATTCGGCCTCTAAAGGCCTTATATTTTCATTTTTCCAAAACTGCTCAGGTTCGAAACCGAACTGGCAGCTTTGATAGTTACTTTCGGTTTACGTCCTACTTCACGGAATCTAACTCGACCGATCACATCGGAAGCTTATACACAGATCAAGCAGCGTTTCTAACGTCCCATTGAAGCCCATAATCCATCTCATATACTCCATGCAACCCAAAATCCAAAACTAAAAACTTAGGGTTGCTTGGTTCTAGCTTTTCCATACAACACATTCAAGCATAACACTTCACCCTAAGCTAGCATGCATCAAAGGGGGCTGCCTTGGTAGATTTTTGGCCACATCTTGGGGGGACATACGACCTAATTTCTAGCATAAAAATCCGTCATCAAGCAAGCATAAATCAAGCAAACAAATAACCAATCAAGCCAACCAAAACCAAGCACACACACCAACCAAATGAGGGCTGAAAATTAAATGGACTTATGTCCTTACAACCAACTTGAATCACCCTCAAAAAGCTTAAATGGAACTTAATTTCAAGATGGTTTTAAGAGATTTACCTCAACCCAAGTTAGGGTTTTGAAATCCCAAGATTTTCTTCCTTCTTTCTAGCTTCCTCACCACTCGGCTTCTCCAAGAAGAATGGCATCCAACAAATTTTTGTTAGCTTTTGTTGCTCCACCAAAACCGAACCTTAACAAGAGAAAAATCCAAGTTTCTCTTACCTTTTTCTTCTCTTCTTTGTTCGGCCAACTCTTGGAAAAACCCACAAAATTTTCTCACTTTTTCTCTTGCTCACTCCCTTGCAAAAACCGTGCTCCAATGAATGAACACTTCAAAAATTTCTCTTGCTCTCACTCTCTTCTCTTCTCTTCCTCTCTTGCTGCCGAGCAAACCCAAGGAAAAGTAAGAGCTTTGGCTCACTTTTTCCAACAAAAAGCACAAGGGATGGGAGGGTTTCTTTGATTGACCAAAGTGGTTGATAACTTGCCTTAAATTAAGGCTTTATGTCTTGTCTTGTTTGCTCCTCTTGGCTGGCCAAACTTCATGAGGGAAATGGGCTGTTGGCTGCCGGATTTTGTGGAGAGAAAAGGGGTATGTGGCAGCCAATGGTTGGCTCTTGAAGTCCCTAGAAGATTTCCCTTACTTGCTCACCCTTTTAGCCCTTGAATTAAGGCTTTAAGTCATGTCTTGTTCCTATTAATTTTTTTTCTTTCTTTTTCCTTGGGCTGCAGCCGGTTTTAAGGAAGGAAAAGGGGGGCTTTGACTCACTTTTTTTTTTTTTTTTTTTAACAAAAGTGACTAGGGAATGAGAGGACTCTTGATGGACAAGAGTGGTTGCACCTTTTCTCCTTAAATCTAGGCTTTTGTCATGCCTTTTTCTCTTGGATTTTGGATTTCTTTTCCAAGTCTTTTCTTGCTTTTTCTTCCTTGCAGCCGAAAATGGGGAAGGGAGGACAAGCTCACTTGCTCAATTTTGGTTAGTGGAGAATGAGGTCACAAGCATGGGCATGTGTCCTTGACTTGGTTAGGCTTTGGTTGGTCATTTAGTTTCCAAAACTAAACCAATTCCCTTCTTTCTTTCCCTCTAGTTGCCGACCATTGTGAGTGGGGGAGAAGCTGCCATTTTGGTCCTAGTTTGGTTAGGTGATGTCATGGGTAAGTTACTTGATGAAGTCATTAAGCTTACCTCACATAAGGCCATGTTTGGCTTACCTTTTGTCTCCAAAAATTCATTTTTCTTTTCCTTTGTGTTACACAGATAATTATAATATTGTGATTTCTCAAAACACAATATTTTTATACCGTATAGAAGTACAAAATTTATTGGTGTGATCCTTGGTCCGAAAAATATTTTTCTCTCACTTCTTCGGGTCCCTTTTCGCCCTTAACTTAACTTGGCGTGCTTGATCTTTCTAGGGTGGATTTATGGCTTATTTGTGATTTCTTGATCATAAAACTTCATTTTCGGAGTTCTTTCCATACTCCTTCATCGTACTTTTGAAGTCGACGTTGTGACCCGTCTCGGTCAAACCTTTGACTTTTTCGGTCAAAGTTGACTTTCGTAATTTTTCATTCTTTTTCGTTCTTCTTCCTTTAAAAACTTCATTATTGGCTCGTAAATCATTAATTGAGTCTCATAACATTTAAATGAGGACTCGAACATTTTTTAAATAAAATTATGAATTTCTCATTATTATTTATAATTTTTCATATAACACATCGTAAACACATAAATTAGACTTTAATTCCTTATAAACAAGGGAATTATGAGTCTATAAAATTCCGGGTTTTACAGGGAATCACACCCGAGTTACCGGGCTTAGCCCCAAAGCCCGAGGATGATCCGAAGAGGGTTGACTTTAGTAACCTTAGAGGTTAACGAGGGTTAACCTAGTAAGATGCAAGACAAACTATTCCATGGGTTAGCATAACCCAATAAGCTATGGGATAAGGGTTAGCATGAAAGGTTATCCAACGTAACCTACTAGATTATGGTATACGATTTTATGGGGTTATGAGATATAACCCAAAGTGATAAGGTTACATAAGGTAACCACACATAACATGTTCTATAGTTAGGGGGACATATAACCAAAGCATTGCATGAATGTTGGTTGAAAACCAACATATTATAGTCAAGATTAGAGACCTTACCTATGTCCTACGATTAAGCAGGAAGTACCCTGTAGCTGAACCCAGAAGCGGAGCAGTTTAGTATCGGATGTAGACAAGGTAAGTACAACGCCGCCTACAGCATAGGCTATTAGGGTATTCTTACCTAAGTATGGTTGATGTGCTATGTGCAATATGATGTGTTGTTATGATAAGTGTTAATTGATATGCTAAGGAGCATATCAAAACATGATATGTGCTTATGTTATGAAACATGTTATGGTATGTACGAATACATGCTAAGTTAAGAATGTAAGTTGAGTACGAAGTAAGAATAAGTGGCATCACGATGCATGCTCACTAATTCTAATGAGAATGACTAGAGTAAGTATGACATGACAAGATGATGAGTAAGCAAGATGGCAAGCAAGCTTGCCTGTGTCGTATCCCCCGTCCGAGATCGGGTCGGACTATGGCAAGAGTAAGTCCATGACTGTACGCCGGGTACGTACACTCAAGTAAGGGCCCATAGTTAAGATAAGTTAAGGAAGTAAGCTCAGATGAAATAAGAAATCATAAAATGAACATAATTGGTTCATGCATATGCTATGTAAGGTTATGTTAAATGTTGTGATGACATGTTATGATGTGGCTAAGTTATGATGTAGTTAGTTTATGTGTTGCGGTATAGGAATTGTACTTGCTGAGCGAAAGCTCATTGTTTTAAGTTTATGCTGTAGGTAAACTACCTGTCAGCATTTGATGATACAAGATGGAGGAGCGTGGCCGGGCACTGTGAAACGTGGGGAATGGAAGCCGCTACGCGTTCGATCTTTTTAAATATATTATTTGAGAATTGTTCTTTCATTGCAGTTATGTGCTAGTTAGCGCTGTATAAAAAAAAATTCCGCTGTATTTCATTAAGTACTTAAGTAAGTACGAGAGGAAAGATAAGTAAGTAGATAAGTAAGGTAACGGTCCGTGCTAGGCGGGTTGTTACATTGAGGCTGTCAGTAATTGGAAGAGACCAACCAACGCAAGTGAGATCAGAAGTTTTCTTGGTCTAGCAGGGTATTACATTTGCGGCTGATTTTTCAAAACTTGCTATGCTGCTTACGACACTTACTCGAAAAGGAAAGAAGCTCGAATGGACAGAGGACTGCGCAAAGAGCTTTCAAGAGCTGAAGAGATGACTCACAAGTGCCCCAATCTTGACGATTCCGGATGGGGATGAAGGATTTGTAATTTACAGTGATGCTTCTAGAATGGGACTTGGTGCAGTCTTGATGCAGAATGGGAAGATAATTTCCTATGCTTCAAGGCAATTAAAGGATTATGAGAAGAACTATCCTACCCATGACTTAGAGTTGGCTGCCGTTGTGTTTGCATTGAAAATATGGAGGCATTATTTATATGGAGTCTGATGCTAAATATACACCAATCACCAAAGTTTGAAATACTTTTTCATGCAGAAGGATTTGAATATGAGGCAAAGGAGGTGGCTTGAGCTAGTAAAGGATTACGATTGTGAAATCCTATATTATCCGGGGAAGGCAAATAGAGTAGCTGATGCGTTGAGTCGGAAGACCCCTGTCTCGTTAATGTCCTTGAATGCGATGTCCAAACCTCTTCAAAAGGAGATTTTTGAATTTGGGCTGAAATTAATAGTTGGATGACTCTCTGCCATGACCTTGTCTCTAACTATTTTAGAGGACGTTCGAAGTAAGCAAGACCTTGATCCAAGCTTTGCAAGAATTAAAAAGGAAATGCTTGAAGGGAAGTGTGAAGATTTACTATGTTTGATGATGGAGTGCTAAAGTTTAAGGGACATTTATGTGTTCCCAAGGACGAGGAGCTAAGGAAAAAGATTATTGAAGAGGCGCACAACACCCCGTATACGCTTCATCTTGGTGCAACCAAAATGTACGTGGATCTTAAGAATAGTTTTTGGTGGTTCGGAATGAAGAAGGATGTAGCACACTATGTGAAGCATTGTATGACATGCCAACAAGTTAAGGCTGAACACCAAAAACCAGGAGGAGTGCTCCAGTCAATTCAGATATTGGAATGGAAATGGGAAGACATTGCGATGGATTTTATTATTGGACTACCAAGGACTACAAATGGATATGATGCGATCTGGGTGATCGTCGACAGATTGACCAAGTCAGCACATTTTTTTCTTATTCGAATGACGTCCTCTATGGAACAATTGGCGGAATTATATGTGAAGGAGGTCGTACGGCTTCATAGTGTTCCTAGATCTATTATTTCAGATCGAGATAGTAGGTTCACATCCCATTTTTGGAAAAGTGTTCAGGCTGCTATGGGCACAAAGTTAAAGTTTAGCACGGCTTTTCATCCGCAAACAGACGGTCAGACGGAAAGGACTAATCAGACACTTGAGGATATGCTTCGAGCTTGTACCTTAGACTTCAAGGGGAGTTGGTGTAAGTTTTTGCCGTTGGCTGAGTTCACTTATAACAACAGTTATCAAGCGACGATTGGGATGGCTCCATATGAGGCACTTTACAAAAGACGTTGTAGGTTCCCATTTTATTGGCATGAGGTTGGGGAAAAGAAGCTAGCGGAGTCAGAACTTAAGGAAAAAACTGACTTCTTCAATAAGATAACCGAAACATTGAAAGTGATTCAGCAGCGGATTCCAACAGCTCAAAGTAGGCAGAAAAGCTATGCGGATGTACGTCGAAGGCCTTTAGAGTTTGAGATTGGAGACTTGGTGTTTATCAAGGTCACCCCGATGAAGGGTGTGATGCGATTTGGGAAGAAAGGCAAGCTTAGTCCCAGGTATATGGGACCATATATGGTGATTGAGCGTATCGGCAATGTGGCATACAAGTTAGATTTACCTCAGGAAATGACATCCATCCACAATGTATTTCATGTCTCGATGTTGAGGAAGTATGTACCGGATCCATCTCATGTCATTCAACCACAATCGATTCAGATTCAAGAGGATATGAGTTATGAAGAAAAACCAGTTGAGATTCTTGAAGACGAAGACCTTGAGAAACAAAGAGATTTCCTTAGTAAAAGTTCTTTGGCGTAATCACAAGATGGAGGAAGCTACATGGGAACGAGAAGACGCTATGAGAACGAATTATCTGGAATTATTCTAAGTTTCGAGGACGAAACTTTTATAAGGTAAGAGGGATTGTAACGCCGTAAACGCTAACTAACAATAATATTAGAAAATTAACATCAGAGTTAATATTGGTAATGTGATGAGATAAAAACTTCTTAATCCTAATGTTATGTTGAGTTATTTTTCAGGTGACGCGACGAGAACTCGATGTGTTAGAACAAAGTTCATGCCAAATTGATGAATATTTTTTTTATGACGACTTGATAATTTTGTGTAATGGCTTAAATATATATAATAAAGAAATTTTTGCATTTATTTTGTAAGTTATATAAAGCATATAATATATATACCATATTTAGCTATACGGTTATATTACATGTTTATATGTATATACCATATGTATGTATATTTCATTTTTGCATATATACAAATTATATTGTATATATATATGTCTTTATATATATATATAGCATATATATATTAAGTCATTTGATTAGTCAAATATATATATAATATTATATGCATATATATGTGTGTTATATGTGGCATGCACGGTATAAGGGGGAAAAGTATAAAGGGGAAGGTAATTAGAGCCGAAGGAAGGAAAGAAAAAAAAAAAGGAAAAAACTCCTCTAATTCCCATTCAATTCCCTGTTTTATCTGACAATTTTCCTACCCAAAATAAGTTTTTGACAGCCAATTAGCATTCAATTGACTTCCAATTGAAATCCACAAAGTCCACACCCTCTTTCTTCAACGCTCACTCTTTGCACCATAGTCTCCCTTTCCCTTTCATTCTAATTATCTTTGTCTGCTCTCTCTTTTTTCCTCACACGCACAAACACAGAGAAAAAAAAAAAAAGAAGAAGAGAATCCGCCAAACCTCTAAATTCTTCCAAACCAAAAATCAAATGATTTCAAGGTATGTTTCGGTATTGTTTAATTATGAGAATGATTTTGTTATTTATTTTAGTTTGGAATTCTTTGAGGCATTGGATAATTTTCTTGATGAGTGTCTTTATGTGAGTTTGAAGAGAGGATGAGAAATATTTATCAAATAATGATCAAAGGATGGCGATAAGGTTGATTTTGTGAATAAGGCGAAATTAGGGTTTTTGATTTCTTAATGTATGATTTCATTGATATGATGATTGAATAATTTTATATGTTAGAAACATGTTTTAGGGCTGTTTTGGTGTGTGTGTGTGTGTATGAATCATATACATTGTGATGATATATTTTTTTTATACTTTTAATGATTTTCGGATTTGACCACTGTTACTAGAATTTGCAGATTTTATGATAAGTTTCGAAACTGCTTTTAAGGATTCAAACAGTCTCCATTTTTAACAAATTTTGTATTGTTGGAAAGTCCTGGATGTCTATTTTAATTTTAAATTAGTTTCATATTGTTTGGAGATATATGTGAATTTTTATGATTTTTTAAAGAGGCAGAGGTCCGGCTTCCAGATTTTATATAATTTTAGTGGTCCGTTTTCAAAAATGTTTTTAAGAACCCAAACAGTCTTTGTTTTTAATAAATTTAATATTGATAGAAAACTCTGGATGTCTATTTTCATTTAGAATCATTTTTAGGTCATTTGGAGATATATTTGAATTCTTGTGATTTTTCAAATAAGCAGAGGTCCGGCTGCCAGTTTCGGTAAAATTTTAGAAATCAAATTCAAAACTATTTTTGAGGGTCCAAACGATCTTCATTTTTTATGAATTAGGTACCATTAGAAAGATCTGGATGTCTATTTTTGTTTAAAATTGGTTTCAAGTCTTTTGGTGCTCTGTATGAATTTTTATGAATTTTTTAAGGGACAAAGGTCTAACTTGCAGATTCTGTCAAGATTTAAAATTTCATGAAACCACTCAATTTTTGTGTTATGATGTTATTGAATGATGAAATAGGTCTTTGACGTACTGCTATGATATGATGGATGTGTTTGATGAATTATTATGAGCTTTTGTTGATTTTATTATATTTATTACTCATGGCATGAACGGTTCTAAAGGCGAGCACCTGAGACCCCAATCGTGCATCACCATTGTAATACCTAGTTTTTCAATGTTACTATTTCCTTTCAAAGGAATTAAATGTATACGATGAAAGTATTTGTAAAGAAGCTCGATTTAGAGTTTTTGTTAAGTTTTGTGAGTTCTTATGGTTCTATAAGACTCAAAATTGATTGATTAGATTAGCAAGTAACCTTTTGAGCCAAAAGGGATGAAAAATTCCATGATTTCATGTTGTTCAAAGTTTGACCGAAAAAGTCAAAATTAACCAAGAAAGTCAAAGGTTGACCAAGAATGGTCAAAGGATTGACTATACAGTATTATGATGAGCAGTATGAAAAATATACTGCGAAAACTGTCTTTACGGTTGAGATAGCATGAATAGGCTTTAAAATCACCTTAGAAAATCAAGCACACCAAGTAGGAATCAAGGGCAAAAAGGGCTCTAAAAAATAAGAACAATTTTATACTGTCCATTTTACATAGATAAATTTTGGACTGCAGTACAATATAAAAATACTGTGTATAAGTGAACACAGTATTGGAAATATCTGTGTAGCTCAAAAATGGACTGCATATTGAAGAAAAGAGCCAAACAAGCCCTAATGAGGATGACATCACCTTATCCTTTAATTATGACATCATAATTAATTAAATAAGGATGGAAAGAAATCTTAGCTTGCTCTCCATGGTGATGGCCGGCCACCTACACCCCCTTTTGTGCAAATATTTGTTTCTTAAGGGACTTTTTAGCAATTTTAGAAAGTTTTCCCACACCTATAAATAGGTGTGAGGTGATGGACTTTTTGTTCACAAAAATTATGAAAGATAGCTAAACTTTGGCCAATTTTTCTCTCAAAAACCCAAGCCTTAGGAAAGGAAGAAGGAAGAGAGAAAAACAAAAATTCAAGGGGGAAAATCAAAGGGGGTGGTTGGATTTTAACTAGGAAGCCAAGTAAAAAGTTTGAAAATTTTTGGAACCCATTTTGGCCTAGTGGCCGGTTGTGGGAGAGAAAGAAAGGGAAGAAGAAAAGTGAAGGAAGAAAGGGCTTGGAGGTGTGGCCGGACTTGTGAGAACTAATCAAGTGGCTGGAAAAATTTTCGGTACCCATTGGAGGGTGAGAACCGGATTGGAAGGAGACCAAAGTGGGGGAGAGGATTTTGGACCCAAACCCTAAGTCTAGCCTTGCCTTGATCAAGGTAACTCCTCCATAACCCTAAGCTCTTCAATTAAGTTTCAATTTGAAATTTATATGTATTTCAAGTTGAGAATTGTAAGAGCATAAACTCAAGTTATTTCATTGCCTAGCATAGATTAGGTGTTGTGCTTGATTAGATGTTAAGGGTGGTTTGATTCTATGAGTTTGATTTGTTTTATGCTTATGCTTGTTTGAATGTTAGGATTGCATGCTAGATATTTGATATTTTGTATGTCCCCTAATTATGTTCAAGCATGTTTTAGAATGGTATGATAGGTTGCTAGAATAAGGTTTGAATGAATGGTATGGTTTGAATGCAACCTAGAACCATGCAAACCCTAGGTTAGGGCAAATTAGGAAATGGTTTGCATGGACACGATTGAGTCATATGAATACTGATTTGGGACATTAGAAAACGCTGCATGTCTGCTATCTAGGCTCTCGCATGTTCGGTTGAGTTAGATTATGCGAAATAGGACGTAAAATGAAATTAAGAACAAAAACTGCCAATTCAGATGTAAACTGGCCAGTTTTCTGGGAAGTGGAATTTGAGGTCTTTAGAGGCCGAATTGGGAAAAATGTAAAACATTAAAGTTGTAGATAAGGGTTTTTCCTAGGGGGCAACATAGACAGTCTTTCAAAATGAGACTCCAACGGCCTCCGTTTTTACGAAAACCCAAGCCTAACTGTGCCCAGGATTTATGCATAACCAGGTGAGTTCAATTGAGAAAAAGAGCAAGTTAAAGTCTGAACTGGGTTTTTCTCAAAACACAAAAGTTGTAGAATTTTGGGAGACCTAAAACTTTCATGAAGACAACTTTTTCAAATTTAATTTAGATTTTTAAACAGAAACTGATTTCTAAAAACTATGTAGGAAACAGTAAAATCCTGCACAGGAATTTCTAAAAACAATTCAGATAAACTGTATTGTTTTCACCGAACTCAATGTTTTGACTGTGAAACTATTCCAATGGCAGTTTTCAGTCCTTAACGATTTTTGTAAGACTCCACTTCAAGAGCCACGAATTTTATAAGATGGATTTAAGGATTTCGGATTTAAAGTAATCAATTTTTCCAAAGTAAAGGAAATGAAATTTTTAAGCCAAAGTATAATAAAACGATGATAACGGATGGTAACCGGGAGGGATACCCGAGTTACTGGGCCAAGCCCAAAGCCCAAGTTTGACCCATAGAGGGTTGACCTTAGTTGACTAAAATGTTGACTTTGGTTGACCAAGTTTGATTTAGGTTGACTACCTTAAGGGTTACCCAATATAACCCTATAGGATACTAAGATTTGGAAATGGGCTAAAATTTAGGGTTATTGATAATAACCCAATGGATGGTGAACTAAAGTATATTGAAGCATGAGGCCAATGTTAAGAAGGTAACCTAACCCTATTGGTACGGATATGGGCTTAGCACATAAGGTTACCCAATGTAACCTAATAAGATATGATCCATGTTTAGTTAGTCTTGAACCATAGGGTTACTTGTTGTAGCCAAGTAAGACATCTTGTTTAAAGGGGACATATAACTAAGGTTATGCCTGAATGTTGGTTAAGTTACCAACATCTATTGATTATGAATTCTTACACTGTGTCCGTGGAATAACAGGAGATAGCCTATTGTTGCGTCCGAGCTTGGAACAGCACCCTATAAGACATAACAGATGAGGTAAGTACAACTCCGCCTACAGTATAGGCTTTGTTGTGGTACTTGCCGAAGTATGTTAGATGTATGCTAGGGATGTGGGTCATGTTGTACGTTATGTTATTGTTATGCCATATTGTTGCTATGCTATGTTGTTGCTATGCTATGATGTACGCCATGTTGCTTCTATGTGTATGTTAAGTTATGATATATGATAAGCTAAGTTCATGATGCATGCTAAGACATATTATGTTATGATTAAGACATGATTTATGTCAAATGAGCTTCTCTTCGAACATGCCCGTGACTTGTCGGGGAGTCACTTAATGACTTGTTTTAGGCTTTGGAGGTTGCTGGATTGTACCTCATTCATGTTCTTTGATGATGTGTATTGACATGTGTATGGTGATAGATGATGTATGAAATCTAACATCAACACACATAAACTAAGAAATATTAATATTTTAATACATTATTATTTAAAGCATATTAATTAAGCCCAATGTTTGGTATAATTGAAATTGAGTTTATATCAAATACTTAAGATCTCTGTGTGATTTGATTTAAGGTTTTGGTGACCAGAGTGAGGAGTTTCAGTATACATGAAGTTATCTGTAGATTTAAATTGCCAAAGAGGTAGGACACCTTGTAACGTCCCGACCACCCACGTAGAACCGACCACGCAAATGGGGGTCGTTACATTACTTACTTAACTTAAACTTACCTAATTTCTAGAGTAAATTTTTTTTTTTTACACACATACATAAAACATAAAACCTTAAACTTAAATTTAAACATAAACTTAAACTTATTCTTATACATAAAACTTAACTTCTTCATATGTACTCATTCGAGTACCGAGCTTTCACCTCTTAGGAAAGCTACCCTGCATAAACATAAAACGTGGACCAGACCCGATCTAATGCGGATCGGTACAACACGAGGCAACTTGCTTGCCATACATACTTAAAACATAATGTAAACATTTTTTTCATTTCAAATATATTTTATAAAACACGTGGCGGTATCCATCCCACATTTCACAGTCCGCAGCGCCATCTCTCCACAGTCTTGCATCAAGTATTGCTGGTAGGTTGTTTACCTACAGCATGAACATAAGTAATGAGCTAAAGCCTAGTAAGCACAATATTCAATCTGCATGCATATGGAAGTACAAAATGCATGAACCGATTATGATTTCATATGAATCAATTATGGTTCCATAGTTAATTTAAACTTAATTCTTATATATCATGTGTGTATATACTGTGGCACATAACCATGGAGTGGTTGAAGGCGGCCAGTCCAATCCAGCTCAAACCATAAAACAAATCGTTTAACATGGAGTAGTAGAGGCAGCCAGTCCAATCCAATTCAAACCATGGAACATACCGTTTAAACCAGCCCCTATGGCAAGTCAGTACGACACAACATCTTAATTTGTCTTAACTCATACCTTAAAACTTGTTCTTACTTTATTATTTAATATCCGTGAACATGCTTCATGATGCTACGATATCAAACATAAAATATAACATACCTCATTCATAGCGTAAAACATCGTATCATAGCATACTTCATCACTACATACTATACCGTACCATAACATAATATATCATGACATACTACGTCGTATCATAACATCATAGCATACTATATCGTATCATAACATCGTATCACTTCATCGTATTATGTAAATCAATTCATGATTTCTTAAAAACACATCGTGCAATAAAACATATTGTTTATGCTGTAGGCAGAGTTGTACTTACCTACAGTCCTACGCTCTTGATTTATCGTCCCAATATGGCACGACAACAGTTCCTACTCCTATTTCCAAACAGGGTGTAAGATAAGAATTATTCACATTCTATCTTATTATAAATCATAATTATTAAATGTTGGTTTCCCAACCAACAACCATGGGTAATCCTAGGTATATGCCCCCATAATCTACTGATGAAAACTTGGTCGGTTACTAGCCATAACCTTAGGGCATATGGCCCAACCAGACATAAACAGTAATTCGGTATCCTGACTGGTTACTAAAGGTTATCTTTTACAAACACCATATTTTCGCAAAACTATAACTTATAAACAAAGACAGTTAAAAACTGTCAACTTTGAAAACCATTCTTAAAAACAGTTTCTTAATTAAAGTATTAGTGCATGTGCAAGTATTTCTTGCTTTTACACTATCCTTTGAAAAACCTGTGCATGAACTTCCTATTTTCTGCACGGTCCCGAAAAATCAGGTTTTTCTTAAAAATCAAGACATGAACTTTAGATTATAATCTTATTCTGAGAGTGGAACTTATAAAACCAATTATAAGTTCAATCGCCAATCATGGTTGGATTTAATAAAAATCCGGCAGCATAACGGCTTATTTTCCTTAATACCCAAAATTTAAACCTGCAATAAAAACTATTTTATAAAGAGTTTTGGCACACCATAACTGCAAGATGTGCCATCAATACACATTCATCATAAAACATACAACATATCTCATTCTAATTCAATTTCACTTAATTAACTTGAACATCAAATATATAAACATATATATATTTTGATATTCAATTCAAAACACATAAATAGGCATGTAATCAAACCAATAAATGACTTAAAGTGGTCAAGATTACTACCGAGATCGTTCGACGACGTTTGGTGAGTAAAACACTTCCTGCTGGACATTCAAAACTCTTCTTTATTTCAAGCGACTAAACTTTTAATCGCCATTCTTAACCTTCAAAATTCCATCTCGCAAATCCGAGGTTGTAAACTTGTCCGGAACGTCGAAAATAGGCCGGAAAGGCGATCTTCGAAAATTCATCGACAGTTGACTGGCGTTGACCAACTTTGACCAGACGTTGACCGGCGGCCGAAGGGGCGGAGATGGGCACCGCTTCGAAGATCTCGATGAGAGGAACCCATTTCTGGTGTTGACTTATTCAATCGGTGTTCGGTTTTCTCAAAAATGTAAGAAAACGAACTAGAAGACTGCGACGGATCGGGAAAATTTCCGGCGACGATCGGAGTGGTGATGGACTGGGCTTTGTTCTTCTCGACGAGTGGAATTTAACGAAACCAACGGCTCGTAAAACGGAGCTCGGATTGCACCGAAATCTCGCTTGAAAGTTTATGTGACCGAAACTTTCCTAGCATTTTTCCGACGAACGGCGGCGAGTGACGCGGCCAAACTTCGGCTATGGAACATTCGGGTGGTGGCCTGCAAGGATCATCGGCGCGTGCGGCGATGGCTGGCCGGAGACGGGACCTCCAACGATGGCAGCAACGGCGTGAAACGGAGAGAGGGACGTGCAAAAAATAAGAGAGAGAGAGAGAGAGAGAGAGAAAGAGAGAGAGAGACGTGAAGGAGAAGGAGAGAGTTGTCTGAAGTACCTCTACAATTCCTTAATTAATCTCCTTTTCCCTCATTTCTTTTTTTTTTTCTTTTCTTTCCTCTGACTTTCCCCACAAGGAGCCGACCATCCCATGCAAATACATTACACACCTTTTTTTTTTTCTTCTTCTTTTGCACGTCCACACTTGGACCACACATATATATATATACATAATGTATATATAAATACATTTAGTTCTTTTCTCCCTCTTAAGAACCATATATATATAAATATATATATGTGTATATATACACATACACACTTGCATACATCTGTTTGCCAAAAATTACATTGCAATACCAACTCAAACAAATTTAAAGTCAACTTGGTCAAACTTTGACCGAAATAAAAGTTAAAATTCCTATTTTGCCCTTTTTTCCAAAAAGGCCTATATTTGCCGAAGCAAACTATTTTTGAGTCTCATAGCTAATTTAACGAGAACTCAAACATATATTGATTTTTAACTCAGATCATGAGTTTCATATCATCATACATAATTAAATCTTAATTTTTCCGTGTTTCAAAGGAAATCATAAATTCATAAAAATTCGGGTTCTTACACACCTAACCTATTTTTATGAACGTTGCTTATGAATTCCTCATTTTAAAATTATATTAAAAATAAAATGGTTTTGTAAATGTTTTTAAATGGAGAGTATATATATGTATCATTTGATTTGGGTCAAAAGTATATATACATAGGTTTATTATTTTGAGAGACTTAAGTGAGATGCTTTGAAACTTGGCTTGTTCTGTTTAAGTGTGTTAAATGAAATTTCAAACACTATCCTATTAGATATTGGTGGTTGATAGTTTTGCTCGTAAAGCCTTATTCAGATATTGAGATAATCTCTTGTTACCGATTGGTTGGTGTCAGGCTAGCAGTTATGAGTATATTTTGGCCTTGTTCATTTTTATTTTATCTTAGCCTAACTCTTTTTAATCTAATTTATTTTAAATTGAGTCAAGTGTAATCTATTGAGCTAGAAGCTCATGTTTTATTGTTTTAACCTCCCCCCAGGAGGTCTAGGAACAACTAGGATTCAGTGGTGATCTATCTATTCTTTTGTTTTTAGTTATTTATTTTTCCTAGGCATGTAAACTTAGCCCTCTCTCTGGACTAAGTTTTGGATGTTTCTACTTTCATTTCCTGTTTTGTTTGCTTGTATGATGATACTGGAGGTTAGATTTTCAAATCTTTTTTCATGTGAAAAACTTGATATTTTTCGGGGCACCCATTGTTTTGGTTAAAATGCTACTTGGTGGATTTTCATTATGTGACGCCCCGAACCACCAACCTGACACCCACGCGGGGCCGACCGCGCGGATGCGGGGCGCCGGAACCGTCACATTCATACTTCATACTTACTTTACTTTAAAAATGCGGAATAAAATTTTTTTTTTCTTACTTTTAAAACTTCTTTTAAAACTTGGAAACTTAAACTTCTCTTTCTTTTAAAACTTGCGACTTCATCTTAAAATCTTGACTTGAAGTCATGCACAAAATCGTGCATCATACTTTAAAACATTTCATACATACTTGAACTTAACATTAACATACATGAAAAACTTCATAACTTAAACATAATGCGGAAAATATTGCGTAGTGGTATCCCACTCTACCCTTCACTCGCTGCATCGTCTCCAAGCCCACCAAGTAAGGCTACAAGCCTTTATATCTCTACCTGCAGTATGGAATATATCTGATGAGCTTGCGCTCAGCAAATACAAACGCTGTGATGCCCCCTTACTACGTAGGGCCGTCACGCCTTACTTACTTACTTACTTACTTTACTTGAAAATTAGGATTTTTTTTTTTTAAACATACTTATAAAAACATTTGTCCTTAGCAATATATCATTACTACTTAAGTAAACGTTACTTAAGGTCGTTAGTTCTCAAAATACCATAAAGCATAATTTGTCTTCATCATGTATATACTTATATATACAAAACTTCTTTACTTATCAAAAGATTGCGGAATTTATACGTAGTGGTATCCACACCACCTTCGTCCGCCATCACATCGTCCTCACAATGCCCACCATTACGCTGCGGGTTTCTTACCTACAGTATGAAATATAACTGAATGAGCTTTCGCCCAGTAAGCACAAACATAATCTCACAAAACATTAAAACATCTTGAAAATATTCATCATCATATGCATATGCGTGAACCATTGATGTTCCATTTATGCATTTCTTTTAACTTACTTATCTTCCTTATGGGCCCCATAGTGTACGTGCCATCATTTATTTAGCGCGCCTCCAGATACAGTTAGGGGTTGCACGGTCCCTAACTGCTCTGGGAACATTGGGTGATTACACCCTTCCGCATCAACGAGAGGGTGAATCCTTTACTTTAACATGAAAAATCCTCCACCTTGGGGGAGGTCGGTACGACACTTTACTTGTGATTTCTTACCATGTTATTTATCTTTAGTGAACATACCTTATGATGTCACTATATGATAACATACTTTTTATCTCATTAATAACATGGCATGGCATTCTTTTCCTTCATGGCATTTGTAAACATGACATTTTTATAAACATGACATTTTACAAATATAGCACTTTTATAATCTTTTGCAAAAATAGCACTTTTTATAAACATAGCATTTTGTAAAAATAGCACTTTTTATAAACATAGCATTTCATAGATATAGCACACAACATATTGCAGCATATTTGCAAACCACATACTTTGAACATAATTTACTAGTTTTCATACTGCAGGTGAGGTTTGTACTTACCTCTAGTGCCGTATCCTTAAATTTGTCAGCAACGGCAATTCACTTTCCTGATATACCAAAAATATAGGATCAGGATCCTTTCGTAAGGTGTTGGTGACCTACCAACACTCACATCTACTTTTGGTTGTATGTCCCCTATACATGATATCCATATTGGCCACATTAATCCCCATTCTTTATCGAACTTCGATTAATCCTTAAGAGGTTACGTTGGGTAACCTTTTTGGTTAGAGTCTTGTTCTATTATTGAGCTTTTCTCATACATCCTTGTTATTGGGTTATTTCCATTAACCCTTTAAATCTTAGCCCAATTATACATGTGGGTATCCCTTAGGGTTATGTTGGGTAACCCTTAAGGTTAACCTTATTTAACCTTGGGTCAACCTTTTGTCAACTCTTGGTTATCCTTGGGTTTGTAACTCGGATATAATATCCGGTTACCGTTTGTAATCGGCTTGCTTATCAATTTTACTTTAAAATTCCTCTTCCTTATTTTTGGAAAATCTTGTGTAATTAACTTCCAAAGATCATTCATTTTACTTGTAAAAATTCTAACTCCTTTAATTAGAAAATACTTTGACTTAATCTCATTATTTTCTTTAACTTGGAAATATTTGGTATGAAACCCTCTTTTTCTTTACTTCGGAGAAAAATGTGAAATTTCAAACCCGAGCCCTTAAAATTCATGGTTTTCGAAACAAATCTTTTATAAAATCATTTGGGGTCAGAAACCGCCTTTGGAATGGTTTCCGATGCTAAAATAACCATTTAAGAGCACTTCACAATTTTTCTAGAAAATATTTTCGTGAATCTCATGTGCAAGATTTCGGACTCCCTGCATACCTTCCATAAATCACGTTCAGTTTAAAAATCGGCTTGGAATTTGAAAAACTTGTCTTCACAAAAGTTGTAGCTCTCGAAAAATGCTAAAACTTTTGTGTTTTGAGAAAAATCCAGATCGGCCTAGATCAGTACCAGTTTTTATTTGAAAACGGGTTAACTCTGAAAAACTAGGTAAAGGACGTCCTAGGGCTCAGCCACGGGTTTTGGATAAAACGGAGGCCATTGAAGCCTTATTTCGAGATTCTGTTCACGATGTCCTCTAGAAAAAGTTGTTCCGAATAACTTTCATGTTTTGAGTTTTACCTCATTCGGCCTCTAAGGGCCTTGAAATTACCCTTTCCCGAAACTGGCCAGATTCGAATCCGAATTGGCAGTTTCGGTTCCTTATTTCGGTTTACGTCCTATTTCGCGGAATCTATCTCGACCGATCACATCGGGAGCTTATACCACAACAAGCAGCGCTTCTAACGTCCCATAGAAACCCATAAATCCATCTCATTCAACTCATGCAACCCAAATCCGAAAATTTAAAAACCTAGGTTGCTTGGCTCTAGCACATGCATCAACACATACAAGCATCACAAAATCCATCCCTAATCTAGCATGCTCTCATGGCTGCCAAGGGCAGAGTTTTGGCCTCATCTTATGGGACATACAACCTAATTTCTAGCATGAAAAATCCATCATTTTCAAGCACAAATTTTAAAGCAAACAAGTATCAAAAATCAGCCAACCAAACCCTAACCTTATCAAGCACACACACCAACAATGAGGGCAGAAATTTAAAGTGGACTTATGTCCTTACAAACCTCTTGAATCAACATCAAAAACACTTAAATAAGACTTGATTTCATGGTGGTTTAAGAGATTTACCTCAAACCCAAGTTAGGGTTTTGAAATCCCAAATTTTCCTTTGGTTCCTTGGCTTGATCACCCACACGGCGTCTCCATGAAAAATGGCATCCAAAATTTTTTTGTTAGCTCTTTGTTGCTTCACTAAAACCGACCCTTAATCAAGAGAAAAATCCAAGTTTTCTTACCTCTTTCTCTCTTGCTTTGTTCGGCCAACTCTTGGAGAACTTCACCAAAAATTTTCTCAAGTCCTTTCTTGCTTGGCTCACGGATTTGGTTCAAGAAAATGAGATCCAAGAGATTTTTTGTTAGCTTTTTCTCATCTCTAAACCGAGCATTATCAAGGAAGAAATCCAGAAATTTGTCAAGAGTTACTCACCTATTCTCCTCCTTCTCTTGGTCGGCCTCTACTTGGAAGATTCACCAAAAATTTTCTCAACTCTCTTGTTCACTCTCTTGCTCGGCCACCTTCCCAAAACTCACCAAAATTTTTCAAATTCTCTCTAACTCTCTTCTCTCTCTCTCCGATGGATTTGTGCTGAAAAAAAAATCTGAAGATGAGTGTAAGAGTTGGCTGCCTTGAGAAGGGAAATGGAAGAGGTTGCTTGCCTCAAAACAAGGCTTTATGTCTTATCTTTCTTGTCCATTGGTGCAGCCGAATTTAAGGAAGAGAAAGGGGTGAGATGGATGGCTATTGGCTGGCCATTGGGGTTGCCGAATCCAAGGGAGAGAAAGGGGGGTTGTGCAGCCGGATTTTTGTGGGGAATGGACAAGGGTTTTAGTTCATTATTTTAAGCAAGAAGTGACTAGACTTTGATGGACAAAAGTGGTTCAACTTTTTCCTTGATTTAGGGCTTTATGTCTAGTCTTGTTCCCATTTTTTTTTTCTTTTCCTTGCTGTCCCCAGCTACTGCCGACCAAATGGAGGGGAAATGGGCTGCCACTAGCTTGCTTTGGCTAGTGAAAATGTGAGTCATAGGCATGGTGTTGTTGTCCTTTGCTTGGTTGGACTTGAAAGGCCATCTAGTTACTCAACTAAACCAAATCCTTTCCTTTTTCTTCTCTTGTTGCCAACCATGATGGAGGGGGGTAGAGGGCTGCCGGATTTCATGAGGAAAAAGCATGAGTTTGACTCATTATTTTAAGCACAAGTGACTAGGAGATGGGAGACTTGTGATGGACAAAAGTTGGTGCACTTTTTCTCCTTAATTTAAGGCTTTCCCTTTTTTTTTTCTTTTCCTTTTGTCTCCCATATGTGGCCGGCCATTATGCATGGTAAAATCCACATGATGCAACTTTGAGTTAGTGGAAGGTAATGTCATTGAGGTGAGGTCATATTCCACTAGCTCTACCAAGGTCTTGTTTGGCCATTTCGTTCTTTCACAGCTCCTTTCGCGCTCTACAGTTATTTCCAATACTGTATGAGCATACTTATTTTATATTTTGGTCCAAAAATTCTTCCATGTAAATTTGGACCGAAAACTTTCTTTCTCCAATCTTTCGGAGACCTTTTTGCCCTTAATTCGATTTCGGTGTGCTTGATTTTTCTAGGATGGATTTATGGCTTATGAAACTTCATTTTCGGAGATTCTTTCCATATTCCTTCGTCATACTTGTGAAGTCAACGTTGTGACCCGTCCTGGTCAAACTTTAACTTTTTGGTCAACCCTTTGACTTTTTGATCAACCCTTTGACTTTTTGATCAACCCTATGACTTTTGTAAAATTTCATCCTTTTTCGTTCTTTTTCCTTAGAAACCTCATTCTTGGCTCGTAAAACATTAATTGAGTCTCATAATCATCAAATGAGGACCCGAACATTGTTTAAATAAAATTATGAATTTCTCATTATTATTCATAATTTTTCATATAACACATCATAGATACATAAATTAGACTCTAATTCCTTATGAACAAGGAGATTACAAGTCTACAAAATTTCGGGTCTTACAAATACGATCTCACAAAACATTTTCATTTAAACATCTTGAAACATACTTCATCATAAAACATATGCATGAACCATTTATGTTCATTTATGCATTTCCTTTTTAACTTGTACTTATCTTTCATATGGGCCCCATAGTGTACGTACCCTTAACATATAGCGCGCCTCCAGATACAGTTAGGGTTTGCAAGGTCCCTAACTGCTCTGGGAAACATGAGTGATTACACCCTCCCGCATCAACGAGAGGGCGAATCCATAATTTGAACATAAAAATCCTCCACCTTGGGGGAGGTTGGTACGACACTTTACTTGTGTATTTTTACCAAGTGATTTATCATTAGTGAACATACTTCATGATGTCACAAAATCATTTCTTTATACATGCACATGACATATTTTAACATAACATGGCCGCTTTAAAACATGGCATCGTTAAAATATGACAGTCTTTAAAATTCTTTAAATCATGACCTCATTTAAACATAGTAGCTTTAAAACATAGCATCTTAAAAAGCATAGCATTTAAACATCGCATTTAAACATAGCATTTCATATTTGAACATACATTACTATTTTCCATACCACAGGTGAGGTTTGTACTTACCTTAGGTCCTACGCTCTTGACGTAACATTCCTCGAGATCCATCAACAGGTTCCTATTCCTGTTTCAATGGAGGTGTAAGATAAGGTTAACTTATCTTACCATAAACCATGATATGTGATGTTGGTATCCTAACCAACATCCATGAGCAATCCTAGATGTGTGTGTTGTATGTCCCCTCTAATATCTCTTGTAAACCTGATTGGTCACTTCCTTCTTCTTGGGCTTATACTTTACTTTTTTCCTGATCCATAATCCATTGGGTTATTATATTTTCAATAACCCTAGGTCTTAGCCCATTTCATTAATCTTGGTATCCTTTAGGGTTATATTGGGTAACCCTAAAGTCAACCTTTTGGTCAACCCAGTCAACATGTGGTCAACCAAGATCAACCCCATTTGGGTCTTACGTTGGGCTTTGGGCTTAGCCCGGTAACTCGGACATAATTCTGGTTACCGTTCGTAGTCGGCTTGTTTACCCATTTTTATCTTAAAACTCCATTTCTTGATTTTTAGAAAACATTGTATTACTATCTTCCAAAAATCCATTAATTTGCTTGTAAAAAGCTCTTACTTACTTCATCTTGAAAATACTTGGCCAAAATCATCATTTTCTTTACTTCTTGGAAAAACGTGGAATTTCAATTCCAAACCTTTAAAAATTCCACTTCTCTTCTTAATCTTGAAAAATCTCATTTTCCTTTACATATGGAAAATTCCATTTTTCTTCATCTTGAAAGCTTTGGGTGAATAATCCCAAAAACTTTTTTCTTGTCTCGTAAAAATTCATTTTCTTAAAACCGAGCTTCATAAAATCATTGAGGACCGAAAATTGCCATTGGAACAATTTTCATAGTCAAAACAATGGTTTAAAAGCAACTTCATAGTTTTTAGAAAGCATTTGTAAAACTAAGGTGCTGGAATTTTCGGATTCCCTGCGCACCCTTCGTAAAACAAACCCAGTTTAAAAATCCGTTCATAATCAGAAAAACTTTCTTCACAAAAGTTGTAGCTATCGAAAAATGCTAAAACTTTCGTATTTTGCATAAAACCCAGTTCTGGCTAGATCAGTACCAGTTTTTGTTTGAATGTGGCTGATCCTGAAAAACGGAGTGAAAACTGGCCCCAGGGATCAGCCACGGGTTTCATAAAAACGAAGGCCTTTGGAGCCTTATTTTAATATTCTGCCCGCGCAGTCCTTTAGTAAAAGTTGTTCCGAGCAACTTTCGTGTTTTAACTTTTATCCCGTTCGGCCTCTAAGGGCCTGATATTTTCACTTTCCCGAAACTGGCCAGTTTCGAATCCGAAATGGCAGTTTCGGTTGCTTAATCTGGTTTACGTCCTAGTTCGCGGATTCTAACTCGACCGATCACATTGGGAGCCTATACATAAATCAAGCAACGTCTCTAATGTCCCATACATTCATACTTGCCCATCCATCACACCCATGCAGCCCACACAAGCCGAAAACCCTAAACTTGGCTGCATGGTGTCTTGCTCTTGGATCCTTTAAACTAGCATCGCATACATCATTTTCCATCAACCATTTTCAAGCATAAAAATCATGCAAGCAAAACATCACAAATAAGCCAACCAAACCCTAACTCCTAATCAAGCACATACACCGAAAATCAAGGGCTGAAAATAACTTGGACTTATATCCTTACAAATCCAACTTGAATCACCATAAACATGCTTAAATGGAACTTAATTTTAAGCTTGGTTCAAGAAATTACCTTAACCCAAGTTAGGGTTTGAAAATCCCTTTTTCTCCTTGGTTCCATGGCTCACGGATTTTGGCTCCTCCATGGGATCCGAAATCCTCTTTCTTGGCTCATCTCCAAAAGCCGAACTTGACACATGATCTAGCCCTCAAAATTTTCAGATTTTTTTCTTCTCTTTCACTCCCCTAAAGCCACGGTTTTGGTGCCCAAAATGGGTCTCCATGGCTCACAAAATCTCTCTCTTTTCTTCCCTAGCACAGCCGAAGAACACACAAGCACAAGCCCTCTAGATTTTTCCAGATTTCCTCTCCTCTTTCTCCCTCTCTCTCCCACGGTTTTTCTCCTAAAATTTTGACAGCATTTGGCTACTTTTCTTCAATAAAAATGTGGGTTTATGAGGGGGGTATTTATAGAGGAAAGGAGGAGCTTGGGTGGTCTTGCTTTTTCCTTAAAAAAGGGCTTTATCCCTTACACCATGTGGCTGCCGAATGTGAAGGAGAAATGGGGGGACATGTGGGCTGTTGAATCACATCTTTTCCTCCTTAAATCATGGCTTTTTGCCATGCCTTCTTGTCCCCTTAGCTGCTGCCGAAAAAGAGGAAGGAAGAAGGGAGGTTGGCTGAACTTTTTGGGTGGAAAAAGAGGACATGTGGTGGTTGGTTGCTTGTCCCACTTTTATGGCTTTTCTCTTGCTTTTCCTTGATTTAAGGCTTTTGTCCTTTGTCTTCCATGTTGTGGCCGAATGTTGAAGCAAGAATGGGGAAAGGTTGGTCGAATTTTTTGTGAAGAAAAGAGAGAGTAGTTGGCTAGGGGGATGTGGAGCTTTCTAAGCCTTTCCTTTTCCCATTGCTAGCTCACACTTTTTCCTTGATTTGTGGTTTTTCTCTTGTGCTTTCTTTTCCATGTGCAGCCGGCCATCAAGGGGGGAGAATGGGGGCTGTTGATGGCTGAACTTGGGAGGGCCAAGTGGCACTCCTTTGGGTAGTGGAGAGAGCTCCATACCTCACCAACTTAGTTCATATCTAGTTGGATCTCAAAGGGGACATCATTCCTTAATTTAGGGCTTTCTTTCCCATTCTTTTCCTTGTGATTGCCGAAATTGAGAGAGCAAAGGGGAGGGCTAGTGGATTCTAGAGTCCTTCTAGAATTTCTTTCAAAGCCACCTAAGGCTTGTGATGTCACACACATGTGATCATCCCTTAAATCATGGGTTTGTTGTCATCTTTCTTCTTCAAAAATTAATTCATTTTCCTTTTCCTTGGTGTCACACAGATATTAAAATTACTGTGCTCCGTATTTTGGTTCAAATTCTTCCTTGAAAAATTGAACAGAAAACTTTCTTTCTCCAATTTTTCGGAGACCTTTTTGCCCTTTAATCTTGATTCGGTGTGCTTGATTTCTAGGGTAGTTTTTACGGCTTATTTTTGCTTTCTCGACCATAAAAAGTCTTTGCAGTCTCTTCTTATACTGCAATTCATCATTTTTCGAGGTCAACATTTTTGACCCGTCCTCAGTCAAACTTTGACTTTTTTGGTCAAGGTTGACTTTTTGGTCAAACTTTTGACTTTCTTAAAATTTCATCCTTTTTCATTCTTTTTCTTTCATTTTCATTCTTTTTGACTCAAAATACCATTTACCAACTTCGGCATTTTATTCCGAGTCTCATAGCTGATTAAAAGAAAAATTCTAACCTTAGCTAATAAAATTATGAATTTCACATAGCTATTCACAATTTTCCATGAAATATCATAAAAACACAACATGCGGACTTCTAATTTCTAATAAAAAGAGAAATCTTAAGTCCATAAATGTAACGACCCACCTAGCGTAGGCCGTTACCATACTTGGTAACATACATTCATAATATAAACTTACTTACAATGATTGAAAACACAGCGGAAAATATATATATTTTTTTATAGCATTCACAAAACACTATAAACATAAAATAATACTGTTTTTGCGTACGAGTATATTAATTACCAGTTGTTATAAAAACATTTCATAATTTACATAAGACCACAAAACTCGTAGCGATACCCATTATCCACTCATTCACAGTGCCTTGGCTCGCTACTCCATCTTGCATCATTGTCAGATAGCTGGTTCCTTACCTACAGCATAAACATAAACAGTGAGCTAAAGCTCAGTAAGTACAACTCTTATATCGTAAAAAAAACAATATAACATAAACATAACATACACATAACATGCATTGACCACATTATGCTTTCTTATTCCTACTCCTTATGGGCCCTTAACTTGCGTGTTCGTATCCGGCGCGCGACTATGGATTGGTTGGGGCGGCCAAACCATATCCAACTCAATCCACAGTCCAACCCGACCTGGCGCGGGTGGTACGACACAGCTCTTGATGACATACTTATTCTTATTATTAGTGAACATACATTCTGTTGTCACCTTTTTAATTCTATCATTTCTCCCTTTAGCATAATAATCATATACTTAACATATTTATATTGCATATATGTTATCTAACACATAGCACAGAACACATCATGGAAATCTAGTAGTATATACTAGTAGCTTATGCTGTAGACGGTGTTGTACTTACCGTCTATTCGTCTGTCGCTTGGCTACTTCTCTTCAAGATCCAACTGCAGAATTCCTCCTGCTCGATTGAAGGACGTACATGAGATTTCTAATCTAACTCATAATATGTTGGTAACTAACCAACATTCATGCGGGTTTTCGGTGATATGTCCCCCTAAAATAAAACCATGCATACATAGAGGGTGACTACCTCAGTAGTCTTATCGATCATAAATCGTGACCTAAAAGGTTACGTTGGATATCCTTTTTTATACACTTAGCCCATATATAAACGTGTCGGGTTAGATCAACACCAACCCTTGGGCTTTAATCGTCAACTTATAGGTTAACCAAGGTTAACCCTTACTATTACTAACGTGAATCCCTATTCGGTCAACTTTAGGGTTTTGGGACTAAGTCCCGATAACTCGGGTATAAATTCCCGGTTATCTTCCGTCTTAACATTTCTTTGAAATCTTAATTTAGAATTCATTTTCTTTAAAAACTTTAACTTAAAATTCCTTTTTCATAAAAAGACTTAGTTTTTAAATCTTAATCTTGATAACTTGCTTCGTAAAAATTCGTAAATCTTGGACTATAATTTCATAAAATATTTAAGGGTCGGAAACTGATTTTGGGACAGTTTCCATACTTGAAGTAACATGTTTTGTTTGAAAAAACGTTTTTCCTAGTGTGGTTCTATAAAACCTTGCACAGAAATTCTTTGATTCCTGCGCAGTTTTGACATTTCAGTTTATACTTAAAAATCCCATTTTAATTTGAAAAAGTTTCCTTCACGAAAGTTCTAGCCCTCGAAGAGTTCTAAAACTTTCGTGTTTTGTAAAATTTCTGATTCCGTACCGATTGGTACCAGTTTTTAATCGAAAATGAAGTTAACTTAAAAATCTGGGTCTCACAGACCACCTACGGGTTTTCTTAAAAAGGAAGGCTGTTGGAGCCTTATTTTGGAAAACTGGCCGCGTTGGCCCCTAGAAAACACCCTAATCTACAACTTTCGTATTTTAAGTTTTTGCCCATTCGGCCTCTAAAGGCCTGTAATCCACGTTTTGCCGAAACTGTCCCCTGGAACCCGAGAGACAGTTTTGGTTCTTACATTTATTTTTACGTCCTAAGTCGCGGGTTCTAGCTCGACCGACCACTTCGGGAGATAGTCAACATACATGCAGCGCATCTAACGTCCCTTGACCTAACCATGCAACCCATGTGATTTTGCAACCCAAAAATCCGAACTCACTATCCTAGGGTTGCATAATCTCTAACTTAGCATACATCACACATTTCATGCACTTGGTTCATAAAAATCATAACATACATGCATAATTCTAATTGACCTAATTTGGGGACATATTACCTAATTCAAAACCCTAACATGCCATTCTAGCAATCCAATCACATAGCATAATTTATGAGCATAAAATCAAACCAAACCACACCTAGAATCACCCTAATCAAGCACTAAGCACACATGCAGTCTAAGGCAGCAAATTAAACATACATAGGAGCTTATGCTCTTACAAAAATTTTTGCATAAAATACACATAAATCATAAGCTTAAAACTCATTTAAACTTGGTAAAAAGCTTTTGAAATTTTTACCTCAAATGGAGTGGATTTTCGGCTTAGGGTTTGAGATACCCGAAAAACTTCTTGCACCACTTGGCTCCTATGGTTCGGCTGCTCACCCTATGTGCACCAAAAATCAAATTTTTGGTCTCCAATTGGTCTCCTCACCTTGCTCGGCCACTCAAGGGATGCTAGCCCCAAAGCTGAAATTTTTTCCCCCTTTTCTAGTCACAAACCCGAGGCTTGCTTGGAGCCAAATCAAGTGTCCAAAACTTGATCAACTCTCACCCTTTTTACTAGCTTACCAACCCGAAATCTCTAACCCTAATTTCTCCCTCAAAATTTGGTTTTTCCCTTTGGTTTCCCCTGCACTTTGGCTCACGGCAGTGGGCTGAAATGGCTGCCAGAAATTTTCTTTTCTCTCCCCTTGGTCCTAGGCTACCCGAAGATGGAAGATTGGAAGGTTTGGCTTGAAAAATTTTCTGAACTTCTCTCTCTCTCTCTCTCTCGGCCTCTTGTGCAGAAAATTTGCAAGAACTTAGCTTGGTTTTACATTAAAAGTGAATAGAGAACACTTCTATTTATAGGCCAAGTTTGAGCTTTCAAAAATATAATTTTGACCCCAAAATTTTTAAAATTTTGGACTTGTTTCTTGCTAGGTGGCCGAAGTCTAGGGGAGGTGGAAGACAACTCATGGTGAGTTGGCAAAGTCCACATGTCATCTAGCCATTGGTCCAACACACCACTCATGTGAATAAAATAATAATTTCTTTAAGTTATCTTTCAATTTAAGGGTCGGTTTGATGAAAACTTTGAAACTTTTGTTCGTAAAAATTTAAATTCCAATACTGTAACTATTATTTTACAGTTTGGATTTTTATACTTACAGTCGGGAAAAATCGGATCGAAAATATTTTTCTTATTTTCTCGAATCCTTTCTGCCTCCTGACCTAACATGGCGTGCTTGATCCTTCTAAGGTGGTTTTAGTTTTTATCAGTCATAAAAATTTGTTCCTGCAGTATTTTTCATAAAACGCAGATCTTAAAATTCCTCCGTCGCAATTTTGACCATTTTGGTCAAACTTTGACTTTTCGGGTCAACGGTTGACTTTTTGGTCAAAATTTTGACTTTTGAAAAATCGAGTAGATTTCACTCCTTTTTGTTCGAAAAGGCTATTTGCTTCTTCGAACAGTCATTTTTGAGTTTTATTAAACTATAAAAACTCGTAACACACATTAGAGCTCTGAAATAAGCTTTTTCATGAAATTGCATGTACTATTTACATTCAATTCTTTACAAAAGCTAGTTACATGAAAAACTAGACATCACAATAAAAATTCCGGGTATTACACATTAAAATAAAATTAGTAGACTTTAAGACAAAATGTTATCTGGCCTAATACTCTAATATGTTTTCTAAAGATATGGCTAAAATGGGAATTTTAAGATAAATGTGGGTGAGTTTCGAAATATTATGAGTTTTTATTTATTTGATGATTTTTATTAGGAATTTACTTTTAATTAAACCCCTCTACGTCACCGTACCCAATTTTTAGGTCATGACAGCGAGAATCACGAAGAATGCAACCCAACCCATCCTGCAATTCAATGGCTTCTTCAGCTGCCTCGCTTTAGCCTTGTCATCTCCTACAGTTTTCCAACTTCTTCGTGTTGTCCTCTTCAATGGACATTGGCTGGTGACTTTCCGATGACTACAACTATGTATGTTAGTTGGGTTGTGTGAAATGTGGATTTCGTTTTGATTTTGGGGCTATTTTGTAATAATAGATTATTTGTGTGAAATTTTATAAATATAAAACATTTTTTTTAATTTTTTATTTTTAATACAAAATGTGGATTACTGACCCGGTAGAGGTGGCTATAGCTCATAACCAATATGTAACCCGTTAACCCATTAGCGAAGGTGGTTACCGACTGGTATCTCTCCAACGAAGGTAACCATTGGTAACCGCCTAGTGGAGTTTGTTACTAGTCAGTAACGTGCGAACAAAAGTAATCAACTGATAACTTGTAGCGGAGGTGGTTACTGGTTAACGATAATTTCTTTAACTCATAAAGTATGTAAGGGATGAAAGTAAAATTAGATTAAATTAAAGAATACCTTTTTAGTTTCTAAAAATAGAAAGATACATTGAGAAATAACTATTAAAACTAACATTTATTTTTAGTTTAGGTTATTTACATTTTTGCACCTTATATTTTGCTCTTTTTCAGAAAGTATACCTTGTGTTTTGAATTTTTACATTTTCATACCATCAGATTATGTTTAATACATAGATTTATACCCTATATTGTCAGCTCTTAATTTTGAACTTAAAATGCCCAAATTACCCTTAAAAACAAGAACAAAAATTAAATTATATTTACATTTTTAGGCACTGCATTTTTTATTCAATAAGGATACTGTGCCTTTTAAAGTTCTATATTTTTATATTATTAGATTATGTTTAGTACAAAAATCTATACATTTTCTCTATCAAAACTTAATTCTATCGTTAAAAATATCTTAGTTACCCTTGAAATTGAGAAACAAAACTTGAAAAAGAATTTGAAATTAAAAGCTAATTAAAGGGGCTGAGGTGGGGGTCGAAAGGAGTGCGTGACGAAGAGGCAGGGAAATGATTGGGTGATTATAAGAGTGAGGTTGAAAAGTCTGCATTTTTTGTTGAGAAAATCAAAAGTTTTGCTGTTTTATTGTTCCTTTTTTTAAGGGTATTTTGAGTATTTTTAGGTCGAAATAAAGTGTAGATTGAGAAAATATGTTAATTTAATATAATTATAATATTGTGAAATAAAATGCATGACTTTAAATGCAAGGTATAATTTGTTTTTTCTATGATATGAAAAGGGAAATAAGTCAAATATGTTTTTGCTTTTAAAGGAATAAAAGGTATAAATATGTATATTAAGTGTAATATAATGATAAAAAAATACAAAAATTCAAAATACTTGCTATATTCGCAAAATTCAGATTCTAAAAATGTAAATAACCTTTTACGTAATGTTTTTCCCTCAAACAAATAACCTTGTCTTATGCGGAGACTTCTTTTTTTCCTCTTTGTACGTGACCCCTTCCTCTGCCCCCAAGTCTTTCCCTCTTGGACTGGTCGTCTCCTCGGGTCGTCGCTGGTATTTCCTCTTATCTTCCGTTCTATTTATAATCTGTTCATTAAATCTCGTTTACTCTGGACACTTCGGATTTTACCGACTGATCAGCTGCTATATGATCCAATCCATTTAGTTTCAACGGACTGAATTTTTGAAGTAAGCACCATTCTCTGACAACCTTAGTTTCAGCATATACAATTCCTTTGTGTTTGTGTGTGTATAAATATAAATATAGCAACTTTCTGACATGTGTGTACATGTATATATGTGTATGACAATGTCTTCTCTCTTGCATTCAGATAGGTCCAGTAGTTGTAATATTTTATTAAATATCTTGTAATTATTAACCAATTTATAGTAATTTTTTTTATTTAAAACCTTGCAGCATAAACTATTTGAAACTATTAACCCAAAGAAAAGGTATCATTAAAAATGTTGTAGTGGAATCAACTAGTTGTTATCGTGGAATTATGATGATGTGAACATATATATATATGATGTGAATTATGTTGTATATTCAAGAACTCAGCATATATATATCTTGTATTTGTAGTTTTCTTCTTGCATGTTTACCACAAGAGCTCATCAAAATCAGATTGAGTACTTGATCCTGATAGCTTTTCTGGGCCATGTTTGTCATTGTGTTTTACCAAGAAAGCCGAGACATCAGAAAGATCCTGAAAGAAATTCGTAAAATAAGTTGTTTAATAGTTTTTAGATATTTAAGTACTTAGATAATGTAACGACCCACCTAGCACAGGCCGTTACCGTACATACATGCATACATAACGTACTTATTAACTTAGCGTAATTCAGTGCAAATTTTTTTTTTTTTTTTATACAAACGTACATACGCATAAACGAGATAATTAACTAGCGGTGTTTGGTAAGCATATGAACAAGAATAAGATAACGATGTTCTAACGTTAAATAAAATATTCATAAAATAAAACAAAACGCGCAACGGTCGTCATTCCCACATTTCACAGTTGCTCCGCCATGCTCCCCCATCCTTGCATCACTGGTTGCCTATAGGTTGCTTACCTACAGCATAGACGTAAGACGTGAGCTTTCGCTCAGCAAGTACAACTTATTAACCCGCGACACACTAATATAACACATAACAAAACTTGGCACTTTTCAACATGTCATAACATTACAACATAACATACTTAAACATACATAAGCCATTTATGCTTCATTATGCTTTCTTATACTTTCATAATATGCTTCCTATCTTATCTTGATTTATCTTGCTTATGGGCCCTCTTACATAAGTGTTCGTACCGGGCGCGCAACTATGGAGTGGTTGGGGCGGCCAGTCCATTCCAACTCAAACCATAGCCCAATCCGACCTCAGACGGGTGGTACGACACAGGCAAGCTCACTTGCCATCTTACTTGTTTTTCATGATCTCCTTCTTGATCTTGGTCTTATCTTAATCATTGGTGAACATGCTTCATGATGTCACGTCTACTTGATCATATTCTAACATGTCTCGTATCATATCCATAATCTTAACATTTCATATGACATAACATAAGCATACCTCAACCTAGCACACATATAGCATAGCATACATCGTATTAAACATTAACCATACATTTGGCATATCACATAACAAACAACATAACATAGCATACATCGAACAATATCACATATTAACATGCTTGGGTAAGCACCACAACAAAGCCTATGCTGTAGGCGGAGTTGTATTTACCTTGATTACTATGTCCAGAGTGTGGCTGCTTCTGCCTAGGATACCTGTGCAGGTAATCTCCTGCTTCATTAAAGGACATAGATATGAGTTCTTAATCTTAGGATGTTGGTAACCTAACCAACATTCACACATAATCCTAGTTATATGTCCCCCTCATAACATATAGTATCTTATAGGTGAAAAATTGGGCACTTTTTGAAATATTTTTGGTTTACCTTTTTCTTAAAACCCCTTGAAGCAAAAAGAATTGCTAAAGAGCCCTCCCTTGGCCAGCCACTTCATGTTCTAGGAGTGTCTAATATTATTTTAATCCTTTTTTAATTTTTACTTAAAGTCCTAATGATGTCATAAATCCAAACTTGATGACATAAGCCTATTTAAGGCTTTGTTTGGCTTTTTCTTTCAAAAGCAGTCCACTTTAATGCCAACACAGATATTTTTGGTACTGAGCTCACTAATACCCCCTACTGTGGCATAGCATAACAGTCCAAAATTTATCTGTGTGAAAATGGACAGTACGAAAAATTTTCTTTTTGCTTAAAACTTTTTGGCCCAAAAATACCTATTTATTGTGCTTGATTTTTCTATGGTGGTTTTATTTCTCATTTACATTCTCATGTCCATAATTTTAGTTTTTGCAGCATATTTTCCATACTGCTCATCATATATCTGTGTGGTCAACCCTTTGACCACCCTTGGTCAACCCTTGACTTCTTTGACCAACTTTGACTTTCTTGGTCAAATTTTGACTTCCTTGGTCAACTTTGACTCTCTTGGTCAACTTTGACTTTCTTGATCAACTTTGACTTTCTTTGGTCAAACTTTGACCAATCATAAAATCATGGGTTTTCTTCCCTTTTTCACCCAAAAAGGTTATTTGCTTAACTAAGCAATTCATAATTGAGTCTTATAAAGTCAATAAGAGCTCATAAAATTTGAACAAAAACCCGAATCAGGATTTTACATAAATGCCTTCATGGTTCAACTTGAAGTTCTCTACAAGAAATCGTATCATGGAAAATTCAATTATTACAGATAATTAACCTTTTACAATAGATATTTATCATTTGGAGAGGTTTAAACGGCTCAAAAGTTATTAACCGGTCTTCCGAGAAAGTCGGATGATCAGGACACACTCCAAATTGTAATCTGTCTACACATATATATAATGTAGTAAGAGCATTATTCCTCAATTAATACTTGGACTTTATGTTTGTGCAGCAAACATATTTGCATTGTTTCAAATTCAAGTAAAGAAGTCGCAGACAAGATCGTGAAATGGAAGGGAGCAACCCCGTTTCTTTTGATCAAGAGCATCAGCCTGACGAGCTTGCGACATCGTTGAGAAGAAAATTAAGGAACTTGTCACCATTGCCCTCTTGATGTTGCATCTACAGGGTCCCGGAGTGTCTACGTCACAAAAATGCAAGGGCCTATACCCCAAAGGTTGTCTCCATTGGACCACTTCACCGTGGTGCTGAAGGTTTGAAGGCCATGGAAAGACATAAGAGGCTTTATCTCAAAAGTTTTCTCAAGAGAACAAAACTAAGCATGGACGTTACGTCGGGTTCATGAAGCAAAGGGAGCAGAAAGTGCATAATCATTACGATGAAGACTTCGAACAAATGGGAAGCAACCAGTTCGTGGAAACCATCCATGTGGATTCTGCCTTTGTCGTTGAGATCTTGTGGAGGAACTACTCCAAAGAAGCGGCGCGTGAAAATGACCGAATATTCAACAAGCCTTGGAAGATTATGGACATAAGGTACGACATGATGCTGCTGGAAAATCAGCTTCCGTTCTTTGTTTTTGAAGATATTTTTGATCTTGTGAAACTAAAGGTTCTTCCAGATAACGTTAGTGATGGTGATTGTCCAAGTATCGAGAAATATTCCCTCATTAAGCTGACCTACGAATTCTTTAAATTTAAAGCTTACTTGGGGGATATAGAGGAAATGTTTAGGAGGATAAATTCTTCCAAGATCAAGCATTTTGTTGATTTCTTCAGAAAATGTCATGTGTCGAGACCGTTACCAACTAGAGGTGAAATTCAGACACTAACTATACCCAATGTGACGGAGCTGTACGAGGCACCGACTGAAGGATTGTTTGACATATAATTCTGCGAAGGAACTTTGGTGATTCCTCACTTGATCATACGGAAGTTCACCGAGAGCTTTATTCTGAATCTGCTCGCATTTGAGCAATGCCATATGCTTGAGTGTTACATCAATGATTATGTTTTCATCATCGACCGCCTCGTTGACACGACCAGGGCCGTTCAGTTGCTTGTTCAGAGTGGAGTAATTGAGAGTAAACTGCCAGATAACCAAGAGGTGGTAACATCCATTGATAAGCTTGTCCGTGGAAGTATCTTGCGCCGTAAGCATTTCTATTTTAATGATCTCTGTGATGGCTTGAACGCTTATTGTAGCAACCCCTGGAACACATGGATGACAACCTTAAAACAACAATATTTCAGCTCTCCGTTGACCATTTTTGCTATTTCCGTGGCTACTGCAGTCTTCATACTCCCTGTCATCCAAACAGTGTGTTCTTGTGGAGTTCCGCTTAAGAAGTAGAAAATATGTTCTTCCGAGTTTTGCTCTATGATTAGAAGCAATGGAGAACAGAAAAGTAGAATTATAGAAGGGTATTAAGAAAGAAGAATTTTCTTTTTCTTGCTTCTTTAAGAAGTTCAAACGAAACTCTAAGTAGGGTATTTATGAAATATTGTTCAATATGTGTATCTGCTGGTTGATTATGACTTGGTAATGAAAATACTTTTTTTCTTTTTTGTTTTTTGAAACAAATTCCTATTTGCAACATCAGCAAGTCTTCAACTTTTTAACAGGTTTTTTAACATTCTTTCCCTTGTATATCATAGTCTGGCCAACTCATCAATAACATTTTTTCAGTCTTCAAATGCGATTCAACCTTTTAACACCTTTTTTTTTTTTATAATTCTTTTCCCTTCTACTTTCTAACTGGAATTCCTAAAAGAAAAGTTTGCTGAGAGAGATATAACCGTATGTGTGAAAATAATTTAAAAAAAAAATAAAAAATAAAAAAAACGAGCACATGTGAAATAAATTGGTCCAATAGTAGGGACTGTATTCTGTTATGGATAAGTTAAGAAAACCAAAATCATAAGGTTAACACAGGAACACAAAATCAGGCCATAAACGGCTAGAACAATCAACCATGTTCATGCCAGAAGTATAGCGAACTTTATGTATGAAATGATTTATTTAATGACTTATTGAATCAAGATCGGTCCCTAGTTTGAATCATCGGGGTATCTGCCTACCCCTAAAGCCTAAAATGCAATTATAAAATAATTATAATCATAATTATGATAATAATAATGTTAGGAAGAGGGCAAGAATTAGATTTGTAATGTGTGAAGGAGAACAGAGTAGTGTTAAAGAGTAATCAGCAGACAGCAGCCACTAGCGTTTACGATCTTGAAGAGGCATAACCTGTCTTGATTAACACCTTTAAAGTCAAAGGGATGACATTGACAAAGATTTTGATCTATAAAAAATTGATGCAAATACAACAATTTTGACGCTATTACTATTTTTAAGCTTTTATCCGAACGATTTAGACACAAGAAAATTTCGTGATGAATCAAGGGAGCAGAATTGGAATGCAATGTATCAAGTGCTGATCCTATTTTGAATAACAGGACATGTTATTTTATGAACATGTTAAATAAGAAAACAAAAAGAAAAATCACTATAAAACCTTAAACTCTGTTAAAGAATTTAAAACTTTATAGCCAGCAAAAAAAGAAAGAAATTTTAATCTTGATAAGCAGCTTTTCCTGAACAGTAGGATATTTCCGTAGAAACAACGTAACAGAGCGATCTAATCAGCTCTATTAAATGGCTTCTCTTGAACTAATTAACAACTTCTTAATCTATCAGTAAGTCTAAAAACTTTTGTAGCAGTTGCTCAACACATTTTCCCCCATCTAGCACAATCCGGCTAATTAAAGAACAAGATTTCATAGTCTACGGGAGCAATTCAACCTCCGAAGTTTTTCTACATTTGAAACACCTAAGAAACAAGTTGTTTGAGATAAATATATGATAAACACGATAAAACATCGGTGAGAAAAGGCAGAACAGTCAAGTTCAAATAGTCAGGAAATACAATAGCATTTCAAGCCCAAACACATACACAACATAAATGACGCAAAGACCGGTACTATCTGTTACCGAAGATAGAAAGAGAACCACAAATCCAAAGAGCGAATTGCTTTGCTCAACAGCACAGAGTCTACATAGTTTACAAAAGGAGAACAAACCAAAAGCCTTGAGCAGCAAGAACGACCTACTGAGTTCACACCGGAAGTAAAGAAGCAAATATCTGAAATGATAATTTCCTGACAGATTCAGTCCAGCTTCATCAAGAAGTTTGAATCCTTGAGGCCTTAGACAGCACATAAAAGCCTAAAATAGAAGTATAACATATATATGTGTGTGTGTGTGTGTGTGTATATATATATAAGAAGTTAGTAAGAGGTTGTGACATTATTTGAAAGAGCTGCAAAATAAGAGTGCAAAAACTTACAGAGTGGTCAGCAGTTACAAGTGCTCAAGACCTCAGAGATACGTTGTCTGTCATGATGAACAAACTTTAAAATGGAAAGAATATTATCAATGAATATGTTAATCAAGAACATAGAAAGAGAAATCTAAAACTGGTAAATTTATTGTCATTTTGGTGCTTTTCTCTGAACCATTCAGTCATGAGAAAGAAATTTTAAGAAACAAGGCAGCGGGATTAAGTTGACACTGAATACCATGATATATCACTTTCTTTTTAGAGGAGAGAGTTAATTAGCTAGTTTTGTATTTTCACCTATTTTTGTTAATTAGGAAAATGAATCACTGAACAGGTTGTTAAACGGAACAATGAGGGTGGGATGTACATACTTTGGTTAAGAAAAAATACGAGGTTTTTTTTAAACAAAAACAAAGCCAAAATAGAGAAGGGAGACATAGAACGAACCAGAAAATCCTCAATGTCTTCACTGAATGCAGAACCCTGGTAACTGGAGAAACTTGACTGACCGACATCGGGCCATGTAAGAAGAGACAGTGCACCTTGTTCTATGTCCAACGCCTTTAGTCCTTGCAACTCTCTTAGAACAAGCAGCTTGAGTTTTTGAAAACCACCTTTCTCAAAATGAAATTGCTCTCCCTCGTATGCCTGGTAGAGCCCAAGAGACTCTAGATTAGGCAAGCCGCAGAGGTATTTTAATGGGTCATCAGTTAACATTGCGTGTCTTAAGGAGACCACGCGTAGACAATGAAGACTCAAGATCCCAGCTAGCAATTTCTCTACTTGGACATACCGAACATGACATGGCAAACCACGTATTAAGGACAAAATGTTGACAAAATCAGTGTGTTTGACCTTGTGGCTTATGTATAAAATTTGAGTTTCAAGGTAGTTAATACAGTATCTAAAGACATATCGAACACATAAAGTTTCTACAGTCAATCCTGAAACAACCAATTCTTCCAACCACACCGTTCCTTTGACAGTCTGAAGGGCATGATTGAAAATGCTCTTGACGCTGACTTCATTGGCCTTTAGTTGTTTAATCTCATGCATTGAGCTGGGGGCTGTGAGTAGTTCGCAAGGTCCGACCAGATTTCTCTGAATCAGCTCGTAATAGTATGCTTCAGCAACTTCTTCTAATGTCTCTCCTCTCTCCTCTTTTATGAAACCCTTCGCAATCCACAACTTGAATAAGTCGTCAACAGAAATTAAAGTGTTATTTGCGAGGCTGAAATAAAATAAGAGACATGATTGCAGTGCGGAAGATAGATCATCAAAACAAAAAGAGCCGATTTTCGAAAGATTTGATTGGTGGGGATCGGATATAAGAGCAGAAGAAAGCATGTCATGCTGCTTTTGCCACTCTGACACCGTACTCTCTTTTGTTGACAATAAACCAGCTGTGGCTACAATTGCAAGCGGAAAGCCTTCGCATAATCTAAGAATCTGGAGCGCTAACTTCTCTAACACCAGAGGACAATGCCTCTCAGTGCCATATTTGAATGCTATACTACAAAAGAGTTCCCAAGATGCTGTTTCAGATAACGGTTCTAGCTTGTGAACATGATCAACTGAGCTTTCTTTACAGGAAGCAGCAATTGTGTCGCAACGTGTAGTGATGATTATCCTACTGCCATTGCGGTTATCAGGCAAAGCATCTTTCATAACATTCCAAAATTCTTGTTCGCATATGCCATCAAAGACAATCATGTACCTTTTTGACTGCAAAAGTTTTCTCAGGATGCTAATTAGCTCTTGCCCCTGCAGCTTGTCAACTTCCCCCACGTTACATCTTTCTGTCTGGCAGATCGTCACTATTATCCCCTTTAGCAGCTCCTCTACCTTGTATGACGGAGAAACATTGAACCAAGCACAGAAACGGAAGTGTCGCCTTATGACTTCATTGTAGAAGACTTTCCTTGCAAGAGCGGTCTTACCAATTCCACTTGTACCTACAAGTGAAATAACTGCACGCCTGGATTCTTGGTCCATTAGCCTTTGTATCAAATCATTTGCTGCAGAATCGACGGCCACAATGCATATGTCGAGGAAAGGGGAAAGAAATTGAGGGTGGCACCGCTCAACAATTGTTGTTCTGCTGCCGGATGCACGCTCCACTAAGTTATGTCTCCGACCTCTTTCCTTGATTTCCCTTAATACTGCAATGATATATTTAATGGTGAAAGCAAGATTGCCATGACTATTCAACTCACCGATCGATCGACCTGCTTGGCGAAGGAACTTAATGAATCCAAGTCGATGGGGTCGTCCTAATACTTGAAGAAAATTCTCCTCCAAAACATCTTTTATGAGCTCAGACGCGTGTATTACTTGTTTCACCAAATTCTTCACTGATTGACGCAACTCTTCTTCCTCTGACTCCACTTGAAGAATAATCTTGATAGACTCCAGCTCCTCTTTCATTCTCTGGACTTGTCTGTAAACCTCGGTACCTTCTTTCTTTTCTCCGGTTAACAGCGAAGCAAGCTCACCGATCACACGAGACATCGACCGATCTGCTAGTGTAGTAAAACAGAATCCCATTTCTCCTTTACTACAGATTGATCTATCCAAAATGACTAGGCAGCAATTAGTAGGATGACTCACTGTGGAAGAGCGACATGAATCGATTCTTGAATGAGCAAAAGTAAACTTCTCTCCCACTTACTTTGTTGACTCTCCTGTCGCAAGTCTTGTGGTGTGGCGGGCCCGGAGGCCGTGTTATACACTTCCGAGAAGGTGCTTGAATGATCAGACATAAGGTGTTATCATGTTTTATTTACAGTAACGCGTTATCATGTCCAGCTTTTTCAACCGAAAGGACTTCGGTGTCTGACACTTTCGCCAGTCTTGTGGTGTGGAGGGCCTGGAGGCCGTGTTATACACTCCAAGAAGGTGCTTGAACAATCAAACATAACGTGTTATCATTTTTTATTTACAGTAACGCGTTATCCTGTTTAGCTTTTTCAACCGAAAGGACTTCTCTAAGGACCTTTATAGATAGTTACAGTTGACTTCTTTTTTTAACATTTATCTTTTACAAATTGTGAAAAATAGGAAGTTTGAAATTAAGAAAAAAAAAATCTTGATTTATTGGAAAACTTAGATAATTTTAGAAAACTTAAAATTTTTTTTTTACTATATAAAAAAAAAGTTCATAATTAAAAAAAAACTAATTTCATGAAATAAAATTTAACTTCATAAAAATCATCCAATCAAATAATAATAAACTAAAATCTCAAAACTTTATTTGAAATTAAAAATGTCAATCTAATGATCATTTCCCTTGTTTTCCTATCACACATCGTCCTGCTTCCGCTCCAAGCTCCTCCAATACTATATCTTACCCTTTCTTTTCTCTGTAACATAAATTAACTTATATAAATAAAAGCTTAGTAAGACACTTAAATCTCACGAATGTAAATAAACATTTTTCATTCATCATCATAAACATCATCATAAATATAAATATCATTTAAAAAATTTTTAGGGAGTGTTTGGTGAATGAGTTTAGTTTAAGATTTTTAAGTTTCAATTGTAATTTTTGTTGACTCTTCAGAAAAGACAAAAAAAAATTTCAGAAAAGACAACTTTTTCAGAAAAAGACAAAAATCATGACGAAAAAAGTACAGTTTAGTTTAAAATGAGATGTTGGCCAAACATCCCCTTAACTTTTAAAACAGTCATATATTGGGCTCAGCGTTATACCATCATAGTGCACTAGTTACGAAAGGAGTGGGGTAGCAAATGTCAAACCAACGATGACAAAAAGTCCGCACATCAGACAACATCATCATCATCAACAGTGTACAACATCATTTAAAACATAAAAATACATATGCATACTTATATATACTTTTATTTAAAACGTCATCATAGGAGAAGTTGTGACGCCCCGACCTACGCCGGGTCGTTACCATGCATTCTTAAACTTAAATTACATCTTGGTTCCAATAATATTAACTTGGAAATTTTAGGATATTTTTTTTTTGAAACATATATAAATATACTAGTTCATCAAAGTAAACTTCTCAGTCATCTATACTTAAAACAAAAGACATACATTATTACAATTTTTTTTTTCTCAAGTCTTTAAATTTCCATAAACATAACTTATCTTAAGACATACATATATACATATCAATTTAAAAGTACTTTGCAAAAAATTTTGCGTAGTGGTATCCCACACCGCCCTTCACATGCTGCACCGTCCGCTTGGCCCATCTTCTAAATTGCAGGCTTCTTACCTACAGTATGAAATATATTGATGAGCTTTCGCTCAGCAAGTACAAACATAATCTCACAAAACGTAATAAACATCGTGCAACTTATGCATGAACCAATTATGTTCATTTATGTATCTTTTTTAATTGATTATGAACTTGAGCTTATTATCTTGCTTAACATGTGGGCCCTTGTGTACGTACCAAATGCGTGCAATCCACAGAAAGTTAGGGTTTACAAGGTCCTTAACAATTCTGGGAATTATAAACTTGAACTTGAACATGTATCCTCCACCTGGCGGGAGGTTGGTACGACACTTTACTTGGTTTAGTCTTAGTCTGGTTATTGTACCAAGAATAAGAATCTTTACGTGTGATCTTATCAGTCATGAGGTATGGCATGACATAACTTGAATCATGGCAAATTTGATCATGTCATATTATGAATACAACATAGCTTAGTCATGGCATAATATGATCATGGCATAATATATACATGGCACGTCTTAGTCATGGCATAACATGAACATAGCATATTTTGATCATGGCATACTTGAACTTGACATAAAATACTTGCACTTAATATAGCATTCTTGAAACTTATCATAGCATATTTTGCACTTAACATGGCATTCTTGAACTTAACATAGCATTCTTGTACTTAACATAGCATTCTTGAACTTAACATAGCATTCTTTCACTTAACATAGCATTCTTGAACTTGATAGAGCATACTTAGCATACTTGCACTTAACATAGCATTCATGAAAACATATCACATATTTGAAAATAATTTTTACTATTTTAAAACTATTTTTCATACTGTAGGTGAGGTTTGTACTTACCTCTTGTGCTTAATCCTTAGTTCCGAGTTTTGCCAAAACACAATAACAGGCTATTTTCCTGTTTCCAGAAAAATCATGGAATAAGAATCATTTTACCTTAAATGATTCAAACTTGTGTTTATCTAACTTAATCCCATAAACTTGGTGGTTAGTGTGTGAGATTGACTTGTCTACTTTGAAAATTCGTTTGAAAAATGACCATACCTTGCACTGCCCTGGAGATTTAGGGGTTTCTTTAAAATCTGGTTTGAATTTCTGAAAATTTCCTTCATGAAAGTTGTAGGCAACATCATAATCTAAAACTTTGGTTTTTGGACAAAACCTAGAATCTATCTCTAACCTGGTTGTTTCATCCTTTGAAAATTCTTAACCATTTTTACTAACCCTAAAATTTGCTCTCGGGTTTTGATAAAAATAGAGGCCTTAACAGCCTTATTTTTAAAAACGGTCTACATTGTCCCCTAGAATTTTTCATTCCCTACAACTTTGCAGTTTTGACTTTTTCCAAATTCGACCTCTAAGGGTCTCAAAATCTTGTTTCCAGAAAAACAGTTCATTTTAACCCGAAAGTGACAGATTTTCCTTAAACAAGTTCCTATGTAATTTTTCGTACATACTAACTTGATCAATTAAAACCATGTGTTTATAACAGCCTGCAGGGTATTTCCTAACTTCATTATGATCATGCATTCACTTTATATCCATAATATCCTTATGCAATCCCTAATGGTAATCTATACCAATTAGGGGTTTTTAGGGTTTTCACCAACCCTAATTGAGACATGCATACCCTTTTTCGATTCATTCGTAAAACATCATTCTTGAGCATAATTCAACACATGACAAGCAGTTTATAGGCCTTCATATAGCCTACTGACCTTTTCTTAAAAACAAAGTCATAAGCTTGCATCAATTCAAAAACTAGAGACCACCAAACCTTTATCAACTAAAATCAAGCACTAGCCCTAAATCTTGGTGCATGAAATCTAGAGGTGAGCTTAAGCTCATACATAACCATCACATAGTATTCTTTAAAGCTTAACCTAAAACTTGATTAAGAGATTAGAGGGTACAAGGCTTACGTTAACTTCAAGAAGATCAATTAGAGCTAAGGTTGAAAATCCTCTTCACACACTTAGAATACTACCACCGGATTTCCCTCTAATACTAAGCTCACTTTTCTTTTCTTGTTCTCTCCTTTCTTGGTTCAGCTTTAAGGGTGGAATGAGGGATATGCAGCACACTCTAAGGCTTTTCTAAAAGTCCTTCAAGTGACACAATTCTCACCGATTTATAGGTGAAACAATTTTTCCTAAAATTGTTAAATGGTCATCCAAGGTTCCTAAATTTTTGCATGAATCCCTAATAGGTGGCCGGCCATGCTTTACTCATTCTTGACAAGTAGCAAAGCTAGAAGGCTTGTTCAACAAGCTAGGGTCTTGAGGTGTCATCTCTTGGTGTTGGCTGTCCAAATGGTGTGAGGTGCATGTCCTAGTTAGGTGAGTAAGCAAGGCTATATGCCCATTCATCCAAGCTAGTTAATGTTAGGTGGCAACTCCTTGGTGTTGGCCGGCCATGTGTGTGAAATTCACACCTTAGAAGCTTACTCATCCAAGGTATTTGGTGTAAGGTGTCAACCCCTTGAAGTGGCTGATCATGAGGTGTGTTAGGCATGCATTATTTTGCCAAGTAAACCAAGCTAGATGCTTACTCATCTAAGCTAGTATTCTTGAGGTGTCAAGTTTTGGTGTGGCCGGCCTTTGGTGAAGGGTGGTGCATGCTTTGCTTAGCTAAGTGTGCATGGTTAGGAAGGCTTACTCATGAAGGCTAGCATGTTGAGGTGGCTGCTCCTAAGGGTGGCCGGCCATGAGTTGTCTAACAAAGGCTAATTACTTAGCTTAGTGATCAATGCTACCATGCTTGCTTAACTAGGTTAACTAGGTTAACAAAGCTAGTATTCTTGAGGTTTCAAGTTTTGGTGTGGCCGGCCTTTGGTGAAGGGTGGTGCATGCTTTGCTTAGCTAAGTGTGCATGGTTAGGAAGGCTTACTCATGAAGGCTAGCATGTTGAGGTGGCTGCTCCTAAGGGTGGCCGGCCATGAGTTGTCTAACAAAGGCTAATTACTTAGCTTAGTGATCAATGCTACCATGCTTGCTTAACTAGGTTAACTTGTGATGTGTCAAGCTCTCATAAGCTTCACACCTTCTTAATTTGCATAATGGTCCACAAAAAAATAACATTTTTTATTCCCAAGACCATGAGGTGGCTGATCCCAATGGAGCCATGAGGCTAGATAGAAATGTGACTTTTAAATCCTAACTTGTTTCCTTGGTTTTCAACCAAACTAACCAAGTTTATAATGGATCATTGGCTTAGTTAGATTCTAGTTAGGAAAATTCATAATTTCAGTAATTATTAGACCTATCTCTGATCATACAACTTTCTTTAATTGCACATAGGTCCCTAAAGACAAAATATTTACACTTTAGTCCATAAATACAAAATATTTTGCATTTTGATCCTTGTGCGGTGGCCGGCTTAGGTAAGCCATTTGGCACACATTCCTTGCTTATTCATACACCTAAAAACGTCCTTAGTCATTGGTAACCTTTTGTGCTAAGCCTTCAAACATACCATTAGGGTTAGGTTTTCTCTCCAACTTTGGACTTTGTTCTTATATCATAAATCATTGGGTTATTTCCATTAACCCTATATCTTAGCCCAATTATAAGTTTTGGTATCCTTTAGGGTTATATTGGGTAACCCTTAAGGTCAAACTTGGTCAAAATTTTGGTCAACCAAAGTCAACATTTGGTCAATTAAGGTCAACCCTCTTTAGGTCAAACTTTGGGCTTTGGGCTTAGCCCAGTAACTCGGATATAACTTTCAGTTAACATCCGTAATCGATTGGCTTACTAAACCTTAGCTTATAAAATTCCATTTTTCCTTAACTTGGAAAATTTTGGGGAAATTAATCCCAAAAACTATTTACTTAACTTGTAAAAATTCATATTTTTGAAATGGGTCTTTATAAAAACCATTTAGGGCTGAAAACTACCATTGGAATAGGTTCCATAGTCAAAACAGTGGTTTTGAGGAAAAATATAGTTTTTTTGAATTGTTTTTTAGAAAATCCTGTGCAGGAATATCATGTTCCCTGCACAGTCTTTATAAAACCGTGTCAGTTTAAAATTCCATTCCGAATTTGAAAAAGTTTTTTTCATGAAAGTTTTAGCTCTCGAAAAATCCTAAAACTTTTATGTTTTACAAAAAATTTAATTCAGACTCTAACAGGTTCATATTGCCGTTTGAACTCACCTGGCCGTGCATAAATCCTGGGCACGGTCAGGCTTGGGTTTTTGTGAAAACGAAGGCTATTGGAGTCTTATTTTGGAAATCTGTCTATGTTGCCACCTAGGAAAAATCGTTCTCTACAACTTTCATGTTTTACGTTTTTCCCAATTCGGCCTCTAAAGGCCTCAATTTCCACTTCCCAGAAAACTGGGCAGTTCCAATCCAAACTGGTAGTTTTCTTTATTAATTTCATTTTATGTCCTATTGCGTGAAATCTAACTCAACCGAACACGCGGAAGCCTAAATAGCAAGCATGCAGCATTTTCTAACGTCCCACTTTATCAATCATACAGTCCCATCGTGTCCATGCAGCCCATCAACCAAATTGCCTTAACCTAGGGTTGCATGGTTCTACCTTTGCATCACATTCATACATGCACCAAAGCGTTCAAACTTAAGCTAGCAACCTAGCATGAACTATCTAGAGCCGGTTTACACAAAAATTAGGGAACATACTTGTAACGCCCCACCTAGCGTAGACCGTTACCATACTTAAAACTTACATATCAATTAATCTTATCTTATCTCATAGTAGCAAAATGCGGAATAAATTTTTTTTTTTTTTATATTTAACTGAAAAAGTTTTACTTAGTAGCTTACTTATTTATTTACTTTCACATATAGTATTCCTTGTTACCACATTTGGTCTAGATGTCTTGTACATTCATAAATACTTACATACCAATAAAATTAATATTTACAATATACATATAGCAGCTGATAGACTCCATCCCCAAAATTTCACAATTCGCTCTGCCATGTCCACCGTCTTGCATCAAAACTTACCCGTAGGTTGCTTACCTACAGTATAGACGTAAGTTGTGAGCTTTTGCTCAGCAAGTACAACATATATTCCACAAAACATTTGAAAATCATAATGCATGAATCATTTATGCTTTCTTTATGCTTTCTTATCTTAGCTTAACTTTTAGAGCTCTTACATAAACATAAGTGTACGTACCGTGGCGCGCAGCCATGGAGTGGTTGGGGCGGCCAACCCTGTCCAACTCAAACCATGAACCAAACCTGACCTAACGCAGGTCGATACGACACGAGAAAAACTTACTTCATAAACATACTTGAAAACATTTTCTTTATTGAAAACAATTTCTTATAAAGAATAGTTTTGCATTTAAAACTTAGTCTTATTCTCATCGAGTGAGTTGATCTTAGTGAGCATGCTTCGTGATGCTTCAACATAAACATACATCATATGCAACATCAACATGTATGCATGAAACTTGAAAACATACAAGTATTGAAAACATTTTCATCCATACTGTAGGTGGAGTTGTACTTACCCTTTTTAGCTAAATCTTTAACTTAGGTTCCGCCGCACAATCACAACAGGTTACCTCCCTGTTTCATAAAATTATAGTATAAGTATCACACTGACTCTAACTAATCAACTAGCTTTAACTTAACCCTAACCAATAAGTTTGGTCATGAGTATGTGAGGTAATAGTGTCCCTTTTTCTTTTCTTAAAAATCTGCTTAGGATTAGGCTACACCCTGCACGGTCTTGAGCATTCTGTGTTTACTTAAAAATCTGTTTAGAATTTCACAAAACTTTCTTCACAAAAGTTGTAGACCACATGTAAAACTACAACTTTTATTTTCAGCCAAAACCTTAATTCAGTTTCTATCCTGCTGGTTTCTTGCTTTGAAAGTTCACAACCATATTTATAAACCTTAAAATTTTGCTCTCGGGTTTTGATGTAAACAGAGGCTTTAGCAGCCTTATTTTCAAAAACTGTCCGCTTTGTCCCCTAGGATTTCCTCTTTTTAAAAAACTTTGTAGTTTTAACTTTTTACAAATTCGGCCTCTAAGAGCCTCAAAATCATGTTTCCAGAAAAACCGTTCCTTTTACACCGAGAGTGACAGATTTCTTCCTATTAAGCTCTAACAAAATTTGTGTACATACAAAGTTAAATGATTAAAACCGTGATTCATTCATAGCTTGTAGGGTGTTCCATATCCTTTTAAAGACTCTAAGTTCATTTCATAATCATAAAATTTTCATGCATATACCGAATGGTAAGCTAGACCCATCTTAGGTTTCTTAAGATTTCCACAACACTAATTGCAACATAGTTTATCCCTTTTTCCTATTTGTCCATTAAACACATTTTCTTGAGCTTATACATACATGCATGGATCAGATTATAAGTTTTCTCACAACCTACTAACTTTTACTTAAACCAAAAATCATAAACGTACTTAACTTTAAAGCTAGAGACCATAAAATCTACACTAACCGAAATCCATACTAACCGAACTTTTGGTGCATGCAAACTAAGGGGTGAACCTAAGCTCATACATATCTTAAAGCTTAATCTAACACTTGACCAAAGGATCATAAAGTAGTAAAGCTTACCTTAACTTTCGAGAAGAGCAAATAGAGCTAAGGTTGAAAATCTTCTTCACACTCTTCGAATGCTACCACCGAATCTCCCTCTAACACTAAGCTCACTTCTCTCTTCTTGTTCTTCTCCTCACTAGGCTCGGTTTTAAATATGAGATAAAGGTATAAACAGCTCACTCTTAAGCTTGTCTAAAGTCTTTCTAGTGTTGAAACTTTCATCTATTTATAGGTGAAACCATGTGCCATAAAGATGTCAATGTGTCATCCTAGAATTAAGATTGTGCATGAAATCATATGAGGTGTCCGACCTAGACTTTGATCACTTGACAAGTAACCTTTCCAAAATTTTGCTTAAGTTTGTTAAGGTTTGAGGTGTCCTTCTAAGAGTATTCGGTGGCTAGGTGTCTTCCTATGGGCACTCGGTGGCTAAGGGTGGAAACATGCAGCCCTTGATTTGAGACACAAGCAAGGCTACTTCACCTACTAACCTACTAGATGGTGTGTGTGTGGCAGCCCATGAGATGGCAGCCGACCAAGTTGGTGCTATCATACGCTAAAGCTTATATACTCAAGGCTCCTTGATGCTAGGTGTCAAGCCTTGTATGGCTAATTAGGAGGTGCATAATGCATGCATGCTTTTGGCAAACAATCTAAGCTTTCATAGTTAAACTTTTAAGCTATGATTCATGGGGTGTCAACCCATTCAGTGACCGGTTATTGCTAGGGTTTGGTGAATAGATTTTGCTAGTCAACATGCAAACTTTGAACACTTGATTTACAGCTTTTCATATGAGGTGGCTGCTCTCTAAAAGATTCGGCCATGACTTGTCACAAATGGAATCATTTAAGGTTTAAGTAAGCATAGCTATATACCTATAACTCTAACTAGTGTGTGAGGTGTTCATCTCTCACGAATTCCACATTTTCTTTTACTTATATAATGGTTCATAAAACTGAAATTTTCATCTCCATGATCATAAGGTGGACGGCTTCTAGGCAGCCATGTGTCTAAACCGAAAAATGCAATCTATCATTAGCTAGATGATGCATAGACTTCTAACTAAATCAACCAAATATGATTGATCTTCAGCTTGATTGGATTCTAGCTAGTAAAATCTAGAATTTCAAAGCTTACTACACCTATTAAAATCATAACTCAAAACTTTTCTTGAATCTTACATTTTGTCCCCAAAAAGTAAAATTCCTTACGTTTAGGCCCCTAAGAGCTACCCGGCCTTAAATGGTGACATTTGTCACCTTTTCCATACTTGATCACTCTTTTAAAGACCGAATATCATCCCATAAGACTTTGTTTGGTTTCCATCTACTTTATACTTAATTTACCTATAGTGGTCTCATAACTTTGTCTACTTATTGCCTTAACCATATCTTAGGTCATGTTGATCCAACCTTTGACCGATATTGGTTTTTAAAAAATCTACTTCACTTTCTTCTATAAAAAGGCTCAAATCATACATATATAACTTATCATTGAATCTTAAACTTTTAAGAATTCAAGAATGTGTCAATAAATCATAACATAAATCTCATATAACATGTGCACTTCAAGCTTGAATTTTCTTAAAAAGGAAAACATGTAGTTATAGAAAAGTTGGTTATTACAATACTATTCATTCATCATCTAACATGCACCCTAGCATTCAACAAGTACAAACCAAAAAGCAAATAACATAATTGAGCTAACCACCCTTAAACCCTAAATCAAGCACAACCTAATCAAATCTAGAGCAAGGAATTTAAATTGAGCTTATGCTCTTACAAATTTCAACTTGAAATACAAATAAATTCCAAATTGAAAGATTAGGGCTAAAGGAGATACCTTGGTTCAAGGCTAGGGTTTGGACACCAAAAATTCTTCCTCCCCCCTAGTTCAACACAACCGGCCTCACACCTTCTTAGGGCACCAAAATTTTCTTTTTGATCACTTAGTTGTCCTAGCAATATTCGGCCACTCCACCAAGCTTTCCCCAAAAAAATTTCAGCTTTTTCTCTTCCCTTTTCCTTCCCCCCCACACTCGGCCACTTAGGCCAATATGGCTCCAAAGATTTTTAAATTTTTTTCTTGGTTCCTAGTAGCAAATCCGAAACTCTCCCCCTTAATTTCCCCTTGGAAATTTTTGAATTTCTCTTATCCCTTTCTCTCCCTAATGGTCGGCTTTCAAGAAGGAAAATGGCAAGAGTTTCACTAGATTTTTTGAATAAAATGAATAATACCTCTCACCTATTTATAGAGGTGGGGAAATTTTCAAGAATTCTAAAAAAACCCCATGAGACTTAAAATTTGCACAAAAACCATGCAAGGTGGCCGGCCATGAAGGGTCTAGAGTTCTCTAACTTTCTTTCCAATTTTTGATTTAATAATTATGATGTCATAATTCAAGATAAGGTGATGTCATTCACCTTAGAGCTTGTTTGGCTATTTTCTTCACTAAGCAGTCCATTTTTGAGCTATACAGATATTTTTAATACTGTGTTCACTTATACACAGTATTTTTATACTGTACTGCAGTCCAAAATTTATCTGTGTAAAAACAAACAGTATAAAATTTTTCTTATTTTTCCGAGCCCTTTTCATCTTTAATCCTTACTAGGTGTGCTTGATTTTCTAATGTAGTTTTAAAGCCTATTCATGCTATCTCAACCGTAAAGACGGTTTTCGTAGTATACTTTTCATATTGCGTTTCATAATACTGCAAAGTCAACCCTTTGATCGTTCTTGGTCAAACTTTGACTTTCTTGTCAATTTTGACTTTTTCAGTCAAACTTTGATCGACATGAAATCACGTACTTTTTCATCCTTTTCGACTCAAAAGGTCGGTTGCTAGTCCTAGCATTCTATTTTGAGTCTTATCGACCCATAAGAACTCACAAAATCTAACAAAAGCTCTAAATCGAGCTTTTTCATGAATACCTTTATAGCATATATTTAATTCCTTAAAAAGGAAATAGGGACATTGAAAAATCTAGGTATTACACATCCTGGAGGAGATTTGCACAAAATAGAGCTTTCAGAATGGAAATGAGAGCAAACAACTATGAATTTTGTAGTAGGATTGCCCAGTACTACAAGTAGGAATGACACGATTTGGGTTATCGTGGATAGACTAACCAAGTCAGCCCACTTCATTGCGATTAAGGCTACCTTTTCGGTGGAAAGATTGGCAGAAATTTACGTGGCCAAGATCGTTAGACTGCATGGAGTGCCAAAATTGATCATCTCAGACCGTGATGGACGCTTCATTTCTCGATTTTGGATGAGTGTTCATACTGCCATGGGGTCGAAATTGAAGTTTAGTACGGCATTTCACCCCCAAACTGATGGCCAATTGGAAAGAACTATCCAGACACTAGAAGACATGCTAAGGTCATGTGTCTTAGACTTCAGAGGAAATTGGGATCAGAAGTTGCCATTGATCGAATTTTCGTATAACAACAGTTATCATGCTTCAATTGGAATGGCTCCATTTGAAGCATTGTATGGAAGAAAATGTCGATCACCGATCCATTGGCAGGAAGTTGGGCAGAAGCAACTACAAACCACTGACTTCATCAGAAAGACCTCTGAATATATCAAGAAGATTAAGCAGAGACTCGACATAGCTTTTAGTCGTCAGAAGAGCTATGCCAATAAACGAAGAAGGCCCTTGGAATTTCAAGTCGGAGATGCCGTATTCCTCAATGTTGCTCCTATAAAAGGAGTAATGTGATTTGGCAAGAAGGGGAAGCTTAGTCCAAGGTATACGGGACCATTCGAAATCCTTGAGAGGATTGTGAAAGTAGCCTACATGCTTGCCCTACCGCCAGAGTTAGCGTTGATGCATAATGTTTTCCATGTTTTAATGCTGAAGAAATACGTACCAGACCCTTCCCATATACTTAGTCAAGAACTGGTAGAGGTTCAAACTGACTTGACTTACGAGGAGAAGCCAGTTCGAATTCTGGATAGGGAAGAGAAGGTCTTAAGGAATAAAACCATTTTCCTAGTTAAGGTTTTATGGAGAAACCACAAAATTGAAGAGGCAACCTGGGAGTTAGAAGATGAGATGAGAAAGAACTACCTCGAGTTATTCTGATTTTCGAGGACGAAAATTTTTAAAGGGGGTAGATTGGAATAACTAGATTTTTCTGATATTACTATTTTCTTTCAAAGAAATTAAATGTATACCATGGAGGTATTTATGAAAAAAGCTCAGTTAAGAGTTTTCTTACATTTTGTGAGTCTTTATGGTTCAATAAAACTCAAAATGGATTGCTTAGATTAGCAACGGACCTTTTGAGTCAAAAAAGACGAAAAAGTACGTGATTTCATGTCGGTCAAAGTTTGACCAAAAAAGTCAAAATTGACCAAGAAAGTCGAAGTTTGACCAAGAGCGGTCAAAGGGTTGACTTTGCAGTATTATGAAATGCAGCATGGAAAAGATACTGTGAAACCCGTCTTTACGGGTAATATAGCATTAATAGGCTTTAAAACCACCTTAGAAAATCAAGCACACCTAGTAGGAATTAAAGAAAAAAGGGCTTGAAAAAATAAGAAAAATTTTATACTGTCCATTTTTACACAGATACATTTTGGACTGCGGTGCAGTATAAAAATACTGTGTATAAGTGAACACAGTATTGGAAATATCTGTGTAGCTCAAAAATGGACTGCTTAGTGAAGAAAATAGCCAAACAAAGTCTAAGGTGGATGACATCACCTTATCTTGAATTATGACATCATAATTATTTAATCAAAACTTGGAAAGAAAGTTGGAGAATTCTAGACCCTTCATGGCCGGCCACCTTGCATGCTCTTTGTGTAAATTTTGTTTCTCATGGGGTTTTTTTAGAATTCTTGGAAATTTCCCCACCTCTATAAATAGGTGAGAGGTATTATTCATTTTATTCAAAAATCTAGTGAAACTCTTGCCATTTTCCTTCTTGAAAACCGACCCTTAGGGAGAGAAAAGGGAGAAGAGAAAATCAAAAATTTCAAGAGGGAAAGTGTAGGGGAGAGTTTGGATTTGCTAGTAGGAACCTAAGAAAAAGGTTTGAAAAATTTTTGAACCATTTTGGCCTAAGTGGCCGAGTGTGGGGGAAAGAGAAAAGGAAGAGAAAAATTGAAATTTTTTTGGGGGAAATCTTGATGGAGTGACCGGATTAGTGGAGAACTAACCAAGTGACCAAAAGAAAATTTTTGGTGCTCTAGCAAAGGTGGAAACCGGATTGGAGGAGCTCTAGGAGGGGGAAAGAATTTGGAAGCCAAAACCCTAATCTAGCCTTGCTTTGGTCAAGGTAATTTTCCCAAAAACCCTAACTCTTCCAATTTAGTTCAATTTGAAATTTTACATGTATTTCAAGTTGAGGTTTGTAAGAGCATAAGCTCAAGTTTTCTTTGCCCTAGTTTAGTTGGTGTGGTGCTTGATTTAGGTTTTAAGGGTGGTTGATATTTAGCTTTGTTATGAGCTTTAATTTTGTGGTTATGCTTGATTGAATGCTAAGGTTGCATGCTAGATGGATGATGGATTGTATGTCCCCTGTTTTTATGTGTCAGCCAGTTTTAGAATTGCATGCTAGGTTGCTAGTTTTGATTTTGGAATGGAATGTGATGAATGGAATGGTGAGACAACCTAGAACCATGCAAACCTAGGTTATGTCAGTTTGGTTTTTGGTTCGCATGGGCGCGTTTAAGTTGCATGATTATTCATGTGGGACGTTAGAAAACGCTGCATGTGTGCTATCTAGGCTCCCGCGTGTTCGGTTGAGTTAGATTACACGAGATAGGACGTAAAATGAATCTAAGAACAAAAACTACCAGTTCGGATGTGAACTGCCCAGTTTTCTAAAAAGTGGAATTTAAGGCCTTTAGAGACCGAATTGGGAAAAACATAAAACCTAAAAGTTGTAGAGAACGATTTTTCCTAGGGGGCAGCTTGAACAGATTTCCAAAATAAGGCTCCAATGGCCTTCGTTTTCACAAAAACCCGAGCCTGACCGTGCCCAGGATTTATACAGGCTAGGTGAGTTCAAACAGCAATATGAACCTGTTAGAGTTCGAATTAAATTTTTCGTAAAACACAAAAGTTTTAGGATTTTTCGAGAGCTAGAACTTTCTTGAGGACAACTTTTTCAAATTCGAAATGGATTTTTAAACTGACAAGGTTTTATAAAGACTGTGCAGGGAACAGGAATTTCCTACACAGAATTTTCTAAAACAGTTCAGAAAAACTGTATGTTTCCTCAAAACCACTGTTTTGACTATGGAAGCTGTCCCAATGGCAGTTTTCAAGCCCTTAATGATTTTATAAAGCCATGTTTTAAGAATATGAATTTTTACAAGTTAAGTAAAGAGATTTTAGGATTAATTTCCTCAAATTTTCAAAGTTAAGGAAATTAATGGGATTTTTAAAGCTAAGGTTTAGTAAGCTAAGCAATGATAGATGATAATTGGAAGTTATACCCGAATTATAGGGGTCAAAGCCCAAAGTTTAACCCAAAGAAGGTTGACCTTAGTTGACCAAATGTTGGCTTTGGTTGACCAAGAGTTTGACTACGTTTGACCTTAAGGGTTATCCAAGATAACCCTAAAGGATACCAAGGTTAATAAATTAGGCTAAGACTTAGGGTTAATTGAAGTGACCCTATAGTTTATGGACAAAGATAAGGCCCAAGGTTAGGAAGGTAACCTAACCCTAACGGTATGTATGAGGATTTAGCACATAAGGTTATCCAACGTAACCTCTTAAGAAATAATCCATGTTTGGTTAAACAATAGGGTTACTATTTGTAACCAAGTAAAACATCTAGTATTGGGGACATACAACTAGGATTATGTAAGCATGTTGGTTAAGTCACCAACATTCCACAGTATTAATTAGACCCTTACCTATGTTCTTCATCAAACAGGAAGAAACCTATAGCTGTACCCAGAAGAGGAGCAGCATTACGAGGGACATAACAAGAAAGGTAAGTACAACTCCGCCTACAGCATAGGCTTTATTTTGGTACTTGCCTAAGTATGTGATGTGTGCTGTTAAGTATGATAGATGTATGCTAGGATTATATGATCAACTTGTTCTGTGTTGTGTGTTGTGACATGTTATGTGAAGTGATGTGTTCATGATATGGTTTATGATAAATCAAGATAAGTTCATGATATATGTTATGTTTAAGTTATGTTATGATGATTAAGACATGAAGCATGAAAGTATGATATCATGAAGCATGTTCATGAAATCTTATAAGAATAATAAGATCAAGTATGACATGACAAGATGAAAAGAAAGTAAGATAGCGAGCAAGTCAACTGTGTCGTACCAACCCGCTCGCAGGTCAGGTTGGACTATGGTTTGAGTTGGTTTGAGTTGGAAATGGATTGGCCGCTCCAACCACTCCATAGTCGCGCGCCCGGTACGTACACTCAAGTAAGTGGCCCATAAGTAAGATAAGATATGAAAGTAAGTTAAGAATAAATAAGGAAAACATGGTACGAACATAAACGGATCATGCATATATTATGCGATGTTATGTTAAGTGATGATAGGAGATATTATGTTATGATGAATAAAGTTATGATACGATGAGATATGCCATGACAAGTTAAGTTAGGATGTGTATGGTTAGGCTATGTTTGTTTATGTCGCGGTATAGGAAGTTGTACTTGCTGAGCGAAAACTTACTGTCTTACGTCTGTACTGTAGGTAAGCAACCTGTCAGCAATGTTTGATACAAGATGGAGGAGCGTGACAGGGCATACTGTGAAATGTGGGAAATCAAGCCGCTACGCGTTTTGTTTCTTTACGTATTTATTTTATGTTGAATATTTTTAATTAAGACACATTTTATACGTTTGCACGTTTATATGCTCCATATAAAAAAAAAATTCTGTTGTTTTTTGCTAGTTAAGTAAGCATGCATGTACGGTAACGGACTATACTAAGCGGGTCATTACAATTCAATCCGTAATGCATATGTAAGTGCAAAAATGCATGAATCAATTATGATTTCTTATGAATCAATTATGATTTCGTAATTTAACTTAATTATGTTTCCTTACATATCATGCGTGCACGTACTGTGATACATAGTCATGGAGTGGTTGAAGGCAGCTAGTCCGTTCCAACTCGAACCATGAAATAAACCGTTTAACATGGAGTAGTTGAGGCAGCCAGTCCAATCCAACTCAAACCATGGAACATATCGTTTAAACCCGCCCTTGTGGCAAGTCAGTATGACACAATAATCTTAACTTGTCTTATCTCATATCTTAAAACTTGTTCTTACTTTATTATTTAATATCAGTGAACATGCTTCATGATGTCACAATATCAAACATAAAATATAACATACATCATTCATAGCGTAAAACATCATATCATAGCATGCTTCATCAATACATACTACACCGTACCATAACATACCATAACATACTACATCATATCATAACGTACTACGTCATACCATAACATACTACATCATAACATAACATCGTAACATATAAATTACATCGTATCATAAAATATCATAAAATATCATAACATATAAATCATGTAAATCAATTCATGATTTCTTAAAAAGAAACACGTCATGCAACAAAACATGTTGTTCATGCTGTAGGCGGAGTTGTACTTACCTGCCGTCCTACGCTCTTGATTTATCGTCCCAACATGGCACGACAACAGTTCCTACTCCTGTTTCCAAACAGGGTGTAAGATAAGAATCATTTTCATTCTATCTTACCATAAATCATAATTATTAAATATTGGTATCCCAACCAACAACCATGAGTAATCCTAGTCATAAACAGACATAAACAGTAACTCGCTAGGTTACTAATCTTACTAAGGCCTTATCACTTATAGAGCAACACCCTACTAGATTACTATTAGTAACCATAGGTTAAGGCCTAACCCAATAACTCGGTATCATAACCGGTTACTATAGGTTATCTTTTGTAAACACCGTATTTTTAAACAACCATAACTTATAAGTAAAGACAGTTAAAAACTGTCAAACTTAGAAAACATATTCTTAAAAACAGTTTCTTAACTTAAATGTTAGTGCATGTACAAGTATTTCTTGCTTTTACACTATCCTTTGAAAAACCTGTGTACGAACTTCCTATTTTCTACACAGTCCCGAAAAATCAGGTTTTACTTAAAAATCAAGACATGAACTCTAGATTATAACCTTATTCTGAGAGTGGAACTTATAAAACCAATTATAAGTTCAATTGCCAATTATGATTGGATTTAATAAAAATCCGGTAGCATAACGGCTTATTTTCCTTAATACCCAAAATTTAAATCTGCAATAAAAACCATTTTATAGAGAGTTTTGGCACATCATAACTACAAGATGTGTCATCTATAACACATTCATCATAAAAACATGCAACATATCTCATTCTAATTCAATTTCACTTAATTAACTTAAACATCAAATATATAAACATATATATATTTTGATATTCAATTCAAAGCATATAAATAAGCATGTAATTAATTCAATAAATGACTTGAAGTAGTCAAGATTACTACCGAGATCGTTCGACGACGTTCGGTTAGTAAAACGCTTCCTACTGGTAATTCAAAACACTTTTTGATTTTGAGCAGTTGAACTTTTAATCGCCATTCTTAACCTTCGAGATTCCATCTCGCAATTCCGAGGTTGTAAACATGTCCGGAACGTCAAAAATAGGGCGAAAAGGCGGTCTTTGAAAATTCGTCGACGGTTGACCGGCGTTGACCAACTTTGACCGGGCGTTGACCGGTGTTGACCGACGTTGACCAGCTTTGACCGGGCGTTGACCGGCGGCAAAAGGGGCAGAGATGAGCGCCACTTCAAAGATCTCGACAAGAGGAACCCATTTCTGGTGTCAACTTCTTCAAACGGCGTTCGGTTTTCTCAAAAATGTAAGAAAATGAACTAGAAGACAGCGGCAGACCGAGAAAATTTCCGGCGACAATCGGAGTGGTGATGGACTGGGCTTTGTTCCTCTCGATGAGTGGAACTCAATGAAACTAACGGCTCATAAAATAGAGCTCGGATTGCACCGAAATCTCGCTTGAAAGCTCATGGTATGGAAACTTCCTTAGCATTTTTCCAACAATTGGCGGCGAGTGACGCGGCCACACTCCGGCTATGGGACACTCGGGTGATGGGCTGCAAGGTTCACCGGCGCGTGCGGCGGTGGCTGGCCGGAGACGCTACCTCCTGCGATGGCAGCCGCGTGCAACGCCCATGGAGAAAGAGAACGAAAATAAAGAAGAGAGAGAGAGAGACGTGGAGAAGAAGAAAGTGTTGGCTGAAGTATACATCTACTATTACTTAATTAATCTCTGTCTTAATTCTCTCTGCCTTTCTCTTTTCTTTTCTGACTTTCCTTACAAGCCAACCGGTCCATCCCATAAAATATAAACCAATACATATACATAATGTGCAACCATTTTTTGCACGTTCATGCTGCAGTACATTACCCATTTTCTTCTTTGACTTTTCTTCTCCTTAGTACGTGTGGGCTTGGACCAATTCTTGACCACACATATTAATATATGTAAATACATTAACATATTTCTTTTCCTTTTTCCTTTGTACGTGTGGACTTGGACCACACAAAATTCATTATGTATATGTATATATATACATATAATTTCTTTCTTTCTAACTTTCTTTAAATTTGAAATTTAACCCCTCCAAAGAGAAGTAATTTCCCACAAATCCATACAAGGTGGCTGGCCAAGGGAGGCTTGCTTGGTGGGCAAGTCGAATTCAATTGTCAACTTTGACCGAAATAAAAGTTAAAATTCCTATTTTGTCATTTTTTCCAAAAAGGCCTATATTTGCCTAAGTAAACTATTTTTGAGTCTCGTAGCTAATTTAACGAGAACTCAAATATATATTGATTTTTAACTCAGATCATGAGTTTCATATCGTCATACATAATTAAATCTTAAATTTTCCCTATCTCAAAGGAAATCATAGATTCATCATAATTCGGGTTCTTACATTGTAAGCATAGTCTAACAGTAATACCGTACCTGACTGTATCTAAAGATAAAGGTTCAGAGTTCGAATCCCCTAACCCACAAGTTAAAAAAAAAAAAAAAAAAAGACTTATTGAATCGAGATCGGTCCCTAGTTTAGGAAGAGGGCAAGAATTAGACGTGTGTGAAGGACAACAGAGTAGTGCTAAAGAGTAACTAGCTGCCACTGCCCACTAGCATTTACGATCTCAAATATTTTGAAGCTTTTCTCCAAACCATTAAGACACGAGAAAGAAATTCGTGAAGAATCAAGGGAGCAGAATCGAAAGGCAATGTATCAAGTGCTGATCCTGTTTTGAAAAACAGGACATGTTATTTTCTGAACATGTTAAAGGAGAAAATCAAAAGAAAAAATCACCACAAAATCTTAAAATCTGTCTAATAGTACAAATCTTTAAAGCCAACAAGAAGGAAAATAAATAAATAAATAAAAAATAATCCTGATTATAAGTAAGCAGCTTCTCCTGAGCAGTAGGATTTTTCCTTAGGAGAAATATAAAATAATGCGATCAAACATTGGTGATAAAACGCAGAACAGTTGAGTTCAACTAGACAGGGAAAAAAAAAATTAGCATTTCAGGCCAAACACATCAAAATTCACTACATTAACGACACGAAGACTCAGTACGATCCGTTACAGAAGATAGAAAGAGAACCACAAATCCAAAGACGGACTTGCTTTGCTCAACAGCATAGAGTCTACATGGTTAACAAAAGGAGAACAAAACAAAGGCCTCGAGCAGCAAGAACGATCTATCGAGTTCACACCGGAAGTAAAGTAGGAAATATCTGAAGTGATGGATTTCATGACAGATTGACTCCAGCTTGATCTGTAAATTTGAATCCTTGAGGCCTTTGGCTACCCTTAGAATCCTAAAATATAATTGAAAAAGGGAAAAAATAAAGAAATGAAATTAAGAAAAGGGTGTGATATTATCCGAAAGAGCTGCAAATGAAGATACAGACTTACAAGTGATCAACAATTTCTAGTGCTTAAGACCTCGGAGGCGTGTCACCTGTTATAAATTTGAAGGAATGATATGAATGAAAATGATAATTGAGAAAACACTCGGGAAAAACTAAAAGTTGTAATCTTAGTGCCATTTTGATACTTTTCTCCAACCCATCAAGTCAAGAAAAAGAAGTTCTAAGAATTGAGACAACAGGGCTTGAAATAGTCCATAATTTGAATACCGTAGACACGTTAACTTCGTTAGGCTAACAGTAGTATTTTCAACTCTTTTTGTAGATTAGATAAATGAAACCGTCAAAGAAAAGGTAGTTAGACCAGAAGGTCGGATGGAACATCACACATTGGTGTTATATATATATATATATATATATATATATATGGACGTATGAAATCAAAAAAACAATGCCTTTTAAATGAAAACGAAGGGAGATATAAAACAAACCGGAAAATCTTCAATCACTCCTCAATGTCATCACTGAACACAGAGTTCTGGTAACTCGAGAAACTTGATTGACAAGCGTCATGCCATGAAACGGCAGAGGTTGAGGATGATTCAGATTTGCCATTTGTGGAGAATGAAATCTGTATACTTTTTTTGCTCTGTGGATTAATACAACATAATCAAGAAATTACCTCGAGATGTCAAATTAATAAATACGCAGTGAAGGAAAAATATAAACATACTTTCAATTCATCAAACTAGAAATATCATAAATCTATGCCTCAAAATAGCAAATCCTAATATCATCATCAATGTATCAGAATTGAACAGAGGGTACATGAGCAACTTTCCCAAACTCTGCCTCTCCATCTGGTTGCATGTCGAGCACAAAGTCACTCGGCATCTCGTAATTTGCAAGAGCTTTAAGATTTTCGAGGTGCATATTACAGAAGGCACATTCAAGTTAGCGAGAGAAGAGGCAGTGTAGCACCTTTAGTCTACATTACGTACTCTCAAAATGAAGTTGCTCTGTCTCATATGCCCGGTAGAGCCAAACACACTCCAGATTAGGTAGACACACAGGTACTTGACAGAGCTACGATGGTTCCTAGAGCTTTAATTCTTGACACTTTTAAGTACTTCAAGTTGAACAAATTTCTAATTTCTTCTGGGAGATGCTCAATTTGAGAAGCATTTCTTATATCCAACAATGTAAAATTTGCAAAAGATGGGTAAAAAAAAATTTTATTGAAAATAAAAAGAGAACAAACCTGAGAGACTTCGGCGGTTTTTGGAACATTGTGGACACCATTAGAGATTGCCGATAACTGATGTCTTTCTGCACCGGCACTTAAGTTATTCCCATTCGACTTTGGACTGTAACCAGCAGCTTCATTGGCCTTTAATTGGTTGACCTTACGCATCAAGTTATGGAGTACTTGGCAAACTATTTCTGACCTATGAAACATCTTGTTCTTATTAACATGTCTATGAGACAACTCGTACAAGCGCTCTTCAACAGCTCTTTCCAATGGCTCTTTTCTCTTTTCTTTTCCTAAACCCTCAGCAAGCAACGACTCAACTAGTTTGTCCCTGGAAATTAAAGGGTCCTCTCGAAAGATGCTAAAATATAAGAAACATGATTTTAGTCGGGGCGGTAGATCGTTGAGACAAAAAGCGATTATCTTGGAAACTTTGGCAATGTGTGAATCGGCTATAAGATCAAAAGAAAGACAGTCAAGTTGTGTTCGCCACTCTGACTGTGTCTTTTCTTTCACCGACAACAAACCAGCTACGGCTATAATTGCAAGAGGCAAGCCTTCACAAACTCTCAAAATCTCACGGGATAAGTGCTTTAACTCTCGAGGACAACCTTTTTCGGTGTCATCATGGAAGGCTATTCTACAAAAAAGCTCCCAAGATGTTGTTTCGGACAGAGGTTCCATCCTGTGAACATGATTAACCGAGCTTTCTTTAAAGGGAGTAGCAACTTCGTCAGTTCGCGTAATGACAATTATCCTACTGCCTCTTACATTATAAGGCAAAGCATCTTTCATAACATGCCAAAACTCTTTTTCATAAATGCCATCGAAGACGAGCATGTACCTTTTTGACCATAAAAATTGCTTCAGGATTCGAATTAGCCCTTGCGTCTGCGTCATTTCTCCTTCCCCCACACGATTTTTTCCCGCCGGGCTGATATCCTCTATTGTGATCTTTAGTAGCTCATCTATCTTATATGATGGAGAAACATCTATCCAAGCCCGACACTCAAAGCCTTGTCTTATATCTTCGCTGTAATAAACTTTTTTGGCAAGAGTAGTCTTACCAATTCCACCTGTTCCTACAAGTAAAATAACCGAGCGCCTCCATTCTCCTCCTGTTAGCCTTTTTATCAATTCATTCATCGTGGAATCAATACCGACGATGTGTTTGTCAAGAAAAGGGGAAACAAACCGAGGGTGGTACTGCTCAACAGTCGTGGTTCCACTACCAGATACACTTTCCGCTAAGTTATATCTCCGACATCTTTCCTTAATTTCCCGTAACAATAAGGTAATATTTTGAATAATGAAAGATAAGTTGCCATAGCTGTTCAATGTCCTGATCAATCGGCCCACTTGACAGAGGACAATAAGGAATCCACGCTGACGGTTTCGTTGTGATATTTGAATCAGAAACTCATCCTGCACATCTTCTATTAGCTCAGTGACGTCCCTTAGTTGTTTCCGCCAATTCTTCACGGATTCACTTAATTCTTCTTCCTCTGGCCATACTTTGAGCATAGTCTTGATGACCTCCAGTTCTTCTTTTATTCGCGCTGCATCCACATAAACCATCGCAACCGTCGTCAACTCTCTTGCTAGCAGAGAGCCAAGCTTGCCAATCAAGTGAGACATCATTCCATCTATTAGGCTTCCCATTTCTCCTTCACTCCGACGATAAGTGTTTTGATCTGAAGTTAGGATAAGCAACAAGATGCCACCGGATGGTTCGGCATTACGATATTTCAAAGTCGGAAAGCCACACGAAGACGAGTGTTCGTTGAATTTCAGTGGAACTTACTCCTTTCACAAACTTTCTTCCCGGCTTCTATCTTGACTGTTCTTTCAGTAAGTCTAGTGGCGCAGAGGCAGCACTATATCCTTCCAAGAAGGTGTCTAATGAGTGGCAACAATTCAATATAACGCGCTATCAATTTCAGCTATTTGGTCCCAAACAAATTGGCATGTTTTTTTGTGTTTGTAGCTCTCTTTTGCCTAAAAAAACAAACAAAAAAAAAAAAAAGGGGTAAATTCTAATCCTTTTCTTTAAATTTTGGACGGAATTGTTTTTAATAAAATTACAATATAACTCTCTTAAATTAATAAGTTCGAAACAATCCCACAATAAAATAAGAATAATAATAATAATAATTAAATCCCACTTAAGTCGTAAAGCAGGTGTAGGTCAACCTCATCACTATTCACAACTAGCAGTTCAATTTTTTTTTGTTTTTTTTATTGGCAGCAAGAACACAAATAAATCTCACGATGCATTTTATTTTGAAATTTACTTTATGCAGTATTATTTTAAAATCCTTGTGAACTTTTTTGCAATCTTTCATCGATGCATTATTTCCAACATTATTTCTTCTTATCTTGAAAATGAGATGACTTTCCAAACAAATTTTGATTTTCAGAAGAAATTTTTTATTACTCATTCAAATAAGATCTCATTTTCAAAATGAAATGACTTTCTAATTTTCAATAAGAAAAGTTTTTATCCTGGCAATGAGTATGCAATCCAACAGGCCCTAAAACTTAGGGCCTGTTAGGAGAGGTTTTAGATATAGAGTTTTGAATTGGAGTTGAGATAAGTTTTGAAAATATTTTTTAGTTACATGAACTATTTCGAGTATAAAAGTATAAAAACTTGCAATGCGTTCAGAAAAAACTATCGATATAAATCTTATTTCGTTTCTCTTGAAATTCTATGTAATTTGGGAGGAAAAAAAAAGAATAATCTCATTTAGATTTGAAATAACAAAGTTATAGACTTTTAAAATTTGAGTTTACTGTAAATATTTGAATATATGAATAGTAAAAAGTAGTTGTAAATTAAAAAAAGATAGGGAAAAAAAAAAAGATATGCTTGGAGAAGTGATCCCAAACGTGTCCTCACACTTTTCAAGAGTTGGAGGGTATTTTAATAAAAAATAAAAGATGAGATAGCAAACTCTTAACTACTTAAGAGTTTGGGGACCAACACAATAGTTTATGTGTACATAACAAAAAAAAAAAAAAAAAGTAAAATAGTCCCTTGTGTTCATAAACATTAAAAGTTTAATATAAAACGTCATGTGAATCACACGTGATTTACTGTTTAATTAAGGATAATTACAAAAAAGAAAATTACATAGTTCAATCTCTAGTGTCATACAAGTGGTTTGTTTCATTTAATTTAGGACAAATTGCAATGTTCCCTCCTGAACTTTAGGTTGTGCCACAAAATGCCCCTGAATTTCAATTTGTAACATTCTTTCCCCTAAACTTTGAAAATTTTGTGAATTTTCCCCCTCAATTAAAAAACACATCTAACACTTGTTGAAAGTATCAGTTTGGGATTTAAGTATAGAATTAGGAAATGACACACATTGACAGCACTCCTAGCACTCGTTATCCTTATTAAATGTGAAATAACAAAGTTACCTATAAGAGAAAAATATGAAAAAAAAAATGACAATCAACCATAAAATTTATTTTTGTTAACTTAATTATAAGTGTTTCACATTTAATATCCGCAACTCATACTTTAAACGAGTGTTATGTCTTATGTGTATTTTTTTCGTCAAAAAATTAATTGAGGAAAATTTGCAAACTTTTTCAAAGGTTAGGGGGAAAGAATGTTACAAATTAAATTTCCGGGGATATTTTGTAACAAGGCCCAAAGTTCGGTGGGGAAAAAATATAATTTGTCTAATTTATAACCTATGGTAGTAAAACGGATTTTTTGGGCACTCTATTAAAAGTTTATAGAGTTTTTAGCCAACTTGCAACTTCATAAAAATGTTAAGGACGAAACAAGCAACTTACAAAACACACAAACATATGTATATAAGTCTACTCTTTTTTCCTTTTAAATTTGCTAGGTTGGTCTTTAAATTTTTAATTTTATGCAACTTTGCTCCACATTTTCTTTTAGTTTAAATGATTTTAAACTATTAAAAACATTGTTACAATAATCATTTCTATTAATTTTCGGAAGGAATCTGCTAGTGAGTATCAATTTTTTATCAAAATTTCCATCGGAATCTATCCAAAAAGTAACAAAATTGACTATTTTAGTAACGTTTTAATAGTTTATAGTAATTCAAACTATGAAAAAAGGAATAGGGTACAAAGTTGAATAGAATTAAAAGTTTAGGGACTAAATAAGTAATATACTAGAAAAGAAAAAAGAAAAAGAAAGAAAGAAAGAAAGAAAAGAAAAGAAAGAAAAAAGTACAAGAGAGATACGCAGACTTTCAAGCAACTAAAGAGCAATCCCGAAAATCAAAGTCCATGAACTGAGTAGATGTGGGTAAATTCTCTTTGAGGAGTTTCCATAAGTCACAGGTATTTGTTGAAATTATAATAAAAGGTCTTAGAAATGTCATATAATAAAAGTTTCATGGGTTATTTGTCGAAGATGGCATCTCCACACGCATGTACAACATACAATATTTCAATTACTTAAGAGAAATTGTTTCGAATAACATATTTTATATGTACTTTAAAGTTTACCATAGGTTTTTTAAAAGATGATGAATTGTTGCATAAATTTACAATAAAGCCTTGGATTTTTTTTTTTTTTTGATAAATTATACTTAATTTTTTTAATAAATAACATATTTCAGCTAATTTTTAATAACTATTTGTATGCGCAGTTACATATTAGAGAGAGAAGGGGGGTTGGGGAGGGGGTAGTGGTTTTTTTGGTATTATATGATCATAAATCTGAAGCTGCTATTTATGATTTATGTTTATAATTTTATATTATTATTTACTATTACTCTTTTTAAAAATATTATTTTGCTCTTTCTCCCTATTGATAATTATTTTAGTTTTAAGATTGATTATATTTAATAGTTTAGTTTAATATTGTTTTAAATTCTTTAAATTGAGCGGGTAAATGTCTTACTTTAAAATTTTAATTACTTCCAAGTATTTCATCGCTGATTTTATGAACAAAATCGGTGTATTGGGTATTTGTTTAATATTTGGTAGAGTTTTTGCTTTTAGTACAAAGAAAAAAGAGCGGTAAAAGCTATGATTTTTTAGTAAGTACTTAGAAATCACATTTTTAGAAGACCTTTAAAGTTTTCTAATAAGTAGTAAAAATGTTTAAATAAAGTTTATAATGTCTAACTTAAAATTTGATATAAGTTTAAAGTCCACTTAGAAAAGCTTTTTCCGTAGATTATATTTTCTGATTTTGACGTGAAGCTTTTCTAGAGACTGTAAATTCTTTTAATAGATTATCTAAACACTTATAAAAGTAGCTTTTGAACTTATTAAGTTGAAAAAACCTTCTAGAAAAACTACGTCAAATAGCATAACAAGAAGAGAAAAATGGTATTTAAACTAGACACAAAAGGTGTTTTGGGCATTTATACTTATGTTGTATGGTGGATTTCTAATTTTTTAATTTTCTCGACCAGTTTCCGTTATTTTTTTCTTTTTTTTTTCCTTCAAGAATATTTTTATCACTGCTTTAATTATTCAAATTGACCATTGATCGATTGATAAAGTTCAAAATAAATTATGTACTTTTTTTTGCTGACTTAAAACACATAATAGTGATATTTTCCAAAAACAAAACAAAAAAAAATGATTGCAGATATAATATAATAGTAATTTCAAATTTCACTATATTGTGAGTAATTGAGTTCAAATTCCTTGCCTCTAAGTAAAGAAAAGGAAAAAACAAAAACAAAAACAAAAAGCAAACTTACCCTAGGACTTGTAACGTCCGGGTATCTCATATGCGCACGTAACGAACAATATGCATTTTTGTATCTTATAGGAAAAAAAAAAAAAAACAGAGAATTTTCGTATCTATATAATTGCATGTGTAGAAAAAAATCTCAACATTTTTTTCGCTAATTCTGACACCTTCAAATATGCACCTGTAAACAAAACCATTAATTTCTTTCATTTCCAGAAACTTCATTCTTAATAACCATTCATTCTATTCTAAAAAAAAAATCATAAGTAAGTTAGGTAAAAAAAAAAATCATACACATGTTTTAAAAATCTATTTTCTTTCGTAATTAAATTTCATTTATATTTGTCTACTAATAGAATATTTGTATTTTTTTTTTTCCTTTGTGATTTGCATTTTTCTCCCTAAAAGGTGTTGAATATATAGTAGAGTTAAAAGTACAATTATACAGTAGGGTAGCTTTTTATCTCATTTTCACATTTTTTTTTTTGGAAGACCTTGAATTAATACCCTTTCTTTTCTTTTGGTTATATGTTTTTTTTTATTTTTAATAAATTATCATGTAGATCCTTGTTAATTTAGTAAAACTAATAAATAAGTTTATAAATATAACAACAAAAAAAAATTAAAAAATAAAAAAGTACCATTTTATAAAGTTACCGGATGAAAGAGTATACCTATGGATATAATTTGTTTCTCGACACAATGCTCTTTGGACATTTCAACGACTAAAATATATCACAATATTGCGCAATTTTTATTATATTATTTATTATTTTGGAATTCTTTGAGTTTATTTGAATTTGAACTTCCTTTGGCCTTGTGGAGATATACACAGTGATTTGATTTGATTTGTAAACCCCATTAGAATTATATTTGATTAAAGACTAGTTTAGCACAGATCGATGGATATATATTTGACGTACGATTTCTTGAAGGAGTCGAAGAGTATACACTACGCTTATATAAAGCGAAATCCTGAACTTCTCTTGTGAAAGACATATCTTCTTTTCGTTAGTACGTCACTTTTCCTCTCTCTCTCTTTTTAAAGGACATCAACTTTGAGGTTTGTTTTTTTTATTTGTCGTATTGAACCCCTTCTACATTTATATTTATATATCTATGTACCCTTTAATTATATGTATCATTTTAATCATCATTTTGTCCTTTATGGGAATTATATCTACGTACCCTTTAATTATATATTTCATTTTAATCATCATTTTATGGTTTCTGGGAATTATAGATAAACTTTATGGGTAACTTCTGCTACGTATTTTATCGTTGGCATCTTATGATAACATCCAAATTTAAGTCTATAATTTAATTACAGTTTGAATAGAGTTAAGAAATTATGGGAATAATTGAGAATGAGAAAGAAAAGGATTCAACATGCTTAGAAATTTGATTTTCAAACCGTTACAATATTTTGTTACAACATTTCGAGTCCTCTTTGGATTATAATTTACAACCGAAAGCAACGTGCATGTTTTGGTGATAAAATCCTTTACAAATTACATCTCCTAAACTCTTTAGGATTGCTCCCATTATTATTAAAAGTTATGGGTGCGCTTTCGAGATTAAAATTTTGGCTTCTAATGCCTTGTGAGTTGTGTGTTTTTTAAAAAAAGAAGTATAGTTTCCTTACTTTTTTAAAAAAAATTTTTATTTTTTTGTTCAACTACCAATTTAATAATTTGCAATTTTTTAGCATCCACTAGTAAAACTCTATTCGATTCTAACGTAACCGTGAATAATTGCTTATTGTAGTTGGTTTATTAGAACTTGAGAGTAAAATTAAAACTCAGAATCACCACTCTACGATAACATGAAGAGTTCAAATCTCCCACCTAAAATTTAAAAAGATAGATTAGGGCTACTAATTAGTTTTGAAATCTTCTTTTTCTCACTCTCAGAGATCAAGATACTAACAAATAGCAATCAAATAATGGACGGGAGCAATTGGGAAGAAGAGGAGTGGATTCTCAACAATCTCGTTGATTCGGCAGCGACGGAGAGAAACATATACATCACAGCATCGAAGAACACCTCCAGAGACGACCAAACCCTAACAAGAACTCGGTTGCACTACGTGGTATGCGTCATTCACAGAACATCGTCGGACACTAATCCCGACAAAGAGGCCCGAATCGTCTGCTCTGCCAAGCAATACCGTCACCAATTCAGCCGAATCTCCTCGACCGACGAGGCGAAAGCCTTGGTCGCCCACATGTTTTCCGACCAACGAATCATGTTCGACTTCGACAGTGCGAGAAGCGATCAAAGTCTGCACTGGAAGGAGTTTCCTAACGACGAGTCATCAGCAGTAGTAGAACAAGCACCACCTTTGCAGGGCTTGGACGACATCGTCACGAGGATCTCCGACGTTGCGACCCGCTTCGCAGCCGAGGTGACGGCATCGGGACTCAAGTCGGTCGAGCTGTTCATCACGATCGATAAGTGCACGGTTTTGCCGCACCAAGAATTCGATAGGATCTTGACATCCCGTGATGTGGAGCTACGGATGACTTGGGATCATGACAATCCGGAGCTGTATAGGCAAATTCGTGACTACTTTTTTGATCAGCATTTCAACGCAAGGTCGGTTACGGAGAGGTCACGTTGGTGTACCAATCTGTTTGATTATGATGATCATTATCCCACGTTGGATCATGATCAGGCCGGAGATTTAAATCAATTTGAGAGAGAGTTGACCGCAGCCGCAGCCGAACAGAGTTTCGTGGAGTCGGCGGCGGAGTTTGGGTCGGTGCCGGCGGCTGAGTCGGCGGTGGAGGCATTGGAGAAGTTTAGGTGCGAAAGAAGCTGTGAAGATGAAGATATAGTGAATTTGATGATGTGTGTGATCTGCATGGAAGAGGTGATGATTGGGTCCCACGTCACCCGAATGCCTTGTTCTCATGTTTATCATTCTGATTGCGTTTTGGAATGGTTACATGAAAATCGTACTTGCCCCCTCTGTCGTTTCAAATTGCCTACCTAGTGATCATAGACGAAACCATGATTTTTTTTTTTTTTTCTTTTTGTCCTTTTTGAAGTTGGGAAAAAGGAATTCGAACGTGGAGTTGGATGTTAAATTACCAGATGTCTGTAATTATAAATTTACAATTGCACTAAGGGGGTGTTTGGTGAATGAGTTTAGTTTAAGATTTTTAAGTTTTAATAGTAATTTTTGTTGACTTTTCAGAAAAGACAAAAAAAATATTCACTCTCTCTCTCTTCATTTTTCTTTTAAAATTTGTTTGGTCTGTCACCGACAAATTATTTTGTTAAAACTTCTAAGATCATGCACCTCTTGGTAACAATATTTTGAATTTTTTTTTTTCCATTTTTACAATATTCAAAAAAAAAATTTAATATCTAATAAATATAGACATAGAGGGGCTCTTCTATGCTCCCCTCTTGTACACTAAAAATTTAATATCTAATAAATATATACATAGAGGGGATCCTGTATATGACCCCTCTTATATGCTATTTGTAACGTGACATGTATTATATTATATCAATAAGTGATTTATAGATAATAATTTTCAGTAATACTTATTATTACATCAATATCTTAATTGTATCATACCATAAGACTTTAAATAAAAAAATTATATCTAAATCTAATAGTTGTTGTAAATTTATAAATAAAAAACTATAAATGACGTCTTTGATATGTGGTGTCGCATGCTTCTTATATATGTATAAATTATTTAGGGCATTTTTCACGGCAATAAATGCAGGGGTTTATTAGTCAAGGTTTAATCGGTTTGCTTCTTTTTCTTCTCCTTCTTCTTTTCCCCCCGGTTTTCACCCCCACCAACATGGCACAACATGGAAATTGCCGTTACAAAGAGTGATTTAAAAATAATAATAATAATAAAAAACTAATAATTAATAATTTATTTATTTATTTGTTTTTGCAAAGGAAAGATTAAAAACTAGCTTTGCCTATTCGGTGGTGTCAATCAATGAGGTAGGTTTTTCTTTGGGAGTGAGCTGGAATTCTGGCTTATTTTCCTTCAGTTTTGTAAGCATGTGTTATGTAAGCCAATCTTCTCAACAGTCTTATTTTATTATTTATTTTTGCGGAGCATTTAAGTATATGTGCCAGTTTTTCCAGATTATGGTGAAGCTTATTACTTAGCCCAAAATATATATATATATTTTTTATTTTTATTTTTATTCGGGAAAACATGTATAATTAGAAACACTAATTTTTATTTTTATTTTTATTTTTTTTTATATCACATGATATGATATTTAGTTGTTTAAAAAATTGTCATATTATTTACTAATAAAACTAAGAATTCATTTGTCACTTAAAACTGACAATTTGTTGCCACAATTTGATAAAAATAAATAAAATTTAAAGATTAAAATTGACATCCGGCTAGCAGTATTTTTTTTTTTTTTTTAAATGCATGTTTTCGTTATCTTATTCAAAAGACAAAACCATCAATACTTCAATATTTGATACCTTACCATATAATTAACTTGTCAAAATTAGACATTCCTACATATATATATATATATATATATAAATGTTCAGCTTATGAAAATTAGAAACTAAAACAAAGGCCCTTTCGTTAGCAAATGATAATGTCGATTTGAATTAAAAAGAAGGGCCTGACTATAATTCCACCCAATTCACATGAGCAGCCAAACAGTTGAACTGCAGGAAACGAGAAATAATATCATTAAAATGAGATTCAAAAGTATTATTGGGATTTATGTGAACAACTAGACTTTTTCTTACCTGGGAAAAAAAATAGTTCAAAGCTTTATCTGTAGAGAGATGAAGAGGGTGCGTGGCGTTTTTTTTTTTTTTTTTTTTTTTAGATATATATTTACAGGCTTAAGCACAAACAATTGAGAGCTAGTATTTTTTTTTTCAATTATTTTTAGCAAACAACACAAAATATGAAAATAACTGCATGTTATTGAGCATAATTTTTAGGGAGAGTCCGTGAACATATGTACTGGTCACTAATTACTAATTATTTCCTAATTACAAGTGGATAATTTTTCTTTTCTTTTTTTTTTTTTGTCTTACCAGTATGATATATGTGTGTGTATATATATATATATATATATGTCAATCCTACCAAACAGGTTTTTGATCTTCTCAAGTATAATAGCGGGTTGAGTGGGGTGATTTTGGCATTGAATTTAGAATAATGTTAAGAAACATCAACAATTTTAAACCTCATTCACTAATAAAAAATGAATTCCACGGTATAAGACCCACTAAATAAGATTTATTTATCTATTAATGTGATGTTTTCTAACATTTTTTCCAAATATATCATTATAAGTCCATAGATTGAATGGGAAGTGGTCAATGAAAGTTTATAGGGCATGAAGTGAGCATTCAAATCGTTGAAGTGCATGAAATGGCAAATAAAGTCGCTCAATGAGATCCAAAAGTCAACTTTAGTTTATAGGGCATGAAAGAGTGTGTATATTTTCTTGACCAGATTGTCCCCCAAAAAAAGAAAAAAGCAAAAAACCTATTTTTTTTTTTTTAAACTAACGTGATATTTGGATTAAGAAATCAAAGTAAAAAGTCTGGGGATGACAAAGTCAACATATAGCGACTTGGCTTTTTTTTTTTTTTTTTTGGGAAAAAAGAGAGGGGGGGGGGGGGGGGAATCAAGGATTCGAAGCTTTATCTGCAGGGAGCTGAAGGGGTTGTGCTTTTTTTTTTTTTTTTTAATTTTATTTTATTTACATGCTGATGCACAAACGGTGGAGAATTAAGTTTTTTTTTTTTTTTAATTGTTAGCTAACAAATGCAAAATGTGAAGATAACTATGAGAAAAAATTTTAGGAATTTTTAGGTAAAAAGATATTAAAAGGAGCCAATATGTACATTTCAAACAAAGACACGACTAAAAATACAAATAAAAGCATTTGCATTAAAAAAAAAAAATTAACCCCTTCCTTTTTTTTCCCCATAAAAACCACAATATGCTGCATTTCACGTCAACATCCACGAAAAAAAAAAGAAAAGAAAAGAAAAGAAACCAAACCCATGACAAATACATTTATTATTTATGACTCAAGACGGGCCTGTCACATTCTCCATTAATGAGAGATTGAGATAACTCCGATCAATTTCTTTAGTTACGTAGGCAAGGTCTTGAGTCTGACGTAGCCACCGCGTATAAATTTGACTACATAAAATTTGACATGTATAACAACAACGTTGTTGTAAACATTTAAAGTTTTTAGTTGACATTTCTACTTTGTATTGAAAGTTCTAAAAAATATGTTACATATAAAATTAATTACATAAAAATGATGATTTCAAAAAACTATATATTATATTTACTGGATTGATATGATTGATTTATTGATGCTAGTATTTATATTTTAATGATTATTTTAATATTTATCTATAAATAATTATCATTGTTTTAATCATTTGATATAAATTACACGATTGTAATCAATTTAATGATCGGTAAAAAACAGTTATGATGATAACATTGAACCTATAGAACTTATTAAAGATAATTTAAATAGGTAACTTGTTGATATGATTTTTCTAAATTATTATTTTTTATTTTAATGGAATTTAATTTGAATATTTGTTTTCTAATTTTTTTAATCTCATTCGTATATTTCTTTAAGTTTTTCTTTAAAAGTTACCATTATATTTCAATTGTTTTTTTTTTTTTTAGTGCATTAGTTTAGTTAGTTGCATGGTTTTTTTTTTCTTTTCTTTTGGGGAAACACGGTCTTTTGTTTTAGTGACGTTGCTCAATAAAATGTTCTCTCCAATAATTTCTTTTTTTTTTTTTTTTTGCTGAAAATATTGTCCTCTATCTTACTCTTTAAAGGTATTTTTTTCCTCAAAATTTCTTCAAGCGTTTATTGTTAAATTATTTTTCCTAAAGTATTCTTCACCGTATTTTTTTTCTCATACTATGCCACTATTTATACAGTTTTCCAAACAAGCATTTCAATTTTTTTCCGAAATATGACCCTATAAATTATAATAAAATTTTTAAATAAACTTCCCTTGAGATAATTTTCGTTCTTGCTTCTTTTCTTCTTTTCTTCTTTTCTTCTTCTTTTTTTTTTTTTAATATCTATTCTTAAAATCTTTTGTTAGCAATTTTTTTTTTTAATTTACCCTTTCAAATAATGTTTTTTTTTTTTCCAAAGATCCCTACTCAAAAATTTTTTTTGAGGCATTCGTCCTTTTTTTTTTTTTTTTTTTTGTAATATGCATATAATCTTCTTTAGCTAAGAGCCCCATTGAGATAATTTCTTCTAAATATGTTTAAAGTTTTGAAGTAGAAAATGACAAAAATGATGTTTGTTATTTATCTTTTAAAAGGAAATTGGTTGTTCAACCTACTATAACAAGTAATGAAAAATGTCACGTCATTAATATAATTAAGGTAGGCATTACATTTTATAATTTTGTTTTGTATCATGAATGGTTACAAAAATATAATAACGATTGAAAACTCTTCCACGCTTTCCCCCGCGCGCGCGTGTGTGTATATATATATAATTCATTCACGTCGTACTCTAAACAAAACAAAATAATATGGGAACCACAATGAATGGGTGGTGGGCAGGAGCAAAAGCAGCTGCGAAGGCAAGTCCCTTACCAAACTTGAACCACAATCACATATTTCGCTTTATTTGTTTTTTAATTTTTAATTTTTTGGTTGGTTTTTGTTTTTTTGTTTTACAAAACTAACTTCTTCGACAGAAAAAGCAAGAGGACGAGGATGCGCCGCCCAAGTACCAGAACGTGGCACTTGTGGTCGGAATCACCGGCATCGTCGGCAACAGCCTGGCGGAGATCCTCCCTCTCTCCGACACCCCCGGCGGGCCATGGAAGGTCTACGGCATCGCCCGCCGCCCACAACCCTCATGGAATGCCGATCACCCCATCACCTACATCCAATGTGACGTCTCCGATCCACAGCAGACCAGAGACAAGCTCTCCAAGCTCACCGACGTCACCCACATCTTCTACGCCACTTGGTCAAGCCGTCCGACAGAAGCCGAGAAATGCGATGTCAACGGCGCGATGCTGAGGAACGTTTTAGAAGCCGTCATCCGTCATGCGCCGAACCTCCAACATATATGCTTGCAAACGGGACGGAAGCATTATGTCGGCCCGTTTGACATGCAGGGGAAGATTCAACACTCTGATTCTCCATATCAGGAGGATCTTCCGAGGCTTGACAAGCCGAATTTCTACTATGTTCAGGAGGATATCTTGATGGAGGAGGTGAAGAAGAAGGAGGGCTTGACATGGTCCGTGCATAGGCCTGGTGGGATATTCGGGTTTTCGCCTTGTAGCTTGATAAATATCGTGGGGTGTTTGTGCGTTTATGCAGCGATTTGTAAGCACGAAGGGAAGAAGCTTAGGTTTCCAGGGAATCGAGTGGGGTGGGAGGATTACATGGACGCCTCCGACGCCGACTTGATCGCCGAGCAGCAGATATGGGCGGCGGTGGACCCGAATGCGAAGAACGAGGCGTATAACTGCAGCAATGGGGATGTGTACAAGTGGAAGCAGTTGTGGAAGGTGTTGGCCGAGCAGTTTGAGTTGGAGTACGAGGAGAACTCTGAAGATGGTGAGAAGTTGACTTTGGAGGAGATGATGAAGGATAAAGGTGAAGTTTGGGACCAAATTGTTAAGGAAAATGGACTTGTGACTACCAAGTTGGAACAAGTTGGGTGTTGGTGGATTGCGGATTATGAACTTAATCAGGGCACAGGCTTGGATAGCATGAACAAGAGCAAAGACCATGGTTTCTTGGGGTTCAGAAATTCGAAGAAGTCGTTTGTTTCTTGGATTCATAAGATGAGAGCTTACAAGATTGTTCCTTGATTTCGGTTTCGATATTTTAATAAAATGAGGGAGTAGTGGATTTCACTTTGTGTTTCTTTCTTTTTTTTTTTTTTTTTTGGTGTTGTTGTACTGATTGAATAAGAGACTTGTGAGTGCCAAATGGCTGCTCTAATAACAAGTGTACTATTATTAAGATGAGATTGTTACTCTCAGTCCTTAATGACATCTCAACTTTCGTTTGTCATCTTGTTCTAAAATTACAATTATTTCTTAAATTTCATTTCTACAGTGTTGTGTTTTAAAATATATCTATACACACACACACACAAGTTAGATATTATTTAAATTGTAAATCTGAATCTACAATCTAAATGAAACCTCAATCATTAGGAACCAATTAGACCACATTAAAAGGCTAAAAAAGAAGCCATGCACATGACAAAGATTAAGCTCTTGTTTGGTGTTCCAGTAGGAATTCAAATTTTTCATTTCAATTTTTGTTTTTTTTTTTTAAGTCAACAAAAATTATAACTAGTTTTTAAAAAGTCAACTAATTCTAAATCAAAAATTTTATCTCTAACTAACGAACCAAATGGAGGCCTAAAGATTTAATTTCAATCAAATTCATTTTATAAAATTAATACTAGGTGACAAAAACACAAACAATTTCGTATATGTTTGGTAATAAAAGTTTTCAATGTTCTCGCTACTTGATTTAAATATATATTTTAAATGTTTTTCCATTTTATTCTATCTAGAATTTAGAAATATAATTTGAAGTGGCTATAATAATTCATTGTACATATTATAATATATAATCATGAATATTTAAAAACAAAGAAACAAAAAACAAAACGAATTGAAACGTAAGTAATTATCTAACAAGAAAAATTTTTACTAAAAACGAAGAAAAATTAGTTTATAGATATTTTATAAAATTAAATGTGTGGTTAATTGGCAAACCACTTCATCTTTCCACACACTTTTCTAAAAGATACACCTCTTTAAATTTAAAAATATATAAATTTACTTACACATACCCCAATACATTTCAAAGTTAACCTAATAATATTGTCATAGATTAAATATTATTCTTCTTCCTCTATCACTAACTCTGTTTTTTTTTTTTTTTTTTTTTTTTTTTTTTGAGGCTTTAGGCATAAAACCCTTTTGTCCATACATAATGAAAATTTGATATTTGAAAAAAATTATATATATTTACTATCAATTTTTTTTTAATGAATATACTAACACATTTCTTAACTTTAAAATTTTTCAAGAAAAATGAAACTTGTGAGGGCAGTAAAACCACTCAATAAAAAGTTAGAATTTTTTGAAAGAATGATCATCTAAACTAAAATGGGATACAAACATTAATACCAAATACGACTTGTGGTGCAAGATACGACTAAGACTACTTCCATCACAATTGATAAGTGCACTGTTTTGCCGCACCAATAATTCGATATCAGAATATTGATAACCCGTGATGGGGAACTGCGGATGGCTTGGGATCATGACAATCCAGAGTTGTATTGGCAAATTGATGACTACATTTTTTATCAGCATGTCCACGCGTAGCTATCTGTTTGATTACGATGATCACTATCCAATGTTGAATCATGAAAGCGCTTTTTTTTTTTTTTTTTTTTTTTTTTTTTTTTTTTTTTTTTTTTTTGAAGTTGGGGAAAAGGGAATTTGAACGTGGAGTCCTATGTAAAATTATAGTATGCCTACAATTATGATTCCACTAAGATCATCTCCAATGTTTTTGTGTATGTCAATAAAATAACATTATATTACTTTATACTCCAATGCATTAAGCTATTTTTATTGTTATTTCTAATTTTTCTTATTATTATTGTGCTTTGAAAATTGTAAAAGTGAACTTTTAATATTTAAATAAATGAAAAATAAAAATGCTATAATAATTACATGAGACAACAAATAAGAATCAAGAGTGAAATTTGATATTGGTTATACCTTGTAGCAAATTTTCCATAAAGTTTAGCATGCAACAAATTTAGCATTAAAGATAGCACTATAATTGTGAGCACTTTTTTCATCTAAATGTCAAAATTTACTATTGACATATTAATTTAGCATTATATTTAAGATACTCTAAAATTTAGCTTCAATCAAATTTATTTTATAAAATTAATATATACCACAGTAAGAGACAAAGTATCAAACAATTTCGTTTATATTTGGTAATTAAAGTTTTCAATCTACTCTCTACATTTTTTTTAATGGATGGAGATGACAGAAATTAGCAGATACACCAAGATATCCCGATTAAATCGGCACCCCTTTAGCACCCTTATCACTTTCATATCGCTCTATTTTTATTAATAATAAAGAGAAAATATTACAAAAGAGTTTATCAGAAAAGGAAAAATAAACTACAAATCAAAGAAACGACTAGACTGATGAACCTAGCAAAACAAAAATGCCAGAAGGCAACCTCGTAGGATAAAGCCTAAATTCTCTCCTTGAGAGTAACTTATAAAAATGCCTCGTTAAAAACCCTCTAGACAAAACCCAAAGAGAAAAAACCTAGAGGGAAAAAGAGTACATATTTACCAAATGTTCGGCTGAATACAAAGCAAATGAACAATCCCATTTAAAAAATCGCAATTTCATCACATGAGTAGTTACGAAATCTATAGCAAGATATTCCAGCCAAATCTTTTGGCACGGCTGCATTAAAAACGAAGGAGCATTAAACCACAACATAGATTCTGTCATATGCACTGCATGAGTTGCTAATTTATCCACAACATGATTCCCTTTCTCTAAAGATGTTTGAAATATGGGAAGTAGTTGTATCCAGGTAGTTCATTGTGTAGGTCTAGCGAGCAAGAAAATGTCATGGTATCATTCTGCTCTTTGAATTGAGAAGGTTAAGCACCTATATTGAATCACACTCGAACTAATGATACCTCCATTTATATTGGATAGCAAACTTGATTGCACAGATAACCCCCATAAGCTCGGCTTCGTAAGCTTTCAAAACACTAAGAGAAAATGAGAAGCAATCTTTACAAAACTCTTTGTAAGTACGAAAATCTCCACAACCTGCCTGTCAGGAGTTTTGTTTGCAGCACCATCTGTGTTAACTTTCAGCCAATTTAAAGGAGGAGGAACCCATTGAAGTTCAATAATCCATGGAGCTTTAACAGGCTTATTATTAGGAACATGAAACATCTTTAAGTATCAATAGATCTGATGCATTGTTATGCATTGTTCTAGAATCAAGTGCCTCTGTTTCTTTACTAATATGCCAAAGGGAGCGTAAAATACACTCCCTACTTGATTTTATATGTATTTTCAAATATTTTTCCATACTATTTATCCAGAATTTAGAAATAAAATTTAAAGTGGCTTTAATAATTCATAGTAAATACTTTAGTATAATATCACGAATATAAAAATTAAACAAATTGAAACATACTTATTGATTACCCAACAAGAAAAAATTTTACTAAAAAAAAAAAGAAGAAAAAATAGTTTATAGATATCTTAGGGGGTGTTTGGTTCGCTAGTTTGAGTTGAAATATTTTAGTTGTGATAGTAAATTTTTTTGAATTTTCAGAAAAGATAAAAAATTTTTTGGGAAAAAAACAAAAACTTTTTGAAAAAAGACAAAAAAAATTTGAATTGAAACGGAGATGAACTCACGAACCAAACACCCCCTTACAAGGGCTTTTCTACGGTCCTCAAGTTCAAATGTAAGTGGTTCGTTCCGTAATGATTTTGTACAATCAAAAATACATCAAAGGTCAATATTAATTGACAGTAATCATGGACATCTAAAGGGCAATTAAATATGATGCCATGTTTTCAAACTTGGCAAACTCTAAGCCATTACGCGTTCCAGAGCTCCACGTACGGCGGCAACCTCAAGCTTCAACTTGAACACTGCCCCTGTCACTTCAAAGAGCTCCACGACAGCAATCTCCAGCTACACCTCAATCACCACTGCCAACACCACTAAATTCAAGAGCTCCATGATGATGACCTCAACACCACCGCCGTAAGGCTAGGTTGAGCCACCAAAGTCGACGCAAATTGAAGAAACTTTTGTTGCAAAGCAAAGGCCCTTTAAAAAAAAAAAAAAAAAAAAACATGGAATGCCCTTAAATTATTAATAATTTATTTGCTTCGTCATTTCATTTCAACTCAAACTGTATTTTTTTTTATTTTTTTCTTAAAAAATTTTTGTCTTTTTTCAAAAAGTTTTTTATCTTTTCTGAAAATTCAAAAAAATTTACTATTACAACTAAAATATTTCAATTCAAACTAACGAACCAAACGGACCATAAATTGTTATTATAATAGTCATTTATGTTAATTTTTAGACTGAGTCTGTCAGTAATCTAATCAAAAAGTGATACTAATTAACGGATTCCGTTCAAAAATTAGCGTAAATGACTCTTTTAGTAATGTTTTAATAGTTTAAAGTCATTCTAGTTACGAAAAAAAATTCAGGATCAAAATTGCATAAAATTAAAAATTCAAGGATCAATTAAACAATTTACCCAAAAAAAGATTAATGGTTAGAGATTTATCCTTTTAACTCCAGATAGTTGGACTCTCTGTTAGTCAACGTAATTGTCTACCACCAAAAACAGACTGGAACCCTTGCCCTAGCTAATGGTTAGAAGTTTAGAGCATAACCAGCCTACCTGATACTTTTAGTGGTGAACCTACTTGATAGTTGATAGTTCAGGCAATAAAGATGCAAAAACCTTATTAAAAAGGAAAATTGTAGTAAATAATATATTATAGGGGTGTTTGCCTCGTAAGTTCATTTCAACTCAAACTGTACTTTTTTTTGTCTTTTTCTCAAAAAGTTTTTGTCTTTTTCCCAAAAAGTTTTTTGTCTTTTCTGAAAATTCAAAAAAATTTACTATTACAACTAAAATATTTCAACTCAAACTAACCAACCAAACATCTATATAAGTAATTTTAAAGTTTATAGCATGTTTTTTAAAATATAATTTATCTCGTATTTTTTTGGTAAATCTACAGATTTTTATAGATTTTTTTAGAAAATAACGGATTTTCAGTTAATTTAATTATAAATTTATGTGTATAATTATATGTTAGAGAGAAAAGCAATGAGAGAGAAAGGAGGAAGAAGGAAGGATGAGTTTTTTTCTTTTTTTTGTGGTTATAAATTTAATTATACTATTTATTATTATATTTAAAATTTTATGTTATAATTTATTATTATTATTTTTAAAAATGTTATTTTATTCTTTTCTTTATTTTTACACTACCATACTGTATTTTGACACCATTAATTGAAATAAATAATGTCAACATCCCTAATTTTTCCCCAAAAAAAAAAAAAAAAGAAAAAAATCAAAAGGTACCTTTGCGTAAGCTGACTACCACGGAATACCTAAATTTGACCATTAAATAATTTTAAAATACCGAAAATGTATACCTCATACATCAGAAAATGAAATAAAAATTTTTACTCTTTTGTTAACACTTGAAAAATGAGTTATTGATTTTTTCCCAATACACGAAAAACGAAAAAAAAAAAAAATCACTTTTCATCTCCTCTTCTTGAACAGATATATAAAACGAGAGAGAGGAAAATTAGTCAAAAAGAAAGAAAGAAAAAAAAGGGTTAGATTTTGTACAGGAATGGAGCATGTAGGCGTGAAGAAAGTAAAGGTAATCATCCAAAATCCTTTTATAGATTGGTAAAGCGCTCGTCTTTCTTACTAAATATTTAAGTTTGAGTCACTTAACCGTGTTAATCGGGTATATGAACAATCCATTTCGTAAATGATTCATATATCAAGGGGGAGTTTGGTGGAGTAGTTTGAGTTGAGATTTTTAAGTTGGAATAGTAAATTTTTTTGAATTTTCAGAAAAGACAAAAAACTTTTTGGGAAAAGACAAAAACTTTTTGGGAAAAAGACAAAAAAAATTTTGAGACGAGATGAGATGAGATGGTATACCAAATGAGGCCCAAGTGGGGAGATCTCCGTCCCTTGATATTATTTGTGTATGCCAACATCTACCCTTATAACCCTTTTCTCTTATCCAAAAAAGGTCAAAAAAAAAAAAAAAGTTGGAAGTTATCGTCTCACAAAACCTTTAACAAGTTTACAATGTTAATCACTGGAATCACACTCCAGTCTCTTTCAGGAAGGACAGCTTCATCCCAATTGTGTTAACTGGTTTGAAATTAATGTGATTTTGGGCTGTTTCTTGATGCTGGTAGAATTCATGAAGTTGATTTGAATGAAAAAAGGGGTGAGAAGGTTTTTTTAAAATTTATTTAATGTTTTGATTTTGGATTATCAATCCTTTTGTATGTATCCGAATTTTAGAGGGTGTTTGATATAGTAATTTAAGTTGAGAAATTTAAGTTTAATAATAAGTTTTTTTGAATTTTCAAAAAAAACAAAAACCTTAAAAAAAAAAAGACAAAAAAAAAAAATTGAATTGAATGGATTGAGTTGTTCACTCAAAACCGTCCCTTAGAACTATTTTTAAATTTTAAAAACTTTCATTTTATTTTTTAAATTTTAAATTAGTCATATCTAATCAGTACAAAAATTTATGCTTTTCACATTGGTTTAACCGACGTGAAATCACTTCCTCATCCGTTGGAAAACCGACGAGGAATCCAGCAATGAGAAAGGGCACTGGATTTCTCGTCGGCCTTGAACCAATGAGGAAAGTGACTTTTCACTTCGGTCCTATAATGACTGACAATGAAAGTAAACTGTAAAAAATAAAAAATAAATAAAAATAAACCTAGATCCTCACGATACTACCGACGACACTGCTGTACATTGCACCTAAATCTGGGCTTACTTCATCCCAGAAATCTTGGCCAATCAATTCATTTGTCCCTTCTCTCTCTCTCTCTCTCTCATAGCCATGGACACAAACACATACAAGGCTCAAAACCACTACCATCACCAGACATTATCAACTCTCCAACGTGAAAAGAAAGAGAGAAAGAGAAATCAGAAGATATTCAGTTAAGGACCTGTTTGGTATATAACTTTGAGTTAAGATTTTTAAGTTTTAATAATAATTTTTATTGATTTTTTCAGAAAAAATAAAAAAAAATTTTTTAAAAAAATAAAATTTAAGTTTAAATCTATGAGTTTGAGGTTGACCTCTAAACTCAACCTAAAAAAAAAAAAAAAGATCACAGAGAAGATGAGTAAAGTCTCGCCTTTTATATCCAGGACAAGAATAACAACAGAGTAAAAATTTTTAGACTTGAATCAAACTCAAACACAAAGACAATATATTGCAAAAATCCAAAGATATAAACACAAACAAATCTCCTTCACTGGATCACAGCATCGCCACCGCCACTCAAGTCCCCTTCACAAGATCTGCTCGAGCCCCCTCGTCAATCCCATCACCACCGCGCAAGATCCCCTCATGAGATCAAAGCGCAACCCTCGCTGCCAATCGCAACATCGCTGCTTGAGACCCCTTCGTCAGATCGGCCTAGATATCTCCGCCCTTCCGATATGGTCACAACGCCCCTCCAATTAGATCTCACCGGCGTTGCTTAGGACGCCCATAGTACCACTGTATACTTTCCATTTGAGAGAGGGAAAGAGATAGAGATGAAACAAAAAAGTGTCTTTGATATTTCAATACAACAACAAAGTTTCCATCTGCAAGAGAGAGAGATAGAGAGAGAGAAGTTGTTTTGGGGCTTCCAGAAGCGGTTTTGGGAAGCTTTGGCAAGAATAAGCAGGAAGTACGGAAAAAAGTGGAAAAAGTTGGAAAAAAGGTTAAAAACTGACGAAGGCATATCGAGATGGGAGCGTGTGTGAATGGCGGTTGGTGAAATTTGAGGCGGTGTTGAAAAAAATAAATTCAAAAAAACTTGTGGGAAAAAAAGATCTTGTTTAAAATTTAAATTTCAAACAACTCTATTTTTTTTTTTTTTTTGAACCTTTCTCTCCGGTTATTAAGCAACGGACGTGAAAATATTCAACAATGTATATCTCTTCGGTCAATGACCTGACTGATGAGGTATGGGAGTCAAGAAAGTCCCAGAATATAGTAGTGAACTCGTTTTATTGAAATTTTAGTTAAAAATATAAATACATAAATGCTTATACATTAGTCTTTTTAAACCCTTATGTTAGAATTTCTATTAAAATGAATAAAAAAGATCAAATGACTATGGGGGAGTTTGGTGCTCTCATTCGGACTGCTATTTTGCAGTTCATTTGGGACTGGGTTCGTTTGGTTACCTGGTTCAGCTTCAACCTCCATTTGACCCATTATACAGTGAACCCAAATGGGTTTACTGTTCACCCCATCTGTTGCCAGTCGTGAAGGTCTCTTTGGTCTCCTCTGCAGCTCGCGATTCTCTGCCTCCTTCGCAGTCGCGAATCTCTGGCTCCCTCACATCACGAATCTCGGCCTCCTCCGAACGGGTGCCCATGTGCTGCTGTCAGTTTGGTGGTTTGCAGGTTCGATTGTCCCATCTCCCCTCTGCCCCCTTGGGTAAGTGAAACTCCTCTCTCTCTCTCTCCGTTCTTCTTTTAGTCGAAGCCCTCGCCACAAACCCAGCTCGCTAATGAGGCGCCGCTTGAGGAGGAGGCAGCGACGGCGAAGAGATTTACCGATTACCCAGTATTTCCGAGTTCGGAAACCACGTAATCGGCCCGTGAATTCGTGCCCTAGTCCAATTTTCGGCCACTGTATACTCATCTTGCGGCTCTAATTCGGTAACTCTGGTTTGTATAATTCCTTTCTCTAATGATTAAGCTTGGTTATGTTCATCATTGATTATTTGTGTTTTTTGCAATTCCAATCGCCAACATATCTCTTTGAAACTGTGATTGTAAATTTTCGTTTACATGCCTTTGATGCCATTTTTCAATTTTCATTTGTCTGATACATGGAGGTTGTAAGACCCGAAATTTTTGAAGACTTGTAATCTCCTTGTTCATAAGGAATTAAAGTCTAATTTATGTATCAATGATGTGTTATATGAAAAATTATGAATAATAATGAAAAATTCATAATTTTATCTAAACGATGTTCGAGTCCTCATTTAACGATTTTGAGACTCAATTAATGTTTTACTAGCCAAGAATGAAGTTTTTAAAGGAAAAAAGGACGAAAAAGGATGAAATTTGACAAAAGTCAAAGGTTTGACCAAAAGTCAAAGGGTTGACCAAAAAGTCAAAGGGTTGACCAAAAAGTCAAAGTTTGACCGGGACGGGTCACAACGTCGACTTTACAAGTATGATGAAGAAATATGAAAAGAATCTCCGAAAATGGAGTTTTATAAGCCGTAAATCCACCCTAGAAAGATCAAGCACACCGAAAAAGAATTAAGGGCAAAAAGGTCTCCGAAAAATTGGAGAAAGAGAGTATTGGTCCAAAAATTTAATGGAATAATTTTTGGATCAAATTATAAAATAAAAATGCTCATCACAGTGTTGGAAATGACTGTAGAGCGCAAAAGGAATCGCGAAAGGACGAAATGGCCAAACAAGGCCTTAGAAGAGTTAGTGGAAGATGATGTCCTTGTAATGACATCACCATTCCCTAACCAAAAATTGAAATGGAATGGCAACCTCTAGCCCCATGAAAATCCGGCCAACTAGACAAGGAAAAGAAAAGAAATTGATTAGTTGGTAACTAGATGACACACCAAAATCTAACCAAGCAAAGGACAAGAGCCCGTACCTATGATCTCATTCTCCACTCACCAAGATAAAAAATATATGAGCTTGTCCTCTCCCCCATAAATTCGGCTACAAGAAGGAAAGGCAAAGGAAAGAATGAAAAGAAAACCAAAAGAACAAGCAAAGTGTGACACAAAGCCATAAATCAAGGAAAAGTGCACCAACTCCTATCCATCAAACCTCTTCTCTCTCTAGTCATTTTTGTTGAACAAAAATGAGTCAAACCATACTCTCCCTCCCCACAAAGTCCGGCTGCCACAAGGAAGAAGGAAGAAAAGAAAAAAAAATGGGAACAATGAGAAGGCATAAAGCCACAAATTAAGGACCAAAAAGGTGAGACAAGTGGGAGATTTTTCTAGAAGCTCTCTAGAGCCAACCAAGGGCTGCCATTTGTCCTCCTTTTCTCTTCAATTTGCAGCAGCCCATGCCCCATAATCCCCCTTGGATTCGGCAGCTAGCATCAAGGAAAAGAAAGGGAGACACAACCCACCATTTAGGGACAAGAAACCATCTACTCCAACCACTCCACTTCTCACATCAAGCCTATCCCATCTCTCTAGCTTTTTGCTTGAGAAACTAAGAAAAAAATCCTAGCCATTCTCATTCTTCATACACGGCAGCAAGAGGGAGAGAGTGAGAGCAAAGAAAAAAATTTGGAATCCCATTCCAAGAGGGTGCACGGCTTTGAGAGAAAGAGAGAGAGAGATTGGAAAATTTTCTTGTGAGTTTTTGGGAGCATTGACCGACCAAGAAGCAAGAGAGGAAGAGGTAAGAGAATCTTGAAAATTTCTTGGATTCCTCCCTTGATGATTTTCGGTTTTAGTTGGAAGCAAGAAGAGCTAACAACAAATTTTTGGATGCATTTTTATGAAGAAAAACGTGGGTTAGGAGCAAGCCAAGGAAGGAAGAAAATCTTTGGAATTTTGAAAACCCTAACTTGGGTTGAGGTAAATCTTTTAAACCCCTTGGATCTAAGCTTTATTTAAGTGTTTTTAAGGTTGGTTCAAGAGATTTGTAAGGACATAAGTCCATTTAATTTTCAGCCCTATTTATGGTGTGTATGTGCTTGATAGGTTAGGGTTGGTTGGTTAATTTTTCTATGCTTGTTGCTTTAAAAATTTGTGCATGAAAATGATGGATTTTTCATGCTAGAAGATAGGTTGTATGTCCCATAAGATTAGGCCAAAAATCTGCCAAAACAACCCACTTATTGTATGCTAGCTTAAGAGGTAAACCGGAGTAACTCACCAAGCTGCCAGTTCGGTTTCGAACCTGAGCAGTTTTGGAAAAACGAAAATATAAGGCCTTTAGAGGCCAAACGGGGAAAAACTCAAAACACGAAAGTTGTTCGGAACAACTTTTCCTAGGGGAGTACGTGAACAGAATCTCGAAATAAGGCTCCAAAGGCCTTCGTTTTGCTCGAAACCCGTGGCTGAACCCTGGGACGTTCTCCACACAGTTTTCCAGAACTAACCCGTTTTCAAATAAAAACTGGTACTGATATAGGCCGAACTAGATTTTGTGCAGAACATGAAAGTTCTAGCATTTTTCGTTAGCTACAACTTTCGTGAAGAAAAGTTTTTCAGATTCTAAGCCGATTTTTAAACTGGGCGCGTTTTGTGAGAGACGCGCAGAGAGTCCGAAAACTAGCAAATGAATCTCACGAAAATCTTTTCTAGAAAAATCATGAAGTGTTCCAAAATGGTCTTTTTAGCATCGGAAACCATTCCAAAGGTGGTTTCCAACCCCAAATGATTTTATAAAAGATTTGTTTCGAAAACCATAAATTTTAAAGGGCTCGGGTTTGAAATTCACATTTTCCATAAAGAAAAGAAAAAAGAGGGTTTCAACCAAACATTTGCAAGTTGAAGGAAATAATAAAATTTAGCTAATGAATTTTCTAACTAAAAGGAGTTAGAAGAATGAAGGATTTTTGGGAAGTAAATTGCACAAGATTTTCCAAAAATAATGAAGAGGAATTTTATGGTAAAATTGGTGAACAAGCCGATTACGAACGATAACCGGATATTAGATCCGAGTTACATACCCAAGGATAACCAAGGGTTGACAAAAGGTTGACCCAAGGTTAATTAAGGTTAACCTTAAAGGTTACCCAATATAACCCTAAGGGATACCCACATGTACAATGGAGCTAAGATTTAATGGGTTAATGGAAATAACCCAATAACAAGGATATATGAGCAAAGCCCAATAAGAGAACAAGGCTCTAACCAAAAAGGTCACCCAATGTAACATCATAAGGAATTATCCAAGTTCCATAAAGAATGGGGACAAATATTGGCCTAGATGGATGTTATGAATAGGGGACATACAACAAAAGTAAATATGAGTGTTGGTAGGTCACCAACGCCTTACAAAAAGATCCTGATCCTATATTTTGGATATATCAGGAAAGTGAATTGCGGTTACCGACGATTGAGAAGACGCGATTCTAAGGGATACGGCACTAGAGGTAAGTACAAACCTCACCTGCAGTATGAAAACTAGTAAATTATGTTCAAGCATGTGGTTTTCAAATATGCTGTAATATGTTGTGTGCTATATCTATGAAATGCCATGTTTTATGAAAAGTGCTATTTTTGCGAATTGCCATGTTTATAAAATACGCTATTTTCGTAAAATGCTATGTTTATGAAAAGTGTTATTTTTGCGAAATGCCATGCTTATAAAAGGTGCTGTTTTCGTAAAATGCTATGTTGATGAAAAGTGCTATTTTTGTAAATAATCATAATAGTGCTATATTTGCAAAATGCCATGTTTATGAAAATGTCATATCTGCAAATGCCATGAATGAAAAGAATGCCATGCCATGTTAATAATGAAATGAAAAAGGTATGTTATCATGTAGTGACATCATATTGTATGTTCACTAAAGATAAATGACATGGTAAGAAGTCACAAGTAAAGTGTCGTACCAACCTCCTTGAAGTGGAGGATTTTTATGTACAAGTTATGGATTCACCCCCGCGCTTATGTAAGAGGGTGTAATCACACATGTTCCTAGAGCAGTTAGGGACTTGCAATCCCATCTAACTGTGTCTAGAGGCGCGCAAAAAAAAATTTAAAGGTACGTACACTAAGGGGCCCATAAGGAAGATAAGAAAATTAATGAAATGCATAAATGGAACATAACTGGTTCATGCATATGCATATGATGATGTATGTTTCTTTATGATGTTTAAATGTTTTGTGAGATATGTTTGTGCTTACTGGACGAAAGCTCATTCAGTTATATTTCATACTGTAGGTAAGAAACCCGCAGCTTAATGCTGGGCATTGTTGGAGCGGTGTGACGGCAGACGAAGGCGGTATGGATACCACTACGCATGTTTTCCGTAAATCTTTTGATAAGTAAAGAAGTTTTGTACATATAAGTATGTATGGTAAAGACGAATTATGCTTTACGGTATTTTGGAACCAAACACCTTAAGTAACGTTTACTTAAGTAGTAATGATATGATGCTAAAGACAATGTTTATTATGTATGTTCAAAAAAAAAAGATAAGAGTTTTAAGATATATAAGAAGTTCAAAAAAAATATATATATATATATATATATCCCCAAATTTTCAAGTAATCTAAGTAAGGTAAGGAGTGACGGCCTTACGTAGTAAGGGGGCGTCACAGTAGTGGTTTTGTCTGATACATGGTAGTCGTTTACATGCCTTTGATGCCATTTTTCAACACATCTCTTTGTGTTTCATGGTAGTGGTTTTGTGAGATTTAGAATGCTTTTTGATGCCATTTTTCAATTTTCATTTGTCTGATACATTGACTTTGGCTGAACTTTCATTGACGTTATAGGAATTATTTGGGCAATCCATTTGTTTCTTCACATATGAATCTGCATGAAACAGAAACGGCCATCGTTTATATGCTTTCACTGGTTTTTTGCTTTTTTTGGCGATCCGGAGTCCGTTTCTACTAGTTTCGGGCCGAAACTAGTCGACCTTGCATATTTTTTGTATTTGGATTTCGTTAACTTCTACTAGACTTATTAAGTTTGTTTAGGTCCGCTAGAGTACATTACAAAGTGAAATGCCTCTTTTTTTCAGTTTTTTGCATTTTCGAGTCCGTTCCGATTAGTTTCGGGCCGAAACTAGTCGAAATTGCATATTTTCCGACTTAGGCAGTTTTGAAACCATCCACTAGCTTCGTTATGCATATTTAGGTATGCTAGAGTGAATTCCTAAGTGAAACGCCTCTTTTTTTAAGTTTTTTGCATTTTTGAGTCCATTTCGACTAGTTTCGGGCCGAAACTAGTCGAAATTGCATATTTTCCGATCTAGGCAGTTTTAAAACTGTCCATTAGCTTCGTTATGCATATTTAGGTATGCTAGAGTGAATTACAAAGTGAAATGCCTCTTTTTTTCAGTTTTTTCTGTTTTCGAGTCCGTTTCGACTAGTTTCGGGCCGAAACTTGTCGAAATTGCATATTTTCTGACCTAGGCAGTTTTGAAACCGTCCACTAGCTTCATTATGCATATTTAGGTATGTTAGAGTGAATTCTTAAGTGAAACGCCTCTTTTTTTAAGCTTTTTGCATTTTCGAGTTCATTTCGACTAGTTTCAGGCCGAAACTTGTCGAAATTGCATAATTTCCGACCTAGGCAGTTTTGAAACCGTCCATTAGCTTCGTTATGCATATTTAGGTATGCTAGAGTGAATTCCTAAGTGAAACGCCTCTTTTTTTTTCAGTTTTTTCTGTTTTCGAGTCCGTTTCGACTAGTTTCGGGCCAAAACTTATCGAAATTGCATATTTTCTGACTTTGGCCGTTTTGAAACTGTCCATTAGCTTCGTTATGCATATTTAGGTACGCTAGAGTGAATTACAAAGTGAAATGCCTCTTTTTTTAAGCTTTTTATATTTTCGAGTCCATTTCGATTAGTTTCGGGTCGAAACTTGTCGAAATTGCATATTTTCCGGCCTAGGCAGTTTTGAAACCGTCCACTAGCTTTGTTATGCATATTTAGGTATGCTAGAGTGAATTCCTAAGTGAAACGCCTCTTTTTTTTTTCAGTTTTTTCTGTTTTCGAGTCCGTTTCGACTAGTTTCGGGCCGAAACTTGTCGAAATTGCATATTTTCCAACTTTGGTTGTTTTTGTTGCTTCTCGAAGCTTTGTTATGCATATTTAGGTTCAGCTACGTGATTTCCATACTGTTTTAGACGTCCTTCGCTGTTTTTTGCAGATTTTGGTCCGTTCCGACTAGTTTCGGGCCGAAACTAGTCAAATTTGCATATCTGTCCACTTTCTCTGTTTTTTTTGCTTCTCCAAGCTTTGTTATGCATATTTAGGTTCAGCTACGTGATTTCCATACTGTTTGACAGGTCATTAGCTGAATTTTTCATTTCGAGGACCGTTTTGAATTTTTTGTCCCATGTTGGCAATGATGTAAACAACATACGTTTTTTTTCTTGTAATATAATATGTCTGGTGAGTTAGTAACTCGATATTTCATGTCAGTTACCGGTATATAATAACATGGTCTATCTCCCATGGTTTATATGCCTTGGAAGCTGTAAATGTATCGGGCCTATGCTGACATGCCACATATCATATATGTCAAACGGTTTATACTGAGCCAACACATATTCCTTAGCAATTGTTGGTTTTTGTTGAAGTCTTTCCCTCTGTTTTTGTTATCGCGATAATAAGGAAATGCCTCGAAAAGGATCGGGTGAGAGCTACGTATGGACAGCGGAGAAAGAAAAAAGATTTCTCGACTGCCTTGACGACTACAATGCCACCACTGGTGGTAAACCCCCCCCCCAAAGCAATCTTAGAACTATGGGCAACTCAGTTTAACACTGAGTTTGGCGGAGTCCCTGCCTTCGCTTCAACTCTATCTCAAAAGAAAGAACGGATGAAGAAAATTTATAGGGGCTGGAAGGTGTTGCAAGCGCGGACAGGCCTGGGTTACGATCCAACAACGAATCGGGTCATCTGCTCTGACGAGGCGTGGCAGAGCTTTATTAATGTAAGCGTCCGCTAAACTATGTCTCTTTATGTTATTGTATTTGATAACCCGCTTTTCGTATTGACTAATTGTGTCGTCTGTGATAATATATTATGAATTTTCATATACAGCTTCATCCAGAATGCAAACATCTCAGGCATGAGGGACTTCGCCACAAAGAGATTTATTATAATATTTTTGAGAAAAAGCATGCTGCAGGTGCATCGGGGTATGGGTCCGTAACGATGCCAGATGAAACATGGTCGTTTTTCGATTTCGACGCATCTATAGATAACTCGGCATATCACCCAGAGATACAAGAGGATTTCTATCCGACCCCTAGCACGCGCCGAATGAACAACCTCAGGGTGGGTGACGATGTAGCTCCATCCCGGTCTGGGCGAAGTTCTGGAAAGCGGAAGTTAAGAGACGAGGCGGACGAGATGACGTGCCTGGCGATGAAGGAAATTGTCACCCATTTCCGTGGCGGTGGCCAATCGGGATCAAGTCACGGCCAGTCAGACGAAACGGATCACATGTTGGCATGTATAAACATCATGACCGATATGGGTATTCCAGCTAAGGATCGGGCCAAAATGTGGCACTACTTCGAACCGCGTCCGCTTCGCCAAAGGACCTTCCAACAGCTGTCTGATGAGGATAGGCGGGAAATAATTGCCAGTGTTGTGCACCCCGATCGACCACCGGCCGATTGATGTGTTTGCTTTAGGATGATATATATATTTTTTAAATTTCCGAGACATATTTTTTTAATTTTCGCATACTAACGACAAACTTGAAATTAATTTTATTGCGGTAACAAAATTTATTTCCGTTGCAGCCATATTGTGTGCGTTAGTGTTATTGCAATTGTCGATGCCATTTACAAAATAGCTTCGTTATAGGCATATGTTAATACCCACTACTCGAGTACGATCGGCTAATCCATTAAATTTTTGGCTAATATTTACATCATAACAGGTACAATTTTGATTACATACGATAGTGCAACCAGCGTATCGAAATGAACGAGGGTAGTTCGGAATCGGAACAGGAAGAAGAGCCCGTGTTCACAAAGCGAGATCGTAGCGAACATAACAGATGGATTATGAAGGCAGTGGTAGCTGCGACATCTAGAATACGTAACAGGCGGCGAAGAGATCCACAACCCATGCATAATTCACGACTAACTGGAAGCGAGCGGGTGGAGGAGATATTGAATGGGCATGAAGGAATAATTACCGGCTTGATAAGTATGAAAGCATATACATTCAGAGCCTTGAGTCACCTATTAGCGGATCGGGGATTATTGGCACCAACGACAAACATGAATGTGCATGAGCAATTGTTCATTTTCCTGACCATATGTTCACAAGGCGCAACGAACGGACACACATCATATCTGTTCCAGCATTTGGGAGAGATAACTTCCCGTTGGTTTTCCAATGTGTTGCAGATAATTTGTTCGCTGAAGGACGAATTCATAACGCAACCCGACTACACGACTGTCCAACCATTGATTCTGGAGAACGCGGACAAATATAGGCCATGGTTCGATGTATGTGAGCTACATAACCAAAGCAATATATCGCACAAGATTTATTAAAGTGATATAAAATTCTACGAAATAATTCTTTCGCAAAATGTATGCAGGGTTGTATTGGCGCCATCGATGCCACCCACATTCCTTGCATCCCCCGGACCGAGAATTCTGACGCGTGGATAAATCGGAAAAGATTTCCCTCACAGAATGTTCTGGCAGCATGTTCGTTTGACATGAAATTCACATACATGTTGGCCGGGTACGAGGGATCGTGTCATGATGCAAGAATGCTAGAATCGGCTATAGCGTTCCATGGATTCCCAAAACCTCCACCAGGTAAGTAGAATTAGCTGATTTGAGGGTTGTATTTACATACAATTACGGTAATAACAAATATTGAACGTTGATGTCTTTTTGGCATGTTGCATTTGCAGGTAAATTTTACTTGGTAGACTCAGGATTTACTAATAAGGATTGTTTCCTAAGCCCATATAGACGAGAGACGTATCATTTACCGGAATATCGAAGACGTCACGTCAGGCTAGGCAATAGGAAGGAAGTTTTCAACTATACGCACTCATCGCTGCGCAATTGTATTGAGCACACATTTGGGGTATGGAAAACGCGCTTTAAAATACTTCAAAACATGAACAGCTATCCTATGGATAAACAAAAAATGATCCCCGTGGTGTGTGCGGTTCTACATAATTTCATAAGGACGGTGCAGGTTGGGGATCCTATACTTGAAGAATATGACGTAGATTGTGTGCCGATTCGGGGATATGTCGATGTTAACGCGGATTACGTGTTAAGCGAGGGGATCGATGGGGCTGGCACAAGCACAGGAACGCAGCCTCACGACTCGAGTAGGGGTGCCATGAATTACATGAGAGATAGGATAGCTGATGACATGTGGGAAAGATATCAATCATATCCATGGTATAAAACAACGTGAAAGCATGCCTCAATTGCAATATAATTGCGCCAGATATCTGTAGAATTTAGGAAATTAATTGTATTTTGTATATTTTTTCACTGACATTGAGTGGCTGAATTTATGTTGATGTATTTTACAGATTTTGTTAGAAATTTTAGTGAAAAATATCAAACGTTTGCCGGGTATTAGTATTTGAGTGCACTAGCATATTTATATTCATCTTTTAGTGAAAAAATATTTGGTGTCATATTTTTGTGTTGCGATTTTTAAGTTTCAATAGTAAATTTTATTGTCTTCTCAGAAAATACAGATAACTTTTTGGAAAAAGGAAAAAAATGTTGAATAAATTAAGGGTGTTTGGTGGCGTAGTTTGAGTTGATAGGGGTGTTTGGTTGGGTGGAGTAGTTTGAGTTGAGATTTTTAAGTTTCAATAGTAAATTTTTTTGAATTTTTAGAAAAGACAAAAAACTTTTTAGGAAAAAGACAAAAACTTTTTATGAAAAAGACAAAAAAAATTTTGAGTTGAGTTGTTTGAATTGGTTCACCAAACTCCCCCAATTTTTGTGAATTTTCAGAAAAGACCAAAAATTTTTTGAGGAAAAGACAAAAACTTTTTGACAAAAAGACAACAAGTTGTTTGAGTTGAGTTGTTTGGATTGGTTCACCAAACTCCCCCAATTTTTTTGAATTTTCAGAAAAGACAAAAATTTTTTTGAGAAAAAGACAAACTTTTTGAGAAAAAGACAAAAAAAGTACAGTTTAAGTTGAAATGAGATGATGAGGCAAACACCCAAGTTAAAATAGTCCATTTTTTTTAATTTTCATAAAAGAAAAAAAAAACATTTTGGGAGGAAGACAAAAACTTTTTAGGAAAAAGACAAAAAAAGTTTGACTTGCGTGGTTTGAGTTGGTGTGCCAAAAAAATTTATGAAACTCAGATTTGTATCATCCAAACAGGGCCCTTATTTTTTTTAAACATTTCAACTCAAACTTTTTTACCAAACACTCAACTCAACTCAAACTATTCAACTCAAACTTTTTTACCGAACACTCAACTCAACTCAAACTTTTCAACTCAAACTTTTTACCAAACACTCAACTTTTAAACTCAACTTATCTTAACTCAATCTAAACTTCAAAATACCAACTTAAACTCTTCCACCAAACTCCCCCTATACTTAATTTCTTTTTTTTTTTTTGTTTGGTTTTGATGGAAACTCCAATAAAACGGGTTAAGTAAGATGAATTCATAATTTAGAAGACAAATTGAGAACTTTTAAACTTCAATAAAGGGATGCTTGGTGGAGCAGTTTGAGTTGAAATTTTTAAGTTTTAATAGTAAATTTTTTTGAATTTTCAGAAAAGACAAAAAACTTTTTGGGAAAAAGACAAAAACTTTTTGGAAAAAAGACAAAAAAAATTTTGAGATAAGTGTTTTGAGTTAGTGTCCCAAACACCCTATAAATAGTGAGAATGATGTTAAAATTTAAGAATATAGATAAGAATAATCTTTCATTTTTTTTTTTTCCCTCTTTTAAGTCGAATATAACGCAATCAAGGGCTAGTAACGTGTCTCCTAGGTGGAGGGTTGAAAAGAGTGTTTTTTTCATTTCATATACGAAGTCCATGGAGTTAACAATCATTCGGGACAATGTCGTTATTATTATTTTTTGTTTGGAGAAAAATAGAGAAATAGCGTTGATTTCGACACTTCCTTATAATTTTATCAGGCTAATATTAAAACCCAAAATTTTACTATTTAATATATTTTTAGTTTATTTTTCTCTAAATTTATAATTTGAATTTTTCATTTTATCCTGTGTTTATATTTGTGTTTTAAAAGGTATTTGGGGAATGAGTTTAGTTTAAGATTTTTAAGTTTTAATAGTAATTTTTGTTTATTTTTTAGAAAAGATAAAAATTTTTTTGAGAAAAGATAAAAAACTTCTTCATAAAAAGATAAAAATCATGACAAAAAAAATACAATTTAGTTTAAAATGAGATAGAAACAAACAAACCCTTACGAGCATAATTAGCAGCTCTCTCGTCATCTCTCTCGCTCGCTAAAACCCCACGCTCTCTCTCATAATTAGCAGCTCGCTCTCTCTATAGAGCTAGCAAATCTAGGTTTCTCTCTCTTCTGCAACCTCTCTCTCCTCTTTCCTCCGTGGCCGGCTGCCTCCTGTCTTTCTCCTCCATCCCCGGCTATTCTCTTCCCTCGCTCTCATCCGTTCTTGTCTCTGTCTCCCCTTCATTCGGCAGATCTCGACTCGCTTTCACAATCTCCGTCAGCAGCGCCGGCGAAGCGAAGACTCCAACCTTCGGCCACGAGCATGACGATGTCTCTCTCTCCGTGCTCCCTGACGACCTGATCTCCCTGGATGTCGACCGATCTTGCCTAGATCGGTGTTGATCTCAGATCTCAGATCAGTCCTTACAAAAGTCAAACTGTCAATATAGTAGCCCTGAAAAGGTTTGTAAAATTTGACTATCGAACACCACATACGGTCTAAAGGACATTATCTTCAAATTTGATAGAGAGGGTTGTGGAATATCTCATCTCTGAGAATCACAAATCATATATGTCCATCTTTCTTCATTGAAGTACTGCAAATCTCTCCTATTGCAGATCGCCATATCATTTCCGATCAGAGATCAATTAGATAACACATCATTTTACGTCGATTTCATCCGCATAACCGGCGAAAAGATGGAAGCTGCGAGTATTGCGATCAATGCCATCGACAAGGTACTTCGGCTGCTAACCAACGAAGCTGATTCATTCCAAGAAGTCATTGCCAGGACCGGGTTTCTACCACACGAGCTGGCAAATCTCCTAGATTTGATCGAAAACGTGAAGTTACTGGAGCGGGGAGCGGAAGCGTGGTTGATGGAAGCAGCAAGAATATCGCAACGAGTGGAATTCGTCTTGTGCACATTCTTTCTTCAGGCGACACAACGCCGACACCAGCGTCGATTCAAAAACCTCATCCGCCAAACAAAACCAGATCTTGGCATAGTAGCCTCGGAGATTCCAGATGTGGTGATGCGATTACGAGAGATGAAAATCAAGGGCAAGGAGCGAGGTTTGTTTTTTGAAAATCCAGGTCATGGAAATTTGTGCTGTTTTGAGGAAGATGGAATTGTTGGTTTAGAGTCCGAAAAGGAAGAGGTTGTAAGCATGCTGGTTGGGGAACCACCCGAGCGCTTGGTGATCTCGTTGGTGGGGACGGGTGGAGCTGGTAAGACTACCTTTGCTAGTATCATTTGTCGTAGTGAAGAGGTGAAGAAACGCTTTGATTGTCATGCTTGGATCAATGCGTCTCACTTGTATAACTCAGAGAATCTGTTCAGGCAAATAGCGAACATGATCAGCCCGGAAGACGAGATGGACTCGATACCAGAGGTCATTAGTCGCTTGAAAGAATATTTGATGACGAAGAGGTACGTAACGGTTTTCGATGGTGTGTGGCAAACAGAGTTTTTGCAACTTTTGAAGGATGTTTTGCCGGATAACAACAACGGTAGTAGGATAATCATCACGACACGTGACGATGCAATTGCTGCCTCCTGTGACGTTGTTCAGAAAATACAACCACTCTCTGGCGAAAGGGCGTGGGAACTGTTTTGCAAATTGGCGTTCAGAAACGAGTTCGAAGGTACGTGTCCTCCTGAATTAGAGAACTTGTCCCATGAAATTGTTGGAAGATGTCATGGCTTACCACTTCTCATTTGGGCTGTCGGTGATATCCTGTCGTATAAAGCAAAGATCTCGTCTGAATGGCAAAAGCTACTTGACAATATCGATAATGAGATTGCAGAGAATCAGAATCCCTCACCGATTGAAGAAGTTTCTAGAATTTTTTATCGAAGTTATGGTGATCTGCCTTGCCGTATTAGAATCTGCTTGTTGTACTTTGCTATCTTTCCTAAGGGCTATCAGATTCCTGATCTCAAATTAATTAAGCTATGGATCGCTGAGGGTTTTGTTAAAGAAGAGACGGGCAAGACAATGTAACAAGTTGCGGAAACATACCTGAATGAGCTCATCAACAAAAATTTAGTCCAAATTTCATGTGTAAATTACTATGCCGCCGAGAGAATGTGTAGAGTCCACGGTTTCATGCATGATATCCTCTCCTCAAGGGATAAAATGTTGAAAACCTGTCGAGTTTCCTACGAGAATAACTGTTTATCATTAGAGGACAGTCGCATTCCTTTCAATGGAATTGATGGTTTTGCAAAAAATGCTTTGGAGATCACTACTGAACGTCCCAATGTCAGCTCTGTTTTCCTTTTCAATTTTAAAGAAGTAATGGTAAAGAACTCTTCTCTAGTGAATTTGCTTGAAAGATATAAGCTTGTGGAGCTATTGGATTTTGAAAATGCTCCTCTTGATGATCTCCCAAATGAAGTGGGAAACTTGATCCTGTTGAAATACTTGAGCTTGAGGAATACGAAAGTAAAGACACTTCCAAAGTCTGTAGGTCTACTTCTCAATCTACAAACGTTAGATGTTAGAAACACGCTGATTCGCGAGCTACCAATTCAGTTCCAAAAGCTTGTAAAGCTGCAGCATCTTTTGGCTAACGCTCATAATAACAAAGTTAGTTTGGATTCGATCCACGGAGTTAGGGTAAAAGAAGGGATTGGATGTTTAGAGGGGTTGCAAACTCTAGCGACCGTGGAAGCACAAGGTAGCTCGTTCAGTGTTATAAAGGAGTTGGAGAAGTTGAGACAGTTGAGATGGCTGGGTATTTCCAAATTGACTGCAGACATGGTAAACGCTCTCTGCTCCTTCATTGACAAGATGAGCCACCTTGAATCTCTAAGCTTGTACTTGTCCAATAATGGTGAGACATTCAATTTTGGATCCATTTCATCTCCACCGCCTCTCCTAAGGCGTCTCATCTTGAAAGGCCAACTAGAGAAGTTTCCGGGTTGGATTCTGAGGCTTAAGAATCTAAACATATTGGGTTTAAGTTTCTTGAGATTAGATGTGGACCCTTTAAAAGCTCTCCAGTTTCAGCCCAACTTAAAGGTTCTTTGGCTTCACCGAGCATATGATGGCGAGCAACTTCATTTTGAGGAGGCTGGTTTTCAGAAACTCAAGCAACTAGTTCTGATGGAGTTGCATGATTTGAGGACGGTGAAAATAGAGAGAGGGTCATTACCTTCATTGGAAGAGTTAAGAGTTGGACCGTGCCAGAATGACTTGTCCTTTGACATCCAAAACCTAGAAAATCTCAAACTTCTCGAATGTCATGACATGTCCGACTCATTTGTACTTCGGTTGCAACCAGAAGGAGGCTCGAATTATTGGAAGGTTAAGCATGTACCGTCTGTCATTTTCAGGTATAGAATTCGAGGGAATCATTATGCCTCATTCAAACTTGGCGAGCCTGGCTTGATGGACCACGTGAAAGGGTTAGTCAGAACCACAAATGTGGAGTTGTATGGACGTCAACTGAGTTTCTTTTACAACGATGATGAAGAAATAGAAAGGACCTCAAATGCTGAATGGAGCGACCAACAGAGCTTCTTCACCGATGACATTGAAGACTGATCCTAGATTTCCTGGTTTGTTTCAATTTTCATTTTCAAAAGAAATAAGTCTTTGTTTCTTTCATTTTCTCTCTGTATCTGTTTGAAGCTTTCAGAGAACCTTTATTTTTCCAATTTACTTTATTTACATTCATGTCCATATACTTATCATCATGAAAACCTTTTTTTTTTTTTTTTTCCTTCTTATTTCTCTCCTTCTATAGGCGTCATGGTTACCCAAAATTCCCATGGATTTGAAGCAGAGTGTGAAGCTGGAGACATTTTCTAAGATCAATCCTATATCATAGTTGGGCTGATAATTGTTTTCGGGGTTTTTCATAGTTCCATTTCTAGCCCGTTTGGCACGACTTGGTTATGAATATTAAATGCATTTGTCGACTATGATGGACCAGACGATGAAGTAGCTAAAATTTTTCTTTGTGATCATCACCGTAATTTTGACAGGCTGTTAAGCGATTCCAATATGGTTAACCTTCTAATCACTTTCTGATAATTCTTTTGTGTCAACTTATTGATAGTGATTTTCAAGTGGATAATAGGACATGGGACCATCTTAGATTTCAGTGATAATGTTCCTTCTATTCAATTTCTTGCTTTTTTAAGTGAAAGGAGTAGCGGGTATTCTTTTCCGAAACATTTAGAAATGATGTCGAAGCAGGTTGTGCAATTGATCATGAAACAGTAGAGGATTTTGGGGGCTCGAAAGCCGGAAACAGAGGAACGAGTAGTCATCTGTGTCATGTCATTCATACACCAATGTCCGATTAAAGCAAGTGACTATTTTTTTTTTTTTTGGGGTGCATACAAACATGGTTTTAGAGACTTTCCTAAGAATTCAGCAGCCAAAATCACGGCGAAAATGGGCAATTGAGAGCTGAAATGTTAATGTTAAGGTTCTGATTCACGTACTCCTGTCATAAAGATCATTGGAGTTGAAATTTTTATGGTGCAAGCTTTTTCATGTTGCAACTTCGTCATTAACATGCATCGGGGCAACCCTTAGGCGGTCGATGAAGAAGACAGTCATTAGTTACAACCAAGCAAGTGATATTGCTCAAAAACTAGTTTAGAAAAAGATCTGTGTCTATTCCGCATTTGCAATTGAAGAATCACCAAAGCTCCTTCCCATAATTTTATATCAAACGAGCTTTTGAAGGCTGAATTTCATTACATGCTTGATTTTGGACGATCATACTCTTTTCAATATTTCCTTCATACCCCCAAGTAAGCTTTAAATCGAAAGAATTCCTAGGTCAGATTGATGAGGAACATTTTCTTACTGCACTAGGAAAAAACTCTCATCAATGTTTTCTACAGATATCCTTAATTTGGCTAGGGCAAAAATTTCTTCAAAAATAGAGAATGGAACTTATCCACTTTGGTGGACTATGTTGTCCGTGATTGAAGGAGCATAAATTTGCCTATATATTGCCTCGTGTTGTCCTAAGTTTTCTATTCCCCAACAATTTTATACCATATGATCTGATTTTAAGAATTTATCCATATCAAAGAATACTAAATATGAAAAATACTCAAATAATTAGATCAGTAGTCAAATAATAGTAGTGTATAGCCATTAAGATGGAAAAGTAGGATAACATCTCTGAACAATCACTAGGCGAGATCAACTTTCCACACGCCAGTTACGGAAAGCATGTTTTTCTGGCACAGATACAACCCTAGCAATAATGGTAATTTGTCCACTGGTAATTTACATAGAGAATTGCCATCTATAGGTCATTTTTAAATATATATATATATATATAAATATATATATTCATGGTGGATAACGTATTTAAAAGCCCATAATGTGCGATAATAAGGGCGCGAAAATCCGCCCTTGCCCCACCAGGTATCAATGGCTCTCCTATCATCATCCACCATATCCGTGCACCTGCCACAAGGCATCGACTAGCTAAGAGGACCTGAAGATGAGCCTCTACGTGCCCAATCTAGAAGATTGACTCCATGTCGTGAAGCCATCCTGCTAACACTACCGTACGTCGAGTCCCATCAAACAGTAGAGGTTGCAACTCGTAAAACACTTGTGCAGCATCCCAATCCGCATCCATAATCTCGTATCTATATTGTATAATTTCCATATCATATTTGCGAAAAAAAAAAAAATTCATACACAAACTATATTGTAACTTACAATGGCTGTGGCACTGGCAGGTAGACTATGAGACCAGAAGGCAGGAACCCGCTCTGATACCAACTCTGTAACGACCCACCTTACGTGCCGTTACAATTTACATAACATACATAACTACTTAACTTACTTAATTAGCGAAAATTCGGACTATAAATATATAGCATATTTTTTTTTTCAATTTAATTTATATACTTACATATAAACATACTTATATACATATGTATAAGTACTGAAACAAGTGTTTGAATTGGAAACTTGTGATAAAACAAAACCGTATACATATAATATAATAAAACGCATAGTGGTTCCTGGCCCATAATCTCATAGACAGTCCTGCCCAGCTCCACGCCTTATCAAGCATTGCCAGTAGGGAGCTTACCAACAGCATAGACGTAAGTTGTGAGCTTTCGCTCGACAAGTACAACTTTCATCCGCAAAACATTACATAATAATTGCATTAACCAATTATGCTTCATTATGTTTTCTTATTCTTTCATATCTTAACATACTATGGGCCCCTTAACATAAGTGTTCGTACCAGGCGCGCAGCTATGGAGTGGTTGGGGCGACCAGCCTAGTCCAACTCAAACTATATACCTAACCCGACTTAACGCGGGTCGATACGACACAAGCAAATTAACTTGCCAACTTACTTAATTTTCATCATCTCATACTTAGATCTTATTCTTATCAATGGGTGATCATGCTTCATGATGTCACACATAAATAAATTTTAAGTCATATCATGACATTCATAAGTCTTAAACAAATCATGCATCATTTCATCGCATAACTTTAAAACATATCATACATAAAATCATATTATTGCATATATCATATCAAGCAAGAAACACAACAAAGAGTCTATGCTGTAGGCGGAGTTGTACTTGTTTTACTAGATCTGAGTTCTAGGCTTCAACAGATCGCTACGCAGTTTATAAACCTGTTTTCAAAAAGACGTAAGATAAAAATCATCCTATCTTATCATAACTTATTATATTTAAATGTTGGTATCTTAACCAAAATTTATCCATAATCCTAATTATATGTCCCACCACATACCAAAATTGATATTTAATTTGGTTACTAATGGTAACATTGATTCCAAAACTTATCACATAAAAGCCAGTAACCCTTTTTGGTTACTATAAACATCCTTATTTATTAACTTGGTCCAATTAATTAATTTAGTAACCTTTCCAATTACTATGTGTCTTACTATAATTACCTTATAGCTTATTCCTTATTTAATTATTTTTACAAAAGATAATAAAACTTGTAAAAGTCTGAAGACCATTCCTGAAAACAGTCCCATAATCTCAGTGATTAGTGTATGTGCAGGAATTGCCTAATCCTGCACTACCTTGAAAATTCTGTGTAGGAATTTCTTGTTTTCCTACCTAGTTTAAAGATTCAGTTCTACTTTAAAATCTATTTTGAATTTGAAAAAGTCCTCTTAATGAAAGTTATAGATCTCAGTATTTCCCAAAACTTTCGTGTTTTACTTGAAACCCAGTTTAGCGTTTAACTTGCCCATTTACCTCGTTAAATCTGCCTGGCCGTGAACACTGAACTGATCAGGCCATACTTGGGTTTTGATGAAAAGTGAGGCCGTAGGAGCCTTATTTTTGAAAATGATCTACGATGACCCCTGGGATTTTCCCTTTTCTACAACTTTCATGTTTTAACTTTCTTCAAATTCGGCCTCTAAAGGCCTCAAAACTCAGATTCCAGATTGTTGCCCAGATTTGGTCCGAACTTGGCAGTTTCTTTTCGGTTGGTTCTTACGCAAAATTACGTGCACCCTACCTCCAACGGTTAAAACCGTGAGTCTATAATCAAGCATGCAGCATATTTTCTATCATTTCCCCTTTTATACATTCAATCCACAACACATAACATACATACATCCAAATGGTAATTTCTACCAAAATTGAAGTTTTTGGGGTTGTTCAGAACCCTCACATATCATGCTTCACAAATCTAATTTCCATACATTCCATAACCCTCTTAGGTATGTGGGGACATATAATCAAGTATATGGTGAGCATACACCCTTAGTACATAATTTCTAGAGCATAAAATCATAAGCATAACCAACCACAAAAACAAGCTTACAACACCCTAAACAAGCTCATACAAGGCTTAATTAAACCATTACATGAAAAAGGAGAAGAGATGAGCTTATGCTCTTATATCCATGGCTTAAAATACATTTAGAGATCTTGCTCCAAAGCTTAGTAGAAAACTTATGAGATTAAGAGGGTTTACCTCTAGAACTTGGAAAGTGATTCTCAAGCTTGGATCCGCAAATTTTTTCTTGATTTCTTTCTCAAAAATCCGACCAACCCTTCCTCCTTTTCTCCTTCTTGATGTTCGGCCTTGGGGGGAATTTTTGGTGACTAAAGGTGAACTAAAGCTTAGAATGGAACTAAATGGTCTAAAAATCCCATACACCACCTATTTATAGGTGACTTAGAATTCTTCAAAAATAGCATAATAGTCCCCCAAAAAAACAATAATTGCCCATAAACCCAAGGAGGTGGCCGGCCATGAGGAGATGGCTTGGTGGCTAAGCAAATGTCAATGGTCAACTTTTTCAATACTTTCCATATTTTTCCCAAAAATCCAAAAATTACTTAATTATCTTTTTTGATGAGGTGTCCCTTAGTTAAGCTCCATTTGGCTTGTCTCCCAAAGTACAATCCAATATCATACTAATATGAATATTATCAATACTGTTTTTTACTAAAACAGTACTGTTATACTGAACTGCAGTCCAAAATTTATCTGTGCTTAACTGGACTGCGTAAAAATTTTTCTTTGGACTTGAAGGCTCTTGGCCTTATTACTCTAAATATTGAGCTTGATTTTTCTACAATGGTCCCATGCCTTATTCTTACTTCCATATTCATAATGACGGTTTTTCACAGTATAATTTCATACTGTTCATTATATTGCAGTACCGTCTTACACATATCTTAGATTTTTCCTGGTCAAACATTGACCGGAATAAAATCATACATAAATTCTAATTCTGATAAAATCATATTAGACATATATATAAACATACATAATACAAACTTTGATTTCAAGAGGCAGAAATTGTAATTTGTACAAAAATGGATTATTGCAAATCTAAAAATGTTTTAGTGTCCCTTAAAATTTTGACCCTTATTAAAACGAAAACAAAAAAAAAAAAAAAACAATTATTTCCTTATTTGTATTCTAAAATTTGATTTTTAAGTACTCATATTTCAAATTTAAAATCTCAAAAAATAAAAAAACAACTCTAATATCTGTTAAGTTCACAATTTATTTGGGCTCTAAAATTTAAAAATTGAATTAAACTCTACTATAAGCTTATTTCGTTTAGAAGAGAAAGCAAAGATATAAATAGATAAACAAAGATAATATTATGAAAATTAAGGTAGGTGGCATATATTTATTACGTAATCTAATAGATAGCGTAACTTTCTTTTAATTAGTTAAATGGCCTACTGTGTATGCTTTGTTTAATCATTTTTCATTTTTCCCAAACACCTCGCCTCTCTCTCTCCCAACTTTCTTTTTCTCTCTCTACCCATTTCTCTCTTGGCCATTGCCAGAGATGGCTGCTCGTCATTTGTGGAGTTTCGACAAGGTAGCAATCGCGAGGTTAACGGCGATCCTGAGCTAGGGGTGCACGGTTGGTGATTTGGACTATAATTGTGCGGTTTTGTTTCTTGATGGTTCATGAAAAGTCCAAACCATAACTGCGCACAGTTTAAGCGGTTTGGGTGGTTTTTTTATTGGCGATTTGGACGGTATATCAGGCAGTTTGATATTTGTAATTGTTGATTAAATGTCATTGTAAACACAATTTAAGCTAAGTATGTCAATGCAAAAACTAAACTCTAAGATCATCATATAATTTAAATATGCAATTTGTACATAATCCAACATCTAAAAGTCCAAAATTCAATAAAGAAACATCCATATTCCAAAGTTAGAACAAATATGGAGTAGAGCAGGAAATAAGGTTGGTATTTGGTAAGAACAAGAGTGTAAATTGAGAATAATGAAGATGAAAGTTTATAAATGATTTGACAATTAATGAGAATTAGAAAGGATTCCAAAAATTAGTAAATATGAAAAGTCAGTAGTGTTTTAGAAACTCAAACCACATTAGCTTTTGAATTTTATGTTATTTAATATTTTAAATTGAAAATATACATGCATTTATGTACGAAAATATGTATAAAACTTTTAAACGGGCTAGGTTGTTTCAAATTGCGATCTCAAGTTTCAAACTGCAACCGCCCATCAAAGATGGCAGATTAAAACCACCCCATCCTTTTGAAGAGCGGTTTTGCAAAACCTACCTATAGTGAGACAAAATGTTGCAGAGTGGGTGGATAGGCAGGTTTCGGATATTTTTGTGCACCCCTGTCCCGAGCTATGCGACGATGGAAACTGTTGCTCATCATTCATGAAGTTCTAGCAAGGTCATGATATGTGAATGGTCACCCGGGGGGGGGGGGGGGGAGGGTGGGCGGAAGGGAGAGAGTTGAAAATTTTTTTTTCTTTTTTGGTTTTTTAAATGGTAAATCATTGACTTACCAATAGTTAATAATTAATTGACGAGAAAATTGATAATATTGTTTCAGATCAATCAGAGATTGACTACAAATATTGGCGAGTAATACTATGCTCAATCAGCGATTGACCGCCAATGTTTGTAGTCAATCATTGATCGCTGATTGACCGGGTCAATCAGCAATTTACCAATGGTCAATCAGTTTTTGTTTATCATCAAACAATGATTAACTACAAAAATTTGTGAGTTATATTATAATAAATTATAATCATTGATTTACCGATAGTCAATCAGTGACTGACCATTGTCAATCAATGATTTACTAATAGTTAATTAGTGATTAGTCAATGATCAATTAATGATTAACTATACAATATGATCAATCAGTAATTGACTATTTCCAAATCATTCTAAGAAAAAAAAATGTCTGTTAACTAATTTTTAAAAACTTAGGTTTTTTAAATAATTTAAAAAACTTGGGCCATTTACTAAAAAACTTATTAAAAAAAATGTCATTTAACTATAAATCCCATATTATTATTCTATGATTCTTTATAAGTTTAAGAATTTGTTTCAATTTGCGTCTCCCACCCCCTCTCAGTGTAAAAAATATCTAACTCCGTCACAACATAAACTTGATTCCATTTTTAAGTTTTTAATTTCCCTCATTTAATTAGCCCAACCACTTGTGTTAGCAGGTCAAGGGCAAAGGGGGATTCTGCAATTATCTCTTCATGTTCATCAAGAGAGCCATCGTATATTTGTTTTTCTCTTCCTTCATAGACTAAGAAACTTAATACGAGTAAGATTTTTTTCAGATTGTTGAATCGGGAACAAATTTACAGAGAATAAATCGTCAACGTTTTAAACTGACGTGTCAAGAAAAGAGAAAATAATTATCCAATTAAGAAAACTAATGATGTCATGAAAATAGTATGTAAAGATTGCTAACAAAACGAACAGGCAGGCAGAGCTCAGATTGGAGAAAAAGAGAGGGAAAAGGGGCAGAGCTTAGATTGATCTACCGAATTTCCTCACTCATTGGTGTCTCGACATAGTATAAAAGATATGAGTACGTCAGTCAATCACTCAAGATTAAGGTCTATTTGCAAATAAACCATCTAGTAATGGAATAACTGTAAATTCTTTATCGGCAAATGAATCTAACAAAAGAATATATTCTATTGTGGTCCATTTCAAATTCCAGTACATGGATATCTCTACTTTATATAACACTCTTACAAACAACTCAAAAAAGTCAACCCATCAATTTGGAAGTAGAAAACATCACAACCTTATCAGAATAAATGTTCCGCTTTACTCATCGATTGAGGAACAATTATTAATGATTCAATTCTTAAAATCATATATGGCTGTATATGATCCTCAATATATGTATATAATCAAGGATATATCTAAAAGCAATAGAATATGTTGTATCTTATAAAATGTATTTATTAACCAAAATACAAAATTACTTTGTAATAATGTCTAAAATATCAAAACATGATTGTTTTACGAGTCCCCAATTCTAATACGAAGGCCATTTTAGTGTTTGGACCATTTATACCTGAATTATACAAATTTAAAGATCATTGCACTAATATGATACAAAAAATTAATACTGGACTAATATGACACTAAATTAAACTAAAATTAACTAAAATTTGTATCATGTTGCTCAAAAATCGGAAAGTTGTGTTTTGTTGATCAATAGATGCAAAAATGTGGTTATTTAAGGGCCTGTTTGGGGGGGACATCTGGAGATGATGTTTTAAAGGTGAGTTAGAAATGCGTTTTGGGGGGGAAACTTTTGAAAAAATTCTGTGATATAGAAAATAATGCAAAATTTTTAAATGTGCTTAGAAAAAAAAAAAATGCAAAATAGATCTTTATCTTGTTCGTCTTGTCGATACGAGCACTTTGATATTAAAATCATTTTATTTCGATTTGAAATGAGAAAGTTATAGACTTTTGAAATTTGAATTTTTAAAAATAAAATAGAGAAATTTTGATGTAAAGTTGGAAATTTAAATTTAAGATGGTAAAATACCATCTGAACATTTGCCTCAAATGGACCGTAAGTAATTTTCTCTTCATTGTACTTCAGTCTTTTAGGGTTCAAAGTTACTTTTTGATAAAACTGATACAAAGGTGCACAAAATGAACTTATTGCACAACAAATTTTCAAACAACAAATTTTCAATTCCAAAGTCTAAAATATACTGGTCTTCGAATATAGTTTCGTGGGATATACATATTTACCACAACATATAGATCTCAAACTGCAAATTTTCAAAGTTCACTAATTTTTGAAAATATCTAAACTTTCCTTCAAAAGTTTAATCTTTTCTCAAATTTTCTTTTCAGCAATAGCATTTCTGAATATATTTATTTCAAATCTAGTATCATTTTTGAATACTTTCATTTCTAGTACTGTCACATTAAATTTTAAGTATCTCACACCTGCACATTAACAAATATATCCTTAGTAGAAGCCCTCTATACAAGATTTCCTTTCTTTTAATTTCAACAACACTTTTGAAAATTTTTATTTCTATCCTAATACCAGTTTTCATTACTTTCTTTTGTAACATTACCACATCAGATTTATGGAGCCCATATAGTTAAATTGTTGAAAAGATTCAAGAGTTTTTAGCTCAAAATTGTTGTTAATAATGATAATAATTACCATTAGTAATTATCGTTATGATACAAATAAGGGTTATTTACTTTTTTGTACCCTGCATTTTACCTTTTATTCAAAGAGTATACCTTGTGTTTTGAACTTTAGTATCATCAGATTACGCTTAATATACAAATTCATACATTTTTTTGGTCAATACTTAATTTTGACCTTAAAATGTCCAAATTACCCTTAAAAAGAAATACTACAGTTACATATTATTTACATTTTCATACCATGCATTTTGTTTTTATTCAAAAAGTATACAATGCAATTGAAAATTTTACATTTTTTTATTAATAGGTTACATTTAGCACATAAATCTATTAATTTTCTCGATCAACGCTTAATTTTTACATTTAAAATACCCAAGATACCCTTGAATTTAAAATTAAAAATAATCAAAGAAATTCTAATTTTAGTTTTGATCAAGAAAATGTATAGATTTATGTTCTAAATGTAATTTTTTAATATAAAAAGATAAAATTTTAAAACACTTGAATACTTTTTAAATTAAAAAATGGCAAGGTATAAAAATGTAAATAATACATAATTATAGCATTTCTTTTTTAGGGTAATTTGAGCATTTTAAGATCAAAATTAAGTGTTAACCAAGAAAGGGTATGAATTTATATACTAAGCATAATCTAACAGATGCAAATGTAAAAGTTCAAAATGAGGGGTAAACTTTCTGAATAAAAATAAAATATAGGGAATAAAAACATAAATAACCCGACAAATAATAATCTTGTTAATTATTATTAATAGTTACGATATGGAAATTTGCAGAGATGTACTCTTTAAATCCTCAAATTCACCCTTTTAAATATGTGTTTATATTACTTTTTTTTATTATTTTAATTAGTCCCTATTAAGATTATTCTCTTTTTTTTTTTTGAAAATATGTCCTTACTTAAACGTTTTTATAACAATCCTCGCAAATGTTAATTGGTTAAAGTGTTTATTACGAACACATTTTATCAATTGTCCCAATAAAATAATTTACTCTGACTGTTTTATGGGGCAATTTTCAATAATACAAAGTAAATTTTACAACAGCGACAACAACTATAGTCTCAAATTTTAATTTTTAAGTATTCAAATAACTATTATTTCAATTAAAATAAAAAAAAATTATATCTGTAAATAACAATGACAACTCACCGACACATACGACAGTACTCAAAAATTTAGATTATAATTAGTGTCGCTATGTCATCCATATAATGATAAAAGCGAAAAATGGCTTCAATTGAATTTTATGTTATACCTTCAACCTTTTCTACTCCTATACAATTTTTTTCTTCGCAGATGTTAAAATATAAATTATCATCTTCAATAGATAAAATCTACTCTATTATGACATCTATAGATCATAGATTGCATTTAAATGTTCATTCCAACTAGATGTTTACATTCAAATGTAGAATTTGTATTGTGTATATTCGAATGAAATGCATGTTTAGATAGTGTCCATTAAAAGTAACTTTTGAATAGTGTAAAGTTACAGAAATGAGTGCAGTATGGATTTTTAAAAAGTGAAGATTTGGATTTGAGTCTAAGTTGAATTGTTGTGAAATAATTAAATATTAAAATAGTTTTCACTTCATTAGTGGTCCAACCAAGCGCGTATTGCATTTGTGTACAATTATAACTATTCGATTTTTTGTACGAATATCCTCTTGAACTTTTCGAATTTGGTAATATAGTCTCTAAATTTTTTTTTTTCCCAAGAATCAACCCTTAAACTTGTAATTTTTGCACCATTAGTCATTTTTGTTCATATCCATTAAAATATGGACTGTTGTTTTTGCATATAACCCACACATTATACATCCCAAGAAGTGCATTGATGACTATTTTTGTTTAATTTCAATATGAATTCCATTGAAAACTTGAACCTAATTAGATTATAACTCAAACTCAAATATACTTTAAAAGGAATTTGAATTGAAATTAATTAAAAATTATCAACAATGCCTTTCTTTGGCTATAATGTGCAGGTCATGTGCAAGAAACCGTCCAAATTATAAAGGATTTAAGAAAAAAGAAATAACAATGCTAAAAATTATAAGTTCAGGAAATTGATTATGAAGAAATTTTTTGACTAATTTTGAAAAGTTCAGTACAAATTAACCAAAATTATTACAATAGCTCATCCAAATGGGCCATTAATTGCTTACGGTGGGGCTTAGCACACAAGATAAGTGAGCGGTTTGTTATAATTATTAGCTTTTGTCCTATTAGGAGCCAAAGACTTTTGGTCTTTGTCTGTACACACCTTCCTCTGCTCAAACTCCGTCTCTCCCGATCTGTTCGTCTGTCAGCTCGTTCAACGGTATTTCCCTTCCTTTCATTTCCCTTCTGTTATCATTTTTTTTTTTAATTCCTTATCTTTCTATCTATTTCTTCATATCTGTTTTATTTTATACTCGTAATAATTTTCAGTTTTCTCCATAAAAAATTCTCTATTGTATAAGCAGTACTTAATTAGTTTTCAGTAAGGAAAAAAAAAATTATGTAAGTTTGAATATGCTTCATCCTTTGAAGAAATCACAATTCCTCAAGCTAAACACTTTAGACTTGTTGGATAAATTGGTGGGTTAGGCCAGTTTTTATTTTTATTTATTTTATTTTCTACTTTTTTTAAGTCCACGCTGCATATAAGCACCATAAACCGTAAACTTTAAAGTCATTGCCGTATAAGTAGACATTTATTCAAATAGGAGTTAGAACAGGTTCGGAATCTTTGCCAGACATGTCAAATTCATGGTTCAAATGCATCAGAGCAGTTATTTCTAATTTTGGAAATTACTATTTTCTTGCAAACCTGCTTTTATGGAGTATTTCGATGTCACTATTTAATCTGATTTTAATTTTCCCCCCCTCTAATTTGGCCTCAAGGAGGGGTTTTGTTTTGAAAAAGAAAATGGAAAGATCAAATTGGGATCATCTTGGTTTTTCCTGGTTTTCGCAATTGAAAATCGGATGATTAGTGAACAAAACAAAAGGTTTGCTTCATTTTTTTCCTTGTAGGCAGAGTGAGACTATTCTCTATGAAAAGCAACTGAAATAATCCAGTTTGAATTGGATTATCAAATAAATTCCCTTTTTTAAACAACAGAACGACACACTTTTTTTTTTTTTTTTTTCTCTCGTACACACCTGTTTGAATTAACAATTCCGGTTTGAACAAAAAAAAAAAAATCACACTTTCAATCCTAACCTAAGTGAAAAACAACACCTATAGTGCATTATGTATAAAAATTAAAAAGAAAAAAAAAGGAAAAGAAAACTCAACTATACCAATGCTCTGTTGCAATTCTATTACGAAATCAGACATATGTTCTGCAGCTAGTGAATAATGTTAGATATATATGTGTATGTATATATGTATATATATGTTTTAAAAGGAGATATGTGTGTGTTTCTTTGAGTACAGATATTGTTGGTACACGTAGCAAATGGAAGGAAGAAACAATGTTTTTCTAAATACAGGCCAGCCATCCAATGAGTTAGTAACTTCTTTGACCAGGAAACTACAGAACTTGTCCTCACAACCCTCCGAATGCTGTATTTATAGGGTCCCGGAACGGCTACGTCATGCGAATGAAAAGGCGTACACTCCTCAGTTTGTCTCCATTGGACCATTTCACTACGGTAAAGAAGGCTTACAGGCCATGGAGGAAGATAAAATGCTATATCTGCAAAGTTTTCTCCATAGAACCAAGATAAGCTTGGAGCAGTACATTGAATTCGTGAGGGAAAGGGAGCAGAAAGTGCGTAGTCATTACGCCGAAACCTTTGAAGGTATAAGTAGCAATCAATTTGTGGAAATGATCCTTGTGGATGCTGCCTTTGTAGTTGAGCTTTTATGCAGGAACTACTGCAGGAGAGAGATTGATAAAAACGACTGCATATTTCACAAACCGTTGAAGCTTTTGGAGATAAGGTACGACATGATGTTGCTAGAAAATCAGCTTCCGTTCTGCATATTTGAAGACATCTTTCCCCTGACCAAACTAAATGTTCCTCAGGGTAGTGACAAAAGTGCTCTTATTAAAGTTACCTATAAATTCTTCAAAGCTAAAGCTTACTTGGGAGAAGAAAAGAAAATCTTGGAAAAGATGGGTAACTCAGAAATCAAGCACTTTGTTGACTTTTTTAGACAATGTCATGTTCCAACACAGCCGCCACGCGAACGCAAAATTCAAACGCTAACTATACCTAATGTGACAAAGTTGTACAATGCTGGAGTTAGGTTTCGAAGATCAACTGGAAGTCTGTTAGACATCAACTTCTCTCAAGGAACCCTGGAGATTCCTCTTCCGCGGATGAGGACCTCAACAGAAAGCTTTATTCTGAATATGCTTGCTTTTGAGCAACGCCATTTTCTCGAATATTACATCAATGATTATGTTTTCATCATCAACCGCCTCATCAACAGCACTGAGGATGCTGAATTGCTTGTTCAAAGTGGAGTATTTGAGAGTAAGCTTACAGATACTCACGAGGTCGTAGCATCCATTAACAACCTTGCCAGAGGAAGTATATTGCGCCATAAACATTTCAACTTCAAAGATGTCAGCGATGGCCTGAGAGATTATTGCAGCAAACCGTGGAACACATGGATGGCAACCTTAAAGCGTAACTATTTTAGCTCTCCGTTGACCATTTTCGCCGTAGGTGTGGCTACTGCAGTCTTTTTACTCACTCTCATTCAAACATTGTGTTCGTGTGGAGTTTCGTTTAAGTAGCAGCACACTCTGCTGAGGTCCTGAGCAACATCGTCAAAATTAACATTCATCGTTGGACACAAAACGGCCTTTATCTACCGAAGAAGTTCGATTGTTTGTTCAAAATTGCAACTTGAAAAATTATCATATTAGTCTTCCATGTACAATCGATGCAGCTGATGCACTGGCTTTCTTTAATTGAAACTGTTTATAATCCGTGAAAGCTTATATGGATTTCAGTTTTGCTTAATTTTTGGTAAATTTTCAGTTTCCTTTAACTGTATATTACCTTATATAGCTCTGAGACGATTTACCTTGATAAGAATACAAAGTGTAGGGAGGCACATTTTACTTGAGTTTTCATGTGTCGACTGGTTATTTTCTAATTTAGTACAAAAGAAACACACACGCACCCAAAAGACAAAACATAAGCAATTCATAAATTATTGTCATCAACTTGGTGATCGGATTAAGAAATCCTGTTACAACGGAGAGTAGGGAGCGATAGTGATCGAGTTTACTTCGACGCCAGATTCAAAACCTGGTATTAGAAAGGATAAAAATGAATGGAATGTATCGTTGATGTTGG